>CM057741.1:11204091-11806137 GCA_030064425.1 Trapa bicornis | reverse complement strand
AGAAAACCCCTATAAAACCCTAAGAAACGCTAAGAAACCCTAAAAAATGCTAAGAAACTATAAGAAACTCTAAGTAAAACTAAGAAACCCTAAAAATACTAAGAAACCCCAAGAATCATTAAAAAAATGCTAATAATCGTTATGAAATGCTAATAAACCCCAAGAAATGCTAATAAACGCTAGGAAACCATAGTATACACTAAGAAAGCATAAGAAATGGAAATAAACCCTAAAAAAGCTAATAAACTCTAGGAAACCCTTAGAAATAGTAAGAAATGCCAGGAAGCACTAAGAAATTCTAAGAAATCCTAAGAAACGCTAAGAATAATTAAGGTACCCTAAGAAACCCAAATAAATGGTAAGAAAGCCTAAGAAACAATTAAAAACCGTAAAAACCCTAAGAAACGCTAAAAAACAATAAAAAGTGCTAAGAAACCCTACCAAACGCTAAGAAATGCTAATAATCCTAAGAAACCGTAAGAAACACTAAGAAATGCTAATAACCATAAGAAACCCTAAGAAACACTAGGAAACGCTAAGGCACTCTAAGAAACCCAATAAAACCCTAAGAAAACCTAGAAAACCCTAAGAAATGATAAGAAGCACCAAGAAGCCTTTAAAAACCCTAAGAAACCCTAAAAACTCTAAGAAATGCTAAGAAACACTAAGAAACCCTAAGAAACACTAAGAAATGCTAAGAAACTCTAAGAAACCCTATAAACCCAAAGCAACACTAAGAAACCCTAAGAAATGCTAAGAAACTCTAAGAATCTCTAAGAAATGCTAAGAAGCCCTACAAATTGTAAAAAACCCATTAAAAACCCTAGACCTAAAAACTCTACTAAACACTAAGAAATTCTAAAAAACGCTAAGAAACATTAATAAACCCTAAGAAACACTAAGAAACGCTAAAAAAATCTAAGAAACCCTATAAGACCCTAAGAAATGCTAAGAAACCCTATAAAACCCAAAGAAATGCTAAAAAATAATAATAAATGCTAATTAACACTAAGAAAACCTAAAAACACTAAGAAACCCCAAGAAAAGCTAAAAAATGCTAAGAATCGCTAACAAACCCTATGAAACCCTAAGAAACGCTAATAAACCCAAATAAATGCTAATGCTTACAAACCCTAAAAAATCCTATGAAACCCCAATAAACGCTAAAAACACTAAAAAGATCTAAAAAAACCCAACCAAACACTAAGAAATGTTAAGAAACTCTAAGAATCTCTAAGAAATGCTAAGAAGTCCTAAAAATCCGAAAAAATCACAAAAAAAACCCTAAAACCCATTAAAAACCCTAAAAACTCTAGGAAACTTTAAGAAATGCTAAGAAATGCTTCAAACATTAATAAACCCTAAGAAACGCTAAAAAAACTCTAAGAAACCCTATAAAACCCTAAGAAATGCTAAGAAACCTAATAAAACCCAAAGAAATGCCAAAAAATAAGAAATACCAATTAACACTAAGAAATCCTAAAAACACTAAGAAACGCTAAAAAATGCTAAGAATGGCTAAGAAACGCTAAGAAAACCCAAAGAAATGCTAAGAAAGTCTAAGAAACGCTAAGAAACCCAAAGAAATGCTAAGAAAGTCTAAGAAACGCTTAGAAACCCTAAAAACCCTACGAAACCCTAAGAAATACTAAAAAACACTAAAAAGTGCTAAGAAACACTACTAAATGCTAAGAAACCCAAAGAATCCCTAAGAAATGGTAACAAGCCTGAATAAGCCCTAAGAAACCCAAATAACCCTAAAAAAATACTAAAAATCCCTTAAGAACCCTAAAACTCTAGGAAGCCCTAATAAACCTAAAAACCTTAAAAACCCAAAAAACCATAAAAACCCATTAAAAAAACTCAAAGAAATGCTAAGAAACCCAAAAAATTCTAAGAAACACTTAGAACCCCTAAGGAACCCTAAGAAATGCTAAGAAACTCTAAGAAACCCTATAAAAGCCTACGTACGGCTAAGAAAACCTATAAAAGCCTACGTAAGGCTAAGAAACCCTATAAAACCCTAAGAAATGCTAAGAATAAGAAAGGCTAAGTAATGCTAAGAAACCCTAAAAAAACACTAAGAAACCCCAAAAAACACTAAAAAAAGCTAAGAATCGCTAAGAAACCCTAAGAAATGCAAAGAAATGCTAAGTAACGCTAAGTAACCCTAAAAAACACTAAGAAATCCCAAGAAACACTAAAAAATGCTAAGAATCGCTAAGAAATGCTAAAAAAAACCCTATGAAACCCTAAAAACTACTAATAAACCCTAGGAAACCGTAATAAATGGTAAGAAACGCTAGGAAACCCTTAGTAAATGCTAAGAAACACTAAGAAACGCTAAGAAATCCTAAGAAATCCAAAGAAACACTAAGAACCCATAAGGAACCCTAAAAAACCCAAAGAAACTCTAATAAAAACAAAGAAACGCTAAAAACTCCTATGAAACCCCATGAAACCGTAACAAACGCTAAAAACACTAAAAAGTGCTAAGAAACACTACAAAATGCTAAGAAACGCTAAGTAATGCTAAGTAACCCTAAAAAACACTAAGAAATCCAAGAAACACTAAAAAATGCTAAGAATTGCTAAGAAATGCTAAAAAAACCCTATGAAACCCTAAAAACTACTAATAAACCCTAGGAAACCGTAATAAATGGTAAGAAACGCTAGGAAACCCTAGTAAATGCTAAGAAACACTAAGAAACGCTAAGAAATCCTAAGAAATCCAAAGAAACACTAAGAACCCATAAGGAACCCTAAGAAACCCAAAGAAACTCTAATAAAAACAAAGAAACGCTAAAAACTCCTATGAAACCCCATGAAACCGTAACAAACGCTAAAAAACACTAAAAAGTGCTAAGAAACACTACCAAATGCTAAGAAATGCTAAGAATCCCTAAGAAATTCTACGAAGCCCCAAGAAGCCCTAAGAAACACAAAACAACCATAAAAACCCTAAAAACCCCTTAAAACCCCTAAGAAACCCAAAGACATCCTAAGAAATGCTAAGAACCTTAAGGAACCCTAAGAAATGCTAAGAAACTCTAAGAAACCCATTAAAACCCAAAGCAAGGCTAAGGAACCCTATAAAACCCTAAGAAATGTTGAGAATAAGAAACACTAAGTAATACTAAGAACCCCTAAAAACACTAATAAACCCTAGGAAATGCTAAAAAAATGGTAAGAGTCCCTAAGAAACGCTAATAAACCCTAGGAAACCCTAAGAAACGGTAAGAAATACTAAGAAACCCTAGTAAACACTAAAAAATGCTAAGAAACCGTAAGAAATGCAAATAAACCCAGAGAAATTCTAAGAACCCATAAGGAACACTAAGAAACCCAAAGAAAGACTAAAAAACCCTAAGTAACGTTAAGAAACCCTAAGAAATTATGAGAAATCCTAAGAAATGCTAAGAAATAATAAAAACGCTAAGTCACTCTGAAACCCTAAAAAACACAAAGAAAATGCTAAGAATCCCAAAGAAAGCCTATGAAACCCTAAAATGCTAATAAACACAAGGAAACCCTTAGATTGTAAGAAACGCGAGGAAACACTAAGAATTCCTAAGAAATCATAAGAAATACTAAGAATAATTAAGGAACCCTAAGAAACCCAAAGAAATGCTAAGAAAGACTCAGAAACAATTAAACATCCTAAAAACCCTATGAAACCCTAAGAAACGCTAAAAAATAATAAAAAGTGCTAACAAACCCTACCAAACATTAAGAAATCCTAAGAAACACTAAGAATCCCTAAGAAATGCTAAGAAGCCCCATGAAGCCGGAAGAAACACTAAAAACCTTAAAAACCCTAAGAAACCCTAAAAACTCTTAGAAATGCTAAGAAACACTAAGAAACGTTAATAACACTAAGATACCCTAGGAAACCCAACAAAACCCTAAGAAACCCAAAGAAACGCTAAGTTAAGCTAAGAAATTAAATTAAACCCTCAAAAACACTAAGACACACTAAGAAACCCTACACAACCCTAAGTAACCCTAGGAAACCCTACACAACCCTAAGTACCGCTAAGAAACCCTAAGAAATGCTAAGAAACACTAAGTAAAGCTAAGAAACCCTTAAAAACACTATGAAACACCCAGAATCGCTTAAACAATTCTAAGAATCTCTAAGAAACCCTATTAAAAAGATCTAAAAAACCCTACCAAATGCTTAGAAATGCTAAGAAACTCTCAGAATCTCTAAGAAATGCTAAGAAGCCCTAAAAATCCTTAAAAACACTAAAAAGTGTGAAGAAATCCTACCAAATGCTAAGAAATGCTAAGAAACACAAAGAATCCCTAAGAAATGGTAAGAAGCCCCAATAAGCCCTTAGAAACCCTAAGAAATCCAAAAACCCATTAAAAACCCAAAGAAACTCTAAAAACTTTAGGAAGTCCTAATAAACCCTAAAAACCTTAAAACCATTAAAAAAACTCTTAGAAATGCTAAGAAACCCAAAAAAATCCTAAGAAATGCTAAGAACGCTTAAGGAACCCTAAGAAATGTTAAGAAACCCTATAAAACCCTAAGCAAGGCTAAGAAACCCTATAAAACTCTAAGAAATGTTGAGAATAAGAAATACTAACACTAAGAAACCCTCCAAAAACACTAATAAATCCTAGGAAATGCTAAAAAAATGGTAAGAATCACTAAGAAACCCTAAGAAACGCTAATAAACCCTAGAAAACCCTAAGAAATAGTAAGAACTACTAGGAAATCCTAGTAAATGCTAAAAAATGCTAAGAACCCTTAAGGAACCCTAAGAAACGTTAAGAAACTCTAAGAAACCCTATAAAACCCTAAGAAATTATGAGAAATCCTAAGAAATGCTAAGAAACATTAAAAATGCTAAGTAACACTAAGAAATCCTAAAAAACACAAAGAAACACTAAGAAACGCTAAAAAAATGCTAAGAATCCCTAAAAAACCCTATGAAACCCTAAAATGCTAATAAACCCAAGGAAACCCTTAGAAATAGTAAGAAATGCTAAGAATCCTTAAGAAATGCTAAGAAGCACCAATAAATTCTAAGAAACTCTAAGAAACACAAATAAACCCTAAAAACCCATTAAAAATCCCTAAGAAACAATAAAAACAACAGGAAACGCTAAGATATGCTAAGAAACACTAAGAAACTCTAATAAAACCAATAAAACAATAAGAAACGCTAAGAAACCCTATAAAACCCTAAGAAACCCTAAAAAATGCTAAGAAACTATAAGAAACTCTAAGTAAAACTAAGAAACCCTAAAAATACTAAGAAACCCCAAGAATCATTAAAAATGCTAATAATCATTAAGAAACGCTAATAAACCCCAAGAAATGCTAATAAACGCTAGGAAAATTTCTTGCAGTTTTGATTATGCTATTCCAGGAAATGGTGCAGGTTTAAAGGATGTCTTACTCTTTACGAATTATAAAAGGGGAAACCTTTTAATAAACCGAGAGAGTGGCGGGTTGTTCACGGGGATCCGACCAAACCGGGTTGGGGCGTAACAGCTAGGGTCTCTTCCAGCCTCTTCCTGGGTGAGGTTGTATACCCCAGCTGATACTCGTGCTGTAGCATCTGGCCTAGGATTTCTTGGGGTTCCCTTGAGGTGGTCCAAGAGTATTCCTTTTCTTATTCTCCTAGAGAGTGGGATAGTCCTTTTCAAAGTGCCCCACTTGTCTGGTTGTAAAGTAGGTAAAGCATGCTCCCTCATGGTTCTTTTGACACTTTGGACAGCGAGGGTTTCCTTGAGGTAAGGTAGGGACTATTCTGTGGGGAGGTGGTGGCATGTTCCTTCTCCTTTGAAATTCCATTCTATTTCCTCATTTTAGACCATTATGCTCCTTTTGTCCTCCCTGACAGTTTGGATCCTTATCCTCCTTTTGGTCGTCTACTCCATTCGATGACATCGGGTCTGAACCAGTCGATCACACTTATGAGCCATACTGATTACTGCTGCCAGGTCCATAGGGTGTCCTAGTACTTCCATACGGTCTCGAATGTCTATATTGAGACCGTTCACGAACCTATAGCATATGTCTACCGACCCAGCTAGGTCGGGAGCAAAGGGTCTTAACTCGTTGAATTTCATCTCATACTCCGATATGGAGTTAAGCCCTTGTTGAAGTCGGATGAACTTCTGCTTCTTTTCATTTATCAGATGGGGCACCAAGTACTCCTCCGAGTACCTCTCCTCGAACTGTTCCCAAGTGGGGATGGTGGTATGTAGATTTTGGACATTGTCCCACCATCGTTTGGCACTTCCCTCTAGGAAGAATTCTACTAGGATTATCATATCCTCTGGTGGTATCCTAACGATTCCCATCAGCTTCTTAATGTTTGCCAGCCAATCCACGGCAGCCTCAGTATCCTTTTCTCTAAGGAAGGGTTTACACCCTAGTTGCTGGAGAGTCTTGAGGTTTCTAGGAATGTCGATTGGAGGGGGATGGTTAGCAAGGGGAGGATGGGATTGCACTTCCTCTGGTTCAACCCGAGAATTGGTGCCTACCTCAGGGACGAGGTTAGGTTGCCCAAATACACGGGTGAACTCCTCATACAATCTCTGGTGCTCCGCACTGAGTCTAGAAGGAGTTGTCTAAGCTTCTCTGGGAGTTTCTACACGTAGGGGTGGTTGGGAAGTGTTGGAGACTGCAACCCTAGTTCTCTTGGTTCCTTTCTTCGGAGCCATCCTGAAAATTTTAAAATCAATCCTATTAATTACTATATTTTCTAGTCTTGATTATGTATTCGAGGAAACAAGCTCTGATACCACTCAAGTTGTCATGCCCCGACCCGGTTTGGTCGGATCCCCATAAGCAACATGCCACTCTTTCGGTTTATTAAGGGTTTTCCCCTTCTTTAAACCATGAGGAATAAGACGTCCTTTAAACTTGTACCTTTCCTGGAATACCATAAATCAAAACTGCATGAAATTTTAAACTTAACATACTTGTCTTGCATGTGTGGTTATCTGGGATCTTTGGGTAGTTTTTCTTTGGTTTAGCTGAAAAGGGATATAAGGGAGGGGTGAGTACAACGACTCTATGAATCAGTTTTTAAAATTGACTTTTAGGAAAAATGTCTGAATCAGAGTGTGTCAAACTACTTATTTTCTTTTAAAAATATTTCATTCTCAATTCTTGGTTTCCATAGCATTTCTAATCATAATAGTGTGTTTATTAATCAACATACGCCCTTCATCATGAAGGAAACACACAATCGCAGGCCAGCCCGTCCACTGTACCCACTTGTGGTGTCTGAGCGACTTTACCGGCCATCTAGATAGAAGCACGTCCACTTCTACCCTTAGAATGAGTGGATATTCATGACATCCGACCCTTAATCCTGTAACAAAACATTGTGTCCGTATGAGGACAGAGACCTCATCCTGTCCCCACTCCGGTCTCTTGTGCTTTAAGTTACGTCAAGCTTCACAAGACTTCTGGTACAACTAACTGCCCCTATACCCACCAGGTCGTCCAGAGCCCTGGGATGCATTAATACTCCTCTTTGATGTCTTGAAGGTCCTGTAACACAGTGCATACACAATCAATAATTTTTCACATAATGCCATATAATCTGTGGTGCCATTGGTTCGACGACCCCGAAACTCAACTCGACCTGTAGCTGTTTGTCTTGACTAGTCCGAAGACCAATCATGTCGCACTGCCACTGATCCATCGAGTATGTCAGTCCTATCTCGGTACCATGGCCAAACAACTCATTTACTTAGGTTTTCATGGCATATTAATCATGTTTGTTTATGAGCTCCTGCACGTGTCAACTGGCCTAGGGCCCATTGTTCGAGATTTTCAAAATTGAGCATATTAGCCCACAAGTTCCAAAACCGAGGCATCCGATCTATTTGAGCTATTCGAGCTCCCGACAAAACTTAGCAGTGGGTTTTCATTTTCGAGGTGTTTATCATCCCAACTGGGTAGGATATTAAATTCCCACTCACCCAATAGTGGAGTGAATATCCTCTTAGCTGACTTGTTGTCTTTACTCAAACTTTTCTTAGCTGGCGTTATTTGTACTTTGTGTTCCTACATGATACGAACACTCTTGTTCATTATCATTTGGCCTAATAGCTCTCCTTTATCCCAAATAAATAAGAAAACTAAACTTTTCCCTTTATTTATAATTTAGTCCCTAAAGTTATTTTTTCTTTAATTTGAAGCCCCTAATGTCGATTTTTCCTCAAATTGAGTCCCGAAACTTTTAAAATTTACCTTGGGACTTCAATTAATTAATTTCATAATAAGGGGTTTAATTTCCCAAATTTCCTATTTTGTCCCCGACTTTTCCAAAATTACCATTTTGCCCCTAGTTTACAAAAATGGTAATTTTTGTCCCAAAAATTCCAAAATTTGCCTAATTGGTCCTCCAACATCTTTATCATGCCCAATTGGCTCTCAATTTTATGAAATTGCACTTTAGTCCCTCAAATTTTTGAATTTTTAAAATTCCCAAATTTCCCCATTTCAACCTTCTAACTTAGGCGAATTTGATTTCATCAGATTGATCAATCAAATGAGTTTAATTGTTGAAATTGAAGTTAGATTGAAGTTCCTACACCTTCATACGATTCAATTGCACTTTGAATCGTATGATTTGATGTTGGAATGAGCTCAAACGGAGCTTCGTCGAAAAACTGGACTTAGAGAGAGAAAGCTACAAAAGCTTACTGTCAAGGGCGCAATGGCCCGAGCTTTCAATCTAGGCAGATAGCTCTCATTTTGAGGTTCCTTCTAGGATCAAGAATTACATCAATTGATGCCGAATTGAATGAGAATTTAGTCATCAAAGTTTTGTCGGTTCTCTCTCTATCACCGATCATAATTTATAGATGGGATCCAAATTGGCTTACATTTTCATTCTAATTTAGCCTTAGGAGGGTTGTGGAGGTGTTGGAAAGGTTTGGTTTGGCTTGAGGAGGGCTCGAATTGGCCAATTTCAGCTCGGCCGAAATAGGGCAGCTTCGGTCCATCGAAGCTGCTTCACCGTTCGATCATGTCGACAATTCTCCGGCGACCATTAGAGCAAATGGAGACTATAGGCGTGTAGCTAACTTCTTCCTAAATCCAAAGAACTTGACCATGCCTTATTTGGCTCAGAAAAGACCCTATATCGGAGCTCTACTTTGAGCTTCACCAAAAATTGGAGTAGTTGAGAGAGAATGGAGTTTTCATGTGTGGAGAGGATGAATGAGGACGTTCTCTTTATATAGGAAGCTTGGGGACTTCTTGGTTGTCCAATTGGCACCTTAATGGCAATCATTCATTGCCTAAAACTCCCTGGTCGGAGACTTTTAAGCTTCGTCGGCTCTGCACAGTTTTCCGGCGAGTGAATAGTGTTGTCATCTAAAGGAAGAAGATGACACTATTCCGAACTGGACCGTACCAGTCCGAACAGGGTTCAAAGCTTAAACCGGCTAGTTCATGCCCAATTCGACCGAATTTTTCAAAATTAAAAATTTCTAAATTCATCCAAATTTATTTTATATCTAATGGTAGCATCAAATCTCAAATTTAAATTTTCTAAGCTAACTAGAAAGATGAATTTAGCATCTGGTTTAATAGTGGTTCAAATCGGTCCAACCTAGTTCAATCTGGTTCAGATACAAGTGATAGTGCTTTATTCAAGTTTTATGATCATTTGAATTGCCACTAATTGATTGAATATGTCAGTCTTATCTTGGTACCATGACCAAACAAGTCATTTATTTAAATTTTTATGACATATATCTCATGTTTGTTTATGAGCTCCTGCTCGTGCCAACTGGCCTATGGCCCAATGTTTGAGATTTTCAAAACCGGGCATATTGGCCCCCAAGTTCCAAAACCGAGGCTTCCGACCTAACAGAGCTATTCGAGCTCTCATCAAGAGGGTCTCCCAAATTGTTTAAGCAGTGGCATACAGTAAGAGGAGAGTACTTCTTACAAAAAAATATTTTTAACTATCCATCATACCAACCGAGTATGAAGATACCTCTGCTCATAACCGATGAATGGGTTTTCCACTTTTTCCGAGAAAGTTTTATCATACCATGTATGATCTACTTACAACCAGTAATTAGTTTTTCCACGTCATTTTCACATCACTCCTCTAAGTTGTGATGTTTAAAATACCACTAAGTAGTGGATTTTCATTTCGAGGTGCTTATCATCCCCTACCGGGTATGATATAAAAATCCCACTCACTCGATTGTGTAGTAAAATTCCTCTTAGCTGGCTTTGTTGTCTGTACTTGAACTCGTCTCAGCTAACGTTCTTGGTACTTCATGTTCTAACCGAGTATGAACGTCCTTGTTCAATATTCTTTGGCCTAACCGCCCTCATTCATCCCAATTTAATGAGAAAATCAAACTATTCCTTTATTTGTAATTATGTCCCTAAAGTTACTTTTCTTTAACTTTAAGTCCCTAATGCCAGTTTTTCCTCAAATTGAATCCCTAAACCTTTAAAATTCCTCTTGGGACTTCAATTTACCCAATGTGGAGATTATGAATGGGGAGGGGCTCTTTTTATAGGAAGCTTGGGGACTTCTTAACTGTCTGATTGGCTCCTCAATGGCGGTCATTCATTGCCTGAAACTCCCTGGCCAGAGACTTTTCAGCTTTGCCAGCGCTGTGCGATTTTCCAGCGAGTGAACAGTGCTATCATCTGAAGGAAGAAGACGACACTGTTCTGTACCGGACTGGATCGAGTCCAAAGCTTAAATCGGCCGGTTCACCCCCCCCCCCCCACCCCCCCCCCCCCCCCATTTGACCAAAATTTTCAAATCTAAAAATCTCTAAATTTATTTTCTATCTAATGGTAGTCTCAAATCTCAAATTTGAATTTTTTAAGCCACCTAGAAAAATGAATTTAGAACCCAATTCAATAGTGGTTCAAACTAGTTCAATCCGGTTTGGATCCGGTTCTCCTGAACCGATTTGGTTTTCATCTTCAATTGACTCAAGTCCATTTCCATGATTTTTGGGACTCTTTGGGTCACTCGGGATCCATAAATTTCTCGGTTTACCCTTTCTCTATCAGTTCCGGTTCATGAACCGACTTGGTTCATAAACTGGTTCATTCCAGTTGGATCTGGTTCATCTAAATTGGTCTAGTTTTTCTCTTCCAATTTGTCCTAAGGTTCTTTTCCATGGTTTTATGAAACCTTGGGATCACTTAGGAGTTGTAAATTTTCAAATTGCCCGTTCCCAAATGATCGGGTTTGTGAATTGGTTTGGTTTTCTTACTTGGTTTGATCGATTCTTTTCCCAATTTTCCTTAGTTCAAAAGGGTAGGATTTACATGCAAGAAGCTACATCGTGCTTCTCGACTGCTGTTATGACGAACTGCTCTTAGCTCCACCATGTCGTCTAGTAGACTTTAGGACGCATCACTACCCCTCTCAGGCGTCTTGATGGTCTTGTACCTCAAGTGCATGCACAAACAATAGTTTTTCACATAGCCATTTATCTTTGGTGCCACTAATCTAACAGCCCCGACCCTCAACCCGACCTACAGCTGTTTGTCTATGCTGGTCCATAAACCTGGCCCTGATGCACTACTGCCATTCCATTGAGTATGTCGGTCCTGTCTTGGTACCATGGCAAAATCACATATCCATTTCATTAAGAGTTTTCATGGCTTTCATATCTTATGTTTGTTTACTAGCTCCTACTCGTGCTAATTGGCCTTGGGCCCACTACACGTAATTTTTCAAAACTGAGCATTTAGCCCCACAAGTTCCAAAACTGAGGCCTCCAGCCTATCTGAGTAATTTAGCTCCCATCAAGAAGGTCTCCCAAAAAATTTAAGTATTGACATATAATCAGGGGAGAACACTTCTAATAAAAATGTATTTTCACATCATCACTATCACACCGTGTTTTTAGTAACCTAAAATTGCAGTCGGAAATTTTTTTGGAATTGTATTATAAGTTTAAAAATTTAATTGATATAATTGGATATAAAATAAAATGAAAAGTGTGGTTTTGATTGAAATAAATAACTCGAAGGAATCGAGTTAAGTCCGTTGAATTTAAGCGGAAATTAAATATTATATATATAATTATTAATTATGTATATATATATATATAAATGTTGAAGATATATGTTTACATATAAGGGTGTATATATATATATATACCTGTACAAAATTAATTTACAAACAAAAATAAAGGAGAAAGGGATTTGAGAGTTGATGATGGAAGCCAAATTCGTGGGGTGTCCTAGTACTCACATCTGATCTCTTATATCCATGTTGAGTCCATCCACGAACTGTTGGTAGATATCTGCCGGTCCGACTAAGTCTAGAGCAAAATGACTTAGCTCATTAAACTTAGTCTCATATCCCGATATAGAGTTAAGCCCTTGTCAGAGTTGGAGGAAATCTTGCTTCTTCTCATTAATTAGGTGAGGGGCTAGGTACTCCTCTGCATATCTCTCTTCAAACTGCTCCCAGGAGGGTGTGGAAGTATGTAGGCTCTGAACATTGTCCCACTATCTTTTGGCACTACCCTCCAAGAAAAATTCTGTCAGGATCACCATATCCTCTGGTGATATTCTGACTATTCCCATCAGCTTCTTGAGGTTAGCCAACCAGTCCATGGTGGCTCCCGCATCTTTCTCTCCGAGAAAAGGCTTCCACCTCAGTTGACGGAGAGTCTTGAGATACTTGGAAATATCATCTGGAAGGGGATGATTAATTGGTGGAGGAGGAGTTTGTACTTCCTCTGGTTCAGCCCAAGAGTTGGTGCCTACCTTAGGGATGAGGTTAGGTTGCCCAAATACTCGAGTGAACTCCTCATACAACCTCTGGTGTTCTGATCTTGGTCCATGTGGAACTGTTTGGGTTTCTAAGGGAGTTTCTACTGGAAGGGGTGGCTGGGCAGTGTTAGAGATTGCAACTCTAGTTCTCTTGGTTCATTTCTTGGGAGCCATCTAAAAATTTTGAAAGTATCTCTATTAATTACAATGTTCTATAGTCTTGATAATGTATTCGAGAAAATAGGATCTGATGCCACTCAAGTTGTCACGCCCCGACCCAGTTTGGTTGGATCCCTGTGAATAACCAGCCACTCTCCTAGTTTATTAAGGGTTTTCCCCTCTTCTAAACTATGGGGAGTAATGCATCCTTCTTACCTGTACCTTTCCTAGATTAACATTGATCAAAACTAAATATAAATTTTACCTACTTGCCTTAGGGTTCAACTTTCGATATATTTTTAAAATTGGTTTTCCCTTGGTTTCCTGAAAAGGGATAAAGGGAGGGGGTGAGTTCGATAACTCAATGAATGAGTGTTGGGTGAGAGTTTTCACCAAAAATCAATTTTTAATTGGAGTGTGCCAGACTCCTCATTTCATTAAAAATGCTTTTCTTCAAATTTCGATTTATCAAAAGCTTTTCCCAAGGTTTCCCAATTCATTTCCAAGGATTCTCAAAAATCATTTCCACGATTTTCATAACCTCTTTCCCATTTCTATATTCAGTGTGTTTCACAAATAACACACGCCCTTCATCATGGAGGGATATCACACATTCGTGAGATGCAGTTACGTGGACAGCACCCACTTGTGGATCGGAGCGTCTTTACCATCCACCCTGATAGAAGTCTCTGACTTCTACCCCAAGTCTGAGTGATCATCTCTAACGTCCTATCCTCAAACCAAAAATACTTTGGGTCCATATGAAGATAGAGACCTCATCTCGATCACACCCCGGTCTCATGCGCATGAAGCTACGTCGAGCTTCCCTGACTGTTGGCACAACAAACTACCCTTATCTACACCATGTCGTCGAGTAGCCCCTAGGACGCATCACTACCCCTATTGGGCATCTTGAAGGTCCCGTACCTTAGTGCATGCACAAAACAAGAATTTTCTGAATAAGCCATAAAATCTTTGGAGCCATTGGTCCAATGACCTCCACTCTAAACTTGACTTGTAACTATTTGTCTCGACTAGTTCGTTAACCTATCTAGTCGCATTGCCACCAGTTCATCGAGTATGTCGGTCCTGTCTTGGTCCCATTGCCAAATACATCATTCATTAAAGTTTTCATGGCTTACATTCGTGTTTGTTTACGAGCTCCTGCTCGTGCCAACTAGCCTTGGGCCCACTATACGAGATTTTCAAAATTGGGCATATTAGCCCCCAATTTCCAAAATCGAGGCCTCCAGCCTATCTGAGCTATATGAGCTCCTATCAAGAAGGTCTCCCAAAAAGTTTAAGTAGGGGCACACAATCAAGGGAGAGCACTTTCGACAAAAATAATCTTTTACCATCCATCATACCAACCGGGTGTGAGGACATCTCTGCTCAAAATCGTTGAACGAGTTTTCTGCTTCCTTCTAGGAAGTTCATCATACCAACCGGGTATGATCTACTTACAATCGCTAAGTAGTTTTTCCTTGTAATTTCCACAACATTCCCTTCAGATGTGATGTTTAGAATTCCAATTAGTAGTGGGTTTTAATTTTTGAGGTGCTTATTATCCCAACCGGGTATGATATAAAAATCCTACTCACCTATGAATGAAGTGAATTCCCCTCAACCGGCTTTTTACCTCTACGTGAGCTTGTCTTGGGTGGCGTTCCTGGTACTTTATGTTCTTACATGATATGAACATTCTTGTTCATCATCCTTTGATTGATGGCCTTCATTCATCACAAATGAATAACATACCCAAACTTTTCAATTATTTGCAATTAGGTCCCTAAAGTTCTTTTTCTTTAACTTTAGGCCCCTAATGTCGATTTTCCCCCAAATTGAGTCCTAAAACTTCTAAAATTCACCTTAGGACCTTAATCTATTCAAAATCACAACAAGGGGTTCAAGTTTCCGAAATTCTCAATTTGGTCCCCAATTTTTCCAAAATTACCATTTTGCCCCTACTTTACAAAAATGGTAAATTTCACCCCAAAAATTCACAAAATTGACCAATTGGCCCTCCAACATCTTTTCCATGCCCATTTGACCCTCAAATTTAGGAAATTGAACTTTAGTCTCTAAAATTTTTGAAATCCCCAATTTTCCCCTTTCAACTTGGCTGAATTTGATTTCATCAAATTGACTTTTCAATCGTGGTTAATTGTTGAAATTTAAGGTAAAATTGAGTTTCTACACTTTCACATGATTTAATGGATCTTTGAATGGCGTCATTTGGATTCGAATTGAGCTCAAACGGAGCTTCATTGGAAAATTAAACTTAGAAAGAGAAAGCTATGAAAGCTTACCGTTGGAGGTACGACGTTCTGAGATTTTGATTTGGACAGATAGCTCTCGTCCTGAGGTTCCTCATAGGATCAAGAATTGCATCAATTGATGCCAAATTGAGGGAGAATTTGGTCATTGAAGTTTCATTGATTGTCTCTGTAGCATTGATCGAAAATTATAGAGGGTAGCCCAATTGGCTTTTCTTTTAGCTCTAATTTAGTCGTATGAGGGCTGTAGAAGTGTTGGGGTAGCTTGGTTTGGCCTGAGAAGGGCTTGAATTGGCCATTTTCTGCTCGGCCAATTTTCTGCCATTAAACTATATGTAGAGAGAGAGCTTCGAAAGCTTACCGTCGGAGGTGTGGCGGTCCGAGCTCTCTATCTATGCAGGTAGCTCTCGTTATGAGGTTTCTCCTAGGATCAAGAATAACTACAATTAATATCGAATCGAGTGAGAATTCTGTAAGTGAAATTTTCATAGTTTCTCTCTCTAACACCGATCGGAAATGACAGAGTGAGGCCAAATTGGCTTAACTTTCAGCTCAATTGAGGTCGTATGAGTGCTGTAGGGATGTTAGGAGGGCTTGGTTTAACTAGAGGGGGGCTGAGTTTGGCCAATTTCAGCTCAGCCAAAATAGGGCAACTTCGGTCCTTTGAAGTTGCTTTAGTGTTTTATTCCGCCGACGCTTCTCTAGAAGTTCTTGGGTCGAACGAAAGTTGCTATCAGGTAGCTGACTTCCCCTAGAATCTAAATAACCCAACCTTGCCTGCTGAGGCTAAAAAAAATGCCAATGTGAGAGCTCTAGTTCGAGCTTCATTGGAAAATAGAGCAGTTGAGAGAGAATGGAGATTTCAAGTGTCAAGATGATGAATGGAGAGGAGCTCTTTATATAGGGAGCTCAGGGACTCTGCTCGACCGTTTAGCATCTTGGTCAAGCTCATTCATGACCTGAAATGCTCTAAACGAATGCATTTTCTCTTCGCAGACACTATCCGTTCATGCATTGAATGAACAGTGTCATCATTTGATGGAAGAAGACAACATTGTTCCGAATCAGACCGAATCGGTCTGACCAGGTTCAATGCTTAAACTAGCCGGTTGAGGCCCAATTCGACTAATTTTCTCATAATTAAAAATTTCTAAATTTATATAAATTCATTTTTTGTCACACCCCAACCCGGTTTGGTCGGATCCCCATGATCAACCCGCCACTCTCCCGATTTATTAAAGGGTTTCCCCATATTATAAACCATAAAGAGTAAGGAGTCCTTTAAACCTATACCTTTTCCTATTAATCCTTTCAAAAATCCTAACTCCTTTCTTTCAAAAATCCTTTCCTTTCAAATCTTGGTTTTTGTCACCATTTTTTATTAATCATGGTGTGTCATCACCCAACACACATCCTTTATCATGAAGGTCATACACACATTCGCAGGTCAGTACATCCACTGAGCCCACTTGTGGCATTAGAGCGACTTTATCGGCCACCTAGATAGAAGTACGTCCACTTCTACCCTGAGAATGTGTGGATGTTTGTGACATCTAACCCCTCAATCTCGTAACGATTCTCCGAGTCCATATGAGGACAGAGACCTCATCCTATCCCCACTTCGGTCTCATGTGCTAGGTGCTACTCCAAATTTCACATGGTCACCTGGTATGACGAACTGCCCATATACTCACCAAGTCGTCCAGGGCCCTTAGGGTGCATCACTACCCCTCTTGGGTGTCTTGATGATCCTGTAATTATAGTGCATACACAATCAATATTTTCTTATCATGCCATATAATCTATGGTGCCACTGGACTAACGGCCCCAACCCTATCAAACCGATGAACGGGTTTTCCACTTACTTCGAGGAAGTTTCATCATACCAACTGGGTATGATCTACTTACAACTGGTAAGTAGTTTTTTCGCGTGATTTTCACATCACTTCTCTAAGTTGTGATGTTTAAAATACCACTAAATAGTGGGTTTTCGTTTAGAGGTACTTATCTTTCCCAATTGGGTATGATATAAAATTTCCACTCACTCGTTAATGGAGTGAATTCCACTAGACCGGTTCTTTGTATTCACATGGGCTTGTCCTTGTTGGCGTTCCCGATACCTCGTGTTCCTTCATGATATGAACATCTCAGTTTATTATCACTCGGCCTAATAGCCTTCATTCATTCAAAATGAATGAGAAAACCAAACTTTTATTTATTTGCAATTAGGTCCCTAAAGTTATTTTTCTTTAACTTTAAGTCCCTAATGCTGGTTTTTCCTCTAATTGAGTCCCAAAACTTTTAAAATTCCCCTTGGGGCCTCAATTTATTCAATTTCACAAAAAGGGTTTTAATTTCCCAAATTTCCAATTTGGTCCCCCCAACTTTTCCAAAATTACCATTTTGCCCTTCCTTTACAAAATGGTAAGTTTTACCCCAAAAATTCTAAAATTCCTCAATTGGCCCTCTAACATTCTTATCATGCCCAATTGACCCTCAATTTTATAAAATTGCATCTTGGTCCTTCGAATTTTCGTAAATCCCCAATTTTCCTCAATTTTCCCCCATTTCAACTCCTTAACACAGCCAAATTTGATTTCATCAAATTGACCAATCAAACACTTCTAATTGTTGAAATTGAAGTTAAAATTGAGATCCTACATCTTCATATGATTCAATAGCACTTTGAATCCTAAGTTTTGACGTCGAAACGAGCTCAAACGGAGTTTTGCCGGAAAACAGACTGTAGAGGGAGAAAGTTTCAATTACTCACTATCAGGGGTACGTCGGTCAGAGCTTTCGAGCGGGACAGATAGCCCTCATCCTGAGGTTCATCCTAGAATGAAGAATTGCATCAATTGATGCCGAATTGAGTTAGAATTTCATCATTGAAATTCTGCAGGTTCTCTCTCTAACACCGGTCAGAAATTATAGTGGGGAGCCGAATTGGCTTACCTTTTCATTCTAATTCGGTCGTGGATGGGCTGAGGAATTGTGGGGATGGCTTGGTTTGGTCTAAAGAGGGCTCGAATTGGCTGATTTCAGCTTGACCAAAATAGGGCCGCTTTGGTTTGCCGGAGCCGTTTCGCTGTTCCATCATGCCGATGCTTCTCCAATGACCCTCAGAGCAAACAAAGACTACAAGCGTGTAGTTGACTCCTCCCCAGTTCTAAAGAGCCCGACCTCTCCTTCGAAGCTCTGGTTCCAGTTTCACCGGGAAATGGAGCAGTAGAGAGAGAGAAGTGTTCAAGTGTGAGGAGAATGAATGGGGATGAGCTATTTATATAGGTGTAAAATTGTGTATTAATTGGGGGAGATTTATTACTAGTATTAATGTTGCCATAAATTATTGATATTAATTCAAATAATTTAATTTATGTATTAAATTATTGGTATTAATTCCAATAATTATATATATATATATATATATTAATTTATGGTTATTTATGATAGGGCGTATGTTCACATAAAATTTTTTTACTGAAATTTCAGGTTACAAAAAAAAAACATACTTCCTAGGAAGTCACCCATCCTCGCGCTACTCTCATCTGAACTAGTCTAGTTTTTCTCTTCTAATTTGTCTTAATGTTCTTTTCCAAGGTTTTATGAACCCTTTGGATTACCCGGAAGTTGTAAATTTCCAAATTGCTTGTTCCCAAATGATTGGGTTTGTAAACCGGTTCGGTTTTCTTACTCAGTTGGACCAGTTCTGTGCCTAGTTTTCCTTAACTCAAAAGGGCAGGGTTTACATTCTCTATCCAATGGTGGCTTAAATTCCCCAATTTGAATATTTTAAGCTACCTAGAAAAATGAATTTAGCAACCGATTCAATGATGGTTCAAATTGGTTCAAACCGGTTCAGGTCCGGTTCACTTGAATCGGTATGATTTTCTCTTCCAATTTGTCCCAAAGTCCTTTTCCAAGATTTTTATTATTCTTAGGTCACTCAAGATTTTAAATTTCCCATTTTCCACTTTCTTTATTGGTTAAGATTCATGAACCTTTAGGTTCTCTCTCTTGGGTTGAACAGTTCTTTCCCCGGTTTTCTTATCTTGAAGGGACGGGGTTTACATGAAACCAAAGTTGAACCGGACATGAAAATCCAAACCGGTGTTGGAAATTGAACTTGATTAAAAATCAGTTCAGACTGTAAGTTTATACGATATGTAATTTCATGTAATTACCCTCAAAGAACCTCAATTGATCGAAAATCAAGGATCGGGAAATCACCAAATGAATAGTAGTTCGAATTGGGATCGAACCAACTTGAGGTAAAAAGCCCTCAATTTTTAGGAGGGATTATACAAATTAGAAAATAGAAATTCCTAAGCCTAGTTCATATGGAATTAGACAAGTAATTTTTAGAAAAATGAATTGGGCTAAGAACCAAATGAATCGTAGGTGAACTAACCAAAATACGACCAAAACTAATAGAACCAGCTCCAAGTAGTAAAACCCCCGATTTTTAGAAAGTGCTAGATAAAATAGAAAATTGAAGTTATTAAGTCCAATTTGTAGGGAATTGAATAAAATATTTTTAGAAAATCAAATTAGGCCAAGAATCGATTGAATTGAAGGTGAACCAACTAACAAATGACCAAAATCGACTGAATTGACTAGTTTATTCGTAAAAAAATTGGTTTGCTATAGTTGTACAATTGCATGAATGACCATCGAGGCAATGAACGACCTGGTGATTGTATTAGCCATTTTGAGTGGATACGACATCACGACCATAAACGACTTGATGATTGGTTTTGACACTCACTAAGCAATGCTCATTCCCTCTCCAACAAATTGTTCAATGAATAGAGAAGGAAAGAAGATACCTAGTGTTGGACCACAACTTTGTCCGAGGCCAAGATCGATGTAGAGATTCTTGAAGTGAACTTCACAAAGGTTTTCCATTCAGTATCATATGCTTTCCCCAGGGTTTTAAATGTGTTTTTAAACTTGTTCATTACATTTATTAAAGTTTCAAATTTTTTTCATAAAATGGAAGTGTTTTATATTCTAAATCTTGTATCCTGTTGATAATATGGTGATGAAGGTTCTCATTGCTATATAATTGAGTGTGGTATAACAAGTTATTCACGTTTGACTCGGGAACTAGGTCAAGGCATGATAGTTAGTATTGAATAATAAGGGATATCTAGGATGAGATGGAATAAGGGGAGATTGGTCGTCCTAGTATCCAGGACCGAAAAGTTATAAGGTGGTGTCCACTTATTGACCGATGTTGGTTCAATATGGTCAGATGTCTATAAAAGTATTGCATGCCTACTATTAGATTGTATTGGGTCACTATACTTGAAGAGTGTATTTGACCCACATTTAGACGATGTCTATAGAACAATTGTATACATATTGCTAGGGATCTACAAAACAATTGTGTGTCTATCACTAAGTGGTGACCCATAATGCAAGTGTGCTATGATTGACTATATATATTTGTTAATGTTGATTTACATAGTTTTGAGGTAATGAGATGATATGATATAATGAATTCTTGATGGAATAAATTTTGAATGTAAACTCTTACTAAAATACTACTTCATGTTTGATATATTTTATTAGTGGTTGAGATAGCGGACTTGACGTCTTGATGCCTATACCCTATTTGTCACACCCCGACTCGGTTTGGTCGAGCTCCTGTGATCAACCCGCCACTCGCCTGGACCTCGAAGAGGGACTCCCTCATGAGATCAAGAGAGTCAGGCGTAATATCTGTCATGTTTTCCCAGGACAACATTAAGCTCTGGAATTTAAATTTTTTTACCTAGTGCAGGTTCTAGTAAGGAAGAGTTCGATGTAGTTCTCATTCCTTCCTAAAAAATGTTTAAAGGGAGGGGTTGAGTTCGATGACTCAGTGAGTGGGAGTGATCCTAGGGAATATTTAATTTGGCAATTTTCAAGATTTTAACATTTCACATTCAGCTCCTTCTCGGGTTTTGCGCACAATCAACCATCGTCCTATCATAGGAGGGATCACACAATTGTAGAACGTTCACTGACCGTTCCACTTGTGGACCGAGGCATCTTTACCATGCACCCTGATAGAGGTCAACCAGCTCTACCCTGATTTTGAGTGGACCTTGCTCGTCCGACCCTCAAACCCTAATCGCTTCATGGTGTCTGCTTTATGGGACGAGACCTCCTTTCCCCTACTGCCTCTATCTCAGTGCGCAGGAAGCTCCCCGAGCTTCTCGACATACTGGACGCCAAACCACTCTTATGCACCCTGGGTCATCCAGTAGCCCTTGGGATCCATCACTAACTCATACCAGGTGTCCTGATGGCCCCATATCTCATAGTGCATGCACAATCAAGAGTTTTTTTTTTCATTTATAGCCATTATCTTTGGCCCTCTAGTGCAATGATCTATTGGCTTGGCTTTGGCCCAGGCATACTAGCCCAACAAGTTCAACGACCTGGTTGCGGCTTAGCAGCAAGTTGGCCCAAAAAGCCCAACATCCCAGACATGGCTCGGTGGGTATCACATAGAATTACCCATTAATTGGATCTTTTAGCAGTATTTATCACATGCTGATTCTGAACGGGTCCATACCCATGTCAATTAGCCTTGGACCAACTTGCATACCGAGCCTAAGCCATAGAATTAGCTCCCAAATATTTTAAGTAGAGTTACCCAGTTAGGGGAAGCTAATTCCGAGAAAATCATTTTCAAGGTGAACCATCATTCTAATCGGAATTGACGTTATAAGGTTCCCACTCAACCGATAATCTTGACGGGGTTGTCCCAGCGGAGCCTTACTTCACAGCGCGCTTCCTGGTGCTAGTGCTTGGGTAGTCTATCCCTACATGGAATGAATGTACATATCAGGGTGTTGTGCCTAGGAGGCTGCATTTTTTAGTATTTTGCGCGTAGGACCTCACATTACGCCTTAATTACGTTTTGGTCCCTAAAGCTTGTCCTTTTTCATTTGGGTCCCTATGTGCCTCTTTATTTCAATTAAGCCCCTAGGATTTCCAATTATCCTTCTTAGGGATTTAATTTTTACCAAAACTGCCAATTGGCTATTAATTTATGCAAAATTGCCATTTGGCCCCAAATTTCCCAAAAAATTGCCAATTGGCACTTTAATTTCTCAAAATTTTCCAATTGACCTTCCATTTTATCCAAATTGCCCAATGGGACCTCAATTGGGAGTGAATTTTACAAAAACGCCCTTAATTTCATCAATTTACCATTCAACCCCTAATTTTCTAAAAATCCCCAAATAGCCCAAATTTCTCAAAATTGTAATTTGGTCATCGAATCACAATTTCATTAAATTAATAATCAAAACATTGTTAATCGCCCCCATTCATGATTTGGATCACCTTCCCTACGTTTCCCTTGTAATTTTAAGCTCTGAACCACTTCATTTGGCTTAGAAATGAGCTCAAATGGAGCTTTGCCACAAAATACAGTCTAGAGAGAGAAAGCTTCAATATCTTACTGGTGAGGGTCCGGTGACCGAAGCTTTGACCGTCACTGCGTTGCTCTCTTTGTAGGGATCCTCCCTAGATCAAACCATGCCTCAATTGGTGACATGAGCAGTTTGAATATCTTAGCTAATTTTTTTGCAGAATTTTGCTGTGAATAGTGTTTTACGGTGAAGGGTGGCAGAGGGGACTTACCTTCTTAGCTCGGGGGAAGGTCGGGGCACCACTAGGTGGAGTTTGGGGTGTTTGACTTGGCCGAGGGAAAGCTTGATTTGTGCTGTAGAAGTTTGGGCTATTTTCTGGTCGAGGAGCGGCAACACTATTTGAGCTCCCTCACTCCTCCTTGGTGGTCCTTAGAATGAAAGGAAGGTGTGGCTAGGTAGAGTACTTCCTCCTGGTTCCAAAGACACTGAATGTGGCTTTGGAGGTCAAGAAAATTCCCATCGTCGGAGCTCTGGTTCGCTACTAATAGGAAACTAGTACATTTCTTATTGTTCGCTCGATTGTGAGATGTTGAAAATGAATGGAGGGTGCTTGACAACTATTCCGGCTTCTAGTCGGCATGAGACTCGGCCCCCGCCCTACTTGTCGGCGCCCTGACCGAAGGCATTTTCGAGTTGTGGGAGACTCCCTCTTTCTTGGCCTCTCTCTCCTTTCTATCAATGACCTAAGGTTGAAGAAGATAACGTGGCAGGCGTGCCATATGGCGCTCTGTGATTGGTCAGTTTTTCTAACGTGGTGATCTAGATTGGCTGCCACATCAACCGTTGACTGAACACGTGGCAACCACCCATTGGCTGCTCGTGTCTGCATGGCAAGTTGATAAGTTGTACGTGACCATTGACTAGATACGTGGCAACCTCCCATTGGCTGGATGTGTCTGCGTGGCTGCTGATTGGGCACCGTTAACCATTGACTAGTCTGGTCTGTTGACCATTTAGATCATTGACTAGTCTTGTTCGTTGACCGATTGAACCGTTGACTGGTCCGGTCTGACCAGGTTTGGTGACCCGAATTCGATTATCGGTCGGTTCAAACCTAATTCTAATAGTTTTTTGACATTTAAAAATTTCTAAATTCATCTAAATTCATTTTCTATCTAATGATTGCCTTAATTGGCCAAATTGATATATTTAAACCACCTAGAAAAATGAATCATTGAACTAGTTCACTATGGTTCATTCCAGTTCAGTCAAGTTTGGGTGCGGTTCACCCCGAACCAATCCCGTTCTCTCATCCAATTCACTTACTGGTTCTTCCTCATGATTTTTGTGAATTTTTGGTCACTTGGTATCTTCCAATT
Organism: Trapa bicornis; assembly: GCA_030064425.1. Classification (NCBI taxonomy): domain Eukaryota; kingdom Viridiplantae; phylum Streptophyta; class Magnoliopsida; order Myrtales; family Lythraceae; genus Trapa; species Trapa bicornis. The sequence goes on along the minus strand of CM057741.1, from coordinate 11,782,190 downwards.
TCTCACATTAACCCTTCTTTACTATTTTTCATTCATTAATTGGCGTAGTTTTTCCATATGAAAAATTTACCGGTTCTTTTTCCAGTTCTCCTTGGTCCTAGAGGACAGGTTTTAGAACTCTCCCCTCTTTTTAGGAGTTTTGTCCCCAAAACTATTATATACTAGACAATTGTGGGTATCTACCCTTTACAACCGAGTCGACCTCCCATGTTTCCTCCTTTACTTTTCAATTCCGCCAGAGGATATTTACCATGGGGATCCTCTTATTCTGGAGGTTTCTCTTGCATCGGTCGTGGATTCTTATCGACCCCACCTCGTAGACCAAGTCTTCCTCGATCTCTGGCAGTGATTGATCTAGCACATGGCTGGGGTCGGGCTCGTATTTTCACATTACTAAAACATGGAATACGTCGTGAATTCTTTGTAGGTCCAAGGGTAACTCTAACCTGTACGTTACTAGTCCGGCCCTTTGAGTTATGGCGTATGGGCCTATGTACCTTGGTTTCAACTTTTCCTTCTATTGAAACCAGAGCATTCCCTTCCATGATGACACTTTGAGGAATACTCGGTCTCCTACCTCAAACTCCAGGTTCTTCCTCTGATGGTTGTTATAACTCTTCTGTTGATCTTGAGCCAACTTGAGTTGACTCCTTATTATCTAGATCTTCTTGGTTACATCCTCTATCAACTCGACCTTCTCGAGTCTTCTATCCCCTACCTCTTTCCAAAATAGGAGCATGTGACTAGGTCATCCGTAGAGGGCCTCGTAGGATGCCATTTGAATGTTGGCTTGATAGCTATTATTGTTTGCAAATTCCATGAGGCATAGATAGTCCTCCCAACCTTTTTCATTGTCAAAACGCATGCTCAGAGCATGTCCTCCAAGGTTTGGATGGTCCGTTCGGATTGCCCATCTGTCTGGGGGTGGAAGATAATGCTCATGTGAAGTTTAGTCCCAAGGGCAGCTGTAGGCAATTCCAAAACTGAGAGGTGAACCTCGGGTCCCGATCCGATACTATGCTTACGGGGACCCCATGGAGTCGTACAATCTCCCCCACGTACAAGGCGGCTAGCCTTTCTATCGGGTTTTTCACCCTTATGGGTAGGAAGTGGATGGACTTAGTTAGCCGATCTATGATGACCCATATCGCATCATGACCTCTTTTTTCACTAGTAGCCTAGTTACAAAGTCTATGGTGATATGCTCCCATTTCCATTCAGGGATTGGGAGGGGCTGCAGTAGTCTAGAGGGTTTCTAGTGTTCGACCTTAATCTATTGGCATGACAGGCACCTGGCCACATACTCTGCGATATTCCTTTTCATCCCTTTCCACCAGTACCCTTGTTTTAGGGTGTGGTAAATCTTGGTGCTGCCAGGATGCATGGCGTATATTGAGTCAGGTGCCTCCTCTAGTATTCCCCTTTTTAATTTCGGATTGTTCAGTACCCAAACCCTCCCTTTGAAGGTCATTATTCCGTCGCACCTTACTACGAGGTCTTGGGCTAGGTTTTCAACAGGCTGGTTCCAATGAGGATGGAGATCCTCGTCCTTCCTTTGCAAGGCCCGTATTTGGTCTACTAGGCTAGGTCACACAACTAGGCTGGCCATTAGGCTACCTCGACTCTTGTCCACACTGGGGTCCAATCTCAAGCTATGCAACTGGCTTAATAGGAGTAGGTAGCTAGTGAAACCCATCCTCCAGACCAAGTAAACTGTGGAAAGAACCTGCGTGTTATGCCCCGACCCAGTTTGGTCGAATACTCATGATCAACCTGCCACTCCCTTTGGTCTGTAGGGGTTTCAACCCTTTCTAAACTGCGAGGAGTTAGGTGTCCTTTTTCCTGTTTTTCCTATAATAGCATTATACAAAACTAAATATATTAAAATTTTTGTACCTACCTTTATGGTTCAACTGCGAGGGGTCTTTACAGTTGGTATTACTCTTTTACTTGAAAAGGGGTAAAGGAAGGGGGTGAGTTTCTATAACTTAGTGAGCGGATGTTGGGAGTGAGTTTTCAAAATATCTTTATTTTATCAAAACTATGACAATGTTAACATTTTCTTTTAAAAGGGTTTCCTCAAATTCAATTTTCCAAAACCTTTTTCCATTTCCATAGTAGGTGTGTTTCACTCTCTTAGCCCATCCCCTTGCCTCAGGAGGCATTTAGCAAACAAATATAGGCCCTTTATCAGGAAGGGTACACACATTGGCAGGGCAATCCCAGATTGCACCTACTTGGGGATTAGCGCGACTTTGTTATCCACCTTGATAGAAGCCCGTCAACTTCTACCCTAAGTTTGAGTGAATGTCCCCGACGTCCGACCCTCAAACCCGAATGCCTCTTCATGTCCGTTTGAGGATGGAGACCTCATCCTGACCCCACTCGAGTCTCATGCGCAAGAAGCTCCTAGAGCTTCATGACTAATTGACACGACAAACTACCCTTATCGCCCCCATGTCATCCAACAACCCTTAGGACCCATCAGTATCCCTCTTGGGCATCTTGATTTTCTCGATGCTTAAGTGCATGCACAAACAACAATTTTCATATAGTTATCCATCCTCTTTGGTGCCAATGGTTCAACAACCCCGACACTCAACCCGACCTGTAGTTGTTTGTCTAGGCCAGTACATCGACCTAACCTTGAGGTACTGCTGCCAGTCCATCGAGCATTGTCGGTCTTGACTCGGTACCATGGCTCACACAATCAATTCCATTTTAATTAGGAGTTTTCATGGCTCTTCCTAATCAAGGTTATTTACAAGCTTCTGCCCGTGCCCATTGGCCTTGGGTCCATTGCATGTGTTTTAGCCCTATGAGTTCAAAAATCGAGGCCCTTGGCCTATTTGAGTTCCAACTGAGTGTGATGATGGATCGCTTATAACTGGTAGGCGATTTTCTCCTTTCCTTGAGGAAACTCATCATATCAACCGAGTATGATGTTTGTTCATTCCTACTCACAACCGGTAAGTAGGTTTTATCTGTTAAAAATAGGGCACATCATACCCACCAGTATGATGTATAAAAGTCCCACTCACCCATTGTAAAACCTGCCTTTTTGTGCTAGGAAAAACCAGGAAAAGAACAGGTCAAACCAAGTGAGGATTCAGAACCGGTTCACAAACCCGATTATTTTTGAACGGGCAAGTTGGGAATTTACAACTCTCGGGTGATCCAAAGGGTTCATTAAACCTTAGAAAAGAAACTTAAGACAAATTAGAAAACAAAAACCAAAGTGGTTCAAGTGAACTAGATTCCATAAGAACTTTAAAGTTAAGTATGAAATTTTTTGTAACCCAAAATTTCGGTCAAAAATTTGTATGTACGCCTTATCATAAGTAACCATAAATTAATATATATTTAATTATTGTAATTAATACCAATAATTTAATACCTAAATTAAATTATTAGAATTAATACCGAAATTTAATTTATTGAAATTAATACCGAAGTTAAATTATTGGAATTAATACCAATAATTTATGGCAATATTAATACTAGTAATAAATCCCCATTTCATTCTCCTCACACCTAAACATTTCTCTCTCTCTCTACTGCTCCATTTCCAGGTAAATCTCGAACTAGAGCTTCGACTTGAACAAAGGTCAGGCTCTTTAGAACCAGGGAGAAGACAGCTATCTGATAGCAACCTTTAGTAAATCCGAGAATTGTTGGAGAAGCGCCGACATGATGGAATAGTGAAGCAACTCCGGCGGACTGAAGCTGCCCTATTTCGGCCAAGCTGAAATTGGCCATTTCAAGCCCTCCTCAAGCCAAGCCAAGCCCTCTCAACACTTCCTCAGCCTTTCCACGGCCGAATTAGGACCGAAAGGTAAGACAATTCAGCTCCTCTTTACAATTTTCGATCGGTGCTAGAGAGAGAATCGACCGAATTTCAATGACAAAATTCTAATCTAATTCCGCATCAATTGATGCGATTCTTGATTCTAGGATGAACCTCAGGACGAGAGCTATCTGCCTAGGTTGAAAGCCGTGCCTTCACCGGTGAGTAATCGAAGCTTTCTCTCTCTATAGTTCATTTTTCGGCGAAGCTCCGTTTGAGCTCGTCCCGACATTAAAACTTGCGATTCACATTTCTGAAGAATCGTATGAACATGTAGAAACTCGATTTCAACTTCAATTTCAACAATTGGAAACGTTTGATCGGTCAATTTGATGAAATCAAATTCGGCTGTGTTAAGAAGTTGGAATTGGGGGAAAATTGGGGATTTTTGAAATTCAAAGGGTCAAAATACAATTTTATGAAATTGATGGTCAATTGGGCATGAAAATAATGTTGGAGGACCAATTGAGGAATTTTGGAAATTTTGGGGCAAAACTTACCATTTTTGTAAAAGAAGGGCAAAATGGTAATTTTGGTAAAATTGGGGGACCAAATTGGAAATTTGGGAAATTAAACCCCTTTTTGGTGAAATTGAATAAATTGAGGTCCCATGATAAATTTGAAAAGTTACGGGACTCAATTTGAGGAAAAACCGACATTAGGGACTCAAAGTTAAAGAGAAATAACTTTAGGCACCTAATTGCAAATAACTAAAAGTTTGGGTTTTCTCATTAATTGGAAATGAATGAAGGTTGTTATGCCGAGTAATAATGAACAAGGTTGTTCATATCGTGTAGGAACGCGAAATACCGGGAACGCCAGCAAGGATAAGCTCGCGTGAATAAAAAGAACCGGTCTAGTGGAATTCACGACATTAACAGGTGAGTGGGTTTACTAACATCATACCCGGTTGGGATGATGAGCACACCTTATAATTTAAAAATCACTTACCGGTTGTGAGTGGGTTTACCAACATCATACCTGGTTGGGATGATAAGCACAACTTAAAGATAAAAACCACTTACCGGTTGTGAGTGGAAATTTTATATCATACCCGGTAGGGGATGATAAGTACCTCGGTATAAAAACCCACTGTTTAGTGGTATTTTAATCATCACCACTTAGAGAAAGTGATGTGAAAATTATGCGAAAAAAACTACTTACCGGTTGTAAGTAGATCATACCCAGTTGGTATGATGAGACTTCCTCGAAGGAAGTTGAAAACCCGTACATCGGTTATGAATGGAGATATCCTTATACCGGTTGGTATAATGGACAGTGAAAACCTATTTTGTCAGAAGTGTTCTCCCCTGACTGTGTGCCAATGCTTAAACTATTTGGGAGACCTTCTTGACGGGAGCTCGAATAGCTCTTATAGGTCGGGGGACTCGATTTTGGAACTTGAGGGCTAGAATGTCCAGTCTTTTTTTGAAAATCTCGTACAGTGGGCCCAAGGCCAGTTGGCACGAGCAGAAGCTCGTAAACGAATATGATATATATGCCATAATACTTAATAAGTGAATTGTTTGGCCATGGTACCAAGATAGGACCGGCATGCTCAGTTAACTAGCTGTAGTGCGACATGACAGGTCGACAGACTAGTCAAGACAAACAGCTGCGGGTTGAGTTGAGAGTCGGGACCGTTGAACCAGTGGCACCATAGATTATATGGAAATATAAGAAAACATTGTTTGTGCATGCACTGTGAGTATGGGATCATTAAGACGCCCATGAGGGGTAGTGATGCGTCCTAAGGGCACTGGACGACCTGGTGGCTATAAGGGCAGTTTGTCGTTCCGGGTGTCTGTGCGAAATCTGGAGTAGCACCAAATGCATGAGACCGGGGTGGGGATAGGATGAGGTCTCTGTCCTCATACAGACACGAAGATGTGATTTCGGGATTGTGGGTCGGATGTCACGTACATCCACTCATTCCAAGGGTAGAAGTGGTCGTACTTCTATCCGGGTGGCAGGAAAAGTCACTCCGAAGCCACTAGCGGGTTTAGTATGATACTGACTTGCAAATGTATGTAACCTTCATGATGAAGGATGTGTGTTAGGTGATGACACACTGTGGTAACTAAGAAATAATGGAAAAACCCGAATTTTTAAATGAAGGGACTTTTTTAAAACAAAGGAGTCTGGCACACTCCATATAAATGTTTTTCTTAAAAGTCAAAAGCTTTTAAAAACCCATTCATTGAGTAGTCGTACTCACACCCTCCCTTATATCCCTTTTAGGAAATCCCGGAAAGCCTCCCCTTAAAGACCGTCAACTAAGATGCCTGTAAGACAGGTATGTAAAGTTTTAAATTTCATGCAGTTTTGATTATGCTATTCCAGAAAAAAGGTGCATGTTAAAGGATGCATTACTCTTTACGGTTTACAATAAGGGGAAACCCTTTAATAAACTAGGAGAGTGTCAGGTTGATCACGGGGATCTGACCAAACCGGGTCGGGGCGTGACACCCGTTGACTGTGACATGTTCATCCCTAGTCCGTTTCTAGTCAACGCTAGCTTTCTCATGCTTGCATTCTGGTCTCACGTGTCCCTACACGATTTGGGTATCATTATCAACAAGGATTCAGCATGACCGCTTTCATTTTCTCACGTATTAGCGACTAGGCCCAAAGTTTATGGTTTATTGTACTTAAGTTTCTAAAGTTAATTTTTCTTGATGTTAGGTCTCTATTACTAAATTTTCCACCAAATTAAATCCCAAGGTTTCCAATATTCTCTTTGGATCCTCAATTTATTCAAAATTGTATAAGGGCTCAAAATTTTCCAAATTTCCAATTTGGTCCCTAATTTTCCAAAATTACGGTTTTGCCCCTACGTTCCAAAAATAGCCATTTGTCACCAAATCTTTTGAAAATTGACCATTTGGTCCCCCAACATCTTTATCATTACCAATTGACCTTCAATTTTGAGAAATTACATGGAGGTCCCTCAATTTTTTGAAATACCCAAATTTTCCCAATTTCTTCCACCTTTTATGACCGAATTTGATTCCTTCAATTTGGCTATTTAATTGGGGTTAATTGCTCCAATTGATGGTATGGATCAGTTTTTACACTTCCATATGATCAAATGGAGCTTTGAATTATAGAATTTGAGTATGAGACGAGCTCAAACGGAGCTTCGCTGGAAAACTTTTCGTAGAAAGAGAAAGCTTTGAAAGCTTATTGTCAGAGGTGTGGCGGTCCGAGCTCCTGATCTGGGGAGGTAGCTCTCATCCTTAGGATCTTTCTAGTATCAAGAATTACTACAATTGAAGTCCAAACAAGGGTGAATTTTATTAGTGAAATTTGACACTTTCTCTCTCTAACACCGATCTACAATGATGAAGGATGGCCAAATTGGCTTACCTTTCACCTCTATGGAGGTTGTATGAGGGTTGTGGGGGACATTGGGGAGGCTTAATTTGGCCGGAGGGGGTCAGGGCAGCTTTAATCCGTCGGAGCTACTTCACTGTTTGATTTCGCCAACGCTTCTCCGGTGGTCCTCGGGTCGAGGGAAGATTGCTATGAGGTAGTTGACTTCTCCCGGTGTCTGTAGGACTTGACCTTGCCTTTTGAGGCTAAGAAAAGTGCCTAAGTTAGAGCTCTGGTTCAAGCTTCACCGAAAAATGGAGCACTTGAGAGAGATTGGCGATTTGAGGTGTGTGGAGAATGAATGGACATGAGCTCTTTATATAGAGAGCTTAAGCACCCTTCGCCCTACCCGTTTCTATATTGGTCAAGCTTATCCTCTTCAGTAAATGCCCAAATCAGAGAGAATATTCCTTCACCAAAGAAGGAAAGTTTTTCTACAATATGAACAATGTTGTCATCCCAAGGAAGAAGACGACACTATTATGAACCGGATCGGACCGGTTTGATCGGGTTCAATGGCAAAAATTGGCTGGTTTAGGCCTGATTCAACCGATTTTCTCAAATCAGTTCATCCATGGTTCAAGACAGTTCAATTCGGTTCAAGTCTGGTTCACCCTGAATCAGTCCAGTTTTCCCGTCCAATTTACTTTATGGTTGTTCCCCATGAATTTCATGACTTTTTGGTCACTTGGGATTTTCCAATTTTCCATTTTACCCCTCTTTGTCATTCTGAGTTCCTTAAGGGGTTCGATTTTCTCATTTAATTGACCAGTTCTTTCCCAATTTTCCTTGATTCAAGATGACGGGTTTCACAAATCTCCTCTCCTTTTAGGAGTTTTGTCCCCAAAACATAATCAACATCCTTTGCATCGGGAATATATTTCCTTTGATGTCAACTGGGGTTTTGCTTGGCATGCTAGTTCTTTGGTTGTTCTTTCACTTAGCCCTTTAAACCACGTGCTAAAGGAATTTCTTTTCCTTTCTATTATTTACTCACTCCATGCAATGTATCATGATTAGGTATGTTTTACCCACAAGTCTAAAGGTACACCCTTAGGTCCACTTCTAACTATGCTTAGGGTAAGACTCTTTTTCTTGAGGGTTTTTGTAAACCCCTTCATTTAATAATAAGAAAACTAGGGAAAGAATTGGTCTTTTTCAATTTGAAAACAAAGTCAATCTACAACCGGAATCGATAGAGAAAGGGAAACTGGGAAATTTATGGATCCTGAGTGACCCTAAGAGTCCTAAAAGTCTTGGAAAAGGAATAAAGGATGAATTGGAGATGAAAACTAAATCAGTTCAGGTGAACTGGTTTAGACCGATTTGAACAACTATTGAATTGGATGATAAATTTAATTTTCTAGGCAGCTTAAAAAATTCAAATTTGAGATTTGAGGCCACCATTGGATAGAAAATGAATTTAGAAATTTTTAAGTTTGAAAAATTCGGTCGAATTAGGCCTAAACCAGCCGGTTTAAGCTTTGAACATGGTTCAGACCCATCTCGTCCAGTTCGGAATAGCGTCGTCTTCTTCCTTCAAATGACAACATTGTTCACTCGCCGAAAAATCAAGCAGCACCAGCGAAGCTGAAAAGTCTCCCGCTAGAGAGTTTCAGGCAATGAATGACCACCATTAAGTAGCCAATCGGACGACCAAGATGTCCCCGAGCTTCCTATATAAAGAGCCCCTCCGCATTCATTCTCTCCACACTTGAAAACTCCATTCTCTCTCAATTGCTCCAATTTCTAGCGAAGCTCGAACCAGAGCTCTGATATAGGGTCTTTTAGGAGCCAAAGAAAGCATGGCCAGGTTCTTTGGATTCGGGGAGAAGTCAGCTACATGCATGTGGCCTCCATTTGCGTTGAGGGTCGTTAGAGAAGCGCCGGCATGATCGAACAGTGAATCAACTCTGGCGAACCGAAGCTGCCCTGTTTTAGCCGAGTTGAAATTGGCCAATTCGAGCCCTTCTCAAGCCAAACCAAGCCCTTCTAACACCTCCAAAGTCCTCCTACAACTCAATTAGAGTTAAAAGGTAAGCCAATTTGGCTCCCCTCTGTAATTTCCGACAAGTGCTAGAGAGAGAACCGATATAACTTCGATGATAAAATTCTCACTTAATTCGGAATCAATTGATGCAATTCTTGATCCTAGGAGAAACCTTAGGATGAGAGCTATCTGCCTAGATCGAAAGCTCGGATCGCCGCAGCCCCGACGATAAGCTTTTGAAGCTTTCTCTCTCTAAGTCTAATTTTATGGTGAAGCTCTGTTTGAGCTCATTACGGCATGAAATCATGCGATTCAAAGTGCAATTGAATTGTATGAAGGTGTAGGAATTCCAATCTAACTTCAATTTCAACAATTAAACTCATTTGATTGGTCAATTTGATGAAATCAAATTCGGCTGAGTTAGAAGGTTGAAATTAGGGGGAAAATTGGGGGAAATTTGAGAATCTAAAAAATCCAAGGGACTAAAGTGCAATTTCATGAAATTGAAGGCCAATTGGGCATGATGAAGATGTTGGAGGACCAACTGGGAAAATGTTGGAATTTTTGGTTTAAAATTTACCATTTTTGTAAAGTAGGGGCAAAATGGTAATTTTAGAAAAGTTGGGGACCAAATTGGAAATTTAGGAAATTAAATGCCTTTTTGTGAATTTGAATAAATATAGGTCCCAAGGTGAATTTTAAAAGTTTCAGGACTCAACTTGAGGAAAAACTAGCATTTGGTACTTAAAGAAAAATAACTTTCATGACCTAATTGTAAATAAAGAAAAAGTTTAGTTTTCTCATTCATTTGGGATGAATGAGTGCTATTAGGCCAAATGATAATAAACAAAAGTTTTCATATCGTGTAGGAACATGAAGTACCGAGAACTCCAGCTGAGACAAGTTGGAGTAAGGACAACAAGCTGGCTAAGAGGATATTCACTGCACTATCGGATGAGTAGGTTTATTCACATCCTACCCGGTTGGGATGATGAGCACCTCAAAAATGAAAACCCACTGCTAAGTGGTATTTTAAACATCACACCTAATAGGAGTGATGTGAAAATCACACAAAAAAACTAATTACCGGTTATAAGTAGATCATACCAGGTTGGTATGATGAAACTTCCTAGAAGGTAATGGAAAACCTGCTTATCTGTTATAAGCGGAGATGGCCTCATACTCAGTCGGTATGATGGATAGTTGAAAAGTTTATTTTGTCGAAAGTGTTCTCCCCTGACTATGTGCCACTGCTTAAAATTTTTGGGAGACCTTCTTGACGGGAGCACGAATAGCTCATTAAAGGCCGAAGGCCTTGGTTTTGGAAGTAGGGGGCTAATATACCCGATTTTGAAAATCTCGAACAGTGGGCCCTATGCTAGTGGGCACGAGTAGGAGTTCGTAAACAAACATGATTAATAAGCCATGAAAACTTAAGTAAATGAGTTGTTTGGCCATGGTACCGAGACAGGACCAACATACTCAGTCGACTAGCAGTAGTGAGACATGACAAGTCTCGAGACTAGTCAAGACAAACAGTTGCAGGCCAAGTTGAGGGTCGGGGTCGTCAGACCAGTGGCACCATAGATTATGTGAAAACTGTTCATTAGTGCATGCACTGTGTTATGGGACCTTTAAGATGCCCAAGAGTGGTAGTGATGCGTCCTAGGGCTTTGGACGACTTGGTGGATATAAGGGCAGTTTGTCATACCAGAAGTCTTGTGAAGCTCGATGTAGCTTCAAGCGCATGAGACCGAGGTGGGGACAGGATGAGGTCTTTGTCCTCATACAGACACGGAGTTTTGTTATGGGATTGAGGGTCGGATGTCGTGAACATCCACTCATTCTCAGGGTAGAAGTGAACGTGCTTTTATCTAAGTGGCCGGTAAAGTCGCTCCGACGCCACAAGTGGGTTCAGTGGACATGCTGGCATGCGATTATGTGTTCCTTCATGATGAAGGACGCGTGTTGAATGATAAACACGTTGTTTTGATGAGAAATGGTTATGGAAACCAAGAATTGAGAATGAAATGTTTTAAAAGAAAATAAGGAGTCTTGCACACTCCAAATTCAAACTATTTTTCTAAAAGTAAATCTTTGAACACCCATTCACTAAGTTGTTGAACTCACCCCCTCCCTTATATCCCTTTCAGGTAACCCCAGAAAGCTTACCTCAAAGACCACCAGCTAACGTATCTGTAAGGCAGGTATAATAAGTTTAAAATTTTGTGCAGTTTTGATTTATGTTATTCCAGGAAAGGTGCATGTTTAAAGGATATCTTACTTCTCACAATTTATAAAGAAGGGGCAACCCTTAGTAAGCCAAAAGAGTGGTGAGTTGATCATGGGGATCTGACCAAACTAGGTCGGGGCGTGACAGTTTTTATCTAGGTCATTAGGGTGGATGTTCCATAAACATCTGATCATCCCCATTTCCATTTATTTCCTTGGTCGTTGATGCTCTTTAGCTCAGCATCCTTTCGAACTTTTTGTCCTTAATCCCATGGGTTTTGATATGATTCCCCTTTTATCTCATTTTGGTCATTACTCCATCTTTTATTTACTACAACTTCGATCCCAATTTTTAGGTTTGACTTCGTCATGTTTAATTAACGGACTCTTTCTTACTTGAGTTACATTTTCTTGGGACTGTTGGACCTACATGTCTCTTACAGCATGATGTGTTCTAGAAGTTTCTTTGTCCATTATAGTTCTAGAACCTTTTTTCTTGATAATGGTTCATGCCCTATCGGACCGTTAGAAGTCGTGTGACTTTGTTCCTTTTTATTACTTGGTAGTGTTCCCCAACTACATTTGGTGTTATCTAATTGTCCCTTTACATTCTAACATCATGATTTTGTTAATTTTTCCTTATCTACTCATCCCTTACCAACTTTCTTATTGGTTTTCCCCAGTTCCAACCATCGAGTTTCTCGACGACTTATCAAAATGTTAGGATTCTTCCTCTATTCCGTCCTTCCTCATTTCCAATGGCGTCCTTTACTCAAAGACTTTCCTTTCTTCAATCCATTCTTACTTGTTCATGACCATTTCACGATTCTTTATTTCGAGTTGATCCTTTTCGGTTTATGTGTCGATTCCTTTGTTTGGGGAGTTCCCTATTGATGGTTTCATTCTCTACTATATCCTTAAAAGTAGAGACTTCCACTTGATGAGCTATATGTTTGAACTTCTTAAAAGTCCTTGAAGGTTTCCTTCCTTCACATTCTTACACCCTTTTGAATTAGAGCTTTCGCCCACCTTTAATTCTTCACCGACCTTAATTTCCCATTTCACCCTTTACTTCCTATCTGAGATATCTCCAATTGTCGAGTCTTATTTCATGTCCTTCATATTAGGCCTCAACAATCAATATTAAGCTCCATGGGCATGGATTTGAATTAGTCCTAGTGTCCGACCTGATTCCTCTAAATCACATTTTGACTGGAGTACGTCCTTTCCAAAGGCTTTACTTCCTTCAAAATTCATTCCTTTGTTCTTTTATTTGGGGTATACCGCCTATCATGACCCGACCCAGTTTGGTCTAATCCCTGTGAACAACCCGACGCTCTCTTGGTTCAAGAGGAGTTTCCTACTACTTTAACTTAAGTGGAGCTAGGCATACATTCAATCTTATTCCATGGAAAGACATATCAAATAAAATGCAAGCTTAAGAGAATTTAAGCATACCTGATAGAGGGTAAGGCTTGGTGTTATCTCTAGTCATTTTCCCTTATTCCTAAAAAAGGATAAAAAGAGGGGTGAGTTTCTAAAACTCAGTGAATGGGTATTTTTTTAAAAAAATGAAGTTTTGATAAAAATAGTTTTCAATTTGGAGTGTGCCATACTCCTTAATTCTTTCAATTTTTCTCATTTCCAAATCTTGGTTTTCAAAATCAATTCTTATTACCATAGTGTGTCATCACCCAACCCACATCCTTCATCATGAAGGTAAAACACACAATCGTAGGCCAGCTCGTCCACTGAACCCACTTGTGGCATCGGAGCGACTTTACCAGCCACTTAGATAGAAGCACATCCACTTCTACCCTGAGAATGAGTGGATGTTCACAACATCCGATCCTCAATCTCGTAACAAATCTTCATGTCCGTCTAAGGACAGTGACCTCATCTTGTCCCCACCCCAGTCTCATGTGCTTGAAGCGATTATGAGCTTTGCAAGACTTTTGGTACGACAAACTGCCCTTATATCCACCAGGTCGTCCAGAGCCCTAAGACACATCACTGCCCCTCTTAGGCATCTTGAAGGTCCCGTAAACACAGTGCATGCACACTCAACATTTTTCACATTATGCCATATAATCTGTGGTGCCACTAGTCTAATGGCCTCGACCCTCAACTTGACCTGCAGCTGTTTGTCTTGACTAGTCCAAAAACTTGTCATGTCGCACTGTCGTTAGTTGATTGAGTATGTCAGTCCAGTCTTGGTACCATGGCCAAACAATTCATTTACTTAAGTTTTCATGGCATATAAATCATGTTTGTTTACAAGCTCCTACTGCCAACCGACCTAGGGCCCACTGTTCAAGATTTTCAAAATTGGGCATATTAGCCACCAAGTTCCAAAACCGAGGCCTCTAGCCTAATAGAGCTATTCGAGCTCCCATCGAGAAGGTCTCCCAAATTGTTTAAGCAGTGGCACACAGTTAGGGGAGAACACTTCCGACAAAATATATTTTTCAATTGTCCATCATACCAACAGAGTATGAGGACATCTCCGCTCATAACCAATGAATGGATTTTCCACTTCCTTCGAGGAAGTTTCATCATACCAACCAAGTATGATCTACTTACAACCATTAAGTATTTTTTCCACTTGATTTCCACATTACTCCTCTCAGGTGTGATGATTAAAATACCACTTAGTAGTGGGTTTTCATTTTTGAGGTGCTAATTATCCCAACTGAGTATGATATAATAATTTCACTCACCCGATCGTGTAGTGTATTTCCTCTAAATCGGTTTTCGTACCTTGTGAGCTTAATCTCAATCGGCGTTCCTAATATCTCGTGTTCCTACAAGAAATGAATATTTTTGTTCATTATCATTTGGCTTGATAACCTTCATTTATTATAAATGACTAAAATATTCAACTTTTTAAATATTTAGAATTTGGTCCCTAAAGTTATTTTTTCTTTACTTTAGGCCCCAATTGCCAATTTTTCTCCAAATTGAGTCCCAAAACATTTAAAATTCCTCTAAGGACCTCCATTTATTCTAATTTGGCCCCAAATTTTGTAAAAATTACTATTTTTCCCTTCCTTTACAAAAATTGTTAGTTTTACCACAAAAATTACAAAATTTGCTCAATTGGTCCCCTAACACTCTTATCATGCCCAATTGACCCTCAATTTTATAAAATTGCTTTTTGGTCCCTCAAAATTTTGAAATCCCCAATTTTCCCCCTAAATTTCAACTTCTTAACACAGGCGAATTTGATTTCATCAAATTGACCAATCAAACACTTTTAATTATTGAAATTGAAGTTAAATTAGAGTTTCTACATCTTCATATGATTCAATTGCATTTTGAATCGCAAGTTTTGATGTCAGAACAAGCTCAAACGAAGTTTCACCGGAAAATAGAACGTAGAGAGAGAAAGCTTCAAATGTCACCGTCTAGGGTGCGACGGTCCGACCTTTCAATTTGGGTAGATAAATCTCCTCTTGAGGGTCCTCCTAATATCAAGAATTGCTTCAATTGATGCCGAATTGGGTGAGAATTCTTTCATCGAAATTCCGTCGGTTCTCTCTCTAGCACTAATCAGAAATTATATAGGGGAACCGAATTGGCTTACTTTCAGTTCTAATTTGGCCGTAAGAGGGTTGAGGAGGTGTTGAGAGAGCTTGGTTCGGCCTGAGGAGGGCTCAAATTGGCCGATTTCAGCTCAGCCAAAATAGGGCAGCTTCGGTCCGTCGGAGCTGCTTCAATATTTGATCATGCTGATGCTTCTCTGGCAACCCTCGGAGTGAATGGATACTACCACCATGTAGTTGACTTCTCCTTGGTTCTAAGGAACCCGACCATGCCTTCTTTGGCTCAGAAAAGACCCTATATCGAAGCTCTTGTTCGAGCTTCCCCAAAAAACTAAGCAGTTGAGAGAGAGTGAGGTTTTTAAGTGTGGAGAGGATGAATGGAGAAGGGCTCTTTATATAGGGAGCTCGGGGACTCGTCGACCATCCATTTGGCACATTTCTAACAGTCATTGATGGCCTGGAACATATTGAACAAAAACATTTTCTCTTCGCCAGCGCTGCTTCAATTTTTCGACGAGTGAATAGTGCTGTCATCTGAAGGAAGAAGACGACACTATTCTTAATCGGGTCTAAAGCTTAAACTGCTGGTTCACCCCTGATTCGATCAAAATTTTTAAATTTAAAAATTTAAAAATTCATTTTTTATCCAAATGTGGCATCAAATCTCAAATTTGAATTTTTTTAACCACCTAGAAAAATGAATTTAGCATCCGGTTAAATAGTGATTCAAACCGGTTCAATCCGATTCGGATCTAGTTCATCCAAATTGGTTTGGTTTTCATCTCCATTTCATCCATAAGTCCTTTTTCATGACTTATGTGACTCTTTAGGTCACTTTGTAAACCCCGCCCTTTTGAGTTAAGGACAATCGGGAAAAGAACCTGTCAAACTGAGTAAGAAAACCGAACCGGTCACAAACTCGATCATTTGGGAATGGGCAATTTTGGAAATTTATGACTCTAGGGTGATCCAAATGGTTCATAAAAACTTGGAAAAGAACCTTAGGACAAATTGGAAGAGAAAATCTAGACTAGTTTAGATGAACCGGATCCAACTAGATTGAACCGGTTTATGAACCGAGTAGGTTCATTAACTGGAACTGATAGACAAAGGGCAAACCAGGAAATTTACGCATCCCGAGTGACCCAAAGAGTCCCAAAAGTCATGAAAATGGACTTGAGAATGAATTGGTGAGGAAAACCAAACCGGTTCAGGTGAATTGGATCCGAACCAGTTTGAACCACTATTGAACCCGCTTCTAAATTGATTTTTCTAGGTGGCTTAAAAAAATTCAAATTTTAGATTTGAGACACCATTGGATAGAAAATGAATTTAGATGAATTTAGAAATGTTTAGATTTGAAAAACTCAGTCGAATGGGAGGTGAACTGGCCGCTTTAAACTTTGAATCTGGTTTGGACCAGTCCGGTCCAGTTTGGAATAGTGTCATCTTCTTCCTTCAGATAATAGCACTGTTCACTCGCCATAAAATTGCTAGCACCGGCGAAGCTGAAAAGTCTCCAGCCAGGGAGTTTCAGACAATGAATGACCGCCATTAAGGTGCCAATTGGATGACCAAGAAGTCCCCGAACTTCCTATATAAAGACCACCTCTCCATTCATCCTTTCCACACCTGAAAAAGGTCACTCTCTCTCAGCAGCTTAGTTTTCCGGTGAAGCTCAAACTAGAGCTTTGATATAGGGTCATTTTTGGGCCAAAGAAGGTGAGGTCAAGTCCTTTAGAACAGGGGAGAAGTCAGCTACACGCCCATAGTCTCCATTTGCTCCGAGGGTCGTTGGAGAAGTGTCGATGTGATGGAATATTGAAGCAGCTCCGGCGGACCAAAGCTGCCCTATTTCGGCCGAGCTGAAATCGGCCATTTTGAGCCCTCCTCAGGCCAAACCAAGCCCTCCCAACACTTCCTCAACCCTCTCATGGCCGAATTAGGACTAAAAGGTAAGCCAATTCAACTCCCCTTTGCAATTTCCTACTAGTGCTAGAGAGCGAACCGACAAAATTTTGATGATGAAATTCTAACTCAATTCAGCATCAATTGATGCAATTCTTGATTCTAGGATGAACCTCAGGACGAGAGCTATTTGCCCAGATAGAAAGCTCAGACTGTCGCACCCTCACCAGTGAGAAATCGAAACTTTCTCTCTCTACAGCCTGTTTTCCAGCGAAGCTCCGTTTGAGCTCGTTCTAGCGTCAAAACTTACGATTCAAAGTGCTATTAAATTGTATGAAGTTGTAGGATCTCAATTTTAACTTCAATTTCAACAATTAGATGCGTTTGATTGGTCAATATGATGAAATCAAATTCGGTTGTGTTAGGGAGTTGAAATTGAGGATTTTCAAAAATTCGAAGGACCAAGATGCAATTTTATAAAATTGAGGGTCAATTGGGCATGATAGAAATGTTAGAGAGGGAAATTGAGTGATTTTAGAATTTTTGGGGTGAAATTTACCATTTTTGTAAGAGAAGGGCAAAATGGTAATTTTGGAAAAATTGGGGGGACCAAATTGGAAATTTGGGAAATTAAACCACTTTTTGTGAATTTGAATAAATTGAGGTCCTAAGATAAATTTTAAAAGTTTCGGGACTCAATTTGAGGAAAAACCGGCATTAGGGACTTAAAGTTAAAGAAAAATAACTTTAGGGACATAATTGCAAATAAATAGAAAGTTTTGTTTTCTCATTCATTTGGATTGAATGAAGACTATTAGGCCAAGGGATAATGAACAAGGATATTCATATCGTGTAGGAATATGAAGTACCAGGAATGCTAGTAAAGGACAAGCTCATGTGAATACAAATAACCGGTCGAGTGGAATTCACTACATTAACGGGTGAGTGGGCTTACTAACATCATATTCGGTTGGGATGATAAGCACAACTTAAAGTTAAAAATCACTTACCAGCTATGAGTGAGATTTTATATCAAACCCGGTTGGGATGACAAGCACCTCGAAAATGAAAACCCACTACTAAGTGGTATTTTAAACATTACAACTTAGAGGAATGATGTGAAAATCACGTGGAAAAACTACTAACCGCTTCTAAGTAGATCATACCCGGTTGGTATGATGAAACTTCCTCAAAGGAAGTGAAAAACCTGTTCATCGGTTATGAGTGGAGATGTCCTTATTCTCGGTCGGTATGATGTACAGTTAAAAACATATTTTGTCGGAAGTGCTCTCCCTTGACTGTGTTTCACTACTTAAACGATTTGGGAGACCTTCTTAACGGGAGCTCGAATAGATCTTATAGGTCGGGGGCCTTGGTTTTAGAACTTAGGGGCTAATATGCTCGATTTTAAAAAATCACGAACAGTGGGCCATAGGCCAATTGACACGAGCAGGAGCTTGTAAACAAACATGAGATATATGCCATAAAACTTTAATAAATGAATTTTTTTGCCATGGTACCAAGACAGGACCGACATATTTAGTCAACTAGTGGCAGTGCGACATGATAAGTCTCTAGACCAGTCAAGACAAACAGTTGCAGGTTGAGTTAAAGGTCGGGGCCATTGGACTAGTGGCAACATAGATTATATGACATGATAAGAAAATACTGATTGTGCATGCAATGTGATTATGGTATCATCATGACATGCAAGAGGGGTAGTGATGCTAAGGGCCCTGGACAACCTGGTGAGGGTTGGATGAGGGTCGGAGAATTGATTTCAAGATTGAGGGTCAGATGTCATGAACATCCACTCATTCTTAGGTTAGAAGTGTACATGCTTCTATTTAGGTGGCCAGTAAAGTCACTCTGATGCCATAAGTGGGTTCAGTGGACGTACAGGCCTGTGAATGTGTGTTGGGTAATGATACACTGTGATTAATAAGAAATGGTGGTAAAAATCGAGATTTGAAATGAAAGGATTTTTGAAAGAAAGGAGTCTGGTACATTCCAATACAAATATTTTTCCTAAAAGTTAAAAGTTTTGAAAACCCATTAACTGAGTCGTTGTACTCACCCCCTCCCTTATCTCCCTTTCAGGAAATTTTGGAAAGCCTACCCTTAAAGACCATCAACTAAGATGCCTGTGAGACAGGTATGATAAATTTAAAATTTTATGCAGTTTTAATTTATGTTATTCCAGGAAAGGTGCAAGTATAATTGACACCTTACTCATTATGATTTATAATAAGGGGAAACCCTTTAATAAACTAGGAGAGTGGCAGGTTGATCACAGGGATTTGACCAAATTAGGTCGGGGCGTGACACACTTGGTGTAAACCCCGTCCTCTGATAATAAGAAAACCAAGGAAAGAACCGGTCATTTTCAAGCTAAAAACCGAGTTGGTCTACAAACCTGAACCGATAGGGAAAGGGTAAACTGGGAAAATTATGGACCCTGAGTAACCCAAACAGTCCTAAAAGTCATGGAAATGGACTTAAGAATGAATGGGAGATGAAAACCAAACTAGTTCAAGTGAATTGGATCTGAACCGGGTTTAACCGGTTTGAGCCATTTAAAAAATTTTAATTTGAGATTTGAGGCCACCATTAGATAAAAAAATAAATTTAGATAAATTTAGAAATTTTTAGTTTTGAAAATTCGGTCGAATTGGGGGTGAACTGGCTGGTTTAAGCTTTGAACCTGGTTCGGACCAGTTTGGAATAGTGTCGTCTTCTTCCTTTAGATGACAACACTTTTCACTTGTCGATAAATCGTGCAGCGCCGGAAAAGCAGAAAAGTCTCCGGCCAAGGCGTTTCAAGCAATGAATGACTGCCATTAAGGCACCAATCGGACGGCCAAGAAGTCCCCGAGCTTCCTATGTAAAGAGTCCCTCCTCATTCATCCTCTCCACACCTGAAAACTTCATTCTCTCTCAACTGCTTAGTTTTCTGGTGAAGCTCAAACCAGATCTCTGATATAGTGTTTTTTCTAAGCCAAAGAAGGCATGGTTGAGTTCTTTAGAAACGAGGAGAAGTCAACTACATGCTTGTAGTCTCCATTTGCTCCGAGAGTCAATGGAGAAATGCCAGCGTGATCGAATAGTGAAGCAGCTCCGGCGGACCAAAGGTGCCCTGTTTTGACCAAGCTGAAATTGGCCAATTCGAGCCCTCCTCAAGCCAAACCAAGCTCTCCTAACACCTCCTCAACCCTCCTACAGCCGAATTAGAACTAAAAGGTAAGCCAATTCGGCTCCCCTCTACAATTTTTTACTAATGCTAGAGAGAGAGCCGACATAATTACTGATGCAATTCTTGATCCTTGGACGAACCTTAGGAGGAGAGCTATCTGCCCCGATCGAAAGCTCGGACCGCCGCACCTTCACCGGTGAGCAATTGAATCTTTCTCTCTCTACATTATATTTTCCGGTGAAGTTCCGTTTGAGCTCGTTCTGCCATCAAAACTTATGATTCAAAGTGCTATTGAATCATATGAAGATGTAAAAACTCAATTGTAACTTCAATTTCAACAATTAGAAGTGTCTGATTGGTCAATTTGATGAAATCAAATTCGATTGTGTTAGAAAGTTGAAATTGAGGGAAAATTAGGAAAAATTGGGGATTTTCGAAAATTTGAATGAACAAAATGCAATTTTATAAAATTTAGGGTCAATTAGGCATGATAAGAATATTAGAGGACCAATTGAGAAATTTTAGAATTTTGGGGTATAACTTACCATTTTTGAAAGGAAGGGCAAAATGGTAATTTTGGAAAATTGAGAGCCAAATTGGGAATTTGTGAAACTTGAACCCCTTTTTATGAAATTGAGTAAATTGAGGTCCCAAGAGGAATTTTAAAAGTTTTGGGACTCAATTTGGTGAAAAATCAGCAATTGGGATCTAAAGTAAAAGGAAAAATAACTTTAGGGAGCAATTTGCAAATCTTGGAAAAGTTGTGAATTTAGTCATTTTGAAGTGATCAAGCCAAATGATAATGAACAATGATGTTCATTTTGTGTAGGACCATGAGACATCGGGAACACTAGCTGAGGTTAAGCTCGCAAGGGATGAAAACCGACTATGTGGAATTTCACTGCACGATCGGGTGATTGAGATTTTTATATCATACCCGGTTGGGATGATAAGTACCTCATAAATGAAAACCCACTACTAAGTGGTATTTTAAACATCTCAACTTAGAGGAGTGATGTGAAAATGATGCAGAAAAACTACTTACTAGTTGTAAGTAGATCATACACGGTTGATATAATGAAAACTTCATCGGAGGAAGTGGAAAACTCGTTCATCGGTTATGAGCGGAGATGTCCTCATACTTTGTTGGTATGATGGACAGTTGACAATATATTTTTTCGGAAGTTCTCTCCCTTGACTGTGTGCCACTACTTAAATGATTTTGGAGACCTTCTTTATGGGAGCTTGAATAGCTCTATTAGGCTGGAGGCCTCGGTTTTGGAACTTGGGGGCTATTATGCTCGATTTTGAAAACCTCGAATAGTGGGCCCTAGGCCAGTTGACATGAGCACGAGCTTGTAAATAAACATGAACTATATGCCATGAAAAATTAAATAAATGAATTGTTTGGCTATGGTACCAAGACAGGACTGACATATTTAGTAAACTAGTGGTAGTGCGACATGACAGGTCTACGTTCTAGTTAAGACAAACAGTTGTAGGTTGAGTTGAGGGTCGGGGCCTTTGGACCAGTGGCACTACAAATTATATGGCATGATGTGAAAATATTGATTGTGTATGCACTGTGTTTACGGGACCTTCAAGACACCCAAGAGGGGTAGTGATGTGTCCTAAAGCCCTAGACGACATGATGGATATAAGGGCAGTTAGTCGTACTAGGTGACATTGTGAAGCTCGACATAGCTTCAAGCACACAAGACCGGGGTGGGGACGGGATGAAGTCTTTGTCCTCATATAGATATGGAGAAATTGTTATGGTATTGAGGGTCAGATGTCGTGAACATCCACTCATTATCAGGGTAGAATTGGACGTGCTTCTAACTAGGTGGCCGGCAAACTCGCTCGGACGCCACAAGTGGGTTTAGTGGACGTATTAGCCTGCGATTGTGTGATTGACCTTCATGATGAAGGATGTGTGTTGGGTGATGACACATCGTGATTAATAAGAATGGTGATTAAAATAGAGATTTGAAATGAAAGGAATTTTGAAAGCAAATAAGGAGTCTGGCACACTCCAAAACAAATATTTTTCCTAAAAGTTAAAATTCGAAAACCCATTCACTGAGTCGTTTTACTCACCCCTCCCTTATATCTATTTTAGAAAATCCCAGAAAGCCTACCCTTAAAGACTATTAACTAATACGCCTGTGAGACAGGTATCAAAAATTTAAAATTTTATGTAGTTTTGATTTATATTATTTTAGGAAAGGTGCAGGTTTAAAGGACTCCTTACTCTTTACAGTTTATAAAAAGGGGAAACCCTTAATAAACTGGGAGAGTGGGGGATTGATTACGGGGATCCAACTAAACCGGGTTGGGGCATGACACTTGGGATCCATAATTTCCCCAGTTTGCCCTCTGTCTATTGGTTCTAGTACATAATCCGGCTTGGTTCATAAACTGGTTCAATCTAGTTCGGATCCAGTTCACCCAAACCGGTCTATTTTTTCTATTCCAATTGGTTCTAAAGTTCTTTTTCAAGGTTTATGAATCTTTTTGGGTCACATGGGAGTTGTAATTTCTCTAATTTGCTTGTTCCTCAATAATCGG
Source organism: Trapa bicornis (assembly GCA_030064425.1). Lineage (NCBI taxonomy): Eukaryota > Viridiplantae > Streptophyta > Magnoliopsida > Myrtales > Lythraceae > Trapa > Trapa bicornis. The sequence goes on along the minus strand of CM057741.1, from coordinate 11,759,529 downwards.
GTTTGTGAACCGGTTCGATTTTCTTACACGGTTAGACCGGTTCTTTCTCGATTTTCCTTAACTCCAAAGAGCGGGGTTTACAACTCTCCCCTCCTTTTAGGAGTTTTGTCCCCAAAACTTATTCCACACTTTTTGCATATTGACTTAAACTTTTTATTGATACGTAAATTTTTCTATTTTATCGTCTTATAACCTTTTCGGTTGTTTTCGTTCATCACTTGCACCACATTCCTAAGATTCTCATCTCCTCCTCGTCCTTTACTCATTCCATGGATCTTACTTTTTCCTAGAATATATTCCTGGGAGATCTAAGATCATCTCTTCTAGTTATATACTTCCTCCCCAAGGCACTATTTCCCATTTCATGCTTCTTCTACCTAAGATTTTAGAACTATGACTTCCGGTCACTTTTCTTCCACATGTTTTGGCATTTATCACCTTTTCATCATGCATAGATCCCTTCTTCATCCTTTGGTTATCACCTTTATGCTTGATTTCGTTATGCCTTACTCATAGACTTTACTGGCCTAAGTCATATTTCCCTGAGTCAGTGAGATTTACATGCCCCTTATTGCATGACATTCTTCGTAATGTCTTTGACTTCACATCCCTATAACCGTATTGGTTTCCTTACTTACTCATCTTTTCTAAATTTCCTTATTCGATCATTCAACCTTCAAATCCTTGAACTTCCTAATACTTGCTAACATATTTAAAACTCTTGATCTCATATTTCATTCGTCATTCCCATCGGCGTCCTTCCTCTTTAAGATCTCTTCTCTTTCCAAATGCATTCTTACCCCATCAATGTTCCTCCCACTATTATTCATTCTGAGTTAGATCCTTTCTTACTTGTATGACATCTTTTGATGTCGTCCTCCTACTTACTACACATTACTTCGGTTTGACTTATCCCTTGGATCTTTGCAATTTCCTTCCCCTTGTACCTAATCCTTTCATCTCCAGCATCTTGTTCTTGAGGAGCTTATTCTCTTTCTTATTCTAGTGGTTCCATTTCCTCTTCATTGATACACCCATGTTTTCCTAAGATTCCTTTGTCTGGTGAGCTTCACATCCCCTTTCTCTCAGGATTTTCTTCTAGTTCTACCATTGAAATCATTAAATTTTGGCACGTCTTTTGCCAATATCTTCACCAGCTTACTTTTACTCTTTGGATCCATGAGTACCTTTTGTTTATCTTGTTTCATTCCCACTTGCTCTAGCATTTGTTTATTCCTTTGAGGTGGACCTCTCATCCTTATTGTGCCCAAACCTTCTGTATCTTCGTGTCCTTGGTATTCCCCCCTTTGTCTTGGTTAGGGTGTATACTTTTACTACTCCTCATCTCTTACTACTCCCCATCTCTTATTAGATCTGTCTAAAGTTTCTATTTGGGTTTCTAAGTCTTCTTGCAGTAGATCACACTTAACCTCTCAACACACTCACTTAGCCACTAGTACTTCTTACTGAGAACCTCATTTCAGCTTTGTTTTTGCAACCTTCCCTTGATTGATTGTCTTGACCTAGAGCTTTCTCCTTCCTCAATCCAACTTCCTATTTCCATCCTCCTTCTGGTGTCTTCCATTCTGAGATTCTTTTGTCCGATCACCCTACCATTCTTTAGAAATTTTCTCTTTTTAAAATTTCACCTAAACTTAAGGATCTTGTATGATTCATCCACTCATGCTTTTCTTCCTCCTTTGGTCCATACTTTGCCTTCCACAAGTCTCCCTATCTTTTGGAGTTCCCAAGGAACTATATCTTAGTTCTCTATATGTAGTTATTACACTTAGGCCTTCTATTATTCTGCTTTCTTTTCATCTTTCCTTAGTGGTCTCTATACTTATTTCTTTTTCTTCTCGATCAGCTTCTATTCTTGTGGTTCCCTTTGGAATGTTCTACTCCTCCTTGTTTTTCCTTACTCTTCATTCTCTGAGCTTATCTTTAACTCCTTGGATTCTTCATGAATCTATATTCTTTATGATTGCTTCCCTTTTGTTCCAACTTCTTTTTCCTTTTCTTAAATCTCCCTTAGATGGATTCTTTCTTATCGCATTTCTAAGGATAAGTTTTAAGGGTTAAGATTAACTATAATAACCCGTCTTTTCATCCTTAGGTGATTTCCTAACTTTTACTTAAATTTTTATTATCATACTCTTTTGTTTTGAATTTATCAAAGAACTCAGAAGTTTTAACAAAACTTTTACTTTCATTCATTTAAGAAATATTTTCTTGCCATACTTGGCTTATTATAGGAATTTTCTACCCCTAATCCCTTGGGGTCATAGGACAAGAATTAACCCTAGAACGATTATGAGACTCTTGATCAGAAGGCTCTTAGGAATTGTTGGGGTCCATTCGTGTTCCCTAATAGGATGAATTTAATGTGTGACCTCTAATTCGTACCGCTTTAGTACCTCAACTTCACACACATAGGTCCACTTAATCCATTGGGAGGGATTGAAGCCAAGTTGAGTAGGTGAAGGTACTTGGTGTTCCTTCATGAAGGTGGCATATGCATCCCAATAATTATCCCAAGCCTCCTTCTTGGTTGGATTCCCCTCTGATTGTTGTGGGACTAGAGGAGGAGGGGTTGGACTTATGGGAAGTGATACTGGTTTTTCTTGTCTGGAAGGAGGGTATATGATAACTTTTGGTTCCAGTAAGGCTCCTACCAGTTTTTGGTAGTCTTCCACCGTGTCCTGGGCTACTCATTTCTCACCCTTTAAAAACCTTTGTACTGCTTCCTCCCTTGGGTTGGGTGTCTTTTTTGGGGTTATAGATGGAGGACTAGATTTCACTGCGAATTTCCTAGGGACTCTCCTTCCTATACTATAGTTTATAGTTCGATTAATGTCAGTGCATAATATTGGTAATGTTCTAAGGGAACCAGACTCTGATACCCCTCTAGTTGTCATGCCCCGACACGGTTTGGTCGGATCCCCGTGAACAACCCACTGCTCTCTTGGTTCAAGAGTAGTTTCCTACTTCTTTAACTCAAGTGGAGCCAAGCGTACATTCAACCTTGTTCCCTAGAAAGACATATATCAAATAAAATGCAAGCTTAAGAAAATTTAAGCAAACCTAACATAGGGTAAGGCTTGGTGTTATCCCTAATCATTTTCCCTAATTCCTGAAAAGAGATAAAAAGAGGGGTGAGTTTCTACAACTCAGTGAATGGGTATTTTTAAAAAAAAATGAAGTTTCGATAAATATAGTTTTCAAGTTGGAGTGTGCTAGGCTACTTAATTCTTTCAATTTTTCTCATTTCCAAATCTCGTTTTCAAAATCAATTTTTATTACCACAGTGTGTCATCACCCAACACACATTCTTCATCATGAAGGTAAAAACACAATCGCAGGCCAGCCCGTCCAGTGAACCCACTTGTGGCGTCGGAGCAACTTTACTGACCACACAGATAGAAGCACGTCCACTTCTACATTGAGAATGAGTGGATGTTCACAATATCTGACCCTCAATCCCATAAGAAATCTCTGTGTCTGTATGAGAACAGAGACCTCATCCTGTCCCCACCCCGGTCTCATGCGCTTGAAGCTACTCCGAGCTTCGCAAGACTTTTAGTACGACAAACTACCCTTATATCCACTAGGTCGTCTAGAGCCCTGGGATGCATCACTACCCCTCTTGGGTGTCTTGAAGGTCCTATATATACAGTGAATGCACAATCAACATTTTTCACATAATACCATATAATATGTGGTGCCACTAGTCCAACGGCCCTGACCCTCAACTCAATCTACAACTGTTTATCTTGACTAGTCCGGAGACATGTCATGTTGCACTGCCGCTAGTTGAGTGAGCATGTCGGTCCTATCTTGTTACCATGGCCAGACAATTCATTTACTTAAGTTTTCATGGCATATAAATCATGTTTGTTTACGAGCTCCTGCCGTGCCAACCAGCCTAGGGCCCATTGTTTGAGATTTTCAAAATTGGGCATATTAGCCCCCAAGTTCCAACACCGAGGCCTCCAGCCTAACAGTTCTATTCGAGCTACTATCGAGAAGGTCTCCTAAATTGTTTAAGCAGTGGCACACAATCAGGGGAGAACACTTCTGACAAAATATATTTTTCAATTGTCCATCATACCAACAGAGTATGAGGACATCTCCGCTCATAACCAATGAACGGGTTTTCCACTTCCTTCGAGGAAGTTTTATCATACCAACCGAGTATGATTTACTTACAACCGTTAAGTAGTTTTTCCACTTAATTTCCACATCACTCCTCTCAGGTGTGATGATTAAAATACCACTTAGCAGTGGGTTTTCATTTTTGAGGTGCTTATCATCCCAACCGGGTATGATATGATAATTCCACTCATCTGATCATGTAGTGTATTTCCTCTAACTCGGTTTTTGTCCCTTACGAGCTTAATCTTAGCTGGTGTTCCCGATATCTCGTGTTCCTACACAAAATGAACATTTTTGTTTGTTATCATTTGGCTTGATAACCTTCATTCATTATGAATGACTAAAATATTCAACTTTTCAAATATTTGCAATTTAGTCCCAAAAATTATTTTTTTTACTTTAGGCCCTAATTGTCGGTTTTTCTCCAAATTGAGTCCCAAAACTTTTAAAATTCCCTTCCGGACCTCAATTTATTCAATTTCATAAAAAGGGGTTCAAGTTTCCCAAATTCCCAATTTGGCTCCCAATTTTATCAAAATTACCATTTTGCCCTTCTTTTACAAAAAATGGTACGTTTTAACCCAAAAATTCTAAAATTTGCTCAATTTGTCCCCTAACACTCTTATCAAGCCCAATTGACCCTCAATTTTATAAAATTGCATTTGGTCCCTCGAATTTTTGAAATCCCCAATTTTCCCCCAAATTTTCGAAATCCTCTAGAACTGGTCGGAAATTACACAAGGGAGCCGGATTGGCTTACCTTTCAGTTCTAATTCAGCCATAGGAGGGCTGAGGAGGTGTTGGGAGAGCTTGGTTTGGCCTGAGGAGGGCTCGAATTGACCAACTTCAGCTCGGCCGAAATAGGGCAGCTTCGGTCCGCCAGAGCTGCTTCATTATTCGATCACATCGACGCTTCTCCGGCGACCCTCGTAGCGAATGGATGCTACCACCGTGTAGCTGACTTCTCCCTAGTTCTAAGGAACCTGAGCATGCCTTCTTTGGCTTAGAAAAGACCCTATATTGGAGCTCTGGTTCAAGATTCGCCGGAAGAAAACTAAGAAGCTGAGAGAGAGTGAGGTTTTCAGGTGTGGAAAGGATGAATTGAGAGGGGCTCTTTATATAGGGAGCTTAGGGAATAATCGGCCGTCCATTTGGCATCCTTATTATAGTAATTGATGGCCTGAAATGTACTGAATGGAAACATTTCCTCTTCATCGGCACTTCTTTGATTTTCCGTCGAGTGAATAGTGTTGTCATCTGAAGGAAAAAGACGACACTGTTCCAAACCGGGTTCAAAGCTTTAACCGACCGGTTCACCCCTGATTCGACCAAATTTTTCAAATCTAAAAATTTCTAAATTCATCTAAATTCATTTTCTATCCAATGGTGGCCTCAAATCCCAAATTAAACTTTTTAACCACCTAGAAAAATGAATTTAGCATCGAGTTCAATAGTGGTTCAAACCGGTCCAAACTAGTTCAATCCGATTCGGATCCATTTCACCTGAACCAGTTTAGTTTTCATCTCCAATTCATCCATAACTCCTTTTTCATGACTTATGTGACTCTTTAGGTCACTTGGGATCCATAATTATCCTAGTTAGCCCTCTCTCTATCGGTTGTGGTCCATAAATCGGCTCGGTTCATAAATCGATTCAATCTGGTTCAGATCCAGTTCACACGAACCGGTCTGGATTTTCTCTCCCAATTGGTTCTAAAGTTCTTTTTCAAGGTTTATGAATCTTTTTGGGTCACATAGGATTTGTAATTTCTCCAATAATCAGGTTTGTGAACCTGTTCGGTTTTCTCACTCGATTTGACTAGTTATTTCTCAGTTTTCCTTGACTCCAAAGAGTGGAGTTTACACTGCCCTTCCCACTTATTACTGGATCATTTGATGTTATTTTACCACTTACCCATTCATTGGGTTTTACTTACTCCTTGGGTCCTCATGAGTATATGTCCTTTGTACTTGATCTTTTTCACCTCACCTTGCCTTGCATTTGCAAGCTTATCTTATCTCCCCAATTTAATTAGGTCCATTTCCTCTTCGTTGAGGCGTATACTTCCCTAGGACTTCTTTCCTTAATTGGCTTCTTCCTTTCTTCACCCTTATAGATATTTGACCTTAGAGCAACTATCACACCCCAACTCGGTTTGGTCGGGGTTCTATGATCAACACACCACCCTTCCTTGTACTAATAGTTCGAGGAAGGTAAAGGCATTGGAGTACCTGTTTTCCATAACAAAGTTTACAAAACATAAAATTTACCTGATGGTGATACAATGGCCTCTTCTCCAGCATAGAGTCATCATGGCAAGGTGTTTCTCCTAAAAAAGGTTAATGGAAGGGGGTGAGTTCGACAACTCAGTGAGTGGGAAAGATCTTTTATGAAGGTTCAATTAAGCAATTTCAATTATTTGATATTTCGATAGTTTTCTTCTTAGTTTTCTCAATTCACATCAACAACTACCCTCCATAGGAGGGATCACATAATCACAGAACGGTCCTCGACCGTGCCACTTGTGGACCGGAGCACCTTTACCGTCCACCTTGATAGAGGTGCATTGCCTCTACTCGGAGTCTCATCAATAGTCTGACCCATCAAACCCCAATCACTTCACTATGTCCGCTTTATGGGATGAGACCTCATTTCCCCTACTACCTCGGTCTCCATGCGCAGGAAGCTACTTGGCTTCACGACCTACTAAACAACAAAATCGCCCTTATGCAGCCTTGGTCGTCTAGTAGTCCTTGGGCACCATCACTACATCATGTTAGGTGTCCTAATGGCTCAAACGTTATAGTGCATACACAATCAATAGTGTCTTTTTAAATTATAACCTTTATCTTTGGCCCTCTAGCACAATGGTCTGTCGGCTTGGCTTTGGCCCACGCGTACTGGCCCAACAGGTTCAACGACCTAGCTTTGGCAGAACAACGGTTCGACCCAACAAGATCGACAACTCAACTTGGCTTGATAGGTATCACTTAAATTATAACCTTTATCTTTGGCGCTCTAGCAAAATGGTCTGTCATCTTGGCTTCGGCCCACTCGTACTGGCCCAATAGGTTCGACGGCCTAGCTTTGATAGAGTAGTGGTTTGGCCCAACCAACTCGTCAACTCAGCTTGGCTCAATGGGTATCACATAAGGTTCCCATTATTTAGGTCTTTTAGCATCATATATCACATATCCGTTCTGGACAGGTTTACACCAGTATCCATCGACCTTGGGCCCACTAGCATCTTGAGCCTAAGCTTGGGATTAGCTCCCAAATGTTTTAAGTTGAGTCACCCAGTCAGGGGAGACTAATTCCAAGAAAATATTTTTAAAAGCTGAACCATCATCCCAACCGGGATTAACGTCATAGCGATTCCCACTCACCTGGTAATAGTGATGTAGTTGTCCCGGTGAGATCCTGACTCGTGATGCGCCTCCTTACACCGGTACATGAACAATCACCTCCTGCATGGTTCGAGTACCTTATAAGGGGAATCAACATAAGGGACTTCCTAATTTTGGGTATTTACTCATAGGTCATCGTACTATGCCTTAATTGCATTTAGGTCCCTCAATGTTTATAACCTCACATTTGGGTCCCTAATTTTAATTAAATCTCTGTTAAGTCCCTAAGACTTCCAATTACTCTTCATGGGTCCCTAACTTTTCCAATTTTAGCAATTGGTCCTCAATTTTCCCAAAATTACCAATTGGTCCTTAATTTTCCAAAAATTACAAATTGGTCCTTGTACTTTCAAAAATTGCCAATTGGCCCACTATTTCATCCAATTACCCAATTAGGTCCCAATTGGAAGTTAATTTCATGAAAATGCCCCAATTTTCTTTAAATTGCAATTCGACCCCTAATTTTCCAAAAAACCCCAAATTGCCCAATTTCTCAAAAATTGCAATTTTGTCCCTGAATCACAATTTCATTCAATTAACCCCCAAAACATGGTTAATTGTCTCAATTGGTGATCTAAATCATCTTCCCTGTATCTCCCTCATCATTTTGAGCTTTGAACCGCTCGATTTGGCTTAGAAATGAGCTCAAACGAAGCTTCGCTGGAAAATTCAGTCTAGTGATATAAAGCTTCGATATCTTACCAGTGAGTGTCTGTTGACCGGATCTCTTGCTTTCTCTAGATTGCTCTCCTCCTTGGATCAAACCGCGCTTCAATTGATGGTTGAGAAGTGCAAATTTGAGTGTAAGTTTTTGTAGAAATTGATTGTGAACAGTGTTTTCCAACGAAGGGGTAGTGGAGGGGCTTATCGGGAAGGTCGGGGCAACTCTAGATGGTGTTTTGTGGGGGATTGGTTTGGCCAGAATTGGCCTGGGGATGGCTCGAGTTGAGCTCGAGCAGCTCGGGCTCTTGACAGCTAATGAGCAGCATTACCGTTTAGGCTTCCTCGTTCCTCCACGATGGCTCTCGGGTGGAATGGAGGGCGCTATTTATATAGGGAGCTTGACAACTAGTCAGCCTACCTGCTAGAGTAAGACTTGGCCTCCGACTCGGCTGTCGCCGACCTGATCGGAGAATTTTTTGAGTCGCTGGAGACTCTAGCTTTTCCGGTGACTCTTTCTTCTCTCTTCTCTTTGTCATCGGCTGGAGGTTGAAGATGATGATGTGGTAGGTGCGCCGCATTGCACGCTATGATTGGTCAGTTTATCTAACGTGGAGGTCCAACTCAGCCGCCACGTTAGTTGTTGACCCGTTGACTGGACATATGGTAGCCTCTCATTGGCTGTGCGTGTCTATGTGGCATGCTAACTAGTCATTCTTTGACCAACACGTGGCAACCTCCCATTGGCTGCCCGTGCTTGCATGGCTGTTGACGGGGTATTGTTGATCGTTGACCATTGACTGGTTCATTAACAATTGATCGGTTCGTTGACCGATCTGACCATTGACAGGTCCGGTCCGATCAGGTTCGATGACCCGAATCCGAAATTTGGCCAGTTCGGACCCGATTCGACCTTTTTTCTAAAATTTAAAAATTTTTAAATTCATATAAATTCTTTTTCTATCTAATGGTGGTCTTAATTTCTCAAATTAACATTTTTAAACCACCTAGAAAAATGAATTATTAAACCAGTTTACTATGGTTCATCCCGGTTCAGTTTGGTTCGAGTCTGATTCACTTCTAACCGGTCTGGTTCTCTCATCAATTCCACTTACTGGTTCTTCCTCATGATTTTTATGAATAATTGGTCACTTGAAATTTTCCAATTTCCCATTTTAGCCCTTCTTTGTCATTTTTGGTCCCTTTTCAGCTCGATTTTCTCAAAACCGCCAGTTCTTTCCCTAGTTTATTTAGTCTAAGGGTCAAGTTTTACAACAACTTTATGACATCCTTTGTTATCATCCTTCCAGTGTACCCTTCCTTAGAAATCTGACGGTATGTCCTTATACCCTTTCCTTAATCCCACTTGTATCACGTATAAGTTTTCTTCATTGTGAAGGGTTCAGACACTATTTGTTCCAAGACTTATTTGTGCGAGGCTTACTTAATCCTCCTCAAGGCTTGAGTGTGGTCCCTATTCTATTTTCAGTTTTCTTTAAGGATTTTCTTCATCCTTATTTTCCAACATTTGGCCTTTTCACTTCTCCCTTCTTTGTTGGGGTTTGAGTCCATGATTCCTACAAGGGTCAGTTCATTAACAGCCTCATCCCTACTACTCTCCTAGTGTAGTTGTCTCAAGATAGTTGTTTCTCGAGTCTGCTTAATCTTAATGCTAATCGTATTGCCCTTTTTAGGGTGTAGTCTTTACTACTTCCCGACCCTTCTTAGGACGACGTTTATTCTCCTTGACTATGTCATTGTTACGATTTGCTTCCTTTCGCTATGTTCGTCTGAAACTCCTATTTGGCTTCTCTACTTTTTCCAAACCAAGTCACACTTGCGATCCCGAGACATCCCATTTATCGTCTAATGCACGGGGCTTATCTTCTCTTGTTGAGGCACTTCCTTCCTTGCTCCTATGTAAACCCCACCCCTTCAGGATAAGAAAACCGGGGAAAGAACTGATCAATCCAAGAGAGAGAATCGAATCGATTCACGAACCCCAAACGATGGAGAAAAGGCAAATTGAGAAATTTACAAATCCTGAGTAATCCAAAAAGTCATAAAAACCATGGAAAGGGACTTTGGGACAAATTGGAAGAGAAAATAAGACCGGTTCAGGTGAACTGGATCTGAATCGGATTAAACATGTTTGGACCGGTTTGAACCGGTTGCTAAATTTATTTTTCTAGGTGACTTAAAATATTCAAATTGGGGAATTGAAGACACCATTGGATAGAGAATGAATTTAGATAAATTTAGAAAATTTTAATTTAAAAAAACTCGGTCGAATCTGGCCTGAACCGATCAGTTTAAGCATTGAACTCGGTCGGATCGGTCCAGTCCGGTTCAGAACAGTGTTGTCTTCTTCCTTCAGATGACCACACTATTCATTCAACGGATAAACGGACAGCACCGATGAAGATGAAACACCTTCGTTCAGGGCATTTCAGGTCATGAATGAGCTTGACCAAGATGCCAAACGGTCGGGAAGAGAGTCCCCGAGCTCCCTATATAAAGAGCTTCTCTCCATTCATTCTCCTCAACCTAAAATCTCCATTGTCTCTCAACTAATCAGTTTTCCAATGAAGCACGAACCAGAGCTCTGACATTGGCACTTTTCTAAGCCTTAGAAGGCGAGGTCGGGTTGTTTAGATTCCAGGAGAAGTCAGCTACCTGGCGGCAATCTCTGTTAGATTTGAGGACAGTCGGAGAAGTACCGGCGGAATCAAACAATGAAGCAGCTTTGACGGACTGAAGCTGCCCTGTTTCAGCCGAGCTTAAATTGGTCGAATTCAGCCCTACTCCTGCCAAACCAAGCCCTCCTAACACTCCCATGACCCTCATACGATCGTAATAGAGCTGAAAGGTAAGCTAATTCGACCCCATCTATCATTTTCAATCTGTGTTAGAGAGAGAAACTATGAAAATTTGACTAACCGAATTCTCACTTGATTCTATATGAATTTTATTGAGTCTTGATCCTAGAAGGAACCTTAGTACAAGAGCTACCTAACCAAATAGAAAGCTCGGACCGTCGCACCTTCAACAGTAAGCTTTCGAAGTTTTCTCTCTCTACACACAGTTTTCCGGCGAAGCTTCGTTTGAGCTCGTTTACGTCTCAATTCATGCTATTCAAAGCTCAATTGAATTGTTTGGATGTGTAGGAACTGAATTATACCTCCAATTGAAGCAATTAACCTCGATTGAATGGTCAAATTTGATGAAATCAAATTCGGCCAATTTGAAAGGGGGAATTTGGGGAAAACTTTTGGGGAAATTTGGGGATTTTGTAAAATTGAGGGACAAAATGGTAATTTTTGAAAAGTTGGGAACCGAATTGGAAATTTGGGAAACTTGAGCCACTTCAATAATTTTTAGTAAATTGAGGACCCAAAGTGAATTTTTGGAAGTTTCAGGACTCAATTTGGGGAAAAGTTAGCATTAGGGACCTAAAGTCAAGGAAAATGAACTTTAGGGACCTAAGTCCAATTAATTAAAAATTTTGTGCCTAGACGTTTATATGTGAGAAACGAAGGCTGTTATGCCAAATATTAACAAATAAGGACGTCTAAATCGTGTAGTAACACGAGGGACCGGAATGCTAGCAAGGATAAGCTAGCATGGAGGCGAAAATTGACTGAGAAGGAATAAACCACGATTATCAGGTGAGTGTGTTTATTCACATCATACCCGGTTGGGATGGTGAGCACTATAGAAAAGAAAAACCACTTCTATGTGGGATTTTAACATCATACCCAATTGGAGTGATATGCGAATTAAGCTAAAAACTACTTACCGGTTGTAAGTAGAGGAAATCATACCCGGTTGGTATGATGGACTTCCTTGAAGGAAGAAACCCATTGGCAGTTGTAAGCAGAGATATCATCACTCCCGGTTGGTGTGATGAAGTGAAAGATGTTTTTGTTAGAAGTGTTCTCCCCTAGCTGTGTGTCAATGCTTAAACTTTTTGGGAGATCTTCTTGATGAGAGCTAGATTAACTCAGATAGGCCAGATGCCTCGGTTTTGGAACTAGTGGGGCTAAATGCCCAGGTTTGGAAAATCACGTGCAGTGGGCCCAAGGCCAGTTGGCATGAGTAGGAGCTCATAAACAAATTTGAGATATGAAAGCCATGAAAAATCTTAATTAATTGACTATATGATTTCAACATGGTACCGAGACAAGACCGACATACTTGATGGATTGGCGACAGTACATCAAGGCCAGGTCGATGGACCGGTCTAGACAAATAGCTGCAGGTCGGGTTGAGGGTCGAGGTCGTTGGACCAGTGGCACCAAAGATAAATGGCTTTGTGAAAACTATTGTTTGTGCATGCACTTGAGGTACATGACCATTAAGACACCCAAGTAGGGTAGTGATGCATCCTAATGGATACTGAACGACATGGTGGAGATAAGGGCAGTTTGTCATGCCAGTAGTCAGGGAAGCTCGACGTAGCTTCATGCGCATGAGACTGTGGTGGGTTCGGGATGAGGTCTTTGTCCTTAAACGGACACGGAGTTGTTTTCGAGACTAAGGGTCAGATGTCACGAACATCCACTTAGACCTAGGTTAGAAGTGGACGGGCTTCTATCTTGGTGGCCGGTAAATTCGCTCTGAGCAACAAGTGGGTGCAGTGGATGGGCTACCCTGTGAACGTGTGACCCCTTCTTGATGAAGGGCATGTGTTGAATGTTAAACACACCTAATATGGAAACAAGAAAGACAAAAATGGGTTTTGAAAGCTAAATTCTAAGGAGAATCTCTTTTGAAAGAAAAATAATAACCTTGGCACACTAAGTCAAAAAACTATATGTTTGAAAATTTACTTCTAACCCCCACTCACTGAGTTGTAGAAACTCACCCCTATTTTATATCTCTTTTCATGAGTATAGAAAATATCTAAGGAAAACACACGGATCTACCCTTTTTTAGGTATGCTTAAAATTTATTTTAAGCTCATATTTTTACTAATTTATGTTATTCCATGGAACAAGGTTAAATTATGCATGGCTCCCCTTGATTAAAGAAAGGGGAAAAACCCTCTTAAACCAAGGGAGTGGCGGGTTGATCACAGGGATCCGACTAAATCGAGTCAGGGTGTGACATCCTAGGTAGCTGGAAATTTCTTATTGAGGAAGAATTCTCTTTATCTAGACTCTACTTTCTTTGCGGTTTTATCAAGGTCCTATCTTCAGTCCTTTTCCTTATCCCATGTAGTTGAGGCACACCATTGCATCATCATTGGGGGACATAAAAGTTTTAGAAACTCAAATTTTACTTTTGATGTAGGATTACAAACTTGGGGCTTTAGCTTTTCTTAAAGGGAGATTGTTACAATGGCGGGTCGGGAAGTACCCGCCACTATGCTTGGATCATGAAGAGCTTCCTCCTAGATGTGATTGAAATTTCGAGCAGGAGTTGTGCTTCTTGGGGTGGTATCCTTTTGGACTCCTATAGCTGAGGAGCCGTTGTTCTTGGAAGGTATTGCTCTAAATCCTTGCGGTGTGGGACAGTCCTTCACTACTTGCCACATTTTCCTGACACCTATAACAAGTTATCTTGATACTTGTCCTTAGTAGTGGTGGGAACTTTCTCAAGTAGTGTTCCTTTAAACCTCGCTCCCTAGAGTTAAGGAAAATCGAGAAAGAACCAGACAAATCGAGTGAGAAAATCGAATCGGTTCGCAAATCCGTTTATTTGGGGGAACAGGAAAATTGGAGGAATTTCAACTCCCAAGTGACTCAAAAATGTTCATAAACCTTGGAAAAACACTTTAGGACAAATTGAGAGAGAAAAACCGGATCGGTTTAGGTGAACCGAACTAGAATCGGATTGAACTGGTTTAAGAACCAAGTAGGTTTATGAACCGGAACCCATAGAGAGAGGGCAAACTGGAAAATTTAGGGACCCTAAGTGACCTAAGGAGTCATAAAAGTCATGAAAAATGACTTTAGGATGAACTGGAAATGAAAACCAAACCAGTTCAGGTGAATTGGATCCAAACCGGTTTGAACCACTATTGAACTAGATGCTAAATTCATTTTTCTAGGTGGCTTAAAAAATTCAAATTTGAGATTTGAGGCCACCATTGGATAAAAAATGAATTTAGATAAATTTAGAAATTTTTAGATTTGAAAAATTCGGTCAAATCTAGGATGAACCAGCCAATTTAAGCTATGAACCCGGTTCGAACCGATCTGGTCCAGTTCGAAACAGTGTCGTCTTCTTCCTTCAGATGACAACACTGTTCACTCGCTAGAAAATCAAAGCAGCACCGGTGAAGAGGAAACGTTTCCATTCAGTACATTTTAGGCTATAAATGTCTGTCATAAAGGTGCCAAACGGACGGCCGACGAGTCCCCAAGCTCCCTATGTAAAGAGTCCCTCTCTATTCATCCTCTCCACACCTGAAAAGCTCATTATCTCTTAGCTGCTTAGTTTTTCAATGAAGCTTGAACCAGAGCTCCTATATAGGGTCATTTATGAGTTAAAGAAAGTGAGGTCAGGTTCCTTAGAACAGGGGAGAAGTCAGATACACGGTGGTGGCATCCATTCATTCCCAGAGTTGCCAGAGAAGTGTCGTCGTGATCGAACAATGAAGCAGCTTCGGCAGACTGAAGTTGCCCTGTTTTGGCCAAGCTAAAATTGGTCGATTTAAGCCCTCCTCATAACAACCAAGCTCTCTCAACACTTCCTCAACCTTCCCACGGCGGAAATAAGACTGAAAGGTAAGCCAATTTGACTCCCCTCTGCAATTTCTGACTGGTGCTAGAGAGAGAGCCGGCAATTGATGCCATTATTGATCCTAGGAGGAACCTTAGGAGAAGAGCTACCTGCCCAGATAGAGAGCTCAGACCGTTGTGCCCTCACCGATGAGAAATTGAAGATTTCTCTCTCTATAGTCTATTTTTCGACTAAGCTTTGTTTGAGCTCGTTCTGGCATTAAAACTTACGATTCAAAGTTCTATGGAATCATATGAACATGTAGAAACTCAATTTCTACTTCAATTTAAACAATTAGAAGTGTTTGATTGGTCAATTTGATGAAATTAAATTCGGCTGTGTTAGTGAGTTGAAATTGGGGGAAAATTTGGGGAAATTGGAGATTTTCAAAAATTTGAACTAAAATGCAATTTTCTAAAATTGAGGGTCAATTGGGCATGATAAGAATGTTAGAGTGCTAATTGAGCAATTTTAGATTTTTTGGAGTAAAACTTACCATTTTTATAAAGGAATGGTAAAATGGTAAATTTGTAAAATTTGGGGGCCAAATTGGGAATTTGGGAAACTTGAACCCTTTTTTATGAAATTGGGTAAATTGAAGTCCCAAGAGGAATTTTAAAACTTTTGGGACTCAATTTGAGGAAAAATCGGCATTAAGTACTTAAAGAAAACTAACTTAAGAGACCAAATTGCAAATAAAGGAATAGTTTGATTTTCTCATTTAATTTGGATGATTGAGGGCTGTTAGGCCAAAGAATATTGAACAAGAACGTTCATACCATGTAGGGACATGAAGTATCAAGAACGCTAGTTGAGACAAGTTCAAGTAAGGACATCAAGACCGGCTAAAGGAATTTCACTGCATGATCGGGTGAGTGGGATTTTTATATCATACCCAGTTGGGATGATAAGCACCTCAAAATGAAAACCCACTACTTAGTGGTATTTTAAACATCACAACTTAGAGAAGTGATGTGAAAATAACGCGGAAAAACTAATTACTAGTTGTAAGTAGATCATACCCGATTGGTATGATGAAACTTACTTGGGGGAAGTGGAAAACTCATACATTGGTTATGAGCGGAGATATCCTCATACTCGGTTAGTATGATGGATAGTTAAAAAATATATTTTTGTTGGAAATGCTCTTCCCTAACTATGTGCCACTGCCTAAATGATTTGGGAGACTTTTTTTTATGGGAAATCGAATAGCTCTGATAGGCTGGAGGCCTTGGTTTTGAAACTTGGAGGCTAATATGCCCGATTTTGAAAATCTCGAACAGTGGGCCATAGGTCCGTTGGCATGAGCAGAAGCTCGTAAACAAATATAAGATATATGCCATAAAACTTTAATTAAATGAATTTTTTGGCCATGTGTAAACCCCGCACTTTTGAGTTAAGGAAAACTGGGAAAAGAACCGGTCAAACCGAATAAGAAAACCGAGTCGGTTTACATTTGGGAACATGCAATATGGAAATTTACAACTTCCAGGTGATCTAAAGGGTTCATTAAACCTTCAAAAAGAAACTTAAGATAAATTAAAAGATAAAAAATAAATTGGTTCAAGTGAACTAGATTTCATTTGAACTTTAAAGTTAAGCGTGCTTGTCCGAGAGTAGTGTGAGGATGGGTGACCTCCTCGGAAGTATGATTTTTTTGTAAATCGAAATTTGGTCCAAAATTTTTATGCGGCTTATCATAAATAGCCATAAATTAATATATATTTAATTATTGTAATTAATATCAATAATTTAATACCCAAATTAAATTACTGAAATTAATACAAATAATTTAATATCGAAATTAAATTATTGCAATTAATACCAATAATTTATGGCAATATTAATACTATTAATAAATCTCTCCCATTTAATACACGGTTTTACCATTTTTGTAAAGGAATGGCAAAATGGTAATTTTGGATAAGTTGGGGGACCAAATTTGAAATTTGGGAAATTAAACCCCTTTTTGTGAAATGGAATAAATTGAGCTCTTATGATAATTTTTCGAAGTTTCGGGACTCAATTTAAGGAAAAATCGGTATTTGGGACTTAAAGTTAAAAAGAAATAACTTTAGGGACCTAATTGCAAATACATGAAAGTTTGACTTTCTCATTCATTTGGAATGAATGAAGGCGATTAGGCCGAAGGATAATGAACCAAAATGTTCATCTCGTGTAGGAACACAAAGTACCAGGAACACCAGCAAGGACAAGCTCGCGTGAATACCAAGAATCGGTCTAGTGGAATTCACGGCATTAACGGGTGAGTGGGTTTACTAACATCATACCCGATTAGGATGATGAGCACAACTTAAAGTTAAAAACCACTTACCGGTTGTGAGGGGTTTACTAACATCATACCCAGTTGGGATGATGAGCACAACTTCAAATTTTAAAACCACTTACCAGTTGTGAAAATTTTATATCATACCCGATTGGGAATGATAAGTACCTCGATATGAAAACCCACTATTTAGTGATATTTTAAACATCACTACTTAGAGGAAGTGATGCAAAAATTATGCGAAAAAACTACTTACCGGTTGTAAGTAGATCATACTCGGTTGGTATGATGAGGCTTCCTCGAAGGAAGTTGAAAACCCGTTCATCGGTTATGAACGGAGGTGTCCTTATACCGGGTGGTATAATGGATTGAGAAAACAAATGTTTTGTCGAAAGTGCTCTCCCCTGACTGTGTGCCAATGCTTAAACAATTTGGGAGACCTTCTCGACGGAAGCTCGAATGGCTCTAATAGGCCAGGGGCCTTGGTTTTGGAACTTGGGGGCTAAATGCCTGATTTTGAAAATATCGTACAGTGGGCCCAAGGCCAGTTAGCATGAGCAGAAGCTCGTAAATGAACATGATATATGTGCCATAAAACATAATAAGTGAATTGTTTGGCCATGGTACCAAGATAGGACCAACATGCTCACTCAACTAGCGGCAATGTGACATGACAGGTCGACAGACCAGTCAAGACAAACAACTGCGGGTTGAGTTAAGAGCCGGAACCATTGGACCAGTGGCACCACAAATTACATGGCAATATGAGAAAACATTGTTTGTGCATGCACTATGAGTATAGGATCATCAAGACGCCCATGAGGGGTAGTGATGCGTACTAAGGGCACTGGACGACCTTGTGGCTATAAGGATAGTTCATCGTTCCAGGTGTCTGTGCGAAATCTGGAGTAGCACCAAGCGCATGAGACCGGGGTGGGTACAGGATGAGGTCTCTATCCTCATACGGACACGAAGAAGTGATTTCGGGATTGTGGGTCGGATGTCGCGTACATCCACTCATTCCCAGGGTAGAAGTGGTCGTACTTCTATCCGGGTGGCAGGAAAAGTCACTCCGAAGCCACTAGCGGGTTCAGTAGTGATACTGACTTGCGAATGTGTGTAACCTTCATGATAAAGGATGTGTGTTGGGTGATGACACACCGTGGTAAATAAGAAATGGTGGGAAAACCCAAATTTTTAAATGAAGGGATTTTTGAAAACAAAGGAGTCTGGCTCACTCCATATAAATATTTTTCTTAAAAGTCAAAAGATTTTAAAAACCCATTCACTGAGTAGTCATACTCACCCCCTCCCTTATATCCCTTTCAGGAAATCCTGAAAAGCCTCCCCTTAAAGACCGTCAACTAAGATGCCTATAAGATAGGTATGTAAAGTTTTAAATTTCATGCAGTTTTGATTATGCTATTCTAGGAAAAGGTGCAGGTTAAAGGATGCCTTACTCTACGGTTTACAATAAGGGGAAATCCTTTAATAAACCGGGAGAGTGGCGGGTTGATCACGGGGATCCGACCAAACTAGGTCGGGGCGTGACACCATGGTACCAAGACAGGACTGATATATTCAATTAACTAGTGACAGTGCGACATGACAGGTCTTCGGACTAGTCAAGACAAACAGCTGCAAGTTGAGTTGAGGATTTGGACCGTTGGACCAGTGGCACCATAGATTATATGGTATTATGTGAAAATACTGATCGTGCATGCACTGTGTGTATGGGACCTTCAAGATGCCCAAGAGGGGTAGTGATGTGTCCTAGGGCCCTGGACGACCTGGTGGGTATAAGGGCAATTGTCAGACCAAGTGACCTTGCGAAGCTCGACGTAGCTTCATGCGCACGAGACTGGGGTGGGGTCAGCATGAGGTCTTTATCCTCATATGGACACAGAGAATTATTACAGGATTGAGGGTCTGATGTCTCGAACGTACACTCATTCTCAGGGTAGAAGTGGATGTGCTTCTATATAGGTGGCCGATAAATTCGCTCCGATGTCACAAGTGGGTTCAGTGGACGTGCTGGCCTACAATTGTGTGTTTCACCTTCATGATGAAGGATGTGTGTTGGGTGATGACACACCATGAATTAATATGAGATGGTAATAAAAACAGAGATTTGAAATGAAAGGTTTTTGAAAGGAAAATAAGGAGTCTGGCACAGTACAAAAACCAAACCAGTTCAGGTGAACCGGATCTGAATTGGATTGAACCAGTTTGGACCATTTGAACCATTTGAACCACTAGTAAACCGGATACTAAATTCATTTTTCTAGGTGCCTTAGAAAATTTCAATTTGAGAATGAGGCCACCATTTGATAGATAATGAATTTAGAAATTTTTATTTTTGAAAAATTCGGTCGAATCGAGCATGAACTGACCGGTTTAAGCTTTGAACCTAGTTCGGACTGGTCCGGTTCGATTCGAAATAGTGTCGTCTTCTTCCTTCATATGATAGTATTATTCACTCGCCAAAAATCGAGTAGCACTTGTGAAGATGAAAAGTCTCTAGCCAGGGAGTTTCAAGCATTGAATGACCGCTATTAAGGCGCCAATCGGATGACCAAGAAATCCACGAGCTTCCTATATAAAGAGCCCCTCCTCATTCATCCTCCTTACACCTAAAAACTCCATTCTCTCTCAACTACTCCAATTTTCGGTGAAGCTTGAACTAGAGCTACGACTTGGGTATTTTTCTGAGCCAAAGAAGGCATGGTCGAGTTCTTTGGATTTGAGGAGAATTCAGCTACACGCCTGTAGTTTCCATTTGCTTTTAGGGACACCGGAGAAGCATCGTCAGATTGAATAGTGAAGCAGCTCTGGTGGACCGAAGCTGCCCTATTTTGGCCGAGCTAAAATCGGCCAATTCGTGCCCTTCTTAGGCCAAACAAAGCCCTCTCAACACCTCCACAGTCCTCCTACAACTGAATTAGAGTTTAAAGGTAAGTAAATTTAGCTCCTCTTTGTAAATTCCGATCGGTGACTAAATTCTCACTCAATTCGACATTAATTGATGTAATTTTTTATCCAAGATGGAACCTTAGGACAAGAGTTATCTGCCTAGATTGAAAGCTCAAACTACCGCACCCCCGAGGGTAAGCTTTCGAAACTTTCTCCCTCTAAGTCTAGTTTTCTGATGAACCTCCATTTGAGCTCATTTTGACATCAAATCGTGCGATTCAAAGTGCAATTGAATCGTATGAAGGTGTAAGAACTCCAATCTAACTTCAATTTCAACAATTAAACTCATTTGATCAGTCAATTTGATGAAATCAAATTCAGTTGAGTTAGAAGGTTGAAATTCAGGGAAAAATAGGGGAAATTTGGGAATTTCAAAAATTTGAGAGACTAAAGTGTAATTTCATAAAATTGAGGGCCAATTGGGCATGATAAAAATGTTGGAGGACCAATTGGGCAAATTTTGGAATTTTGGGGCAAAACTTACCATTTTTATAAAGAAGGGGCAAAATGCTAATTTTGGAAAAATTGGGGACCAAATTGAACCCCATTTGTGAATTTGAATAAATTGAGGTCTCAAGGTGAATTTTAAAAGTTTTGGGACTCAATTTGATGAAAAATCGGTATTACTTAAAGTTACAGAAAAATAACTTTAGGTACCTAATTGCAAATAAATGAAAAGTTTAGTTTTTTCATTCATTTGGGATGAATGAAGGCTATTAGGCCAAAGGATAATGAACAAGGATGTTCATATTGTGTAGGAACATGAAGTACTGGGAACACCAGCTAAGACAAGTTCGTGTAAATGCAACAAGCCAACTAAGAGGAAATTCACTGCACTATTGGGTGAGTGGGATATTTAATATCATACCTGATTGGGATGATAAGCACCTTGGAAATGAAAATCCACTACTAAGTGGTATTTTAACCATCACACCTGAGAGGAGTGATGTAGAAATCATACGGAAAAACTATTTAGCAGTTGTAAGTAGATCATACTCGGTTGGTATGATAAAACTTCTTGGAAGGAATTGGAAAACCTGCTTAACGGTTATAAGCAGAGATGTCCTCATACTCGGTTGGTATGATGGATAGTTGAAAAGTTTATTTTATCGAAAATGCTCTCCCCTGACTATGTGTCACTGCTTAAAATGTTTGGGAGACATTCTTGATGGGAGCTCGAATAGCTCATATAGGCCCGAGGCCTTGATTTTGAATCTTGGGGGCTAATATGCCCGATTTTGAAAATCTCGAATAGTGGGCCCTAGGCCAATTGGCACGAGTAGGAGCTCATAAACAAACATGAATATTAAGCCATGAAAACTTAAGTAAATGAGTTGTTTGGCCATCGTACCAAGACATAACTGACATACTCGATGGACTAGCGGTAGTGTGACATGATAGGTCTTCAATAGCAGAAGGTCGAGTTGAGGGTCAGAGACGTCGGACAAGTGGCACCACAGATTATATGGCATATGCGAAAAACTATGATTTGTGCATGCACTATGTTACGAGACCTCCAAGACACCCAAGAAGGGTTGTGATGCGTCCCAGGGCTCTGGACGACCTAGTGGAAATAAGTGCAGTTAGTCGTACCAGAAGTCTTGCGAAGCTCGACGTAGCTTCAAGTGCATGAAACTAGGGTGGGGGCGGGATGAGGTCTCTGTCCTCATACGGATACGGAGTTTTTTACGGGATTGAGAGTCGGATGTCACGAACATCCACTCATTCTCAGGGTAGAAGTGGACATGCTTTTATCTAGGTGGCCGGTAAATTCGCTCTAATGCCATAAGTGGGTATAGTGGATGGGCTGGCCTACGAATGTGTGTTCCTTCATGATGAAGGGTGTGTGTTGGTTGATAAACACACCGTTAAATGAGAAATGGTTATAAATATCAAGATTTGAAAATGAAATGTTTTAAAAGAAAAATAAGGAGTCTGGCACACTCCAATTCAAACTATTTTTGAAAGTCATACCCTAAAATACCCATTCCTGAGTCATTGAACTCACCCCTCCCTTATATCCCTTTTAGGTAACTCTGGAAAGCTTACCGAAAGACCACCAACTAACACACCTATAAGGAAAGTATGAAAAGTTTAAAGTTTTATGTAGTTATGATTTATGTTATTCCAGGAAAGGTGCAAGTATAAAGAACGCCTTACTGTTCACGGTTCTAAAAGAAGGGGCAACCCTTAGTAAACCGAGAGAGTGGCGGGTTGATCACGGGGATCCGACCAAACTGGGTCGGGGCATGACAATTGGGCAAAGAAGGCACAACAATAAAACCATCAAGGTGATTAAGGAGTCTTTGAGAACTCTTGGAGTAACTATTGGGCAAGGAAATAACATGTTACAAGGTGTGGACAATAGGAACTGTCACGCCCTAACCCGATTTGGTTGGATCCCCATGAACAACCCACCACTCTCTTTGTTCAAGAGGAGTTCCCCCCTCCTTTAACTCGAGATGAGCCAGGCGTATTTTTGACCTTGTTCCCTGGAAAGACATATATCAAATAAAATGCAAGCTTAAGGGAAATTAAGCATACCTAAGAGAAGGTAAGGCTCAGTGTTATTCCTAGTCATTTTCTCTTTTCCTGAAAAAAAAAAGAGGGGTGAGTTTCTACAACTCAATGAATGGGTTTTCAAAATTTAATTTCTAGGAAATTCTCCAATTCATCCTAAGATCCTTTTCCAAGGTTTTATGAACCCTTTGAATCACTTGGGAGTTGTAACTTTCTCAAATTGCCTATTCTCTAATGATTGGGTTTGTGAACCAGTTCGATTTTCTCACTCGGTTTGACCAGTTCTTTTCCTGGTTTCCTTAACTCCAAAAAGGGTGGGGTTTGCACCAATAGTTCCCCCAAGAGTTCTCCTAAAATCCTTAGTCCCCTGGTTCATTTCCTTATTTGGGATGGAAATCTCCTCGGTCTCCACAAGTTTGTTTGATTACTTCTCTTGGGGCAATCTTCCTGCAAGATCACATCATTTTTTAGAGATATGGTTTTAGGAACTTGGAGTTCTTAATTAATGGAGAAGGAGTATAATATGTTTGGGTCTTAGCCCTATTACAAAAAGTGGTTATGAAATAGATAGGGAGCTATGGGGTTCTTGATGAGTGTCATCCTTGGTAAGGTTATAAGCCTTTGCTGGCATTCCTAGCTTTAGGCTTGGCTCCCTTCGTACTTGGGGTTGTGACCTCAACAAGTTCTGGCACCATCCTCCTAGATACTTTCCCCTATCATCTTCTTGGTTCTTTGGGACTTCTACTATACCTCGGGCATTGGAGGGCTTTTAGGATTGTCTTCCTACGAGAACCGAGTGTTAGGTGGTGTTGGTGACGTCAGTCCTAGTTTTATTGGTTACTCTCTTGGGAGCTATCTATAAATTTTATAACTTCGTTTCTCTTTGTTACTATGTTATATAGTCATAATAATGTATTCGAGGAAATAGGCTTTGATACCACTCAAGTTGTCATGCCCCGACCCAGTTTGGTTGGATCAACGTAATCAACCCGCCACTCCCTTTAGTCTATAGGGGTTTCAACCCTTTTCTAAATCGCGAGGAGTTAGTCGTTTTTTTTTCTTGTTTTTCCTGGAATAGCATTATACAAAACTAAGTATATTAAAATTTTCATATCTACCTTCAAGTTCAACTGCGAGTGGTCTTTATGGTTGGTCTTCCTCTTTTGACTAAAAAGAGGTAAAGGAAGGGGGTGAGTTTCTACAACTCAGTGAGCGGGTGTTGGGAGTTAGTTTTCAAAATATCTTTAGATTATCAAAACCATGCCAAGGTTAATGTTTCCTTTTAAAAGGGTTTCCTCAAGTTCAATTTTCCAAGACCTTTTTCCATTTTAATAGTAGGTGTGTTTCGCTCTTTTAGCGCATCCCCTTGCCTTGGGAGGCATTTAGCAAAAAAATACACGCCCTTCATCAGGAAGGGTACACACATTCGCAGGGCAGTCTTAGACTGCACCCACTTGGGGATCAATGCGACTTTGTTGTCCGCCCTGATAGAAGTCCATCCACTTCTACCCTAAGTTTGAGTGGACATCCCAAACATCCAACCCTCAGACCCGAATGCCACTTCTTGTCCGTATAAGGATGGAGACCTCATCCTAACCCCACCCCGGTCTCACGCGCTTGAAACTACGTTGAGCTTCAAGACTAGCTTGTACAACAAACTGTGCTTATCACCCCTCATGTCATCCAACAGCCCTCGAGACCGATCACTACCCCTCTTGGGTGTCTTGATGGTCCTAATCCTTAAGTGCATGTACAAACAACAGTTTTCATATAGTTATCCATTCTCTTTGGTGCCAACAGTCCAATAGCCCCAACCCTCAACTCGACTTGCACCTGTTTGTCTAGGTCGGTCCGTCGACCTAGCCCTGACGCACTACCGCCAGTCCATCGAGTGTGTCGATCCTATCTTGGTAACATGGCGAAATCACATAATCCATTAATTAAAAATTTTCATGGCTTTAGTATATAATGTTTCTTTACGAGCTCCTACTCATGTCAATTGGCCTTGGGCCCATTGTTTGCGATTTTCCAAACTCGGGCATTTGGCCACATAAGTTCCAAAATCAAGGCCTCTGGCCTATATGAGCTATTCTAGCTCCTGTCAAGAAGCTCTCCCAAAAATTTTAAGCATTGGCACACAGTCAAAGGAGAACAATTCTTAAAAAAAATCATATTTCAATTCATCACAGCAATCGAGTGTGATGATATCTCCACTTATAACTGGCAAGCGGGTTTTCTTCTTCCTTCAAGGAAGTCCATCATACCAATCGGGTATGATTTTCTCTACTTATAACCGGTAAGTAGTTTTCCGCTTAGTTATCACGTCACTCCAACCCGGTGTGATGTTAAAATCTCACATATAAGTGGTTTTTCGTTTCCAAGGTACTCATCATCCCAACCGGGTATGATGTGAATAAACCAACTCACCAGTTAATCGTGACGTGTTCATCCTTTGATGATTTTCCAAGTTAACGCAAGCTTTCTCTTACTGGCATTCCGATCACACTTTTCCTTACACGAATTGGGCTTCCTTTTCACTTAAGGTTTGGCATAAAAGCCTAGGCTCACAATTTATCAATAAATTGCATTTAGGTCCCTAAAGTTTTTTTTTCTAAACTTTTGGTCCTTATTGCAAACTTTTGCCCAATTTGACTCCCAAAGTTTGCAAAATTCCCTTGGAGTCCTCATTTTACTCAAAATTGTATAAGGGTCTCAAGTTTTCCAAATTTCCAATTTGGTCCCTAACTTTTCAAAAATTACCATTTTGCCCCTACTTTCAAAAAATGAAAATTTGACACCAAATCTTTCAAAAATCAACCAATTGGTCCTCCAACATCTTTTCCTTGGCCAATGGACCCTCAATTTTGGGAAATTGCAATTTGGTCCCTTAATTTTACGAAATCCCCAAATTTCCCAAAACGTTCCCCCCAATTTCCCCCTTTCAAGCTGGCCGAATTTGATTTCATCAAATTGACCATTTAATCGGGGTTAATTGATCCAATTAAAGGTATGGATCAGTCCCTACACTTCCATACAATTCAATTGAGCTTTAAATCGCGTCATTTGGGTCCGAATTGAGCTCAAACGGAGTTTCACTGAAAAATTATGCATAGAGAGAGAAAGCTTTCCATCAGAGGTGCGGTGGTCCAAGATTTTTATCTGGACAGTTAGCTCTCATCCTGAGGTTTCTCCTAGGATCCAAAATCACAACAATTCATACTGAATTGAGGGAGAATTCTGTTAGTGAAGTTTTCACAGTTTCTCTCTCTAGCGTCAATCGAAAATGAAAAATGAGGCTGAATTGGCTTACTTTTCAACTCAATTGAGGTTGTGTGAGGGCTGTGGGATGTTGGTAGGGCTTGGTTTGGCCTGAGGAGGGCTGAATTTGGTTGATTTCAGCTCGGCCAAAATAGGGCAGCTTCGGTCCATCGGAGCTGCTTCATTGTTTGATTCTGTCGGCGCTTCTCTAGCGGTCCTCGGATCGAACAGAGGTTGCTATCAGATAGATGACTTCTCTAGTGTCTAAAGAACCTGACCTTGCCTTCTGAGGTTGAGAAAACTACCCAAGTTGGAGCTTTGGTTTGAGCTTCACTGGAAAATGGAGTAGTTGAGAGAGAATGGAGTTTTCAGGTCTATGGAGGATGAATGGAGATGAGCTATTTATATAGAGAGCTCGGGGACTCTCTGCTCATCCATTTGGCATCTTGATGGTGCTCATTCATGACCTAAAACACCTTGAACAGAGGTGATTCATCTCTGTCGGCGCAGTCATTTCTTTTGGTGAATGAGCAGTGTCGTCATCTAAAGGAAGAAGACAACACTGTTCCAAACCGGACAGAACCGGTCCGAACCAAGTTCAATACTTAAATTGGTCGATTCTGGCCCGATTCGATCGAGTTTTTCAAAATTAAAAATTTTTAAATTCATCTAAATTCATTCTCTATCCAATGGTGTCTTCAATTCCTCAGTTTGAATATTTTAAGTAACCTATAAAAATGAATTTAGCAACCGAATCAATGATGGTTCAAACCGGTCCAAAACGGTTCAATCCGGTTCACCTAAACCGGTCTGGTTTTCTCTTCCAATTTGTAGTAAAGTCCCTTTCCATGGTTTTTATGACTCTTTGAGTCACTCAGGATTTGTAAATTTCTCAATTTGCTATATTTCTAACAGTTGGAGTTCGTGAACTGGTTCAGTTCTTTCTCTTGGGTTGACCGGTTCTTTCCCCAGTTTTCTTATCCTGAAGGGGCGTGGTTTACAACTCTCCCCTCCTTTTAGGATTTTTGTCCCTAAAACTTAATCAGCATTTTTCACTCTAGGATAAACTTCCCTTAATGTCAACTTGGGCATGCTAACACTTTGGTCATTCTTTCACTTAGCCACTTTAAATCACACACTTAAGGAATTTCTTTTCCTTTACATTTTTTACTTCCTCCATGGAGTTTATCATAACTAGTATGTCTTGCTCACGAGCCCAAAGGTATATCCCTAGGTTCACATCATCATTTGCTTAGGGCAAGATTCTTCTCCTTGAGGTTCTTACTCAAGATTTCAGGAATGGGAGTTCCAAGATGCCCAATTGTTCATGTGTCTAGTTATTCTCTTTATCGTTGAAACCCTTAGCTTGGTGTTCTTCCAAGCATTACGTACTTGTTTTCACAGGTTTCAGGGTTATTACACCTTTGTCCTATTTTGACCCTTCCTTCATCCATTATTTATTATAACTTCGGTACAAATTATGTCTAACCTCGTCATGCTTACCAACAGACTCTTCCTTACTTGAGTCACATTTTTTCCTCGGGACTATTGGGCTTACATGTCCCTTACAGCATGACATGTTCCAAAACCTGTCTCTATCCATTAGATTTCTATAACACTTCCTTTGGGGTTGTTCTCAACTTTCCAACCTCTCATGGATCATATAACTTCATTCCACTTTTCGCCTGGTAGTATTCCTAGACTACCTCTACCGTTATCCAATCATCCTTCATGCCTTTTTCGTAATGGCCTACATAATCGTTTTGGTTTTCCTTACCCACACGTCCTTTCTCAACTTCCTTATTGGGTCTTTCCAGTGCAAATCATTGGGTTTCATGATGGCTTGCCGACACGTTGAGATTCTTACCTTCTTATGTCCTTCCTCATTTTTGGTGGCGTCCTTTACTCAAGGATTTTCATTTTTCCTTCACCCACTATTATTTGCTCGTGACCATTTCACGATTTCTTTGTTTGAAGAGTTCTCCTTTAACGGTTTTCATTCTCTACTATGTCCTTCAAAGTAGAGACTTCCCCCTTTAGGCGCTGTACATTCAAATTTCATACTATTCCTTGAAGGTTTCCTTCCTTCACATTCTTACACCCATTTGAAATAGAGCTTTTGCCCACCTTTAATCATTCATCGTCTTTAATTTCATAGTTCACCTTTTTCTTTCCTATCCGAGGTATCTTCGATGGTTAGGTCTTATTTCGTGTACTCCACATTATGCCCACCCTATTTCCCTTCTTCTACTTTTTCTCGGTCCTTCTTAGAGCATCATTTATCTTGCTTGGCCATCCCATTGTTACTAGTTGTTTCCTTCCACTAGGTTCATCTAAAATCCTTATTTGACTTCTTTGCTCTTCTAACACATGTCACACTTGACCATCCTGATATACCCCCCAACCACTTATGCTTCTTTATGAGGTTCCTTATTTCGGGTTAAGCCTCTTATGATCCATCTGTCGGTTCCTTAGCTTGGGAATTTCCCTTTTAAGGTTTCACTCCTTCCTTTATCCTTCTACCTAGGGACTTCCGTCCTGGTTCAACTTCCCTAACGCTCCTTGGAAGCTTTTCCTTCATTCCTTTCTTACACCCTTCTGGAATCGGTATGGTTGTCCGCTCTTTATCCTTCCCTATCCTCCAACTCCATTTTGTTCCTTATTCTCCCTTCGAGGAACTCCTGCTAATAGGTTGGTTCCTAGCACTCTGTTTTATATCCAGTCATACACTCCTTGTGCTCTATTAAGCGAGTGTGGACTATGACCAACCTTAATGTCGGTGGTTGTTCCCGTTAATTTCTTCCGAATTGGAATGCTTACTTCTCCTAGGTTTCTCGGATGTTCTTTCCTTTATTTCCTTATTATGGTTAGCCCACCTATTCTTACTTGTCACGGCGTGCTTTGATGTTATCTTCCTACTTACTCGTTCCTTGGGTTTAACTTACTCCTTGGGACCTCCTAGTATGCTTCCCTTGGTTCTTTCACCTCAGCATGCACTTCATCTCCTCATCCTTCGTCACTTGCTCCATTACTTCTCAATTGGGACATGTATGCCTTCCCAAGGTTTCCTTGGGAAGGGTTCAGACATTATTTGTTCCATGACCTCTTTGTGTGAGACTTACTAAATCATCCTTATGGCTTGAGTGTGGTCACCATTTCATTTTCGGCCATTTATTTCTTCAAGGATTTCCTTCATCCTTCTTTTTCACTATTCTGATCTTTCCACCTCCCCCTTCCTTGTCGGGGTTTCAATTTATGACATTCTCGAGGGTCATTTTGTTAACTGCCACATCCCTACTACTCTCTTAGTTCACTTGTCTCGAAACAGTTGTCCTTCAATTTTACTCGTCTTTGATTCCTATCTCATCATCCTTTTTATGGTGTAATCCTTACTATTTTCTAGTTCTTCCTAGAGCATCTTCTCCCAAAGTTTCAATTTACACCTTTTTGCAAGGCTTGCCTTCTATAGAGAAGTGCTTCCTTCTTTGCTTCTAGGTGACTTGTAGAGCTCCTTAAGGGAAAATTCTCTTAATCTACATTATATTTTGTCTAGGTTTTCTTAAGGTCCTACCCTTGGTCTTTTTCCCATGATCCTTCCTCATGTAACCGAGGCACACAAATAGCATTATTGAGGGACAAAAAAATTTTATAAACTTAGAATCTTATTCATTATTGAATTAAGAAGACAGTTTGGGATTTTAATATCTTTTAAGGGAGATTGTTAAAATGACAGTTTAGGAAGTACTCATTACTATGCTAGGGTCTAGAAGGATTTCTTACTGAGTGAGATATGGATCCCTATCTAGAATTATGGTAGTGTTATCCCTTCGGACTTCTATAGGGGTGGAGGTGTCCTTGTTGGAAGGTATCGCTTTGATTCTTTACGGTATGGGATGATCCTTTTGTAAACCCCGTCCTTTGATAATAAGAAAAATGGGGAAAAGAACTAGTAATTTCCAAAGAGAAAACTGAGTCGATTTATAAATCGTAACCAGTAGAGAAAAGGAAATCGAGAAATTTATAAATCTCAAGTGACCTAAAGAAGTCATGGAAAAGTACTTTAGGATGAATTGGAAAAGAAAACCAAACCGGTTCAGGTGAACCGGACCTAAACCGGATTGAATTGGTTTGAACCACTATTAAACTGGTTTCTAAATTCATTTTTCTAGGTGGCTTAGACAATTCAAATTGGATAATTTAAGCCACCATTGGATAGAGAATAAATTTAGATAAATTTAAAAAAATATATTTTGAAAAACTTGGTCGAATCGGGCCTGAACCGGCCAATTTAAGCATTGAATCTGGTTTGTACAGTTCTGGTCCGGTTCGAAACAGTGTCGTCTTCTTCCTATAGATGACAGCATAGTTCACTCACTGCAAAAGCAAGCAACAATGGCGAAGATGAAAAGTCTCCATTCAGGGCATTTTTGGCCATGAATGATCGCCATAAAAGTGGCAATCAAACGGCCAGAGAGTCCACGAGCTTCATATAAAGAGCTCCTCCCCATTCCTTCTCCTCACACCTGAAAACTCCTCTCTCCCTCTACTACTCCAATTTCTGGGGAAGCTCGAACTAGAGCTCTAACATTGGGATTTTTCTGAGCCAAAGAAGGTGAGGTGGGGTTCCTTAGACCCGCGGAGAAGTCAGCTACCCGACGGTGGTCACCATTCGATCCAAGGATTGCCGAAAAAGTGCTAGTGTAATCAAACAGTGAAGCAGCTCCGGCAGATTGAAGCTGCCCTATTTTGGTTGAGCTAAAAACGGCCAAATTGAGCCCTCCTCAAGCTAAACCAAGCTCTCCCAACAATTCAACAACCCTCATATGATGTAATTAGAGCAAAAAGGTAAGCCAATTTGGCTCCCCTCTATAATTTCCAATCAGTGTTAGAGAGGGAACCGGTGAAACTTCAATGACCAAATTCTCCCTCAATTCGACATGAATTGATGTAATTCTTGATCCTAGGAGGTACCTCAGGATGAGAGCTATCTGTCCCGATTGAAAGCTCGGACCGTCTCACCAACGACAGTAAGCTTTCGAAGCTTTCTCTATTTAAGTGTAGCTTTCCAACGAAGCTCCATTTGAGCTCAATTCAGACCCAAATGACGTGTTTCAAAGCTCCATTGAATCGTGCGGAAGTGTAGGAACTAATCCATACCTTCAATTGAATCAAATAACCCCAATTGAATGGTTAATTTGATAAAATCAAATTCGGCCAATATGAAAGGGGGAAAATTGGGGAAAAGTTTGGGGAAATTTGGAAATTTCATAAAATTGAGGGACCAAAGTGTAATTTCTCAAAATTGAGGGCCAATTGGCCATGAAAAAAATATGTTGGAGGACCAATTGGTCTACTTTTAGAATTTATTGGGGTCAAATTGCCATTTTTGTAAAGTAGGGGCAAATGGTAATTTTTGAAAAGTTGGGGATCAAATTGGAAATTTGGGAAATTTGAACCCATTAAGTGATTTAAAATAAATTGAGGACCCAAAGTAAATTTTAGAAGTTTCAGGACTCAATTTGGGAAAAATTAGCATTAGAGACCTAAAGTTAAGGAAAAAGAACTTAAGGGACCTAAATGCAAATAATTACAAAGTTTGGGGCATTTTGTTCTTACGTGAGGAATGAAGGCTATTATGCCAAATGTTAATAAACAAGTATATCCAAATCATGTAGGAACACAAAGGACCGGAACGCCAGCAAGGATAAGCTCGCGTAGAGGCAAAAAGTCGATTAAGAGGAATACACTGCACATATCGGGTGAGTGGGATTTTTCACATCATACCCGGTTGGGATGATAAGTACTTTGGAAATGAAAAACCACTTATATGTGTAATTTTAACATCACACCTAGTTGGAGTGATGTGGAAACTATGCAAAAAAACTAATTACTGGTTGAAAGTATATCATACTCGGTTTGTATGATGAACTTCCTAGAAGGAAATAGAAAACCCGCTTGTCGATTATAAGCGGAGATGTCGTCACACCCGGTTGGTGTGATGGACAAGATGAAAAGTTAATTTGTTAGAAGTGCTCTCCCATGACTGTGTTCCAATGCTTAAAAATTTTGGGAGACCTTCTGGACGAGAGCTCGAATAGCTCAGATAGGCCAGAGGCCTCGGTTTTGGAACTTGGGGCTAAAGGCCAGTTGGCATGAGTAGGAGCTCATAAAGAAATATGAGATTATGAAAGCCATGAAAATTCATAATAAATGAATTATGTGATTTGGTCATGGAACCAAGACAGGACCGACATACTCGATGGACTAGCGGCAGTGCGACAGGACTAGGTCGACGGACCGATCTAGACGAATAGTTGCAGGTCGAGTTGAGGGTTGGGGCCGTTGGGCTAGTAGCACCAAATATTAATGGCTTATTGGAAAACTTTGTTTTTGCATGCACTTGAGGTACAGGACCATCAAGACAACCAAGAGGGGTAGTGATACGTCATAGGGGCTACTAGATGACATGGTGGAGATAAGGGCAATTTGTCGAGCCAACAGTTAGGGAAGCTCAACGTAGCTTCATGCGCATGAGACTAGGGTGGGGTCAGGAAGAGGTCTTTGTCCTCATACAGAAACGGTATTGTTTTTTGGGTTTGAGGGTCGAATATCGCGAACATCCACTTATTTCTAGGGTAGAAGTGGATGGGCTTCTATTTAGGTGGTTGGTAAATTTGCTCTAACGCCACAAGTGGGTGCAGTGGATGGGCTGCCCTGCGAATGTGTGATCCCATCATGATGAAGTGCATGTGTTGATTGTTAAACACACTGATTCTGGATAATGAGGAAATTGGTTTTGAATAACTGAGAATTCAAGGAAGAAATTATTTTAAAGGAAATAAGGTGTCTAGCACACTCTAATTCAAACTATTTTATAGAAACTCATTTTCAAACTCCCATTCACTGAGTTGTCAATCTCACCCTCCTCCCTTTATCCCTTTTTAGGTAACCGAGGGAAAAACTGACCTAAGACCTTTCGCTAGCTAAACCCTACATGACAAGTATGTAAGTTTAAATTTATTCAGTTTTGATTAAGGTTATTCCAGGAAAGGTACATGTATAAAGGACGCCTTACTCCTCACGGTTTAAAAGAAGGGGAAACCTTTAATAAACCGGCAGAGTAGCGGGTTGCTCATAGGGATCCGACCAAACTGGGTCGGGGCATGACAACTTGAGTGGTATCAGGGCATGTTTCCTCAAATACATTATCAAGACTAGAGAACATAGTAACTAATAGGGATAATTTTAAAATTTTCAAATGGCTCCCAAGAAAGGAACCAAGAGAATTAGAGTTGCCGTCTTCGATACTGCCCAACCACCCTTCCCTATGGAAACTCCCCGATGAGCCTAGATAACCCCACCTAGACTAATCTCAGAACACCAAAGTTTGTACAAGGAGTTCACTCAAGTATTTGGGCAACCTAACCTTGTTCTCGAGGTAGGTACCAAGTCTCGAATTGAACCAGAGGAAGTACAATCTCATCCTCCTCCTATTAACCATCCTCTTCCAGTTGACATTCCCAAAAATCTCAAGACTCTCCGTCAACTAGGGTGTAAGCCTTTCCTTGGAGAGAAAGATGTCAGTGCCACCATGGATTGGGTGACTAACATCAAAAAGCTGAGGGGGATAGTTAGGATATCACCATTGGAGATGGTGATCCTGATGGAATTCTTCCTGGAGGGTGGTGCCAAAAGATGGTGGGACAATATTCGAAGCCTGCATACCTCTACACACACCTGGGAGCAGTTTTAAGAGAGGTACGTGGAGGAGTGTCTGGCTCCTCATTTGATTAATGAGAAGAAGTAGGATTTCCTCTGACTTCGGCAAGGGCTTAACTCTATATTAGAGTATGAAACTAAATTCAATGACTTAAGATCCTTTGCTTCTGACCTAGTTGGACCAGCAGATATATGTTAGTAGTTCATGGATGGTCTCAATTTGGACATGCGAGACCGTATGGGAGTACTAGGACACCCCACGAATCTGGTAGCGATAATCAGTATGGCTCACGAATGTGAGCCATTGGTGCAGACCCGACACCACCAAATGGAGCAAATAATCTAAAAAGAGGACAAGGGCCAAAAACATCAAGGAGGATGGAAGGAGCATAATGGTCCAAGATGAGGAAATAGAGTGGCATTTCAAAAGTGGAAGGATATGCCACCACCTTCCCAAAGAGTAATTCTTACCCTGCTGCATGGAAACCCCCGTTGTCCTAAGTGCCATAGGTACCACAAGGAAGCTTGCTTGTCCTATTTCGCATGTGGACAAGTGGGGCATTTTGCAAAGGAATGCCCCACTCTTGAGGAGAACAAGCAAAGGAATATGCTTAGACCGCCCTAGGAGAACCCCAAGAATCCTAGGCAGGACTCCACAGCCAGAGTACCAGCTAGGGTATACAACCTCACTCAAGAAGAGGCTAGGAAAGACCCTAGTACCGTAGTGGGTACTTCCCAAAACCCTCCCAATTAAATTAAGAAAAATCATGTAATTGAAATTACATTCAATAAAGAAAATCTTTTCTCTAAAATATGTGTTTCTCTAATTAGGGTACATGAAATTATGGGGACAAAAAGTCTACGCCCTCTTCGACTTAGGAGCAAAGAGATCGTTCATCAAAGAAAACTTAATTCCAAGTTTACCCCTATAACTCACCCCTCTAGGACAAAGTCTCAACATTCTCACACCCTTAGGAGAAGGGTTAAATAGGAACAAACAGCTTAAGGGATGTGAGATAAAGATTGGAGGAATCAAACTCGAAGCAGATTTGATTTTATTACCTCCGAGGGAGGTAGAAGTAATCCTTGGGATGGATTGGTTAAGTAACCATCAAGCTAGGATGGACTATGGAAAGAAGATGGTAACCTTTCACACTCCAAAGACAAATGGACTAAAATTCCAAGGAGACCAAAGGAAGGGTGAAGTACAGATGGTGTTCCAAATGAAGGCCCAAAAGATGATATAGAAAGGTTTTATGGCTTTTTTGGCCATGGTCATCAACAAGGAGTCTAAAGAGAAGGGACCTAAAGACATTTCGGTGGTTAAACACTATCCAAGTATATTTCCAGAAGAATTACTTGGATTACCCCCAAGTCGACAGGTGGAATTCACCATAGAAATTATCCTAGGAACAAACCTCATATCCTAAGCCCCTTACCACATGGCTCCAGCAAAACTAAAGAAATTAAAGGAACAATTAGATGTGTTTTTGGAGAAGGATTTCATACATCCTAGCCAGTCTCCATGGGGTGCACCAGTCTTGTTCGTGAAAAAGAAAGATGGGATCATGGGATTGTGCATAGATTATAGTAAGTTGAATCAAGTCACCATCAAGAATAATTACCCACTTCCATGGACTGATGACCTATTTGATCAACCAAAAGGAGCGTCCTACTTCTCCAACATAGACCTTCGGTCGGGCTATCAGCAACTCAGGATCTGAGAGGATGACATTCCTAAGATGACATTTCGGTCTCAATACGGACATTACGAGTTTAGAGTGATACCATTCCGATTGACAAATGCCCCTGTAACCTTCATGGATTTAATGAATTGAGTGTTCCAACCACACTTGGACAAGTTCATGATAGTATTCAAAGATGATATACTAATATACTCATGAATTAGGTTGGAGCATAAAGAACATTTGGCAATCACCCTGAAGATACTAAGGGAAGACCATTTATATGCAAAATTCTCCAAGTGTGAGTTTTGGCTATAGGAGGTAGGATTTATATGACACATAGTGTCCAAAGATGGAGTCAAAGTAGACCCAGCAAAGGTGAAAGGCATATCCAATTGGAAGGCACCCAGGAATCCTTTGGAGATATGAAGTTTCTTAGGATTGGCGAGATACTACAGACGGTTTGTGCAAGATTTGTCAAAGATAGCTACCCCTTTAACTCGACTCACTAGGAAAGGAGAAATGCTTGTTGCCTAATGTGGTGGTGAGACCCAGTCCAACTAAGAAGATTAAGGCTCAACAAAAGGTCGATAAGGAGCTTCAATTCTATTTGGACCCGATTAATAGAGGGATGAAATCGGACTACGACTTATGAGGTGATAGAGCACTAATCTACAAGGGTAGAGTGTGTGTGCCTCAAGACAACGAGTTGAAGAAGTTAATTTTAGAAAAGGCACACGACTCTGTATATGCGATGCATCTAGGCAATACTAAGATGTACCACACCCTCATATTAGTGGAAAGGAATGAAGAGGGAGATTGCAGAATACGCAGATCGATACTTGTCTTGTCAACATATTAAGGCTGATCATTAGAAACCATCAGGACTGTTGCAACCCTTACCAATCATGGAATGGAAATGGGAGCACATTACCATGGACTTTATTACAGGACTACTTGTGGCCAAGAAGAGTCAAGATACAATTTGGGGCATAGTGGACAGATTGACCCAGGTCCACTCATTTTCTCCCTATAGGAGTGACGGGTACAGTGGAACAACTGGTCGTCTTATATATGAGGGAGATAGTAAGACTCCATGGAGTTTCAGTGAGCATAGTATCAGATAGAGATCCTAGAATTACATCAAGGTTCTGGCCGAGTTTGCAAGGTACCTTGGGAACCAAGCTCCACATGAGTACGACATTTCATCCTCAGATCAACGGACAGTCAGAGCGAACGATCCAAACCTTGGAGGATATGCTAAGAGCATGCATACTAACCATGGATAAGGGTTGGGAAGAATACTTGTGTCTGATGGAATTTGCATACAATAATAGCTATCAAGCTAGAATTCAAATGGCTCCATATGAAGCTTTTTATGGACGACCTTGTCGTACCCCTTTATTTTGGGAAGAAGTGGAGGAAAGGAAGCTGGAAAGGGTCGAGCTAATCGAGGATGTCACAAAGATAATCAAGTTAATCAGGAGTCCCCTTAAGGTCGCTCAGGACAGGCAAAAGATTTATGCGGATCACGGAGAAGAGATCTGGAATTTGATTTGGGAGACCAAGTGTTCCTAAAGGTATCCCCATGGAGGGGAATACTTAGGTTTCAATAACGAGGAAAGTTGAAACTAAGGTACATCAGTCCTTATCCCATTGTCCAAAGGATAGGACCAGTGGCATATAAATTGGAACTACCTCCAGACTTGTAGAGAATACATGACATATTTCATATCTCGGTACTCCAGAAGTACCAGCCTGATCCTAGCCATGTGTTGGACCAACCTCCCCCAAAACTGGAAACGAACTTGACCTATCAAGCAAAGCCGATACAAATCATTGACTAAATGGATAAGAATTTGAGGAATATGAGCATTCTTATGGTCAAAGTTGTTTGGCAAAACGGACTCGTGCAAAAAGAGACATGGGAGACCGAGAGTGTAATGAGGGATGGGTACCCTCAATTATTTAACATGTAACTGTTTTGAGGACAAAACCCATAAAAGGAGGGGAGAGTTGTAAAACCCATCCTTTGTTAATAAGAAAAATTGGGAAAAGAACCAGTCATTTCTAAAGAGAAAACTGAGTCAGTTTATAAATTGTAACTGGTAAAGAAATGGCAAATCGGGAAATTTATAAAACCCGAGTGACCTAAATAGTCACAAAAGTCATGGAAAAGGACTTTAGTATGAATTGGAAAAGAAAACCAAACCGGTTCAGGTAAACCTCACCTGAACCAATTTGAACCACTATTGAACCAGTTTATAAATTCATTTTTCTAGGTGGCTTAAAAAATTCAAATTGGAGACTTTAAGCCACCATTAGATAGAGAATGAATTTATAAATTTTAAATTTTGATAAACTCGGTCGAATAGGCCATGAATTGGATGGTTTAAGCATTGAACTCGGTTCAGACTGGTACGGTCCATATCGGAACAGTGTCGTCTTCTTCCTTCAGATGGAAACACTGTTCACTCACCGAAAAAGTGAGCAATGCTGGTGAAGAAGAAATGTCTCTATTCATGGCATTTTTGTCCATGAATGATAGCCATAAAGGCGTCAATCGGACGGCCAGAGAGTCACTGAGCTCCCTATATAAAGAGCACCTCCCCATTCCTTCTCCTCACATCTGAAAACTCCTCTCTCCCTCTATTGCTCCAATTTTCAGCGAAGCTCGAACCAGAGCTACGACATTGGGGTTTTTCTGAGCCAAAGAAAATGAGGTTGACTACCTTAGACTCGGGAGAAGTCAGCTACCCAACGGTGGTCACCATTTGATCCGAGGATCGCTAGAGAAGTGCTGGCATAATCAAACAGTAAAGGAGCTCCGATAGACTGTAGCTGCCCTGTTTTGGCCAAGCTAAAAATGGCCAAATTGAGCCCTCCTCAGGCCAAACCAAGCTCTCCCAACACTTCCACAGCCCTCATATGACCGAATTAGAGCAGAAATGTAAGCCAATTTGGCTCCCCTATATAATTTCTGATCAGTGATACAGAGAGAACCGGCGAAACTTCACTGACCAAATTCGACATGAATTGATGTAATTCTTGATCATAGGAGTTAACTCAGGACGAGAGCTACCCGCACCGATCAAAAGCTTGGACCGTCGCACCCCCGACAGTAAGCTTTCGAAGCTTTCTCTCTCTAAATTTAGTTTTCTAACGAACCTTCGTTTAAGCTCAATTCAGACCCAAATGACGCGATTCAAAGCTCCATTGAATCATGTGGAAGTGTAGGAACTGATCCATACCTTCAATTGGATCAAATAACCCCGATTGAATGGTTAATTTTATGAAATCAAATTCAGCCAATGTGAAAGGGGGAAAAGTTTGGGGAAATTTGGGAATTTCATAAAATTGATAGACCATAGTGCAATTTCCCAAAATTGAGGGCCAATTGGCCATGAAAAAGATGTTGGAGGACCAATTGGTCAATTTTTTTTAATTTATTGTGGTTAAATTGTCATATTTGTAAAGTATGGGAAAAATGGTAATTTTTGAAAAGTTGGGGACCAAATTGGAAATTTGGGAAACTTGAACCCCTTAAGTGATTTGGAATAAATTGAGGACCCAAGGTAAATTTTAGAAGTTTCGGGACTCAATTTGGAAAAAATAGCATTAGGGACCTAAAGTTAAGGAAAAAGAACTTTAGGGACTTAAATGCAAATAATTACAAAGTTTGGGGAATTTTGTTCATATGTGAGGAATGAAGGCTATTATGCCAAATGTTAATAAATAAGGATGTCCAAATCATGTAGGAACACGAAGGACCGGAATGCCAGCAAGGATAAGCCCGCATGGAGGCAAAAAGTCGATTAAGATGAATACACTGCACATATCGGGTGAGTGGAATTATTCACATCATACCCGATTGGGATTATAAGTAATTCGGAAATGAAAAAACACTTATATGTGTAATTTTAATACCACACTTGGTTGGAGTGATGTGGAAACTATGCGAAAAAACTACTTACTAGTTGTAAGTAGATCATACCCGGTTGGTGTAATGGACAGGATGAAAAGTTATATTGTCAGAAGTGCTCTCCTACGACTATGTGCTAATGCTATAATTTTTGGAGACCTTCTGGACAAGAGCCAAAATAGCTCAGATAGGCCAGAGGCCTCGATTTTAAAACTTGGGGCTAAAATTCCCGGTGTTGAAAATCTCGTACAATGGGCCCAAGGCCAGTTGGCACGAGTAGGAGCTCGTAAACAAATATGAGTTTATGAAAGCCATGAAAATTCATAATAAATGAATTATGTGATTTGGTCAGGGTACCAAGACAGGACCGACATACTCAATGGACTGACGGCAGTAGACAGGATCAAGTTGACGGACCAGTCTAGACAAACAGTTGCATGTCGAGTTGAGGGTCGGGGCCATTGGACTAGTGACACCAAAGATTAATGATTTATTGGAAAACTTTGTTTGTGCATGCACTTGAGGTACGGGACCATCAAGACACCCAAGAGGGGTAGTGATGCGTCCTAGGGGCTACTAGACGATATGGTGGTGATAACGACAGTTTGTCGTGCCAACAGTTAGGGAAGCTCGACGTAGCTTCATGCACATGAGACCGGAGTGGGGTCGGGATGAGGTCTCTATCCTCATACAGACATGGAGTTGTTTTTTGGGTTTGAGGGTTGGATGTCGTGAACATCCACTCATTCCAAGGGTAGATGTCACACCCCAACCCGGTTTGGTAGGATCCCTGTGAGCAACCTGCCACTCCCCCTATTTATTAAAGGTTTTCCCCTTCTCTAAACCGCAAGGAGTAAGGCATCCTTTTCACCTGTATCTTTCTCGGAATAACATTAATCAAAACTAAATACATTAATCCTTACAAACCTGTCTTGCAGTTTCAGATACAGGGAAGTCTTTAAGATTGGTTTTCCCTTGGTAACCTTAAAAGGGGTAAAAGGAGGGGTGAGTTTGATAACTTAGTGAATGGGTGTTGGGAGTGGGTTTTCATAGTTAAAACATCTTTAATCGAAGTATGCCAGACTCGTTATTTCCTTTAAAAATATTCTTTCCTCAAATTCATGGTTATTCAAAAACCATTTCCTCATTTCCATTTTGGGTGTGTTTAGTAATCAACACACTCCCTTCATCAGGAAGAGAATCACACATTCACAAGGCAGCTTGTCCACTACACCCACTTATGGTGTCAGAGCAATTTTACCGACCACCTAGATAGAAGTTCATCCACTTCTACCCTGGGTCTGAGTGGATAATTGCAGCATCCAACCCTCAAATCCGAAAAAGATAATCCATGTTCGTACGAGGACAAAGACCTTCTCCCAGTCTTGTGCGCATGATGCTCAAACATAGTAGCTTCAGGAAGCCCCAAACATAGTAGCTTCGTGGAGTCCAAACACCATAACTCCATGGAGTCCAAACACAGTAACTCCGTGGAGTCTAAACACATTAACTCCATGACTAACTGGTATGATAAGAAACCCCCACATAGTAGATTCTCTTTCCCTTATTGCCACCATGTCATCCATTAGCCCCTAGGGCACATCACTACCCCCCTTCGGCGTCTTGATGGTCCTGAACCTCAAGTGCATGCAAAAATAAATTTTTCCAATAAGCCATTAATCTTTGGTGCCACTGGTCCAATGGCCCCGACCCTTAACTCAACCTACAGTTATTTGTCTAGACTAGGTTATCCACCAGGTCTTGTCGCACTGCCACCAGTCCATCGAGTATGTTAGTCCTATCTTGGTACCATTGCCAGATCACATCATTCATTCATTAAAAACTTTCATGGCTTATCATCATGTTTTTTTATGAGCTCTTGCTCGTGCCAATTGGCCTTGGGCCCACTGTACGTGATTTTCCAAAACCGGGCATTTAAGCCCTCAAGTTCAAAACCTAGGCCTTTGGCCTATCTAAGCTATTCGAGTTCTCGTCGAGAAGGTCTCCCAAAATTTTTAAGCATTGGCACATAGTCAGGGGAGAACACTTCTGACAAAAATTACTTTTCAACTCGTCCATTACACCAACTAGGTGTGATGACATCTTCGCTTACAATCGGTAAGCGTGTTTTCTACTTCCTTCCACAAAGTCCATCACACCAATCAGGTATGATCTACTTACAATCGGTAAGTAGATTTTCCGCATAGTTTTCACATCACTCCATCCTGGTGTGATGTTAAAATTCCACATAGAAGTGGTTTTTCATTTCCGAAGTACTTATCATCTCAATCGGTTATGATGTGAATAATCCCACTCACCCGATAAGTGCAGTGTATTCCTCTTGATCATCTTTTTGCCTTCACGCAAGCTTATCCTTGCTTGCGTTTCTGGTCCTTCGTGCTCCTACACAATTTGGGCATCCTTATTTATTAACATTTGACATAATAGCCCTAATTCCTCACTTATAGGTAAAATGCCTAAACTTTTTAATTATTTACATTTAGGTCCCTAAAGTTATTTTTCCTTAACTTTAGGTTCCTAAGGCAAACTTTTCCCCAAATTAAGTCCCCAAACTTCAAAAATTCACTTTGGGTCCTCAATTTATTCAAAATCACATAAGGGGTTCAAGCTTCCCAAATTTCCAATTTGGTCCCCAACTTTTCAAAAATTACCATTTTGCCCATACTGCACAAAAATGGCAATTTGACTGAATAAATTCCAAAATTTGATTAATTGGTCCTCCAACGTCTTTTTCATAGCCAGTTGGCCCTCAATTTTGGGTAATTGCACTTTGGTCCCTCATTGTTACGAAATTCCCAAATTTCCTCAATTTTCCCCCTTTCTAACTGCTGAATTTGATTTCATCAAATTGACCATTCAATCGACGTTTATTGATCCAATTGAAGGTATAGATCAGTTCCTAAACTTTCACACAATTCAATGAAGCTTTGATTTGTGTCATTTCGGTTCAAATTGAGCTCAAACGGAGCTTCGCCGAAAAATTGAACTTAGAGAGTAAAAGCTTCGAAAGCTTACCATCGGGGATGCGGAGGTCTGAGCTTTCGATCAGGTAGATAGCTCTCGTCCTAAGGTTCATCTTAGGATTAAGAATCACATCAAGTAATGTTTAATTGAGGGAGAATTTGGTTAGTGAAGTTTCGTCGGTTCTCTCTCTAACACTGATTGGAAATTATAAAGGGGAGCTAAATTGGCTTACCTTTCAGCTCTAATTTAGTCGTATGAGGGCTATGGAAGTGTTGAGAAAGCTTGGTTTGGCCTGAGAAGGGCTCAATTTGGTCAATTTTAGCTCTACCAAAATAAGGCAGCTTCAGTCCGTCGGAGCTCCTTCACTGTTTGATTACGTCAGCGCTTCTCCCGCGATCCTCGAATCCAATGGTGACCACCGTCGGGTAGCTAACTTCTCCCTAAGTCTAAGGAACTTGACCTTGCCTTCTTTGGCCTAGAAAAATGCCCAAGTCAGAGCTTTGGTTTGAGCTTCACTGGAAATTAGAGCAATAGAGAGAGAAAGGAGTTTTCAGGTGTTAGAAAGATGAATGAAGAGGGGCTCTTTATATAGGAAGCTCGAGGACTCTCTGGTCGTCCGATTGGCATTTTTATGGTGATCATTCATGGCCGAAAATGCCCTACACAGAGACTTTTCATCTTTGCCAGCGCTGCTCACTTTTTCGATGAGTGAATAGTGCTCTCATCGGAAGGAAGAAGATGACACTGTTCTAAACTAGACCAGATCAGTTCGAACTGGGTTCAATACTTCAATCGGTTGGTTCAGGCTCGATTCAACCGAGTTTTTCAAAATTAATAATTTATAAATTCATTCTCTATCCAATGGTGGCTTCAATTCTCAAATTTGAATTTTTTAAGCCACCTAGAAAAATTAATTTAGAAATCGGTTCAATAGCGGTTCAAATCGCTTCAATCCGGTTCAGGTCTGGTTCACCTGAACTGGTTTATTTTTCTCTTCCAATTCATCTCAAAGTCCTTTTCCATGACCTTTATGACTCTTTAGGTCACTTAGTATTTGTAAATTTCCCATTTTTCCCTTTCTCTAATGGTTGGGGTTCGTGAACCAGTTCGGTTTTCTCACTCAGGTTGACCGGT
Organism: Trapa bicornis; assembly: GCA_030064425.1. NCBI lineage: Eukaryota > Viridiplantae > Streptophyta > Magnoliopsida > Myrtales > Lythraceae > Trapa > Trapa bicornis. Next base: position 11,716,094 of record CM057741.1, on the reverse strand, counting down.
TCTTTCCTCGGTTCCCTTGACTTTAAGGGATAGGGTTTACAATAGAAGTGGATGGGCTTCTATCTAGGTGGCCAATAAAGTCACTCCGATGCCACAAGTGGGTGTAGTAGACGGGCTGCCCTATGAATGTGTGATCCCTTCATGATGAAGGGCGTGTGTTGATTGTTTAACACACCGATTATGGATAATGAGGAAATTGGTTTTGAATAACAAGAAATTCAAGGAATAAATTATTTTAAAGGAAATAAGGAGTCTCACACACTTCAATTCAAACTATTTTATAGAAACTCATTTTCAAACACCCATTCAATAAGTTGTCAAACTATTTTAAAACCTTTCTTCCTCATTTTCCACATTAGGTGTGTTTAACAATCAACACACACCCTTCATCACAAAGGGATCACACATTTGCAAGGCAGCCCTTCCACTGCACCCACTTGTGGCTCGGAGTGACTTTGTCGAATACCAAGATAGAACCACGTCCACTTCTACCCTAGGTCTAAGTGGATGTTCACGACATCCGACTCTCAAACCCGAAATTAACTTTGTGTTTGTATGAGGACAGAGACCTCATCCCGACCCCATCCGGCCTCATGTGCATGAAGCTACATTGAGCTTCCCTAACTGCTGGCATGACAAATTGCCCTTATCTCCACCTGGTCGTCCAGTAGCCCCTAGGATGCATCACTACCACTATTGGGCTTTCTTGATGGTCGCGAACCTCAATTGCATGCACAAACAATAGTTTTTCCACAAAGTCATTTATCTTTGGTGCCACTAGTCCAATAGCCCCGACCTTCAACTCGACTTGCAGCTATTTGTCTAGGCTAGTCCGTTAACCAGGTCCTAACGCACTATCGCTAGTCCATCGATTGTGTCGGTCCTATCTTGGTACCATGGCAAAATCACATAATCCATTCATTAGGAATTTTCATGGCTTTAGTATATCATGTGTGTTTATGAGCTTCTGCTCATGCCAACTAGCCTTGGGCCCACTGTACGTGATTTTTCAAAATCGGGCATTTAGCCCCACAAGTTCAAAAATTGAGGCCTCTACCCTATATGAGTTGTTCTAGCTCCCATCAAGAAGGTCTCCCAAAATATTTATGCATTGGCACACAGTCAAGGGAGAACACTTCTGACAAAATCATCTTTCAATTCATCACCTAACTGAGTGTGATGATATCTCCACTTACAGCCAGCAAGATTGTTTTCTTCTTCCTTCAAGGAAGTCCATCATACCAACTAGGTATGATTTTCTCTAATTACAACTGTTAAGTAGTTTTATGCTTAGTTATCACATCACTCCAACCGGATGTGATGTTAAAATCCCACATATAAGTGGTTTTTCGTTTCCAAGGTGTTCATCATCCCAATAGAGTATGATGTGAATAAACCCACTCACCCGTTAACCATGACATGTTCGTCCTCGCTTGGTTTTCCAAGTTGACACGAGCTTTCTCTTGTTGGCGTTCCGATCACACTTGTCCCTACATGAATTAGGCAGCCTTTTCACTTAAGGTTTGGCATAAAAGCCTAGGCTCACAATTTATAGATAAATTGCATTTAGGTTCCTCAAGTTTATTTCTCTTAACTTTAGGTCATTAACGCAAACTTTTGCCCAATTTGACTCCCAAACTTTCCAAATTTTCCTTTGAGTCCTCATTTTACTCAAAATTGTATATGGGGCTCAACATTTCCAAATTTCCAATTTGGTCCCAACTTTTCAAAAATTACCATGTTGCCTACTTTCCAAAAATGGCAATTTTACCACAAATCTTTCAAAAATTGACCAATTGGTCCTCCAACATCTTTTCAATGGCCAATTGACCCTCAATTTTATGAAATCCACAAATTTCCCCAAAAATTTACCCAATTTCCCCCTTTCAAACTGGTTGAATTTGATTTCATCAAATTGACCATTGAATCGGGGTTAATTGCTCCAATTGAAGGTCCGAATTGAGCTCAAATAGAGCTTTATTGGAAAAATGTGCATAGAGAGAGAAAGCTTTGAAACATTATCGTTGGAGGTGCGGCAGTCTGAGCTTTCTATCTAGGCAGTTAGGTCTTGTCCTGAGATTCCTCCTAGGATCAAGAATCGCAACAATTCATACCAAATTGAGGGAGAATTCTGTCAGTGAACTTTTCATAGTTTCTCTCTCTAACGTCGACCAGAAATAACAAAGAGGGGCAGAATTGGCTTACCTTTCAGCTCAATTGAGGTCGTATGAGGGCTGTGGAGATGTTGGGAGGGCTTGGTTTGGCCTGAGGAGGGTTCAAATCAGTCCAAATCGGTTCAATCCAGTTAAGGTCTAGTTCACTTAAACTGGTCTAGTTTTCTCTTCCAATTTGTCCCAAAGTCCCTTTCCATAGTTTTTATGATCTTTGGGTCACTCAAGATTTGTAAATTTCCTAATTTTCTCTTTCTCTAATGGTTGGGGTTCGTGAATTGGTTCGGTTCTTTCTCTTGGGTTGACCGGTTCATTCCCCGATTTTCTTATCCTGAAGGGGTGGGGTTTATATAATGGCCCTTCCCTGTTGCATTAGGACGGATCCTAATCCTTGTCCAGATGCATCACAGTACACAATACACCGTATACTCCCCAGCATCTAAGTTGGTAGGGCTAGTACTGGGGCCATCGTTAGTCAAGTCTTGAGCTCCTAGAAGGACTCCTCACACTTAGTATCCCACTTATAATTCACTCCCTTCCTCGTGTGGCGAGTTAATGGAGCTGTAATTTTTTAAAAGTCCTCCACAAAATTCTGGTAGTATTCGGCGAGGCCGAGGAAACTACGCACTTCGGTTTGGTTGGTGGGTGCTCAACTAGTCCATCTCTATCATGACCTCTACTTCCCTTAGCGGAAGGGGAATCAAGTTGGCCTCTAACGTTATTCCTCCTATTTGTACTCCACATGCCTTAAGGAATTCTTGTCACTCTAGTGCTTCCCCTAGTGGTGAGGGGTGGTGTGAGAGGAAAGAGTTCCTTAGGAAAGTCTGGAACTAGGGTTTCCTTAATGAATGATCATTCCGCTCCTAATTTGAAGAGGGTATACTTTTCTTTTTCGAACATTTGTATGAAACCTGAGGCAAAGTTAACGGAACCTTTGTGGGAACACATTTTATTAAATCAAAAAAGGGACGACAAGACTCCAACTACATACTCGATTCATAGGGGAGGTTGGGACGTACCAGCTACTAAGTTGGTGTCCTTCTAGGCTTCATCTTGGGTCAGGTTGTAGACTCGGGCTGGAACTCGGGTGGGTACTTCTGTCACGCCCCGACCCGGTTTGGTCAGATCCCCGTGATTAACCCGCCACTCTCCCGATTTACTAAAGGGTTTCCCCTTATATTATAAACCGTAAAGAGTAAGGCGTTCTTTAGACCTGCACCTTTTTCCAGGAATATCATAAATCAAAACTGCATAGTAATTTAAATTAATCGTATCTGTCTTGCAGGCGTTTAATTGTGCAAGTCTTTTAAGGTTCGGATTTTCGGGACTTCCTAAAAGGGGTATAAGGGAGGGGGTGAGTACAACTACTCAGTGAATGGGATTTAAATCTTTTGACTTTCAAGAAAAACATTTATATGGAGTGTGCCAGACTCCTTTCTTTCAAAAATCCCTTGATTCAAAAATTTCAGTTTTTCCACCATTTCATATTTAACCACGGTGTGTCAGCACCCAACACACATCCTTCATCATAATGGTTACACACATTCGTAGGTCAACACGATCACTAAACCCACCAATGGCTTCAAAGCGACTTTACCAGCCACCAGGATAGAAGCACGACCACTTCTACCCTGGGAATGAGAGGATGTATGTGACATCCGACCCTCAATCCCGAAATTGCTTCTTTGTGTCCATATGAGGACAGAGACCTCATCCCATCCCCACCCCGGTCTCATGCTCTTGGTGCTACTCCAAATTTCGCACAGATACTTGGAACGATGATCTACCCTTATACTCACCGGGTCGTCCAAGGTCCTTGGGACGCATCACTCTCCCTCATGGGCGTCTTGATGATCCCGTACTCATAGTGCATGCACAAACAAAGTTTTCTTAAATTACCATGTAATATGTGGTGCCATTTGTCCCAATGGTCCCGACCTTCAACTCAACTTGTAGCTGTTTGTCTTGACTGATCCGGAGACCGGTCTTGTCGCACTGCTACTAGTTGACTCAATATGTCGGACCTGCCTTGGTACCATGACCAAACAATTCACTTATTAAGTTTTAATGGCACATATATCATGTTCTTTTACGAGCTCCTGCTCATGTCCATTGACCTATGGCCCACTATTCGAGTTTTTCAAAAATAGGGCATATTAGCCCTCGGGTTCCAAAACCGAGGCCCCCAGCCTATGAGAGCTATTCGAGCTCCCATCGAGAAGGTCTCCCAAATAGTTTAAGCATTGGCACATAGTCAGGGGAGAACACTTCCGAAAAAATAGGTTTTCACTATCCATTATACCGACCGATATAAGGACATCTCCGTTCATAACCGATGAGCGGGTTTTCAACTTCCTTCAAGGAGGTCTCATCATACCAACCGGGTATGATCTACTTACAATCGGTAAGTAGTTTTTCCACAAATTTTTCACATCAGTCTCTCTAAGTGGTGATGATTAAAATACCACTAAACAGTGGGTTTTATACCGAGGTACTTATCATCCCCAAATAGGTATGATATATAATTCCCACTCACTCGTTAACGCAATGAATTCCACTAAACCGGTTCTTTGTATTCACGCGAGCTCATCCAAGCTGGCGTTCCCGGTACTTTGTGTTCCTACACGATATGAACATCCTTGTTCACTATTACTCGACTTAACAACCTTCATTCATTTCCAATGAATGAGAAAACCCAAACTTTTTAGTTATTTGCAATTAGGTTGAAAAAGTTATTTCTCTTTAACTTTAAGTCCCCAAATGCTGGTTATCCTCAAATTGAGTCCCAAAACTTTTAAAATTTATCTTGGAACCTCAATTTATTCAATTTCACAAAAAGGGGTTTAATTTCCCAAATTTCCAATTTGGTCCCCCAACTTTTCCAAAATTACCATTTTGCCCTTCATTTACAAAAATGATAAGTTTTGCCCCAAAAATTCCAAAATTCCTCAATTGGTCCTCCAACATTATTTTCATGCCCAATTGACCCTCAATTTCATAAAATTGCATTTTGGTCCTTTGAATCTCGAAAATACCCAATTTTCCCCAATTTCTCCTCTAATTTCAACTCCTTAGCACAGTTGAATTTGATTTCATCAAATTGACCGAACAAACACCTCCAATTGTTGAAATTGAAGTTAAAATTGAGTTCCTCCATCCTCTTATGATTCAATAACATTTTGAATCGCAAGTTATGAAGTCAGAACGAGCTCAAACGGAGCTTCGCCGAAAAATGGACTGTAGAGAGAGAAAGTTTTAATTACTCACCGGTGAGGGCACGGCGGTCCAAGCTTTTGATCTGAGCAAATAGCTCTCATCCTAAGGTTGATCCTAGAATCAAGAATTGTATCAATTGATACCAAATTGAGTTAGAATTCTATTGGTTTTCTCTCTAGCACCGGCCGGAAATTGCAGAGGGAAGCCAAATTGGCTTACCTTTCGGTTCTAATTCGAATGTGGCAGGGCTGAGGAAGTGTTGGGAAGGCTTGGTTTTTCCTGAAGAGGGCTCAAAATGGCCAATTTTAGCTCGTCCGAAATAGGGCAACTTCAATCCACCGGAGCAGTTTCACTATTCCATTATTTCGGCGCTTCTCCAACAATTCTCAGATTGACTAGAGTTTGATATCAGATAGCTGTCTTCTCCCCAGTTCTAAAAAGCCCAACCTCTCCTTCCGTGGTTAAGAAAAATATTTAAGTCAAAGCTCTGGTTCGAGCTTCACTGGGAAATGGAGCAGTAGAGAGAGAGAGAGAGAGAAGTGTTCAGGTGTGAGGAGAATGAATGGGGATAACCTCTTTATATAGGTGTAAAACCGTGTATTAAATGGGAGAGTTCTTATGGATTCTCATTCACCTTAACCAATTTGATTTTTCTCTTCTAATTTGTCTTAAGTTTCTTTTCCAAGGTTTAATGAACCCTTTGGATCCAAATTGCTTGTTCCCAAATGATCAGGTTTGTAAACCGGCTCGATTTTCTTACTCGGTTTGACCGGTTCTTTCCCAAAGTGCGGGGTTTACAACTTCCCTTCCCTCATTGTGTTCCCTAAGGTTGTGGAGCATTTTGTAGGGCGTTGTCCCATGGCGTTGGGCAATTCCTTATGTAATCTTCGAGCTGCCCGCACCAGTAGCATGTTGCACATGACCCTTCATGGTTTCTCTGGCACTTGGGGCAGTAGGGGCCTCTCCTCGACGAGGGTGCATTCCCCTCCCTTTGGGCTTGGTAACCCTCCTCCCTTCGTGGGAGCCTTGATTGATTCCCCCATCGTGGCCTCCATTGCACCCTCGGGCCTCTTTTGCTGCTTTGACCCCTTTCCTCCCTTCGCCCGCTCTGCTCAATCCTACAATGTCTTGTCTGAACCAGCAACTCACACTCGTGGGCCATGTTAATGATGGCAGCCAAGTTGGTGCGGCATCCCAAAACCCCCCATCCAATCTCTTACGTCCATATTGAGACCATCGATGAACTTCTGGCAGATGTTTGTTGGTCCCGCCAAATTGGGGATGAAGGGTCTCAATTTATTAAATTTGGTCTCATACTCTGAGACCGTGCTTGCTCCTTGGCGGAGCCGAAAAAATTCCACCTTCTTCTCATTGATCAGGTGGGGAACCAGGTACTCCTTTGGTATCATATTAGTATTTAGGTTATAAAGTCTTGATAATGTATCGGGGAAAACACGGGCTCTAATACCACTCAAGTTGTCACGCCCCGACCCGGTTTGGTCGAGGTCCTGTGATCAACCCACCACTTGCCCGGACCTCGAAGAGGGACTCCCTCATGAGATCAAGGAGAGTCAAGAGTAATGTTTTCCCAGGACAACATTAAGCAAAAATGGAATTTAAATTTTTGTACCTTGTGCGAGTTCTAGTAAATAAGAGTTCAACATAGTTCTCATTCTTTCCTGAAAAATGTTTAAACGAAGGGGGTGAGTTTGACGACTCAGTGAGTGGGAGTGATCCCAGGGAATATTTAATTTGGCAATTTTCAAGATTTTAACATTTCACATTCAGCTCCTTCTCAGGTTTTGCACACAATCAACTGCCCTCCTGTTATAGAAGGGATCACACATTCGTAGAACGGTCCCTGACCATTCCACTTGTAGACTGGAGCGTCTTTACCGTCCACTCTAATAAAGGTCAACCGCCTCTACCCTGAGTTTGAGTAGACCTTGCTCGTCTGACCCTCAAACCCTAATCGCTTCATGGTGTCCACTTTATGGGACGAGACCTCCTTTCCCCTACTGTCTCAATCTTAGTGCGTAGGAAGTTCCCTAAGCTTCTCGACATATTGGACGCCAAACCACCCTTATGCACCCTGGGTCATCTAGCAACCCTTGGGATCCATCATTACCTTGTACCAGGTGTCCTAATGGCCACATATCTCATAGTGCATGCATAATCAAGAGTTTTTTTTTTCATTTATAGCAATTATCTTTGGCCCTCCAGCACAATGGTCTATTGGCTTGGCTTCGGCCTACGCGTACTGGCCCAACAGGTTTGACAGCTTGGCTTCAACTTAGTAGTGGGTTAGCCCAACATCCCAGACTTAGTTAGGTGGGTATCACACACAATTACCCATTAATTGGATCTTTTAGCAATATTTATCACATGTTGATTCTTAATGGGTCCATCCATGTCCATCGGCCATGGGCCCACTTGCATACTGAGTCTAAACCCCAAAATTAGCTCCCAAATGTTTTAAGCAGAGTCACTCAATCACTAGAGGCTAATTCTGAGAAAATCATTTTCAAGGTAAACCGTCATTCCAACCAAATTTTACATTATAAGGTTCCCACTCAACCCGTAATCTTGACGGGATTGTCCCGGCGGAGCCTTGCTAGGTGGCACGCTTCTTGGAGCCAATGCTTGGGCAGTCTGTCCCTACATGGCACGAATGTCCATATCAAGGTGTGGTGCCTAGGAGGCTGCATTTTTTAGTATTTTGCGCATAGGACCTCGCATTATGCCTTAATTACGTTTTGGTCTCTAAAGTTTGTCCTTTTTCATTTGAGTCCCTACTTGCCCCTTTATTTCAATTAATCCCCTAGTATTTCTAATTATCCTTCTTGGGTCTTTAATTTTTACCAAAACTGCCAATTGGCACTCAATTTTTCCAAAATTGCCATTTGGTCCCAAATTTCACCAAAATTTTCCAATTGGCCCTTAAATTTCTCAAAATTTTCTAAATAGCCTCCCATTTTATCCAAATTTCCCAATTAGACCTCAATTGGGAGTGAATTTCACAAAAATTCCCTTAATTTCATCAATTTTCTAAAAATTCTCAAATTGCCCAAATTTCTCAAAATTGCAATTTGGTTCTTGAATCACAATTTTGTTAAATTGATCATTAAAACGTTGTTAATTGCCCTCATCCATGATTTGGATCACCTTCTCTACGTTTCTCTAGTCATTTTAAGCCCTGAACCGCTTCATTTGCCTCAAAAATGAGCTCAAACGGAGTTTCGCCGGAAAATACAGTCTAGAGAGAGAGCTTTGATATCTTATCGGTGAGGGTCTAGTGACCAGGGCTTTGGCCATCACTGCATTGCTCTCTTTAGAGGGATCCTCCTTATATCAAACCACGCCTCAATTGATTAGCTGAGCAGTTTCCCACCTAACGCAATGTGTCATTACCACGTGTTCTCTTTTGATTGACTATCGTCATCCGACATGGCCTTGTGATGTGTTGACTCCTAATTGATCGATCTATCTCAGACATCTTAATTAGCCCCTGACTTGGCATAATTGCCATATGTCAGCCTCTAATTAGTCAGACATGCTGATGGTGATTTTCCTTACCTGATCGTTGACTAATAACACGTGTCATGCTTCCATTGGTCAATTTCTGATAACATGGATTTTATTCACCAAACCATTGACTAGAAACACGCTCTATTTGGTCAACATTTTCAGATACTAACCTAACAACTATTGGGGTGCACTTCGCCACGTGTCGCGCGCACTGATGGAACGCTAACCTAGTAGTTAGTCTATTGACCTGACTGGACCGTTTACCGATTTAATTAGACCGTTCAGGCCCAATTTGACCAATTTTCTAAAAATTAAAAATATCTAAATCTCTATAAATTATTTTTCTATATAGTGGTGATTTCAATTTACCAAATTTATATTTTTAAATTATCTCTAAAAATTAATTTTCAAAATGATTATTTTTTATTCGCTCTTAATTAATACGGTTCTCATATTCAATGTGTAGTATCATTTTTACTTGATTTTTTAATATTTATTAATCACTTATAATAACTTAAATTCTCATTTTAATTTATTTTTACTAATTGCGGTTCAATTTAAACCGCTATTTATTTTAAAATTTTCTGATTTTTTATTCTAATTTTATTATTTTGAGAAATAAGTTTACAAGAAAAATTGTGCAAAAAAAAATGTTTACAGGAAAACTATAACTAGTGTTGGGAAATAGTTGCCTCTCCATGAGTAGGGGTTACATTGGAATATGCATGAGGGGGAAGCCCAAACCTTTTTTGGACAAATTTGAAGGGTTGCTCGGCTTGCTAGAGATGATAGCTCCAGAAACTTTGAGAGAGGAGAAGATTATCGGCACACGACAATTGGGGGGTAAGACTGCTTAGTAACTGAGAATTTTTTTAATGAAATGAGGATTTTTTTTAATGAAATGAGAATTTTTAGGGATTTTAAAATTAAGGTTTAAATACAGCTCCTAAATACTTCATCTATTCCAATTTAGATTTGATTGCTATAACTTATTTTCAATTTGGATTTCAATCCATTTGACCTCAATCTACCAAACACGAATTATGATCCAACTTGGATGAACTTCCAGTACGCGAAATTGCTCGATTTAAACCCATCTTAATCCAGATTCAAATCGACCCACTTAATAATCTGCTTTGTCACATCAGGTCACATTTTTGACAATACTATATGGGACCCTTATATTAAACCCATCCTCGAGACATGGTGACTGAGGGAGAGATTGAGGCATGTAACATGTCCATCAATGGTGGCAGGGAGCACACATGTTGCATTAAAAATTCACACATCTATAAACTTTCAAAGATGCTGACCATTTTGAGCAAAAAAAAAAAACTTGAGATGTTGACACGGCAAGGTCATCAATCAAAATGCGAGATTGCATAAAATTGAGGTGTCTTGGAAATTGAGCAACAATATCCTCTCAAATCAAACCGTGATAAAAATGAGGATCCCCATAAGAGTGGTGTCATAGTTTTTATTTGGATAAAGCATTTTAGTCAAATATAAATATATATAATTTATTATTTTACATTTACCAAATAATTATTTGTTATTAAGTGGTATCGTTACACTTGGTTCTTTGTAAGGCTAGGTCATTGAATTATATTATCATTTAAAATTATTGTATTTAATATATATTTTTAATTGAAGAAAGTGACTATAATTAATATTATCTTCCTATTCTATCATATTTTTATTTTATTTTATTTCTTAAAATAAGCCCATAATAATTTTGATATTTATTTTCATTTTTGAAAATGACCCTCAAGTTTAGATTCCATGTTTTTTGCTACATTATATATATAAAGTTCTCAAAAAAAAATCAAATCACTTTATTAATATTTTAGCACTATATATGCAAATCACTCTACCTATAATTAGTTTTACACGTTCTATATGCACTTGTTGACTAATAAGAAAAAAATGACCGCTCATAAATTTTATTACCTTATTTGGGCGGAATAAAAAATATTAATATTTTATTTGGATAAAAAATAAAATCTCATTTAAAAATTTAACCAAATATTAGAATTTTATTTAAAATTTTAAGCCTAAATATGTCAAATCACTCTAATCAATACGATGGAGATGAGTTCAATTTGATTGGGACATTAATTAAGGGTTAAATACCAATCACATTCCACCCAAATATTGGAATGTGATATGTATTACAATTCTCCAAAAAAAGGTTCCCTTTTCAACACCTTCAAGGCCATGAGAGCTCCTTCCTAAGTCCCCTTCCTCCCTCACCCCCTCACTGTATATTAACCCTCTCCCCTACTACGTTCATCGACCCACCGCCGCCGCTCACCATCCTCCGCCTGTCCGGATCGGCATAATATACATGTTCTTCCCTTGCCCGCTTCTACTGCCGAAGAAGAAACGGCCCTTTGATTCCGAGATGAAGGCCCGCCGTTTCAGCCTCTTCGACCGGCTCTCCCTGACTGCCGTCCTCGCCGCCGTCGCCATCACCCTCGCCGTTGTGCTCCTCACCATCGCTTTTTTCATAAGCGGAGGAAAATCCGCCTCCTCCGTCCTGTGCTCCCTCGCCTCCTCCGGCTCCGATGGCAGCAGCAGCGGAGGATACGACGCCACTTCGATGCAGCTCAGAGCGATCCTCCACTACGCCACGACGAAGGTGGTGCCACAGCAGAATCTGGCGGAAGTGAGACTGGCGTTCAACGTACTCCAGGAGATCTCGCCGTGCAACTTCCTCGTATTCGGTCTCGGACATGACTCGCTGATGTGGGCAGGGCTGAACCCACGTGGCACCACCGTGTTCCTCGAAGAGGACCCCAAGTGGATATCCACCGTGCTGCAGAGGCACCCCGGCCTGCAGGCCTTACACGTCGGATATAACACGCAGCTGTCGGAGGCCGACGACCTCCTCTCCGTGGTCCGCGACGACGTTGAGTGCTCCCCGGGTCGGGTCCGCCTCCACAGCCAGCCCAAATGCAGGTTAGTAGGAGATAGCAGAAAAAAAATAGAAGTTAGCTGTCTAAAACTTAAATTAAACTCTTATTATTAATTCAGTTCAGGATAATTTTATATTCATTCTACACTTTTCAAAGTGTTAATTTTTTAAAAATATCACTCTTAATAACATTTAATAAAATAAATATATTTGTTATCAGTTTTTATTTCTCTTAAAAATTACATACATTAATTTAAGGTCATATATAACATCATATCATTTTTTAGCTGAATATAACAATATGTTAATATAATTTAATACTAATGTAACAATGATAAATTAATTATTTAATAATATATTATTATAATAACATCCCCATTAAATAACATCATGCTATCATATTAATAAAAAAGAGGATACCACATTTTATATGATAAAAAATTAAATTTATATCAACATTTTTTAATATAAGTTAAAATTAATACTAAATATATTTATTTTATCAAATTGTTAGTAATAAAAGAATATTTTCAGAGATTTAGACAGCTTTCTAAAAGCTTAGCATTGTTACTATAACTTAGCACTTACTGTACAAGTACAGCATAAATTGGTGCAGTATACATTATATCAATTTGGATATTATCCTATTTTTAGGATTTTTTAAATAATTAAAATTGAATATTACAGAATCTGAATCTACTAAAATGGAATCTAATAGAGGAATGTCCTTGTCAGATTAATAGGTTCCTTTTTTTGCCATAGTATATTTTTTCTGCAAATTGCAGGTTAGTATTACCGGGCCTGCCGGAAGAGATATACGACAAGGAGTGGGACATGATAATGATCGACGCCCCCAGGGGCTACTTCCCGGAGGCTCCCGGGAGAATGGGGGCCATCTTCACGGCGGCGGCCATCGCCCAGCAGCGGGTTAAGCCCGGAAAGACCCACGTTTTCCTCCATGACGTGGAGCGGCGTGTGGAGAAGATGTACGCGGAGGAGTTCCTCTGCATGGCCAACAAGGTGGAAGGCGTCGGCCGACTCTGGCACTTCATGATCCCTCCTGCCACCAACACGAGCCGCGGCTCATTCTGCTCGTAGTCCGCACCGGACTGGACCGAGCCCATGGCCTGGCTTTCTCTCCGCTTTATATATTTGTATACCAAAGCTACAACAGGCACATAACCCACACAAAGTAGTAGGATGCATGAACGGATGGATCATCAGTAAATTGTTTTCAGAAGAGTGAGGTGAGGTGAAGAACAAGATCCCTTCTTCAATAGATCTTCAATAATGAAGGTTTTGTTCTTTATGAGTAGCAGGCTCTATTAGTTATCACATTACTAGGGATGCATACATTGGATAGGATGAGGGTTATTTCAATATTCACAACTGTAAACGTCAATTCAACAAGTTCATGGATGCATAGGAAATCTATAGTGCTATGTTACCTCTTGATGATAGATACCAAAAACCAACTCCAAGAACTAGAGGACTTCAAAATGATTGATATCATCCTCTGACCAAGTTCAAGATTTCTATCAGAGAATAGAAGAGCAAAGACGGGGTGAAATAAGAACATCTTGGGAACCATACCTTGGGTTGAATAGAGGGGTCACCTTCCTTCTAACAATCTCCTGTATTTGATCAGATGATAATACTGAAGCTTCATTCTCGAAGTTGGCAGTTTCCAGGTGATTTCGCAGCTGCATGGCAACACAGTGTCTATGAAGGAGAAGAAGTGGATATATATGTATATATCAATATTACAAGTATAGATCCTTCCCCCAAGGGGGAAAACACAAACAAGCACATATGATCTATTTGTCACTATGAGAAAAAATGGCAGCACTGATAAATATGAAGTCTGGAGAAACACAAGACATTTCAAGATATACCTTCTCCAGGATTACCAACTGATCATCAAGGTGAAATTTTCGCATCTGCTCTAGCATGTCTAGTTGCTGTAGTCAACCCATTTTATCTATATTTAGACTTAAAATCAAATATATAATTTCCAATGGAATCAAATAGTACTTTCAACATCAAACAGTATCACCTGCTGGTGCAATTTTTGTTGATTATGCATTCTTTCTGCAAACCCATCAGGCCCAAGTTCAGCTTCATCACAAGCTATTTCTTCTCTGTTCCAAAGATCAAGTAGTATCAGTAAATAACTTGCCAATTATCAAGTAACATCTATCACTATTGGAAGAAAGCTGCAACTTTTAATTGAAGCATTACCTTGCAATGAACTTATAAAACTGAATCATCAAATCCTGGTCATTCTCATAAACCATATTAACTTTTCCAAGGCATGTTATACCAATTCTTGGATCTGCTGGAAACAAATATGTAACAATCAATTTGGTTCTCTATGTTCTTCTGGTAAAAGTTTGAAGATAGCATACACTGGTACAGAAACAGCCAATAAAATAATAGTAAAGTCATCAGCTATTGCACTACCCAACTCCTCATTTCTAAACTTAGTAATCATATTCAATGGCCCACTAATCAAATCTTAACAATAAGCCATATGGACAAAATTATTAGGATGGTAAATGATAAACTATGTCTTAGACACACAACTAAGAAGAAACCATCGCCATAGAAAACTCACCAATACCCATCTCCTGAAAGATCTCTTCTTGTATTTCTGTAGTTACAGCAACAGCTTCCTGCATAACAAAAAGCATTTGAAATGTAGTAGATCAGTTGCACCCATTAGAAATATCCGTTCAAGCAATTACATCCAGATATTGTCTCCCTAACTAGGGAGAATTATTTCTAGATGGCATGTCCTCAACCATAGGTGCATTTTGTGACAGTTTATACATCCTCAAAGTAGATTTTCAAGAATAGCTCAAGACAAAAATTCATTTAGAGAATGCCAGCAGCATTCAAGACCTATTTTAATCATTTGAAACACAACGCTGAGTCCAATCTTCCTTCCCAAGCAGATACAGAAGGGCACAGATAATAAAGAGGCTACATCTGCATATTTTAGTATTTTGACACAATAAGCTCCCATGTAAATGCTCCACATCTGCATATTTTATTACTACTGTTTTTTTACAACCAATTGATTGCCAGAACAAGTAGAGTATATTTATAGCAGAGTACAACCAATCGCTCTCTCCTAACATATACAAATAAATCATTAGTTTACTAGGGGAATCCTCTTAGTTCCTCAAATATACATGTACCACCAAGTAAGTACAAGGGAGAGATTATATAAAGTCGAATCAACCCCAGGCTGAATTCCATCGCCCAATATGCAGAGTCAGAGGCGACGCATTGCATGCCATCGCCAAAATTAGAAGCATTCTAACGATTAATATAAATCATATCAAGATGACCTCAGCTGAGTTGACCTATCTGAGCCAGACACCACAGGTCACTTCCATCACCCTTCCCAATCGGTCTTTCGATCAAACCGTACTATCGCAATTCGCAGAACATTCAAACTGAACCGAATCTAAGACAAAGTACTCAATGCGAAACGAGAGAGAGATAAGATTACTTGTTTATCCTGCACAGCATCCGCAATCCGCTTTTTAACATCTGTGGTGGTACATATTGAGCAAATTAAGCAAGAGGAAAGGGAAAATGAAGAACAAGTGAGGAGAGAGAGAGATTCACCGGGCTGGGAGGTGAGGAAGGAGAAGCGATTGAAGACATGGAGCAGCTGTTCCTTGGAGAGCATTGCCATTTCCCCGAGCCCGAGCTTGAGCAGATCAAGAACTCTCTATGCAGACGGCGAAGAAGATGGACCAAGACAATGGATAATGACATCACCGGTCACAAAAAGATTTGTGGAGAAGAAAATTTTATCTAATTATTTATATATTTTTATATTAGAATAAAATTTAAAATTTATTAAATATCTTAATTTGATCCTAATTTAAAAAATATTCAATCCACACCCACCATCTAAATTTGGGTGGTAACATGTACAGAAGAAGGTCCGATGTCAAACTCGTGTGCAATCTAAGCTCGGATCTTGTCTGGTCATTACAAGAATATAAATTTAGGTTTGTTCAAATTCAATTAATTTAGATTTTTTCGAGTTTGTTTACAAATAAATTCGAACTAATAACATAATTTTAAAAAGTATGTAATAATATTTTCAAAATTATAATTTTGTTATTTAAATATTATTTGCTTAAAATTAATATTTAAAAATTTTCTATTAATAAGTGGTAAATACCCAACATTTTCCATTATTTTTATGAGTTTTTTTTTCAATTTTTTATTAAGGTTCTTATATATTTTATTTATTGTATTTTAATTCATAATTTTTTAAAAATTATATTTTAATAATTTTACTTTCTTTTTACTAATTTTGTACTTATATTTCGAATAAAACTCTTTTCATATATCCTATAACTATTTTTAGTTTCAATAATATTTCCTAACTTCTCATATATTTAATTTTATTCATCTAATTTTTTAAAAATTAAATTTTAGTTATTAAAATTTTTTTAAATATTAATTATTAGCCTTTTAAGTTACCATTTTAAATTTCTAAACTTTGACAATTTTTTTTAGATCCATATACTTTTTCTAAACCTTATTCATTTACCTATTTTTATGAAAATTATAGTTAATAGTTGATTTGATGAGAGTCTTTATCATGTACTTTTTATTTAATTTTATTTGGGGAGTAAATGTAAAAAATCTCGCTGACATTCGAGTTATTTCGAGTTTGGGTTGGGTATTCAGATCTTGAATCGGGTGAAGAAAATGACACATATGCGCGTGAGTATGACACGCGCTCCTAGCATTTGGCGTGGGTGTGCGTCTGAAATGGTTATCGGTTCACACTGTAGCGAATCGGTTCCTTGCGAATTAATCAGCTAATTCGACTTTTGTCCTTTTCTTTGCAAGTTCACCTCTAATTCGGTTGATTATTAGCCCAATTTATTTTTTTAAATTATTGATCTAATTCCCTATAATTTAGGTATAATAACTCTCATTTTCCAATTTATATTGTCCATTTTTCTAGTTTCAAAAAGCTTTTTTAGAAAAAATTTAAAAAATGGCCTTATTTTGGTCAATTCACTTCCGATCTGACTAGTTCTTTGCCTAATTCTTTTTCTAAAAATCCTTCCCCATATTCCAAGATAATTGTGCTAAAAATTTTATTATTTTCTGATTTATTTAATTCCTCTTAAAAATCGAGGGTTTTTACTTTAAATCGATTCAATCGTGATTCAAATCGATTTTAATGTGTACTTCACCCAATACTTGGTTTCTGATCAAGGAGGGTCCCGAAGGTAATTTCGTAATCTTTTATATTATCTGAGTTTAGGATTTGAACTGGTCCCCAATCCGGTTTGAGTTCAATTCTCGATTCGCAGGTCTTCATTTCCGATTCAACATCGGATTCTTGGATTCGAATTTTTCTGATATTACAACTTCTACTCTCATTTTTAAGAGTTTTGTCCCCAAAACATTTATTCGTTAGTTTTGTTGGGCAGTCAAAATGATATTATTGCTTATATATCCAAAATAAGTAAGGGTACCTTTCCCTAATGGTCGCTTCGGGTTCCCGTGTCTCTTCTTCTATCCAGTCACTCCATCATAGTACCTTCATCATTTGGGTCTTCTTATTCCGAAGTTATTTCTCTTGGTGATCCACAATGTATACATGTACCACCGTGTAGAATAAAGTCTCTTCTAGCTTGAGTGGGGGCTGATCCAATAAGTGACTTGGGTCAGGTTCATACTTTCTTAGTATTGACACATGGAATACGTTATGAATCCTTTCTAGCTCGAGTGGTAAAAGAACTTGTAACCCATCGGATCAAATCTTTGTATAACTGTGTAGGGACCAATATATCGTGGGTTAAGTTTTCTCTAGTGTTGAAAATGTAGAATTTTTTTCCATGGGGATACCTTCAGGAATAATTTATCCCCAACTTTAAAGTTCAATTCTCAACGTCGGTTATCCGCGTAGCATTTTTGTTTATCTTGGGTAGCCTTGAGTCTATCCCTTATGATTTTAATCTTTTATGTCGCTTCCTCAATTAGTTCCACTCTTTCTAATTTCTGCTCATCCACTTCATCCCAATAGAGGGGATTCTGACACTTTCTCTCGTATAGAACTTCATAGGGAGCCATTTGTATACTAAACTGATAGTTGTTATTGTAAGCAAATTTCATTAGACACAGATAGTTCTTCCATCTTTTGTTAAAGTTCATTAGGCATGCTTAGAGTATATCCTCCAATGTTTGTATGGTCCACTTCGATTGTCCATAAGTTTAGGGATGAAAAGCAATACGTAAATGTAATCTCATTCCCATCGAGTCTAGGGATGAAAAGCAGTAAGTTCCTTATCACCACAAGGTGATTCTCTTCCTATTTTACATAATTCCCCAGTCTTATACCCCATGAGGTCCCACTCAGTCGTCGTCTTACTAATATCTTAATCTACCCGTTTCCTAAAAGGGACAAAATTTTAAAAATCTTGAGGTTTACTTCTAGCACTTTCCTCTATCCTACCCCATCTATCCACATGGGGTTCCGTCTACTTTTCTCATTTTCTAACTCTAGTACCTTAACTTGTCGGGTACTTATAGTGTTTCCATTAGGTTCATGCCACTAGAGTTATCTATCCTTCTTACTCTTTCCAAGGATTAAGGCAAATCATTCGCCTTACTTGTTCACAGGACTCTCTGTGTGATTTTTGCTATTAATACCCTGATTCCTAGGATGACTCCTTGCATCCCTTCTAATACTATGAATTTCAATCCATGTTAGTTACCTTAGTCAAATCTAGTTCCTTTTTTTTATTCATGGGATACTTTACCCTTCTCGTTGGTATACTCCTTGGCATATACATCCTTCCCATGACTTGGTCATCTATGGTACCTGGATGTTTTGTTACATTCTTAGTTTAACATTCGTGATTTGAGCCTCCTACTTCTTACCCTAAATATCTTACTACATTCTCCCTCTTATGTAGTATGTTACCAAACACATTTATTTGATTTGTTATTCCAAAAAGGAATACACAACTATTTATTTTGATGTACAAGATGACAATTGAGCTAACGTGCTCACCTTACAATATAAGAGTGTTTTTTCATTTTACTATACTAAAAGAAAACATGTTTACATCCTTAGTTAGGCTTTGCTGAGATGTTGTTGCTATAATACTCGGGTTGGCTCCATCCTTTTCCTTGCATCATGTTGTAGAATGTTAGGTAGAATCTATGGGCCTAGGTTGAGGGAGCTTTTGATCCCCCTTTCTTTGTACCATTACCTGATACACAATTAGTTCTTATTTGGAATCTTGGGCATAGTGAGACTCGAGCTACAGGGGTCTCAACCGCAGTAGTCGAGCACCTGACATTTGGGCAATTACGGGTGAAGTGTCCCGGTTGTTCGCATACAAAACAGATTATATCCCAACAAGAATCAGGGTGAACCTTTCCGCACTTCGAACATCGGGGTAGCTTGTTCCCCATATAATCATTAGTCCTCAATCTCTTCATGGGGAAATACCTTGTACTACCAGGTGCTTGCCTGGTCTCCTGGTTGTACATCCTTGGAGTGGCTAATGTTACCCCACTCTCCTTTCTCTTTTCAACCCCTTCTGTTGGGTCTCGATTAGTCAACAAGATATGTTTACACTCGTATGTTGAGTTAATGATTACACTCGTGGGTTGCCCTACGCTCCCCATACAACGTCGGATCTATAGAGATATTCTGACTAAGAACCTTTGACATATATCAGTCGCACTAGCTAAATTCAATGCAAATAATCGAAGGGCGTTAAATCTATTCTTGTACTCAGTCACCGACCCCAAGCCCCAACATAATTAGAGGAACTCTTGTTTTTTTCGTCCACCGTGTATGAAGGAAAGTATTCTTACTACTATGTTTAGATTGAGGGGTTTGGAGGGATTTAGAGGGGAGGAGTTTGGAGGGATTTAGAGGGGGAGGGGTTTGGAGTGGTGGAGAAATCCCTAATTTGGTAAATAAAATGAAGTGGTTTGGAGGGGCGGAGAATCACCTCCAAACCCCTCTAAACCCTCCATTTACACTTCGACACAATCACTCCAAACGTGGAGGTATTTGGAGGGATTGTGTCATTTATTGCTTAAATTACTTTAATACCCTCATTTATTGTTTATATTATTAATTTATTTTTATTCTTATATACTTTAAATAGATTTATATATTAATAATATTTTATATAAAATTATATAATATAAATATTATAAATAAAAAATTATTGTACATAATATTTTATATATAATTTAATTATATATAATAGCTAATAAATTATTTAATTTAATTAAAAGGGTAAATTTGTCTTTCTAATTTTTTTCATTAAAAATCTTTCTCCTCACTTCACCTTCATTCAAACAATGGATTGTTAAAAATTTTTAACATGTCCAAATCCATCACTTCACTTGCCCTCCGAACACTTCACCTCTAAATCCCTCCGAACCCCTCAATCTAAACATAGCCTAAGCGAATTTGGCCTCAAACTCAGTCCAGTTTGAGGGTGACAGGGACGTGGCTTGTATGTTTAGCCACTATGAATCAACATTTTCTTCCAAGAAGAACTCGATTATGGTCACCTTTGTTGTCTCTAGCACCTTTATAATATTGATCAGCCTTTTGGAATTGCTTAACTAATCCATTACTCATACCATATCATTTTGCCTAAGAAGGTCTTGCATCCTAATTATCTTAGGATCTTTATGTTCTTGGGAATGTTAAAGTCTTGAACATTCCAGTACTAGGATGGTGCCACCGGGTGCACTCTTGCCTCTGGAGGTTCAATAGGGATTGATAACTCGGTCAGGCCAGGGTTTGTCCTAAGATACTTCATGATGTCTATGTAGGCTAGGACACTATAGTAATGACGGTTGCATGAGAGTTCTCATAATGAACTTCCTTTCCCTCATTTCCCAGTTCTCCATGGTATGGTCCTTTAATCATTTTATCATCATGATCCATTGGGGTTTCCCTCATTAGAACTTTTACTTACTCATTTTGTAAACCTCATTCTCTCGAAATAAGGAACAAGAAAGGAGAATAAGATAATTTCAAAGGAAAACCGGGGATCAAAGTGAGCTAGAATTGGTAAATAAGAGCCAAAATGGGAAATTGAAAAATCCCTAGTAGCTAATAAGGACCCAAAGGTCATGGTGATGAACCATAAATGGAATAGGATGGGAAAACCGGAGTGGTTCAGGGTGAACCAAATAGAACCATGCTAAACTATGAAGAACCAGTTCAAAGATTTATTTTTCTAGGTGACTTACAAATGTCAAATTGAGAAATTGAAGTCACCACTAGGTAGAAAATAAATTTAGGAAAATTTAGAAAATTTTAGATTTTAGAAAACTGATCAAATCAGGCCTAAACCAACCAATTTTTTTATTTCGGATCACCAAACCTGGTCATATCGAACTAATCAACGGTCCAACTGGACAATAGACCACCTGCCACATCAGCGCCCTGTCAGTAGGCATCACCAATCAACAAGCAATGCATGGCGAAATGCACCTAGTCAGCCACTTGATCAATGCTTGAAAGCGCTGACCATTTAAAGCTTAAAACATGTACTCGATCAACGGTCAAAACCACGTCACCAATTACCAACCAATAGGAGAGCGACACATGTCCTAAGTAAATGGTCAACTGAGGAGAAACCCCATCAGCCAGGCTGGCCAATGAAGAACTAACCTGTGGCAAAGGTGCCACGTCAACAGTAAACTAGAATGTCAACAAAATAATCGACCAATTAGATGTCGCCACGTGGCAAAGCCACACATAATTATTTCAGCCCATTAGGGGCTAATACATGGTAGTGGCACAGTAGGTTGAATTGTAAAAAACCGGTTCAAAGATGCATTTTTCTAGGTGGCTTAAAAATGTCAAATTGGAAAATTGAAGCCACCATTAGATAAAGAATGAATTTAGAAAATTTTAATTTTTAGAAAATCGATCAAATCGGGCCTAAACTGGTCGATTTACAATTTTGGGTTGTCGAACCCGGTCAGACCAGATTGGTCAATGGTCCAACTTGTCAACGAATCGCTGCTAGGTCAGTGCCCAGTCAACAAGCGTGACGCTTGGCAAAGCGCGCCTAGTCAACTGCTCGGTCAGCGCTTGGAACTGTTGACCAATCAGAGCGTGACACGTGTCCCTAGTCAACAAAGGAGGAAAATCCACCTCTGCGATGACCGACCAATGGAGTGGCATGATGATCATAGGGTTCCAACCAAATCGGGTTGGGATGTGACACCAGAGCAAAAGAAGTGATAAGATTTTTTTATATTGAATGACGCAGAGACTGTTGAGAGAGGATTTCTCTATGCTGTAGGAAAACTAATTGAGCTTCTATGGTGAGTGAAATGCAAGGGTATAATAGATAAACGATAGAACAAAAGAGAACATAATTGGAGAGAAAGTAGAAATTACTTAGTAGTAAAGGGAAGCTAATGATACTAGAATAAGTTAGTCAAGGGCTTTAAGAGTCAAGTTAGCATACCTGCACCTACAACCACCACACCGCCTGTAAGGACAACATCACCTCCATTATCAGCTATAGTAATATGCTATCACGAGTGATCTCCCCCATTTTATTGTATATTTTGTGTGTTATGTTTTTTCATCTTGTATACACAAATTGTATAAATTACCATATAAGTGATGAATGAAAGCGAATCACATAAATTACCTACTTATTCTCCTTCTTCAACTCCTTTATAGTATTAGAGCAAATTTGCCATGCCTTGACTTGGTTTGGTCAGATCCTTGTGAGCAACCTGCCACTCCTTTTAGTCTAGGAGGGGTTTCACCCCTTTCTAAACCACGAGGAGTTAGGCATCCTTTTTTCTATTTTTCCTGGAAAAGCATTATACAAAACTGCATATATTAAAATTTTCGTACCTATACTTACGGTTCAATTGCGAGGGGTATTTATGGTTGGTCTTACTCTTTTGCCTGAAAATGGGTAAAGGGAGGGGGTGGTTTCTACAACTCAGTGAGTAGGTGTTGGGAGTTAGTTTAAAAATGATTAGTTTCTTTATCAAATCATACTAGGGTTAACAAATCCTTTTTAAGGTTTTCCTCAAACTCAAATTTCCAAAACCTTTTTCCATTTCCATATTAATTGTGTTTAGCTCCCCCTTGCCTCGAGAGGCATTTAGCAAACAAACATACTGTCATGCTCTGACCTAGTTTGGTCGGATCCCCACCACTCCCTTTGGTCCATGAAGGGTTTCACCCTTTTCTGAACCGCGAGGAGTAAGACGTCATTTTTCCTGTATTTCTTGGAATAACATTATATAAAACTAAATATTTTAAAATAGACGTACCTGTCTTATAATCCCAATACAGGAGGGTCTTTAAGGTTGATTTTCCCTCAATTACTTGAAAGAGGTAAAAGGGAGGAGGTGAGTTCTATAACTTAGTGAGCGGGTGTTGGGAGTGAGTTTTCAAGAAAAAAATAGTTTTATTCAAACCGTGCCAAGGTTATCATTTCCTTTAAGAAGGATTTTCCTCAAATTCTGGTTTTCAAAACCTTTTTCATTTTTCCACATTAGGTGTGTTTAGCTCTTTTAGCCTATCCCTTTCCTTAGGAGGCATTTAGCAAATAAGCACACGCTCTTCATCAGGAAGAGTACACACATTTGCAGTTGCAGCCCGCCCACTACACCCACTTGTGGCTCAGAGCATCTTTACTGTAAACCCCAAAGAGTTATAAAAATTATAGAAAAGGACCTTGGGACAAATTGAAAGAGAAAACCAGACCAGTTTAGGTGAACTAGACTTTAACCGAATTGAACTGGTTTAAACTATCATTAAACTGATTGCTAAATTTATTTTTTCTAGGTGGTTTAAAATTGGGGAATTGAAGCCATCAATGGATAGAGAATGAATTTAGAAAATTTTAATTTTGAGAAAATTGGTCGAGTCTGGCTTGAACCAACCGATTTAAGCATTGAACCCGATCAAACCGATCAGGTCCGATTCAGAACAGTGTCGTCTTCTTCCTTCAGATGACGACACTGTTCATTTAATATAGAAATAGACAACGATAATGAAGGAAAAATGGCTCTGTTCAAGCCGTTTCAGGGTGAGTATAAGCTTGACCAAGATGTGAAACGGTCGGGTAGAGAGTCCCCAAGCTCCCTATATAAAAAGCTCCTCTCCATTCATCCTCCTCACACATGAAATCTCCATTCTCTCCCAACTACTCAATTTTTTAATAATGCTTGAACAAGAGCTCCGACATAGGTGTTTTTCTTAGCCTCAGAAGGCGAGGTCAGGTTCTTTAGACTCTAGGGGAAGTTATCTACCTGATAGCAATCTCCGTTCGATCTGAAGACCGCCGGAGAAGCACCGGCAGAATAAAATAGTGAAACAACTTCGAAGGACCAAAGCTGCCCTGTTTCGACCGAGCTGAAATCGGCCAAATTCAGCCCTCCTTCGGCCAAACCAAGCCCTCCCGACACTCCCACGACCCTCATATGACCTCAACATAGGTAAAAGGTAAGCCAATTTGGCACCTTCTGTCATTTCTGGTTGGCGTTAGATAGAGAAACGATGAAACTTCACTAACATAATTCTCCCTCGATTCGAGGTCAATTGTAGAAAATTTTGATCCTAGGAGGAAACTCAGAACGAGAGCTACCTGCCCAGATTGAGAGCTCAGACCGCCGTACCTCCGACGGTAAGATTTTGAAGCTTTCTCTCTCTATACACAATTGTTCGACAAAGCTCCGTTTGAGCTCATTTCGACCTCAATTCATGCAATTCAAAGCTCAATTGAATCATATGGAAGTGTAGGAACTAATTTACACCTCCAATTGAAGCAATTAACCCCGATTGAATAGTCTATTTGAATAAATGAAATTCGGCCAGTTTGAAAGGGGGAAATTAGGGGAAATTTTTGGGGAAAATTGGGGATTTCGTAAAATTGAGGGCCAATTGCCCATGAAAAAGATGTTGGAGGACCAAATGGTCGATTTTTGAAATAACTAGGGTCAAATTGCCATTTTTGGAAAGTAGGGGCAAAATGGTAATTTTTGAAAAGATGGGGACTAAGTTAAATATTTGGAAAAGTTGAGCCCCTTAAACAATTTTTAGTAATAGGAACCAAAGGGAATTTTTGCAAATTTTGGGTCTCAATTTGGGGAAAAGTTAGCACTATGGACCTAAAGTGAAGGAAAATGAACTTTAGGGACATAAGTGCAATTAACTAACAATTTTGAGCCTAATCGTTCATCTGTGAGAGACTAAGGCTATTATGCCAAACTCTAACAGATAAGGATGCCCAAATCGTGTAGGAACACTAGAGACCAGAATGCTAACAAGGATAAGCTAGCGTGGATACAAAAAGTGACTGGAGAAGAATATGCCACTGTTATCGAGTGACTGGACTTATTTACATCATATCTGGTTGGGATGATGAGCACTTTAGAAATGAAAAACCATTTGTAAGTGAAATTTTGACATCATACCCGGTTGGTATGATGGGCGAACAAAGTTAAAACCTATTACCAGTTGTAAGTATAGGAAATCATACCTAGTTGGTATGACGGACTTCCTTGAAGGAAGGAGAAACCCGCTTCCTGGTTGTAAGCAGATGTATCATCACACTTGGTTGGTGGGATGAAGTAAAAATTATATTTTTGTGGGAAGTGTTCTCTCCTGATTGTGTGCCAATGCTTAAATTCTTTGAGTGACATTCTTGACGGGAGCTTGTACAGCTCATATAGGCAAGAGGCCTTAGTTTTTTGAACTTGTGGGGATAAATGCCCGATTTTGGAAAATCCCTTATAGTGGGCCCAAGGCCAGTGGGCACGAGTAGGAGCTCATAAACAAACATGATTTATAAAAGCCATGAAAACTCTTAATGAAATGATTGTGTGTTTCTGACATGGTACCAAGTCAGGACCGATAATACTCGATCGACTGGTAGCAGTGCGTCAGGGGCAGGTCGATGGACTGGCCTAGACAAACAACTGCAGGTCGGTTGAGGGTCTAGGCTATTGGACTAGTGGCACCAAAGATAAATTGCTATGTGAAAACTTTGTTTGTGCATGCACATGAGGTACATGACCAAGTGAGGATTCAAAACTGGTTCACAAGCCCTATCATTTCTGAACGGGCAATTTGGGAATTTACAACTCTTGGGTGATCCAAAGAGTTCATTAAACCTTTGAAAAGAAACTTAAGACAAATTAGAAGAGAAAAACCAAATTGGTTCAGGTGAACGAGAATCCATAAAAACTTTGAAGTTAAGCGTGCTAACTTAGGAGTAGTGTGAGGATGGGTGATCTCCTGGGAAGTATGATTTTTTTGTAACCCGAAATTTTGGTAAAAAATTTTTATGCGAATGTACACCTTAATGGAACAGTAGCAGCTTCGGTGGACTGAAGCTGCACTATTTCGGTGAAGCTGAAATTGGCCATTTCAAGCCCTCCTCAGACCAAACCAAGCCCTCCCAACACTTACTCAACCCTCCCACGGCCAAATTAGAACTGAAAGGTAAGCCAATTTGGCTCCCCTCTACAATTTCCGGGCGGTGCTAGAGAGAGAACCGATAGAATTTTAATGATGAAATTCTAACACAATTCGACATCAATTGATATGATTCTTGATTCTAGGATGATCCTCAAGATGAGAGCTATCTGCCCAAATCGAAAGCTTAGTCCGTCGTGCCCTCACCAGTGAGAAATCGAAGCTTTCTCTCTCTACAGTTTGTTTTTCGGCAAAGCTCCGTTTGAGCTTGTTTCGACGTTAAAATCTACGATTCAAAGTTTCTTAAAATCGTATGAACATGCAGGAACACAATTTAAACTTCGAAGCCATTAGCGGGTTCAGTAGTGATACTGACTTGTGAATGTGTGTAACCTTCATGATGAAAGATGTGCATTGGATGATGACACACCATGGTAAATAAGAAATAGTGAAAAAACCCGAATTTTTAAATGAAGGGATTTTTGAAAATAAAGGAGTCTGGTACACTCCATATAAATGTTTTTCTTAAAAGTCAAAATCTTTTAAAAACCCATTCACTGAGTAGTCGTACTCACCCCCTCTCTTATATCCCTTTTACGAAATCTCGGAAAGCCTACCCTTAAAGACTGTCAACTAAGATGCTTGTAAGACAGGTATGTAAAGTTTTAAATTTCATGCAGTTTTGATTATACTATTCTAGGAAAAGGTGCTGGTTAAAGGACGCCTTACTCTTTACGGTTTACAATAAGGGGAAACCCTTTAATAAACCGGGAGAGTGGCGGGTTGATCACGGGGATCCGACCAAACCGGGTCGGGGCGTGACAAGTGGCACCAAAGATAAATTACTATGTGAAAACTTTGTTTGTGCATGCACATGAGGTACATGACCATCAAGATGCCCAAGAGGGGTAGTGATGTGTCCTAAGGGCTATTGGATGACATGGTGGAGATAAGGGCAGTTTGTCGTGCCAATAGTCAGAAAGCTCAATGTAGCTTCTTGCGCATGAAACCAGGGTGGGGTCAGGATGAGGTCTCTGTACTCATACGGACACGGAGTTACTTTCGGGTCAGATGTCGAGAACATCCACTTAGGCCTAGGGTAGAAGTGGATGGGCTTCTATCTTGGTAGTCGGTGAGGACGCTTCGAGCCACAAGTGGGTGCAATGGACAGGGTGCTCTAGCAAATGTGTGTACCCTTCCCGATGAAGGGCATGTGTTGTTTGCTAAACACACCTAATGTGGAATTGAGGAAAAATGGTTTTAAAAACTAAATTTTGATGAGAACCTCTTTTGAAAGAAAAACAACCTTGGCACACTTAGTTTAAACTATATGCTTTAAAAATTCACTTCCAAGCCCCACTTAGTAAGTTGTAGAACTCACCCCCTCTTTTATATCCCTTTTGAAGAGAAGGGGGAAAAATATGACTAAAGAAAACACCATGATCTACCCTCTATCAAGTATGCTTAAAAGTTTTTTTAAGCTTGCATTTTTATTGATTTATGCTATTTTAGGGAACAAGGTTTAGATTACGCTCGACTCCTCTTAATTAAAGGAAGGGAGAAACCCCTCTCAAACCAAGGGAGTGGCGGGTTGATCACGGGGATTTGACAAAATCGGGTCAAGGCGTGACAACTTGAGTGGTATCAGAGCCATGTTCCCTTGAAAGCATTGTCAATACTATGCCCTAAGACTAACGAAAACTTAACTACTATGTAGGAAGAAGAGTCCCTAGGAAATTCACTATGTGAACCAAACCCCCACATGAGATCGTGAAAAAGATGCCTACCCCTAGAGAGGCGGCCGTTCAACAATTCTTGGAGGGTGAAAAGTGGGTGCCCAAGGATATGGTAGAAGACAATAGGAAACTTGTTGGAGCTGGAAAGTATCATATATCCCCCTCCAAGGTAGGATGAATCTACCCTTCCTCTAAGGAGCCCGACACCCCCTCTAGCCCTACAACAACCAAAAAGGACTCCAACTAAGAAGGAGGTTTGGAACAATTATTGGGATGCCCACATCACCTTTATGAAAGTCCACCATGTCACACCCCGACCCGATTTGGTCGGATCCCCATGAGAAACCCGCCACTCTCCTAGTTTATTAAGGGTTTTTCCCCTTTTTAAAACCGTGAAGAGTAAGACGTCCTTTAAAACTGTACCATTCCTGGAATAACATTAATAAAAATTTCATAAAATTTGAACTTACATACCTGTCTTACAGGTTTAGCTAGCTGAAGATCATTAGGTCAATTTTTCCTTGGTTTCCCTAAAAAGGGGTAAAGGGAGGGGGTGAGTTCGACAACATAGTGAATGGGTGTTGGGTGAGAGTTTTCACAAAAATCAATTTTAATCGGAGTGTGCCAGACTCCTTATTTCATTAAAAATTCTTTTTTTTCAAATTCCGGTTTATCAAAATCTTTTTCCAAGGTTTACTAATTCATTTCCAAGGATTCTCAAATCCTTTCCACAGTTTCATAACCTCTTTCCCATTTCCATATTTGGTGTGGTTCACAAACAACACACGCCCTTCATCATGAAGGGATCACACACATTCACAAGATGTAGTTACGCTGACTGCACCCACTTGTGGATCGGAGCATCTTTACCATCCACCATGATAGAAGTCTCTGACTTCTACCTGAAGTCTGAGTGAACGTCTCTAACGTCCTACCCTCATACCAAAAATACTTCGTGTCCATATGAGGACAGAGACCTCATCCTAACCTCACCCCGGTCTCATGTGCATGAAGCTACGTCGAGCTTCCATGACTGCTAACACGACAAACTACCCTTATCTCTACCATGTTGTCTAGTAGCTCCTTGGATGCATCACTACCCCTCTTGGGCATCGCGATGGTCCCAAACCTCAGTGCATGCACAAAACTATAGTTTTCCTCATAAGCCATTTTATCTTTGGTGCCACTGGTCCAACGACCCTAACCCTCGACTCGACCTGTAGCTGTTTGTCTCGACTAGTCCATCGACTTGTCTTATCGCACTACCACCAGTCCATCGAGTATGTCAGTCCTGTCTTGGTACCATAGCCAAACACATCATTCATTAAAGTTTTCATGGCTTAATCTCATGTTTGTTTATGAGCTCTACTCATGCCAACTGGCATTGGGCCCAGTGTACGAGATTTTCAAAATCGGGCATTTTAGCCCCCAAGTTCAAAAATTGAGGCCTCCAACCTATATGAGCTATTCGAGCTCCCGTCAAGAAGATCTCCCAAAAAGTTTAATCAGTGGCACACTATTAGGGGAGAGCACTTTCGAAAAAAATAATCTTTTCATTTGTTTATCACACCAACCAGGTGTGATGACATCTACGCTTATAACCAGTAAACAGGTTTTCCATTTCCTTCCAAGAAGTCCATCATACCAACTAGGATCTACTTACAACTGCCAAGTAGTTTTTCCGCGTGTTTTCTCACATCACCCCATCCGGGTGTAATGTTAAAATCCCACATAGTAGCAGGCTTTTATTATCAAGATTCTCATCATCCCAACTGGGTATGATATGAAAATCCCACTCACCCGATAGTGCACTGAATTCCTCTTAAAGCAATTTCTGCCTTCACACGAGCTTAGTCTTGCTGGTGTTTCCGATATTTCATGTTTCTACATAATATGAACATCCTTGTTCATCACGAGCTTAGCCTTCATTCATCACGAATGAGTAAAATGCCTAAACTTTTAGTTATTTGCATTTAGGTCCCTAATGCCAATTTTTCACCGAATTGAGTCCCGAAACTTCTAAAATTCACACTAGGACCTCAATTTATCCAAAATCACAAAAAGGGGTTCAAGTTTCCCAAATTTCCAATTTGATCCCCAACTTTTAAAAAATTACCATTTTGCCCCTACTTTACAAAAATGGTAAAATTAACCCCAATAATTCCAAAAATTGACTAATTGGTCCTCCAACATCTTTTCCATGCCTAATTGGCCATCAAGTTTGGAAAATTGCACTTTAGTCCCTCGAATTTGAAATCCCTAATTTTCCGCAAAAATTTTCCCCTAATTTCAACCTTTCAACCTTATTGGATTTAATTTCATCAAATTGACTGATCAATCAAAGTTAATTGTTGAAATTGAAGGTGGATTTGAGTTTCTACACATCCCTATGATTCAATAGCACTTTGAATCGCATGAGTTGACACTGGAATGAGGTCAAATAGAGCTTTGTCAGAAAACTAAACGTAGAGATGGACGCTTCAAAAGTTTATCGTCGGGGGCGTGTCAGTCTGAGCTTTTGATCTGGGTAGATAGCTCTTGTCCTAAGGTTCCTCCTAGGATCAAGAATCACCTCAATTCATGTTGAATTGAGGAAGAATTTGGTTAGTAATGTTCTGATGGTTCTCTCTCTAGCACCGATCGAAATTTATAAAGGGGAGCCAAATTTGCATACCTTTCCACTCTAATTCAGTTGTATGAGGGTTGTGGAGATGTTGGGAGGGCTTGGTTTGGCCTAAGGAGGGCTTGAATTGGCCGATTTCAACTCAGCCGAAACCGGGCAACTTCGGTCTGCCGAAGCTGCTTCGCTATTCTATCACGAGGACGTTTATCCAGTAACCCTCAAAGCAAATGGAGACTACAAACGTGTAGTTGACTTCTCCCTGAATCCAAAGAACTTGACCTCGCCTTCTTTGGCTCAGAAAAATGCTGAATTCGGTGCTCTGGTTCGAGCTTCATCGGAAAATGGTGCAGTAGGGAGTGAGTGGAGATTTCAGGTGTGAGGAGGATGAATGAGGAGTGATTCTGTATATTGGAAGCTTAGGCACTTCTTAGACATCCGATTGGTGCGTTAATGGCGGTCATTCATTGCCTGAAACTCCCTGGTTAGAGACATTTCATCTTTGCTGGTGCTGCTCAATTTTCTAGAGAGTGTATATTGTTGTCATCTAAAGGAAGAAGACGACATTGTTCTGAACCAGACCGAACTGATCCAAACTGGGTTCAACGCATAAACTGACCGGTTCATGCTCGATTCGATCGAGTTTTTCAAAATTAAAAATTTGTAAATTCAGTCTCTATCAAATGGTTGACTTAATTATCCAATTTGAATTTTCTAAGCCACCTAGAAAAATGAATTTTGAAAATGGTTCAATAGTGGTTCAGGTCCAGTTCACCTCCAATTCACACTAAAGTCCTTTCTTATTACTTTTGCGACTCCTTAGGTCACTCGTAATCTATAAATTTCCTTATTTACCCTTTCTCTATCGATTGGGGTTTGTGAACCAGTTCGATTTTCTCACCCGGGTTGACCGGTTCTTTCGCCAGTTTCCTTGTCTTTAAGGGACAGGGTTTATAACTCTCCCCTCCTTTTAGGAGTTTTATCCCCAAAACTTAATCAACATTTTTCACACCGGGATAAACTTCCCTTAATGTCAACTTGGAAATGTTAACATTTTGGTCGTTCTTTCACTTAGCTCACTTTAAATCAAACGTTTAAGAAATTGATTTTCTTTTACATTGTTTACTCCCTCCATGGAGTTTATTATAACTAGTATGTCTTGCCCGCGAGTCCAAAGGTGTGTCCTTAGGTTCACATCTTCCTTTGCTTAGGGCAAGATTCTTCCACTTGAGGTTCTTATTCAAGATTTTAGGATTGGGAGTTCCAAGATGCCTAATCGTTACTGTGTCTAGTTATTCTCTTCATCGTTGAAACCGTTAGCTCGGTGTTCTTTCGAGCATTACGTACTTGTTTTCACAGGTTTCGATGTTATTACCCCTTCGTCCTATTTTGACCCTTCATTCATCCTTCATTTATTACAACTTCGGTCAAAATTTTGTCTAACCTTCCCATGCTTACCAATTGACTTTTTCTTACTTGAGTCACATTTTTTATCAAGACTGTTGGGCTTACATGCTCCTTACAACATGACATACTCTAGAATATGTCTTTGACCATTTTAATTTTTTAGAACACATCCACAATGGTTGTTCTTAACTTTCCAACCTTTTAGGGATCGTATAATTTCATCCCTCTTGTCGTTTGATAGTATTCATCGACTATCTTTACCGTTATCAAATCAACTTACATAACCGTGTCGGTTTTCCTTACCCACTCATCCTTTCCCAACTTCCTTATTGGGTTTTCCTAGTTCCAATTATTGGGTTTCTAGATGATTTACCGACATGTTGGGATTCTTCCTTTCTTAGGTCCTTCCTCATTCCCAGTGACATCCTTTACTCAAGGATTTTTCCTTTGTCCTTAATCCACTCTTACTTGCTCATGACCATTTCACGATTCCTTTGTTTCGAGTTGATCCCTTTTTTTGTCTATGTGTTGATTGTTTGGTTTGGGGAGTTCTCTTCTTACGATTTCATTCATTACTAGGTCCTTCAAAATAAGGATTTTAACCTTAAGAGTTACATGCTCTACCTTCTTATCATTTCTTGAAGGTTTCTTCCTTCATTTTCTTACACTAACCTCTATATTGAGGTATTTGCCTGCTTTGAATCCTTCATCATCTTAAATTCCATTTCATTCCTTTATCCTTATCTGAGAAACTTCCGATTATTAGTCTTATTTCATATACTCCTCCCTATGCCCAGTCATCCACTTTTATGCGAGTGTGGACCATAACCCATCTTGATATTAATGGTTGTCTTCCCCAACCACTTCTTGTTTGGAGAGCTTACTTCTCCAACGTTTCTCAGACGTTCTTTCCATTATTTCTTATTATGGGTAGTCTACCCATTCTTACTTGTCACAACATCTTTTGATACTAACTTCCTACTCACCCGTTCCTTGGGTCTTCCTAGTGTGCTTCCTTTGATGCTTTCACCTCAACATACGCTTCATTTGCAAGTTCATCTCCTTAACCCTCTTCACTTGGTTCCATTACCTCTCATTTGGGTCCACATATGTTGTTCTAGGGTTTCCTTCCTTGGTAGGACTCTTTCCCTTTCTCCCAAAATTCATTTTTCATTTACTCTAGGGAATATACACCCTTACTCTTGAAATCTTGCGGGCATATCTTTTGTACTCTATCCTCATGCTCACTTGTACCCCAATACATGTCTATTTTTTTTAGGGAGAGCTAAAATCCTCACTTCAAGAATCTCTTGATCATGTGAGAGGCTTGCCTACTACTCTCTTGGCTTGAGTTTGGTCATTAATTCAGCCATTGGTCCTTTTAAGCATTTCCTTCATCCTTCTTTTTTCCAAATATTTGGACTTTCTACTTCTCCCTTCTTTGTTGGAGCTTAAATTATGACCATCATGAGTATCAGTTCGTTAACTACCTCGTCCCGTACTATTCCTTTGGTCTAACTATCTTAGGGCAGTTGTTTCTCGAGTCTTCTTTTCCTTAATGTTCATCCTACAGCCCCTTTTTTTTTGGGTGTAGTCCTTTCTACTTCCCAGTCTTCCTTATGGTGTCGTTTATTCTCCTTTACTATCTTGTTGTTATGACTTGCTTCCTTCCGCTATATTTATCCAAAACTTCTATTTGACTTCACCACTTTTTCCAAAGTGAGTTGTACTTGCCATCCTGGGACATCCCATTTGTTGTCACATGCTCGGCTGGTCTTCTCTTGTGGAGGTTGTCACACCCCGACCTAGTTTGGTCGGATCCCCATGATCAACCTACCACTCTTCCGGTTTATTAAAGGGTTTCCCCTCGTTATAAACCGTAAAGAGTAAGGCGTCCTTTAAACCTTGCAAGATCATAATCCTTCACCAATTCCAGCCATCTACTCTAACGGAGATTTAACTCCTTCTAAGTCAGAATGTACTTAAGGCTCTTGTGATATGTGTATATCCTGTACTTAACCTCGTAGAGGTAGTGTCACCATATCTTTATGGCAAACACTATTGCAGATAATTCCAAGTCATGAGTCGGGTAATTTCTCTCATGTACCTTCAGCTGTCGCGAGACATATGCGATAACCTTCCCTTGTTGCATTAGGACACAACCAAGCCCTTGTCCAAAGGCATCACTATAGAGTGTGTACTCTCCTGCATTAGGACCAAGTAAGGAGAGTACGAGTGCGATTGTTAGTCAAGTCTTTAACTCTTGGAAAGACTTCTCACAACATTCATCCCATTTATACTCAACTCCCTTCCTGGTGAGTCGAGTTAGTGAAGCTGCTATTTTAGAAAAATCTTGCACAAACCGCCTATAGTATCCTGCCAATCCTAAGAAACTTCTTATTTATGTAGGATTCCTTGGAGCTTTCCAATCTGATATGGCTTCCACCTTAGCCGGATCCACTTTAACTCCGTCCTTAGATACGATGTGTCCTAAGAACCCTACCTCCTACAGCCAGAACTTACACTTGGAAAATTTTTCATATAATTGGTTTTCCTTCAAAATTTCCAATGTAGTTGCTAAATGCTCTTCATGTTCCGACCTGGTTCACGAGTCTATAAGGATGTCATCTATGAATACTATCACGAACCTATACAAATGAGGTTGGAACATGTGGTTCATTAAGTCCATGAAGGTTGTAGGGGCATTTGTCAATCCAAACGACATCACTCTGAACTCATAGTGTCCATATCTAGGTCTAAATGCCATCTTAGGAATGTCCTCTTCTCTAATCCTGAGTTGGTGATAGCTCGACCGAAGGTCTATTTTAGAGAAGTAAGCTGCTCCCTTTAATTGGTCAAACAAATCGTCTATCCTTGGGAGTGGGTATCGATTCTTGATGGTGACCTGGTTCAGCTTTCTATAGTCAATGCACAATCTCATGTTTCCATCCTTTATCTTTACAAATAGAATAAGAGCACCCCATGGAGATTTACTTGGACGTATGAAATTCTTTTCCAATATTTCGTCTAACTATTCCTTTAATTTCTTCAGCTCTGCTGGAGCCATGCGATATGGGGCTTGTGATATGGGGTTTGTTCTTGGGGTTATTTCTATAGTGAACTCCACTTGTCAACTTGGAGGTAGTCCAGGTAGCTCTTCTAGAAAAACCTCTGGATAATGTCTGACTACCAGAATTCTTTCAGTTCCTTTTCTTCAGACTTCTCGCCTATAACCATGGCCAGAAAGGCTATACATCCTTTTGTATCATCCTTTGAGCTTTCATGTGGGACCAGTTGTACTTCACCTTTCCTTCTATTTCCTTGGAACTTTAGTCCTTTCATTTTGAAAGTGTGGAAAGTTACTGTCTTCCTTCTATAGTCCATCCTTGCTTGATGATTACTCAGCCAGTCCATTCCTAGAATTACTTCAACCTCCCTTAGGGGTAATGGGATCAAGTCAGCTTCAAGTTTGATTCCTCCAATTCTTATCTCACATCCCTTTAATTGTTTATTCCTGTATAAACCTTCTCCTAAAGGGGTAAGGATGTTAAGGCTTTGTACTAGTGGAGTGAGCTCTAGGGGTATTTTCGAAACCAACTCATCCTTGATAAATGATCTCTTTGCTCTGGAGTCAAAGAGGGCATAGACTGGTTGTTCCCATAGCTGTATATACCTTGATTTAAGAAAAGTATGGTTTAGAAGGAATTCTCTTTTATTAAATCAGAAGATGTTTAATTTATATGACTTCTTTGGACAAATTTGTAGGGTTCTGGGATGTACTCGTTACAGTGCTAGGGTCTCCTCTAGCCTTCTCCTGAGTGAGGTTATATACTATAGTCGGTACTCTTGCTGTAGCTTCTAGTCTAAGGTTTCTGGGATTCCCTTGAGGTGGTCCAAGACTATTCTCCTGTCTGTTCTCCCTAAGGGTGGGATAATCCTTTACGAAGTGTCCTATTCGTCCGCATGTGAAACAGGTATGGCATGCTCCCTCATGGTTTCTTTGGCACTTCGGGTAGCGAGGGTTTCCTTAGGGTAAAGTAGGGACTATTTTGGGGGAAGGTGGTGACATGCCCCTTCTCTTTTGGAATACCATTTTCTTTCCTCCTCTTGGACTGGTATGTTCTTTCCGTCCTCCTTGATGGTTTGGATTCTTACCCCCTTTCTGGTTGTCTACTCCACTCGACGACATCTGGTTTGTACTAGTCATTCACATTCGTGAGCCATACTAATTATAGTTGCCAGATCTGTGAGGTGTCCTAATACTCCCATACCCCTAATGTCCATGTTGAGATTGTCCACAAACCTTTGGCATATGTCAGTTGGCCCAGCTAGGTCGGGAGCAAAGGGTCTTAACTCGTTGAATTTTGTTTCATACTCTGATATGGGGTTAAGCACTTGTCGAAGCTGGAGGAACTCTTGTTTCTTCTCATTTATTAGGTGGGGTGCCAAATACTCCTCTAAATACCTCTCCTCAAATTGTTCCCAAGTGGGGGTGGTGGTATGTAGGTTTTGAACATTATCCCACCACCGTCAAGCGCTTCCTTCTAGGAAGAATTCCATCAGGACCACCTTATCCTCTGGTGGTATCCAGACAATTCCCATCAACTTCTTGGTATTGGCCAACCAATCCATGGTTGTGCCAACATCCTTTTCTCTAAGGAAAGGTTTATATCCTAGTTGTTAGAGGGTGTTGAGATTTGTAGGAATGTCTGTTGGAGCGGTTGGATTAACAAGGGGAGGGTGGGATTGTACTTCTTCTAGTTCAACCCGCGAGTTGGTGCTCGCCTCAAGAGTGAGGTTAGGTTGGCCAAATACACGGGAAATTTGGGAAACTTGAACCCCTTTTTGTGATATTAACTAAATCGAGATCCTCAGGTGAATTTTAGAGTTCCAAGACTCAATTTGGTGGAAAATCGGCATTAGGGACCTAAAGTTAAAGAAAAATAACTTTAGGGATCTAATTGCAAATAAATGAAAAGTTTGGTTATGTCACGCCGTGACCCGGTTTGGTCAGATCCCTGTGATCAACCCGCCACTCTTCCTGGTTTACAAAGGGTTTTCCCTTATTATAAATCGTAAAGAGTAAAACGTCCTTTAAACCTATACCTTTCTTGGAATAACATTATACAAAACTAAAAAAATAGACATACCTAATTTTATAGTTCCTATATAGGGAAGTCTTTAACATTGGTTTTCCCTTGGTTTCTTGAAAGGGATATAAGGGAGGGGTGAGTTCTAAAACTCAATGAGCGGGGGTTGAGAGTGAGTTTTCATAAATAAAACAACTTTAATTGGAGTGTGCCAAACTCCTTATTTTCTTTTAAAATATCATTTCCTCAAATACTGGTTTTTAAAACCTTTACCCTACTGAGGATGACATTTTCAAGTTGGAGTGTGCCATACTCCTTAATTTCCTTTAGATTTTCTCCACTTTAAAATTTTCAAATTTTCACCATTTCTTATTAATCACGGTGTGTCATCACCTAACACACATTCTTCAACATGAAGGTCAAAACACATAATCGCAGGCCAGCCCATCCACTAAACCCACTTGTGGCATCGAAGCAACTTTACCAGCCACCTAGATAGAAGCATGTCCACTTCTACCCTAAGAATGAGTGAATGTACGCGACATCCAACCCTCAATCCCAAAATCAATTCTCCATGTCCGTATGAGTACAGAGACCTTATCCCGACCCCACTCCGACAAATTGCCCTTATATCCACCAGGTCGTCTAGGGCCCTAGGACACATCACTACCCCTCTTGGGCGTCTTGAAGGTCCTGTACACACAGTGCATGCACAATCAATATTTTCATCTCATGCCTTATAATCTATGGTGCCAGTGGTCCAATAGCCCCGATCATCAACTTAACATGCAGCTGTTTGTCTTGACTAGTCCGGAGA
Organism: Trapa bicornis; assembly: GCA_030064425.1. Taxonomy (NCBI): domain Eukaryota; kingdom Viridiplantae; phylum Streptophyta; class Magnoliopsida; order Myrtales; family Lythraceae; genus Trapa; species Trapa bicornis. The sequence goes on along the minus strand of CM057741.1, from coordinate 11,678,095 downwards.
CCTGTCATGCCGCACTGCCACTAGTTGACTAAATATATCGGTCCTATCTTGGTACCATGGCCAAACAATTCATTTATTTAAAGTTTTATGGCATATATCTCATGTTTGTTTACAAGCTTCTGCTCGTGTCCACTAGCCTTGGGCCCACTGTACGTGATTTTCCAAAATTGGGCATATTAGCCCCCAAGTTCCAAAACAGAGGCTTACAGCCTAAGAGAGCTATTCGAGCTCCCGTTAAAAAGGTCTCCCAAATCATTTAAGTAGTGGCACACAGTCAAGGGAGAGTACTTCCGACAAAATATGTTTTCAACTATCTATTATACCAACCGAGTATGAGGATATCTCTACTCATAACCGAGAAACGAGTTTTCCACTTCCTCCAAGGAAGTTTCATCATACCAACTGGGTATGATCTACTTACAATCTGTAAGTAGTTTTTTCGCATCATTTTTACATCACTACTCTAAGCTGTTATGTTTAAAATACCACTAAATAGTGGATTATCATTTCGAGGTACTTATCATTCCGAACTAGGTATGATATAAAATCTCACTCACAACCAATAAGTATTTTTTAACTTTAAACTGTGCTCATCATCCCAACCGTGTATGACTTTAGTAAGCCCACTCACGATCACTTCTAATTTAGAAAAGGTGCTTATCATCCTAGTCGGGTATGATGTGAATAACCCACTTACCCATTAACTGTGACGTGTTCATCCACGGTTGGTTTTCCAAATTGACGTGAGCTTTCTCTTGTTGGCATTCCGATCACATTTGTCTTGTGGGAGGTGCAACGGTCCGAGCTTTCTATTGGGAAAGGTAGCTCTCTTCCTAAAGTACCTTCTAGGATCATGAATTCCTATTATTGACCTTTCAACATTGTTGAGGTCATATGAGGGTTGTGGGGATGTTGGGAGAGCTTGGTTTGGCTAGAGGAGGGCTAAATTCGGCTAATTTTAGCTAGGCCGAAATAGGGCAGCTTCAGTCTATCGGAGCTGTTTCACTATTTGATTATGTCGGTGTTTCTTCGGTGATCCTCAGATTGAATGGAGGTTGATATCAGATAGCTAACTTCCCCTAGAATCTAAAGAGCCCGACCTCTCCTATTGAGGCTAAGAAAAATGCTCAAATCAAACATTTGGTTCGAGCTTCACGGGGAAATGGAGTATTCAAGAGAGAGAGTAGTTTTAAGAGAGAGTAGAATTGCGGGAGGATTTAGTACTACGGTATTAATGTTGTCATTATTTTCAGGAAATTGATGGGCATTTATTAATATTGATTCTAATAATTAAATATATGTATTAAATTATTGTTATTAATTTCAATAATTAAATATAGGTATTTATGATATTTAGGACGTAGGATTAATATATATATATATATATATATATTTATCTCATTCTTTTCACCTAATAGTTTACATTTTTCATTTTATTTATTACAATTATATCAATTGAATTTTAACTTATAATATAATCCCATAAACTACTTTTGACCGAAATTTTGGGTTACTAAAAAAACTTCCCAAGAGGTCTCCCATCTTAACACTACGCTCACCTAAACACGCTTAACTTTGATGTTTTGATAGGATATGGTGCATTAGTGCAAGTATGTTATTACATTTTGGATTACTAAAAAATATGGTTTGACAACTATTGAGGGGATGCAACATGAATACTTCCCAATAAGTCACCCAACCTAGCACTACTCTCCCCAAGCACGCTTAACTTCGAAGTTCTAAAGGGATCCTGCATTAGTGGTGGTATGTTTTTAATTTTGGATTACTAAAAAAAATATAATTTGTCAACTATTGAAAGGGTGTAACCTTACATGAATACTTCCCAATAGGTCACCCATCCCAGCACTTGTCTTGCTTGCACACTTAACTTTAGAGTTCTAATCAAATCTTGTGCATTAGTGTTGGTATGTTATTTAATTTTGTGTTACAAAAAAAAATATGATTTGACAACTATTGAGGGGATGCAACATGAATACTTCCAAATAGATCACCTATCCTAGCATTACTCTAGGTTAAGCAAGCTTAACTTTAGAGTTTTTACTAAAACAATATGGTTTAATAACTATTGAGAGAATGCAAAATGAATACTTCCTAGTAGGGGACCCATCCTAACACTACTCTAGCCCAAGCACACTTAACCTTGGAGTTTTGATAGGATCCAATGCATTAGTACTAGTATGTTATTTAATTTTAGGTTACTAAAATAATATGGTTTGACAACTATTGAGAGAATGCAAAATGAATACTTCCCAAGGCCACCCATCCTAGCACCACTCTCACGCAAGCATGCTTAATTTCAGTATTCTAGTGGGATCGAGTTCATCTGAACCAATTTGGTTTTTTTGTTCTAAATATTTTTTTCTCTAGTTACTAAAAACACATTATTACAGGTTATTTCATTCATCTGTGATGAATGAAGGCTATTAGGCCAAAGGATAATGAACAAGTATGTTCATATCATGTAGGAACATGAAGTATCGGGAATGCCAACCAAGACATGTTCCCGTGAAGGCGACAAGTCGGTTAAGAGGAAATTCATTGCACTATCAGGTGAGTGGGTTTTTAACATCATACCCGGTTGGGATGATGAGTACCACAGAAATGAAAACCCACTACTAAATAGAAAATTAAACATCACACCTGGATGGAGTGATATGGAAATTACACGAAAAAATTACTTACTGGCTGTAAGTAGATCATACCCGGTTGGTATGATGAACTTCCTAAAAGGAAGTAGAAAACTCGTTCATCGGTTATGAACGGAGATGTCCTCACACCCAGTTGGTGTGATGGACAAGTGAAAAATTATTTTGTTAGAAGTGCTTTCCCCTGACTGTGTGCCATTGCTTAAACCTATTGGGAGACCTTCTTGACCAAAGCTCGGATATCTCAGATAGGCCGGAGGCCTCGGTTTTGGAACTTGGGGGCTAATATGCCCGATTTTGAAAATCTCGTACAGTGGGCCCAAGGCCAGTTGGCACGAGCAGGAGTTCGTAAAAAAAACATGAGTTTAAGCCATGAAAACTTTAAATGAATGGTATGTTTGGCCATGGTACCAAGTTAGGACTAATATACTCGATGGACTGGTGGTAGTGCAACAAGACACGTCGACAGACTAGTCGAGACAAACAACTGCAGGTCGAGTTGAGGGTCGAGGCCTTTGGACCAGTGACACCAAAGATTAAATGGCTTTTGAGGAAAACTTTGTTTGTGCATGCACTTGATGTTCGGGACCATTAAGATGCCCAAGAGGGGTAGTGATGCATCCTAAGGGCTGGTAGACGACATGGTGGCAATAAGGGAAAGAGAAGCTACTGTGTTTGAGTTTCTCGTCATACCAGTTAGTTATTGAGTTACTTTGTTTGGACTCCATGGAGTTACTATGTTTGAACTCCACGAGGCTGTTGTGTTTAGGGCTTCTTGAAACTATTGTGTTTGAGTTTCATGTGCATGAGACCGGGATATAGTCTATGTCCTCATACGGACACGAAGTTATTTTTTGGGTTTGAGGGTCGGATGTCACGAACATCCGCTCATTTCTAGGGTAGAATTGAGTGGGCTTCTATCTAGATGGCCGATAAAGTCACTCTGACGCCACATGTGGCTGTAGTGGATGACCTACCCTACGAATCTGTGATCCCTTCACGATGAAGGGCGTGTGTTGATTGTCAAACACAACGATTGTGGTTAATGAGGAATAATGGTGTTGAAAATTGAGAAAATGATTTCAAACTATTTTTTTGAAAGTCAAGTTTTAAATACCTATTCACAGAGTCGTTGACCTCGCCCCTCCCTTATATCCCTTTTTAGGTAACCTAGGGAAAACCTACCCAAAGACCCCTAGTTAACTACACATGCAAGACAGGTATGTAAAGTTTTAAATTTCATTTAGTTTTGATTAATATTATTCCAAGAAGGGTACAAGTTTAAAGGATGCCTTACTACTCACAATTTAAAGAAGGGGAAAACCCATAATAAACTAGGAGAGTGGAAGATTGCTCATGGGGATCTGACCAAACCAGGTCGAGGCATGACAACTTGAGTGGTATCAGAGCTTGTTTCCTCGAATACATTATCAAGACTAGAGAACATAGTAACTAATAGAGATAAATTTAAATTTTCAGATGACTCCCAAGAGAGGAACCAAAAGAACTAGAGACGTAGCCTCCGACACTGCCCAACCATCCCTACCTGTAGAAAGTCCCTGAGGCGCCCAAACAACCCCAACTGGATTAAGTTCGGAACATCAAAGATTGTACGGAGAGTTTACCCAAGTGTTTGGACGGCTCAACCTCACTCATGAGGTGGACACCAACTCTCGAGCTGAGCCTGAGGAAGTACAATTTCATCCCCCTCCTACTAACATTCCTCCTCCAGTGGACATTCCCAAATAACTCAAAACTCTCCGACAATTAGGATGTAAACCATTCCTAGGAGAGAAGGATGCTGAGGCTGGTATGGACTGGCTAGCCAGCATCAAGAAACTCATGGGGATAGTCAGGATTTCACTAGAAGATATGGTAATCCTGACAGAGTTTTTCCAATAAGCTAGTGCGAAGAGGTGGTGGGAAAATGTTAGAAGCTTGCATGCCACCACCCCTACATGGGAGCAATTTTAGGAGAGATATAAGGAGGAATACTTACTTCAACATCTAATCAATGAGAAAAAGTAAGATTTCCTCCGACTCCGACGAGGACTTAACTCTATCTTAGATTATAAAACCAAGTTTAATGAGTAAAGACCCTTTGCTCCCGACCTAGCCGGACCTACGGATGTTTGCCAACAATTTGTGGACGGTCTTAATATGGACATATGAGACCGGATGGGAGTACTAGGATGCCCCACGGATTTGGCTGTTGTCATCAGCATGGCCCATGAATGTGAGTGTCTGGTATAGACGAGATGCCACCGGATAGAATAGATCGGTAGGATAGAGGAAGGAGTCCAAGACAACCATGGAAGACAAAATGAGCCAGAGAGATAGAAATTGGGGACAAGAATGGGTTTCCCTAGGACAATGGAAGGTTATCATACCCAAAGGGAGGCAAATACAACCCCACAAAGGAGGAGCTCCTATTGTTCCAAGTGCCAGAAAAACCATGAAGGACCATGTCGAATATGCTTTGAATGTAGACAACATGGCCACTTTGCGAAGAACTGCATAGCTCTTCAAGGCAATACACAACAAAGTTCTTACTGACCACCTCAAGGAAACCCAAGGGCACTAGATAGGGGGCAAGACATCGCCACTACATCGAGGGTCCCAACTAGAGTATATAATCTCACCTAGAAGGAAACACGGAAGGACCCTAGTGCTATAGTTAGTATTTACCAGAATTCCCCTGAACAAATATAGCCAAAGACTGTAATTCGTTACCATAATAAAAAATAAAAGTTATATTTCCTAGAAACTTGTGATACATGTAGGTGAAAAACAAAGGACGTACTCACCAAATTTCAAACAGGAAAGAATGGCATGTAAGGATGTCATGAAGTGGATTTGTGGTTAGATGCCCTCAAAGACGCATAAAATTTTGGGAAAAAGGGAAGAATACACCCAAGGAAGGAGAAGAATACATGTCCCAATTAAGAGATAATGAAAACAAGTGATGAGGGATAAGGAGGTGAGCTTGCAAAGAAAGTACACGCTAAGGTGGGAGAATTGAGGGAGGGATACTAGGATGACCCAATGAAGTGAAATAAACTCAAGGAACAAGTAAGTACGAAGATAGCATCAAAAGATGTTGTGACAAGGAAGAATGGATGGACTACCCATGATAAGGAAATAAAGGAAGGAACATCCAAGAAACCCTAGAGAATTAAGCCCTCCAATTAAGAAGTAACAACCACTAACATCAAGGCTGGTTGTGGTCCATGCTCAATTGATGGAGCCAAAAGAGAGGGTGACTAGGCTTAGTGTGGCATATAAGGAATAAGACCAAGAATCAAAAGTGCCTCAAGTAAAGGATAATGGGTATGAAGAAATGGAAAAAGGGTTGAGCATATAGCTCTTAAGGTGAAAGTCTCTACTTTGAAGGACATAGTAGAGAATGAAACTGTAAAAAAAAAGGGGAACACCCCAAACACAACCATCGGGACGTAAACTAAAAGGGACCAACTCGGCAAAAATAATTGCGAAATGGTTGCAAGCAAGTAAGAGTGGATGAAGGAAAAAGGAAAGTTCTGGGGTAAAAGATGCCATTGGGAATGAGGAAGGATATGAGAAGGATCAAAACTGGACGAAAAGGAACTAACATCGAAATCTATGAAAACGAGTACGTAGCATTCGAGGGGACACCGAGCTAAGGGTTTCAACAATGAAGAAAATGATTAGACACAAGAATGATTGGGCAACTTGGAACTCCCAATCCTGGAATTCTGAGTAAAAAACCTCAAGAGAAAGGATTATGCTTTAAGGAAAGTGGGACACAAATTTAAGGATATAGCCTTAAACCCTCGAGCAAAGTATGCCTAGCTTAAGTGAGCTCTATGGAATGGATAATAAGAAGAAAAAGAAATTTATAAGGGTGTGTTATACTAGGACTAAAGGGAAATAATCGAGAAGGATGTATATCAATAAAGAACAAGTTGATACCAAGGGAAGTCCTTTCCAGTACGAAGGATGTTGGATAAGTTTTGGGGACAAAACTTCTAAAATCCTAAAATCAATTCTCCGTATGAGGACAGAGACCTCATCCCGTCCCCACCCCGATCTCATGCGCTTGATGCTACTCAAAATTTCGCATGGTCACCTGGTACGATGAACTGCCCTTATAGTCACGAGGTCATTCATGGCCCTTAGAACGCATCACTACCTCTCTTGGGCATCTTGATGGTCCCGTAATCACAGTGTATTCACAAACAATATTTTCTTATCATGCCGTGTAATTTGTGGTGCCATTAGTCCAATGGCCCCGACCTTCAACTCAACCTACAATTGTTTGTCTTAACTGGTCTAGAGACCTGTCATGTCACACTGCCACTAGTTGACTGAATATGTCGGTCATGCCTTGGTACCATAGCCAAACAATTCATTTATTAAAGTTTTATGGCACATATCTCATGTTTGTTTACAAGCTCTTGCTCGTGCCCATCGGCCTATGGACCACTGTTCGAGATTTTCAAAATCGGGCATAGTAGCCCCCAAGTTCCAAAACTGAGGCCCCTGGCCTATAAGAGCTATTTGAGCTCCCATCAAGAAGGTCTCCTAAATTGTTTAAGCATTGGCACACAATCAGGGGAGAGAACTTTCGATTAAATATGTTTTCAACTATCCATCATACCAACCGAGTATGAGGACATCTTCACTCATAACTGATAAACGGATTTTCCACTTCCGTCAAGGAAGTTTCATCATACCAATCGGGTATGATCTACTTATGACAGGTAAGTAGTTTTTTCTACTTGATTTTCACATCACTTCTCTAAATTGTGATGTTTAAAAAACAACTAAATAGTGGGTTTTTCATTTTGAGTTACTTATCATTCCCAATAAGGTATAATATAAAATCACACTCCCAACCAGTAAGTGGTTTTTAACTATAAACTGTGCTCATCATCCCAACCAGGTATGACGTTAGTAAGCCCACTCACCCGTTAATGTAGTGAATTCCACTAGACTAGTTCTTTGTATTCACGCGACCTTGTCCTTGATGGCGTTCCCGATACCTCATGTTCCTACATGATAAGAACATCCATGTTCAATATCCCTCGGCCTAATAACCTTCATTCATTCCAAATTAATGAGAAAACTAAACTTTTATTTAATTGCAATTAGGTCCCTAAAGTTATTTTTCTTTAACTTTAAGTCCCAAATGCCGGTTTTTCCTCAAATTGAGTCCCAAAACTTTTAAAATTCCCCTTGGGACCTCAATTTATTCAATTTCACAAAAAGGGGTTTAATCTCCCAAATTTTCAATTTGGTCCCCCAACTTTTAAAAATGGTAACTTTCCCAAATTCTAACTCAATTCGGCATCAATCCCAAACTCTAACATTCTTATCATGCCCAATTGACACTCAATTTTATAAAATTGCATTTTCGTCCTTCAAATTGTGAAAATCCTCAATTTCAACTCCTTAACACGGCCTAATATGATTTTATCAAATTGATAGATCAAACACTTCTAATTGTTGAAATTGAATTTTAAATTGAGTTCCTACATCTTCATACAATTCAATAGTACTTTGAATCGCAAGTTTTGACATCGGAACTAGCTCAAACAGAGCTTCGCCAGAAAATAGACTGTAGAGAGAGAAAGCTTTTAGAGCTTACCGTTGGGGGCATGGTGGTTCGAGCTTTTGATCTAGGAAGATAGCTCTTGTCTTGAGATTCATCCTAAAATTAAGAATTGCATCAATTGATGCCAAATTGAGTTAGAATTTACTCGCCGAAATTATGTCGGTTCTCTCTCTAACACCGGTTAGAAATTACAAAGGGGAGTCAAATTGGCTTACTTTTCCATTATAATTCAACTGTGGGAGGGCTGAGGAAGTGTTGGGATGGCTTGGTTTGGTTTGAGGAGGGCTCAAATTGGCCAATTTCAGCTTTGCCAAAACAAGGCAGCTTCGGTCCGCTAGAGCTGCTTCACTGTTCCATCATGTTGGCGCTTCTTCGGCGACCCTCGGAGCAAACGGAGACTACAAGTGTGTAGCTGACTTCTCCCTAGTTCTAAAAAGCCCAACCTCTCCTTTCGAGGTTAAGAAAAATGCTCAAGTCGAAGCTCTGATTCAGCTTCACTGAGAAATGGAGCAATAGAGAGAGAAGTGTTGAGGGGATGAATGAGGATGAGCTCTTTATATAGGTGTAAAATTGTGTATTAATTTGGGGAGATTTATTACTAGTATTAATGTTGTCATAAATTGATCAGTATTAATTCAAATAATTTAATTGAGGTATTAAATTATTGGCATTAATTCCAATAATTAAATTTAATTATTAAATTATTGGTATTAATTCAAATAATTAAAAAATATATATATATAAAACATACATTGGCATAAAAATGTTTTGCCGAAATTTCGGGTTATAAAAAAACATACTTCCCAAGAGGTCACCCATCCTTGCACTACTCTCACACAAGCATGCTTAACTTTGGTGCTCTAATAAGATCCAGTTCATCTGAACCAATCTAGTTTTTCTCTTCCAAATTGTCTTAAAGTTCTTTTCTAAGGTTTTATAAACCCTCAAATGGTCGGTTCGATTTTCTTACTCGGTTTAACCAATTCTTTTCCCAGTTTTCCTTAACTCAAAAGGGTGGGGTTTACTGAATTATTCCTCGAGGGAAGTGCCAAAAGATGGTGGGGCAATGTCCAAAACCTGCATACCTCCACACCCACCTAGGAGCAGTTTGAGGAGAGGTACGCAAAGGAGTACATGGCTTCTCATCTGATTAATGAGAAGAAGCATGATTTCCTCCAACTTCGACAAGGGCTTAACTCTATATCGGAGTATCAAACTAAATTCAATGAGTTAAGACCCTTTGCTCCCGATCTAGCTGGACCGGCAGACATATGTCAGCGGTTCATGGACGGTCTCAATATGGACATACGAGACCATATGAGAGTACTCGAATGCCCCACAGACCTGGCAGTGGTAATCAGTATGGCTCATGAGTGTGAGCGACTGGTACAGACCCGACGTTGTCGGATGGAGCAAACGAACCGAAAGGAGGACAAGGGCTAAAACCATCAGGGAGGATGGAAGGAGCATAATGGTCCAAAATGGGGAAATACAATGCCATTTCAAAAGAGGAAGGATATGCCTTCACCTCCCTAGAGAGTAATCCCTACCCTGCCACAAGGAAACCCCCGTTGTCCTAATTGTCAAAGGTACCACCACAAGGGAACCTAGAAATCTCAGACCAGATGCTACAGCTAGAGTACCGGCTAGGGTATATAACCTCACCCAGGAAGAGGTTAGGAAAGACCCTAGTACCGTAGCGGGAACTTCCTAAAACCCTCCTAATTAGATTAAGAAAAATCATGTAATTGAAATTGCATTCAATAAAGAAAATCTTTTCTCTAAAAGTATGTGTTTCTCCAACCAGGGTACGTGCAATTATGAGAACATAAGGTCTATGCCCTCTTCGACTCAAGAGCTTAGAGATCATTCATCAAAGAGGACTTAATTCCAAGTTTACCTCTAGAACTCACCCCTCTAGGACAAAGTCTCAACATCTCACACCCTTAGGAGAAGGGTTAAATAGGAACAAATAGCTTAAGGGATGTGAGATAAAGATTAGAGGAATTAAACTCAAAGCATATTTGATTTCGTTGCCTTTGAGGGAGGTAGAAGTGATCCTTTGGATGGATTGGTTAAGTAACCACTAGGATAGGATGGACGGTGGAAAGAAGACAGTAACCTTCCACACTCCTAAGACAAAAGGACTAAAATTCCAAGGAGACTGAAGGAAGGGTGAAGTACAAATGGTGTCCCATATGAAGCCCAAAAGATGATTCAGAAAGGTTGTATGGCTTTTCTAGCTATGGCCATTAACAAGAAGTCTAAAGAAAAGGGACCCGAAGACATTCTGGTGGTTAAAGACTATCCACAAGTATTTTCGGAAGAATTACCTAGACTACCCCCAAGTCGACAGGTGGAATTCACCATAGAAATTATTCCAAGAACAAACCTCATATCCTAAGCCCTTATTGCATGGCTCTAGCAGAACTGAAGGAATTGAAGGAACAACTGGATGAACTATTGGAGAAGGATTTTATATGTCCTAGCCAGTCTCCATGGGGTGCACCAGCCCTATTCGTGAAGAAAAAGGATAGGAGCATGAGACTATGCATAGATTATAGGAAGTTGAACTAGGTCACCATCAAGAACAAGTATCCACTTCCACAGATTGATGACCTATTCGATCAACTAAAAGGAGCAGCCTACTTCTCCAAGATAGACCTTCAGTCAGGCTATCACCAACTCAGGATCCAAGAGGAGGACATTCCTAAGACGACATTTCGATCCCAATACGGACATTACGCTTTCAGAGTCATGCCATTCGTATTGACAAATGCCCCTGCAACCTTCATGGATTTAATGAAACGAGGGTTCCAACCACACTTGGACAAGTTCATGATAGTATTCATATATGATATTCTCATATACTTGTGAACTAGGTTGGAGCACAAAGAACATTTGGCAATCACCTTGGAGATACTAAGGGAAAACTACTTATATGCAAAATTCTCCAAGTGTGAGTTCTGGTTGTAGGAGGTAGGGTTCTTAGGACATATTGTCCAAAGATGGAGTCAAAGTAGACCTGTCAAAGGTGGAAGCTATTTCCGACTGGAAGGCACCCAGAAACCCTTCGGAGATACAAAGTTTCTTAGGTTTGGCAAGATACTATAGATGGTTCATGCATGATTTTTCTAAGATAGTAGCCCCTTTGACTTGGCTCACCAGGAAAGGAGTTAAATATAAATGGGATGAAAGTTGTCAGAAGTCTTTCTTGGAGTTGAAGACTTGGTTAACAACTGCACCGATACTCTCCCTTCTTGACCCAAGTGCGGGGGAGTACACCATCTATAGTGATGCATCTGAATAGGGACTCGGATGCGTACTAATGCAACAAGGGAAAGTTATCACTTATGCATCTTGACAACTTAAGGTACATAAGAGGAACTATCCAACTCACGACCTAGAATTAGCGGCGATAGTGTTTGCCTTATAGATTTGGCAACACTACCTCTACGGGGTTAAGGGTAGTATATACACTGATCACAAGAGTCTTAAGTATTTCTTAACTTAGAAGGAGTTAAATCTCCACCAGAGAAGATGGTTGGAATTGGTGAAAGACTATGAGCTTGTGATAGAGTATCACCCCAGAAAGGCGAATGCGGTGGCAGATGCCTTAAGTTGGAAATATCAAACCGAGGCGGCACAAATAAAGACAAGTTATATACCCTTGTTGCAATAGTTGTGGAGAATGGAGGTGGACCTAAAGATGGACAAGCAGGAGAAATGCTTATTGGCTAATGTGGTGGTAAGGTTCAGTCTAACCGAACTCATTAAGGCTCAAGAAAAGGCTAATAAGGAATTCCAATCTTATTTGAACTCGGTTAACAGAGGGTCAAAACCGGACTATGATTTGTGAGGTGATGGAGTGCTAACCTACAAGGGTAGGGTATGTGTGCCTCAAGATAAGGAGCTAAAGAGGTTAATCCTGGAAGAGGCACACGATTATGTGTATGCGATGCATCTGAACAGTACTAAGATGTACCACACTCTCAAATAAGGATATTGGTGGAAGGAATAAAGAGGGAGATTGTGGAATATGTAGCCCGATGCTTGTCCTGTCAATAGATTAAAGCTGAACATTAGAAACCATCAAGACTATTGCAACCTTTACCAATTCCAAAATGGAAATGGGAGCACATTACCATGGACTTTGTTACAGGACTACCAGTGACTAGAAAGGGTCGAGACGCAATTTGGGTCATCGTGGAAAGATTGACCAAATCTGCTCATTTCCTTCCTATAAGAGTGACGGATACAATGGAACAACTAGCTGTCTTATACATGAGGGATATAGTAAGACTCCATGGCATCCCGATGAACATAGTATCAAATAGAGACCCTAGATTTACATCAAGGTTCTAGCCAAGTTTACAAAGTGCCTTGGGAACCAAGCTCCATATGAGTACGACATTTCATCCTCAGACTAATGGACAGTCTGAGCGAATGATTCTGACCTTGGAGGACATGCTGAGGGCATGCGTACTCACCATGGACAAAGGTTGGGAGGAATACTTGTGCCTAATGGAATTTGCTTACAATAATAGCTATCAGGCCAGTATTCAAATAGCTCCTTATGAAGCCCTTTATAGACGACCTTGTCATACCCCTTTATTTTGGGAGGAAGTGGGGGAAAGGAAGCTGGAAAGAGTTGAGCTAATCGAGGATGCCACAGAGAAAATCAAGTTAATCAGGAGTCGCCTTAAGGCCACTCAGCACAGGCAAAAGAGTTATGTGAACCATCAGAGAAGAGATCTGGAGTTTGATGTGGGAGACCAAGTGTTTCTAAAGGTATCCCCATGGAGGGGAATACTTAGGTTTCAACAATGAGGAAAGTTTAAACCGAGGTATATCGGTCATTATCCCATCGTCCAAAGGATAGGACCGGTGGCCTATAAATTGGAACTACCTCCAAACTAACAGAGAATACAAGATGTATTCCATATCTTGGTATTTCGGAAGTACAAGCTTGATCCTAGCCATGTGTTGGACCGACCTCCACCAGAACTGGAAGAGAACTTGACCTATCAAATAGAACTGGTACGAATCATCAACCGAAGGGATAAGAACTTGAGGAGTAAGAGAATTCCTATGGTCAAAGTTCTCTGGCAAAACAAACCTGTGATAGAAGAGACATGGGACACCGAGAGTGTAATGAGAGATGGGTACTCTCAATTATTTAACATGTAACTGTTTTGGGGACAAAACCCCTAAAAGAAGGGGAGAGTTGTAAACCCCTTCTTTTGATAATAAGAAAAACTTGGGAAAAGAACCGGTCATTTCTAAAGAGAAAATTGAGTCGGTTTATAAATCGTAACCGATAGAGAAAGGGCAAATCAGGAAATTTATAAATTCTGAGTGACCTAAAAGGTCACAAAAGTCATGAGAAAGGACTTTAGGATGAATTGGAAGAGAAAACCAAACCAGTTCAGGTGAACTGGACCTGAATCGGTTTGAACTTCTATTGAACCAGGTTCTAAATTCATTTTTCTTGGTGGCTTAGAAAATTAAAATTGGAGAATTGAAGCCACCATTGGATAGAAAATGAATTTATATGAATTTAAAAATTTTTAATTTTTAAAAACTTGGTTGAATTGGGCCTGAACTGACCAATTTAAGCATTGAACACGGTTTGGACTGGTGTAGTCTGATTTGGAACATTGTCATCTTCTTCCTTCAGATAACAGTATTGTTCACTTGTTGGAAAATTGAGCAGCATATGCGAAGTGAAAAGTCTCTGTTTAGTGAGTTTCAAGCAATGAATGACTACCATAAAAGCACCAATCAAACAACCAAGGAGTCTTTGAGTTACCAATATAAAGAGCTCCTCCTCATTCATTCTCCCCACACCTAAAAACTTCTCTCTCTCTCTCTCTCTCTCTCTCTCTCTCTCTATTGCTCCAATTTTCAATGAAGCTCGAACCAGAGCTCTGACTTGGGCATTTTTCTTAGCCAAATAAGGCGAGGTTGGGTTCCTTAGATTCGGGGAGAAGTCAGCTACCCAACGGTAGTCTCCATTTTCTCCAAGGATTGCCAGAGAAGCGCCGGCACAATCAAACAGTGAAGCAACTCTGGCGGACTGAAGCTGCCCTATTTTGGCCGAGCTGAAAATGACCAAATTGAGCCCTCCTTAGGCCAAACCAAGCTCTCCCAACACTTCCACAGCCCTCATACGACTGAATTAGAGCAGAAAGGTAAGCCAATTTGGCTCCCCTCTGTAATTTTTAATCATTGTTAGAGATAGAATCGACAAAACTTCACTGGTTGAATTCTCCCTCAATTTGACATGAAATGATTCAACTCTTGATCCTAGGAGGAACCTTAGGATGAGAGTTATCTACCCCGATCGAAAGCTCGGACCATCGCACCCCTAACGGTAAGCTTTCGAAGCTTTCTCTCTCTAAGTTTAGTTTTCCGACGAATCTCTGTTTGAGCTCAATTCAGACCCAAATGACGTGATTCAAAGCTCTATTGAATCGTGTGAAAGTGTAGGAACTGATCCACACCTTCAATTAGATCAAATAACCACGATTGAATGGTCAATTGGATGAAATCAAATTCGGCTAGTTTGAAAGGGGGGAAATTGGGGAAATTTAGGAATTTCATAAAATTGAGGGACCAAAGTGCAATTTCCCAAAATTGAGGGCCAATTGGCCATGAAAAAGAAGTTAAAGGACCAATTGGTCAATTTTTAAATTTATTGGGGTTAAATTGCCATTTTTATAAAGTAGGGGCAAAATGGTAATTTTTGAAAAGTTTGGGACCAAATTGGAAATTTGGGAAACTTGAACCCCTTAAGTGATTTGGAAGAAATTGAGGACCCAAAGTGTATTTTAGAAGTTCTAAGACTCAATTTGGGGAAAAGTTTGCATTAGGGACCTAAAGTTAAGGAAAAATAACTTTAGTGACCTAAATGTAAATAATTGAAAAGTTTGGGCATTTTGCTCAAACGTGAGAAATTAGGGCTATTATGCCAAATATTAATAAACAAGGATGTCCAAGTCATGCAGGAGCACAAAGGACTGGGAACGCCAGCAAGGATAAGCTCGCGTGAAGGCAAAAGTCAATCAAGAGGAATACACTACACTTATCGGGTGAGTAGAATTTTTTTCACATTATACCCGGTTGGGATGATGAGTACCTCAAAAAGGAAAAACCACTACTAAGTGGAGATTTTTACATTACGCTCATTTGGGGTGATGTGAAAAACATGCGAAAAAACTACTTATCGGTTGCAAGTAGATCATACCCAGTTGATATGATAAACATCCACTCATTCTTAGGGTAGAAGTGGTCGGGCTTCTATCTAGGTGGCTGGTAAAGTCACTCCGACGCTACAAGTGGGTGCAGTGGACGGGCTGCCCTACAAATGTGTGATCCTTTCATGATGAAGGGTGTGTGTTGATTGTTAAACACACCGATTGTGGATAATGAGGAATTATGGTTTTGAATAACCGGAAATTCAAGAAAGGAATGATTTTAAAGAAATTAAGGAGTCTGGCACACTTCAATCCAAACTATTTTATAGAAACTCATATTTCAAACACCCATTCACTAAGTTATCAAACTTACCTCCTCCCTTTACGCCTTTTCAGGTAACCGAGGGAAAAACCTACCTACAGACATTCTGCTAGCTAAACCTGCAAGACGGGTATGTAAGTTTAAATTATTCAGTTTTGATTAATGTTATTTCAAGAAAGGTACAGGTATAAAGGATGCCTTACTCCTCACGGCTTAAGAAGGGGAAAACCCTTAATAAACCGGGAGAGTGGCGGGTTGCTCATGGGGATCCGACCAAAATGGATCAGGGCGTGACACCTCTGATGCCTCCTTTTCGTTTTGCATGTCGATAGACAATCGCACTAGAGTTTCTCTCCAAGCTCTTATCGATATACTGCAACACATGGAGGCTTTGCTCGATGGAATGATAGAACCCCTATTGGGAGATTTCCAGCCCAACGACTTCCATCCAACCCAACATTTGGGTGTCATCCAATGGGCTCCATTCGCTCTTCTATAAATTGGGCCGCACAAGGCCTCCGCAGGAAAGAAAAAGGCAATCCATCTGATGTTCCATTAAAAGGCCCGACTTACGGCCTTCTAGGCCTATATGCCAATTGTGTGGATTAATGGGCCATATGGCCACCCATTGTCCATCATACGAGTTCAAGCCCGTAACACATTAGACTCATTCCTCTTACAATTCGGAGCCCACCCCCTATCAACTCAATTGGTATGTTGATTTTGGTACTACCACACATATCACTAACACCTTATCTCACATGTCTATTCAAGATGATCCGACCCTTCCTAAGCATCTAATGATCGGCGACGGGACAAGTTTACTAATTTTATCTTATGGTTCTACTTATCTTCACTCTCCACTTTATAAATTTCTTCTCAATTGTATCTATTATATTCCTTGAATTTCTTTAAATATTCTTTATATCTCTCAATTTACTTAGGATAACCCATGTTATTTTGAATTTTATTCTACATACTTCCTTATCAAAGATCTCTTCTCTCATCAAGAGTTGTTGCACAAGAGTCATAAGGGCGGACTCTACTATCTTTGCACATGTTATAAATCTTTCCCCATTTTTCTTGCTACTTATGTCAATCATGCTGCGTCTATTTCTATTTGGCATCAACGTTTGGGACATCATGCTTTTCTTATTATTAGTCATGTGCTTTCTAATCATCTTTCTATGAAAAATATATCTCCGTTGTCATTCTGTGAATCTTGTTCTTGTGATAAAATTATTTAGCAACCATTTTCTCTCACTCATCATAAGAGTCTCTCTCTACTCAAGCTCATTCATATCGATATATGGGGACTCGCTCCCATTCTCTCTCACATCGACATGCCTACTATGTATACTTTCTTGATGATTACAATAAGTTTTCTTAGTTTTAAATTATGAAGTACCGTTCTGACATTATCTCTGTTTTTCAAGTATTTCGTTTACAAGTTAAAAATCAACTCAATTCTAAAATCAAATACTTACAATCTGATTGGGCCAAAAACTTTTTGTCCAAATCTTTTCAGTCAGAATTGCAGGCTGCAGGAATCTATCACCGTATTTCATATCCTCATACGCTTCAACAAAATGGTTCTACTAAACATAAGCATCACCACATAGTCAATATGGGTCTTACTCTCCTAAGTCATTCTCATGCTCCCGTTAAATACTGGGATTTTACTTTTGAGACAGTTGTATACCTCATCAACCGTCTTCCTATCCGGTCTCTTGGGTTTTGGTCGCCAATTCAGGTCCTCACCCATATTCTTCCTCATTATAAATCTCTTCGTGTTTTTTGTTGTCTTTGTTTTCCATACCTTCATACTTATCTTTCCCATAAATTACAACCTGGCTCTTTGCCTTGCATTTTTCTCAGATATCCCTCTAATTATGTAGGTTATTGAGTTCTTGATCCTCGAACTGGTCACGTTTTTATTTCTCGTACCGTCCACTTTAATGAGTTTGTCTTCCCCTTCTCTCATGATCATCCACCCATGCCTGACACCACCCAACACTCCATTGCTACTCTCTTGATTCCCTCCCTGTCCCAGTGCCACTCTTGGACTCAAGTATGGTTCCTTCTTCTCCTTTGAGTATACATGAGACTTCTTTATAGGCCTCTCCTACAGGTTTGCCCCTCCTTCTCCGTCGATTCCCCGCATGGTCATTCGCTCTTAGGATGGCTCTCTCCCTCCTCGGTGCTTTACTATCAACCCCTCCTTATTTGTGGCATAGGAACCTCGCACCTTTGCTCAAGCTCATCATCACTCTCTTTGGATGGATGCCATGAAAGTTAAACTATCCACCCTTCTTCACAATCATACATGAGATTTGGTTCCTACCAACCCTAATCATCCAATTATTGGTTGTAAGTGGGTTTACAAGATTAAGGAAAATCCTTATGATACAATTTTTCGACATAAGGCTCGACTCATTGCTAAAGGTTTCTCTCAGCAACCGGATTTGGATTATAATACCACCTTCAGCCCAATCATCAAGCCCGTCACCATTCGGGTCATCCTCTCCATTGCGGTCTCTTCCAATTGGCCTATTTGTAAATTAGACGTAAATAATGATTTCATGCATGGTCACCTTACCGAGTAAGTCTACATGTCTCAACCACCAGGGTTCTCTAACCCTGTTTATCCTCATCATGTGTGTCAACTTCAGCGGTCACTCTATGGACTCAAAAGAACTCCCCGTGCCTGGTTCCTCAACCTTAGCTCCTTCCTTCAAACTCTAGGTTTTTGTGGCTCCATTGCTAATAGCTCTCTCTTCATTTACCGCAATGCTCTTTCTATTATGTTTCTGCTTGTCTATGTTGATGATCTCCTCATCACAGGCTCACCCAATGCTTCTGTCGAGTCCATTATTTTTGCTCTTCGGGCTGAATTTTCCATCAAGGATTTGCATCCGCTACACTGCTTCCTTGGCATTGAAGTCAAGCACTCCTCTCAAGGTATTCACCTTACACAAACCAAATATATTCATGATCTTCTCTTTAAAGTTGTCATGACTACCTGTCGGCCAGTCTCTACTCCCATTAGCTCTAGCCCCCATCTGGCTGCTCTTACGGGCAATTTACTATCAGATCCAACCCAATATCGCAAACTTGTGGGTTCTCTTCAATATCTCACTCTTACTTGACCTGATATCACTTATATTGTTCACCAAGCTTGTTAGTTTATGCACCAACCCACAGATGCTCATTGGACTGTCGTCAAGTGTATCATCCACTATCTCCAAGGTATTGCCCATATTAGCTTAACCTTTTGGCGTCACTCACCTCATGATCAACATTAGTTTTCTAATGTCAATTGGGTTGGCAACCTTGATGATCATCATTCTGTTAGTGGATTTGCCATTTTTCTGGGTCATAATTTGATCTCATGGAACTCTCGGAAGCAATGCACTGTTGCTCACTCTAGCACTGAGGCTGAATATAAGAGCATGGTTAATGTTACTACAGAGATTATCTGGCTCCAATCTCTCCTTCACAAACTTCATCTACCTCTCTCTGACTCTCCTATATTGTGGTTTGACAATCTCTCAGCCATTTATCTCACAGACAACCCTATTTTTTACACCCACACTAAACATATTAAAATTGATTAACACTTTGTTCGTGAACAAGTTAACAATGGATGTCTTCGTATTCGTTTTATTGGTATAAATTCTCAACTGGCTGACATTCTGACTAAATGCTTGTCTATTTCTCGCTTCTTCTTTCTACGGTCCAAGCTCAATCTCTGAGATCTTCTCTTGAACTTACGAGGGAATAAAAGCCAAGTCAACATATTTGCACCTACAACCACCATATCACCTACAAGAACAACATCACCTCCATTATCACCTGCAGAAATATGCTATCAATAGTGATTACTTTTATTATATTGTATATTTTTTCTATTATGTTTTATCATCTTATATACACAAATTGTATAAATTATCATACAAGTGATAAATGAAAGTGAATTACAGAAATTACCTACTTATTGTCCTTCTTCCACTCCTTTTAGGCTTTATATCATAAATAAGAAAAATTTATAATAATATAGAAATATAATTGTGTATTGCACGATTAAATGAATACAAGTATAATATCTAGAGATATATAGTGTATTTACATGAATAGACATATACCATTAATGATTTTTAATAGTTAATGGTTGTGATTATTCACAATAAGGTTCCTTGACAATGCCATTAGTGTCTTCTAAATCCGATTAAATTTTGATATTGCTAGTAAAGACTTTTCTTGTGTTCGTGTGTCAGATCATAGTTATTAGTTATAATACGTATCTGTAATGGATGATGGAAGTGAAATAATGTTGGTGTCTGAATTCTAGTGATAATGCATCATGGTTGAGTTGGATTCACAAGTACTTATTAGATTAATTTGACACATTGAAACCGAGTTTTGAAGAAGGGCAATCCAATTAAGAAAGAAATGGGTTAGTTTTGATTAGAAGAAAATCAAATTCCTATAATGATACAAAACGCCGGCATGTGCATGAACAATATTCCATTAGTCTATTTACCATTGTATTAAATGAATATATCAAGTCCGATAGGTGCATGGAGGATGATCCGTACTTGTGTAATTCAGGCCCATCCACATAATGGGCCGGAAAGCCGAAATAATTTGTACAAGGCCCAATATTATAAGTCAAAGTCAAATATATTATTTCCCCATAAATTTAATTTACAATAAAAATATTAAAATGTTATTTAAAAAAACGTGTAAACGGAAAACAGTAACCCTCGAAACCTCGATAAGGGCCCATCCGAAGCCCCTCTTCCAGCAATCTTGTCGGAGTCTTAAGTCGTCACTGTTAAGAAATCAAGGGAGGAGAACCCTCCTTCTCCGAATTGGTCCATTTGCCACTTTTTTGACTTGTCTTCCCACACCTACTGCTGCCCGCCTCCTTCCTATTCCCTCTTCCACGGTGCCGTGCCGGAATTCACCAATTCCCTTCACCTTCTCCAAGTTTCTCTCTGTCAGGTGCGCGTTCTGTGTAGTATAGACGACTCAGGGGACAGGAGAGACAAATGGGGTGCCCGGCGAAGATCGCTCCGTCTATGCTGTCCTCGGATTTCGCCAACCTGGCATCGGAGGCTCAGCGTATGCTTGACTGCGGCGCCGATTGGCTCCACATGGACATCATGGTACGATGATTTCTCTTTAATTGTTACGGGTGCAGAATTCAATGGACGATTGTGGTGGTTCCTAGCAAAACCTTACATGGGTTAATTCGTTATTTGCTTCATGAATCGGAGTATTACTTGTCAATGTGATATCATGCTGCATCATTAAGAGCATATTATAGCCAAATACCAGAAATTGTTCAGTTTTCCGGTGCTCGATGCAATTGAATTATTGTCGAGGTGGCTGTGGGTTTTCTACCGCTAGATTTGTCTGTTGTTTTAGAATGGGGGCATTTCTTCTTTGGCGGCATGAATTATTCGAGTGATTGTGTTGCTTTGTTCAAAACCAATATTTAGCTTAAGAGTCTCCGTCCCTAGACGGATTGCAATTCACAGTATTTGGTTTTCCTTAGTTTCTTCCGAGTCTCGTGATTCTGCAAAGCACACGTGGATAGGATGTTTGGTGGGTGCTTTGTCGTTGACTAGGATGATTCTTCACGCCTTTCTTTCTTTTTTTTTGCACGACTCCTGGAATTGATTCAGTTTCATCAATGATCTGTCTGCAGGATGGGTAAGTTCTCATGCTGTGCACTGATAGCTGCTGGTATTATCTTCATAGTGTTAAAGGGTTTGAAGTTCTATCGCCTTATCAGTTACCCATTTCATCCTCATTCATAGTTTCAATCCTAGTGGATCAGTATCAGTTTCCAATGATGAGTTTATAATTAATGCTTAGTATCCCAGGCTCTGCTAATTTGCAATAATTTGGGTCCAAATGGAAACAATGAAGAACTTGATAACTCACCAATGAAAAATAGATGAATGGTTTTGTTGGAAGGAATACTTGGAAAGCATTCTTCTACAGCATAAATTTCGTAGTTAGTGAATGATATTTGGTCCGCTGATGATATTTTGCTTTCTCTGGTTTCCTGAGACAGGCATTTTGTTCCAAATCTTACTATCGGTGCTCCTGTCATCAAGAGCTTGCGGAAGCATACAAAGTAACTGCTTTAACATCCCAATTTATTCATTTGAAAATGCAGTTCTTTATGTTTAGAATGCGTGTTTTTTTTTCTGACGACACCGGGCTAATACAGGGCATATTTGGATTGTCACCTTATGGTCACCAATCCACTTGATTATGTTGAACCTTTAGGGGAAGCTGGTGCTTCTGGTTTTACGTTTCATGTGGAGATATCCAAAGGTAGTAATCTGGTCTATTCTATCCTGCTACATTCCTTTATCATGAATTCATGATATTCATCCTGTTAACTGCTTTCTAAATTATATTCTGCTGCTTGCAGAAAATTGGCAGGAACTTGTCCATAGAATAAAGGCCAAGGGCATGAGACCCGGGGTGGCAGTTAGACCTGGAACTCCCATCGAAGAGGTTTACCCACTGGTGAGTGGTTTGATATAAAAGTTCCAAATTCGCAGATAGAAGTTAATCATCTTTAAAATAAGACTGCACTGTATATATATCTCTATTTACTCTGCCATTATTACATTGAACAACAAGAAATGTTATGGGGATATAAGTAGTCTCTTGACCGAAGGATTATCCTTCTTCCATAGGTTGACAGCGAAAATCCAGTGGAAATGGTCCTTGTTATGACTGTAGAACCTGGATTTGGAGGACAAAAGTTCATGCCGGAAACAATGGATAAGGTGCCATTCTTATTTATTTGTTCTTCTTCATCAATTGCTCTCTTCCAATTTCGAAAGATAAGTTGACAGTGATGATTCCATCCTCTTCAATTTCAGGTTCAGAAACTAAGGAAGAAGTACCCGTCTCTTGACATTGAGGTAAGTCATTTTTGTAATTTCAGATATTTCATCATCTCTTTTGTCTGCATCATTCTAGTTGAGAAAACTTGCTGCTTCCTTGAAGTTGACATTTCAAGGATCTCCATGATATAGATAACAAGAAATATGCCATGGATATTTGCCTTTTTAGATGTGTGATTGAATTGTGTAGGTGGATGGAGGTCTAGGACCTTCAACCATTGCCATGGCGGCATCTGCAGGAGCAAACTGCATAGTTGCTGGAAGTTCGGTCTTCGGATCACCAGAACCAGCACAAGTTATATCTCTCATGAGGAAAGCTGTTGATGAGTCCCCCAAAGTCATTTAATCTTGCTTCCATACCAGTCCAATAAACGGTTGCAAAATTAACAATTTGCAGGACTTTGCATCAATATCTGAGAATGTGAACAATTATTTTTTTCTATGGGGTGTATTTTAGCATTACAATTGCCATCTTATGAGCTACCCCCACCTGTAGCTGCACTGACCTCACCTGACCAGGCATACTCATTCACCTCTGCCGCCTTTGGGTGGCCGGTGGACGGGTGGAAAACTTTTTCCGACGGGTTTCCTACCGGTGCTGGTGGCAAGTTATTCAATAATATGATCATAATATATATTAGAATAAAATTTAAATTAATTTATAAAATTTATATTATAACTTCAGTTATTTGAGTAATAATAAGTGGCCGGTTTCCATGAACCAAGTGCTTTAGTGACCCTAGCCGAACCGGTGAATACACTTATTTGAGCGTATCGGATCGGGTCGAACCGGAGCTCAAATCGAACAGCGCCAAACGCATCCAGCATGCCTGCTATAGTGGCGGGAACTGAAATTCAGAAATTCGTGAAATGCTTTCGAGCGCCATTAACGATTTTAAGTTAAGCTCGGTTGGGAGAGGCGGGATAAGGCGAATGAGGGAAGTGGAGAAGAAGGGTGGACAGCAAAATTGGTAGGCGGGGGAAATCATGCAGCCAAAGATAAGTTCCTTCTTCAATCAGCCTGTGCCGCCTGGGGTTTCTGAAAAGAGCGGCGATCCTTTGGAGCTATGGGAGAAGACGGAGAACGTAATCGTCCGGACGTACGAGCGCAGACCTCCTAAATCAAACGGGTAATGATTTTATTTGGGAAAAATAGGGTTTCTGGGTGCGAAAGACGAATGTTCCTGAGCTAATTTACTGGAGTTAGGGTTTTCCTTTCAGTTGGCCTATAGTTCGATTGGCGCTTATGCACCGATTGATCAAATAATGGTTTGCCGAGGCAGTTTTCTAAATTTGGTTGTTTATATATGCTTTCTCAAATGAAAAGTATTCTCGTTCGTGAAGGATTTGAGCCCCGTTTCCTATTCTTTTTTATGAGCCCTACATGCCCTTCTGAATATTTCTGTGATTTATATAGAGACTGATTCACGATAGGTGCAATGTGAATACTTGGGGCTGTCTGTTTGTCGAATAATACTGAGAGAAGTAGGAAAGATTTCTCAAGTTGTAGCACTGACAGAAAATGTCTGGTGGTTTCATCTTATTGGTTTCTTTGACTGAACCTTTGTGATCTTTCATACCGACAGAGAAACTTACAACAACAAAGAGTCAAATATCAGAGTATTGCGCAATAGAAGCATCTCAAAGGGACTCGGAACGCCATCGATTCCTGGACCCACAATATCCGGATCAACAGTCAATAAGAATAAGAAAAGGAGCTATGCTCAGTTTCACTTGGTAGTGGGTCAGTCTGATTTTCTTCTGCGAACTTGCTCTGCCTGTGGAATGAAGTATGCTCCTGGTGATGAGGAGGATGAAAAGGCTCACACAGTTTTTCACAAGAATTATACTCTAGGAGTTCCCTTCAAGGTTTGTCTAATATATCCTTATAGGCTTGTGATTATTTTGCTTAAAATTGTGGTGCTCATTTAGTGGTACTAATCACCTTATCCAACAGGGTTGGATCAATGAAAGGCTCATACCTACGCCTTCCACTGAAGTTGGGCGTATTGTTGTGGTATTACAGAGTGATCCTCTTGCACACAGGAAAAAGGTTAGACCACATCTTGATTTTAAACTCTTAGACTTTCCCTTGTCATTTATTTTGTTTTTTTTTCTGATAATGCAATGGGAATTTGTAAATTCTTTATGTGCAGACTCATTACATATTAAGCATTTGGGTTAGTATTTTATGTACAGACTCACTGGGGGATGTGCTAACTTGATAACTCTATTTCTAGGTCCAAGAGGTTGTAAAGATGATGGAGAGTGAGCTTGGATGTGGATGGATATGCAATGAACTGTGCAAGGTGATCCTAGAGCTTTCAAAAATACCGTGGAGATATTCCAATGATGTTTATAGCTGCCTAGGACTTGTTTAATGGACAAGTGATGGCTCAATGTGTTTGATTATTTGCCTTCCAAATTTCAGGTCTACCTGTTCATAACTTCTCAAAGGATTGCTGGCTGCTTAGTTGCTGAACCCATAAAAGAAGCATTCAAATTTATTTCTGACTATGAAACTAAGACTGAAGCTGAAGGCCCAAACATAAAGGAGGGAGGGATGAA
This sequence comes from Trapa bicornis, assembly GCA_030064425.1. Lineage (NCBI taxonomy): Eukaryota > Viridiplantae > Streptophyta > Magnoliopsida > Myrtales > Lythraceae > Trapa > Trapa bicornis. The sequence continues at coordinate 11,652,806 of CM057741.1, read as the reverse complement.
ACTGAAGTCGGTTGGTCTTCGATTTGGAAACATTGAATTTCAAAGAGAAGTTATGAAAAAATTGCCTTCTGTGGCTGCCAAAGAGAATTTAAGTGGAGCAATCTACTGTGAAGAGGATGCTGTGCCAGCTGTTTGTGGTGTTAGAGCTATTTGGGTCTCTCCATCCCATAGAAGAAAACACATAGCCACTCATTTACTGGACGCTGTGAGGTAACTTCTGTTTCTATATGTGCGTTCATCTTTCTGTAGATATAGAATGCGGTATCCCATCTTTCTCGTTGAAATTCTAAATGCTCATTTGATTTCTTGACGGGCCCTCTAATTTAGGAGAAGTTTCTGCATGGGAACCATGCTTGATCATTCAGAGTTGGCATTCTCACAACCAACCTCTGCAGGGAAGGCATTACTGTTCCACTATATGGGCAGCAGACCTTGTCTTCTGTATAAAGCGGATGCTTCAAACTTGGGCTAAGCCTTGCTTTCTGTACAAGTTTCCCTGATTGTTTTTAATGGGATTCCACGTAGATGTACAAAGATGTCATCAGTTAAAATATGCACCTTGACTTCAGACAGATGATAAGTTTCAAGCTTAGTGATGGAATACAGTTTCTTTAAGGCCTGTAATAATACATGCATAATGAGGAAACAATTGCTTCATTATGTGAAGTGAGGGCTTGCTTTGTTTGCTAGATCAATTCCAGAAATTTTAAGAGATGTGGATGCATTTCATGTGTATTGTTTGTAGGGACAAAATACAGGAGAAGAGCCCTGATCATGATGCTTCTGGGTTAAGTAAATGGCAACCAGAAAGGATCATATACGGTACTATTGGCTCATCGTTATACACCTACAATCATGGTTTATATTACCATTGCAGTCAACCATGGAAATCCATGGTTAGTTTTACTTATCAACTCAGGCCTTCATCATTTCATGCCTCTGCTTTAACATGCAATGGAGTCTTGTGTCCTCTCTCTCTCTCCCTCTTTGTCTCTCCTTGTTAATACTTACTCTTAATCCACTCATCTTCCACAATCAACCCTCTTCTAGAATCACTACCTGTTTCATTGAAATGACGGTACACAGAATTCATATCAGCTCATAATTCATCAAGGTGGGGCTTCAAAAAATCAACTGATCATCTTTGGGGACTTCCTGCAAATCCTTCCTATTCACATTTGCCCCCATATGGGTGTGTGATTAACCCGCTGCCTCTTCTCTTCAAATCTTTGGTTAAATCAACTTTTAGATTCTTTATATTTTCTAAAGATTACCCCATCACCCCAAGAATCTTGTACCACTTACACCCTCTAGCTTCTTGTATAGATCCAATATACTCTCTCAAACAGAACAAATTAATTGCCATATTTTAACTTCACTCTCTTGTATAATAAGTTAATGGAACAACCTTTGCTATGGTATGTAAACTATGTTGAAATTAGTTGTATACATGATAAGCGCTCAAACAATGATTGAGTCATTCAAATCAATTGGTTACAAATCGATTAATAAGGTTTATCCATTAGAGTTTTTTCCATTGCTATAAATACAAGAAATATATAATGTAATCCATTTAATCATTAAGGGGTTTACAAGTGTTTTCATGGGTATACCTGTGCACAAACTTTATCACTTATTCGGTTGCATAACATATATGGTACTTTCTAGCAAATCTGCAAACATTTTCACTTTGTTCTACCTTTTTCGACAGAGAATTGAGGAGGGAAGAACCCTAATTACTTGGGGAAGGCCTGAGGAAGGCAGTAAAGGTAAAGTAAGGAATAAAAGAGTAAAGTGATTTACCTTTTAAAATTAGTGTGAATTTTTATGTTTATTAAAACAAGAAAAGAGGATGATGAATTTTAAATTCGTAATCTTACAAAGGTCGAACTAATAAGGGAGGTTCAACATTTGGTATAAAACAACAATACATTTAAGAGTAATAAGTTCTTGAAAAACCTTACATGCATCAACAACTATTCTTGAAGGTAAAAGAAATTATAAAGGTTGAACAATTTTTTGTAATCTTTTTTCTTGTAAGTAATATGAACAATTAGATAAACGCCTAGAGATAGAGAAGAAAGAAAGAGAAAATTGCACCAAATTAAGGAATATCCAAATTTTGATTAGCACTGCAACCCTTAGGCAATTATGATGAAAAACCATATTCTATTCAAAAAAATTTGGAATCTCATTAAAAAAAATTTACTTACTTCAACAGAAGAAATTGAGCTGAAAGAGTTGGAAGAACTACAATTAATCGATTTCAAGGTAAAATTCATTAATAGAACTATAATGTAAATAATTATTAATAAAAAACAGGTAAAGATATAGAGACACAATAAAATATATGTATCAAGCTCAACTAAGGTTTTCTAAAATGTTTACTTTGATAAATCAAATAGATATATATATAGAGAGGATGTTGATCAAAAGGTTGTGGTTGAAAAAAAGTTTATAAATTTTGACACCAAAGTTTAATTATTTTGTTCAATTGAATAATCAAATAATGTTGAAAAATTAAATAGAAATGAACTTTTAATTAGTCTTTTGATTCAAGAAGAAAAAGATGCAAAGCCAAGACACTAAGAAAAAGATGCAAAGCAAAGACACTAAGGAACATCTAAATATACAAGGTATAGAAAAGAAAGATTCTTTTGAAACAAGAAGCAATTTCAAACCACCAAGCAAATGTAATTTTAGGGGTTGAGAGTGTGTGAGAGGGAGGTCACTTGCAAACAAATATTTTTTTTTAATGTTTTAAATGTTATAAAATAATACTTTAACCACATGAAAGAGAAGTCTTGAAATAGATGGAGATAAATGGTTTTTATACTTAGGATGCACTAACAATATGAATGGTAATAAATATTAATTTTTTAAATTGAATGAAAATTTAAGATAGATAATAATATTATGAAATAACTCCAAAATATTAGTTATGAACAAGTTAGGGTAAAGTTTTCTTCATAAATATTATTAAGAGTTAGTTTCTTAACTATTTTTAAACCATTGGATTTATACCGACCTTTTATTACTTATTTTTTACTTATTTTCTTACCCACTTTTTAAAGTTTCCTGGAATATTTTTAGTTTTTTGGTAAAAATTTTAGTACAATTTTTCTATTTCTTATATTATTTATGAAAACATGTATAATAATATTTTATAAAATTATAAAATATTAACTAAATTAACTCAATAATACTCAAAATCGAAAATCTCACTCATAATTTTATAGGGAACTTGTTCATCCGGGTGAGTTTTCCAATTATTTCAAGAAGCATATTACTAGTATAATGGTACATAAGTTCACCCTACATTCCTTATTGATGATTTTAGTAGGAGTTATCTAGCTCCTATGTCGTGACTAAACAAGGAGTTCTTCAATTTCGAAACCTAGTTTCACAATCTATTATACTCAATATAGGAAATCAAGTTGTCTAGACAATCAAAGTCTCTTACTTTAAAAAGCCAGTATCTCTAGTAACTATCCGGTAACAAAAACTCCAAATTTACCTTAGAGGTCCACTCCATTATGTTTGAACCTACTTCTCTTGCTTACTCAACTCACTTGATTGTTTAACCAGATCTGAACAAAAGCCCAAATTCATTTAAGTCTCAACCCATAAATCAAATTCTAAGTAATTTAGCCTAATATTTCACTTCACTTCAATCTAACCAATTTAGGCACAAATATTTCTAGCCCAAATTATTTTTAGTCTAAAATTAATTTCATTCTAATTAGTATCAAATTTAAATTCAAAACCCAATTAGATTTTTAACCTATATTTTCTTATCGGATCCACCATTTTTCTTCATTTAAGCCCAATTTAATTTCACAAAATCTCAATTAAGCCTAATACTTTCCATTCTAATTTCACCTTCTCAATTTGAATGGAGGCTCATTTGAGTTCGGCGGCAATGGTGTCGACCGTTCAAGTTTGCCCACCAGGATCCGTGGCCATTAGGGTTGGAGCAGGACGTAGAAAGAGATGCCCAAACCTGACTGTAAAGCTCGTCCCTTGAAGATAAGGAAAATCGGCGAAATAATCGGTTAACTCGAGTGAGAAAATCGAATCGGTTCATAGATCCCAACCATGAAAGAACGAGCAAAATGGGAAATTTACACATCCCGAGTGACCCAAAGGGTCATAAAAACCATGGAAAGGGACTTTAGGACAATTTGAGAGAGAAAATCAAACCGGTTTAGGTGAATCAGATCTGAACCGGTTTGAACCATTATTGAACCGAATGCTAAATTCATTTTTCTAGGTAGCTTAAAATATTCAAATTGTAGAATTGAAGCCACCATTAGATAGAGAATGAATTTAGATAAATTTAAAAATTTTTAATTTTGAAAAACTCGGTCGAATCATGCCTGAACCGGCTGGTTTAAGCATTGAACCCAGTTCGGAATAATGTCGTCTTCTTCCTTCAGATGACAACACTGTTCACTCGCCGAAAAAATGAATAGCACCGACAAAAAGGAAACGTCTCCGTTCAGGATGTTTTAGACCATCAATAAGTGTCATTAAGGTGCTAAACGGACGATTGGAGAGTGCTCGAGCTCCCTATATAAAGAGCCCCTCTCCATTCATCCTCTATACACCTAAAAACTTCACTCTCTCAGCTACTCAGTTTTTCGACGAAGCTCAAACCGGAGCTTTGACATAGGGGGTTTTTCTAATCCAAAGAAGGTGAGGTTGGATTCCTTAGACTCGGGGAGAAGTCAGCTACCCGACCATGGTCACCATTCGATCCGACGATCATTGGAGAAGCACCGACGTAATCAAACAGTGAAGCAGCTCCAATGGACCGAAGCTATCCGGTTTTGGCTGAGTTGAAAACAACCAAATTGAGCCATTCTCATATCAAACCAAGCTCTCCCAACACTCGCTCAGCCCTCACACGACCGAATTAGAGTGGAAAGGTAAACCAATTTGGCTCCATTCTTTAATTTTCAATCAGTGTTAGAGAGAGAAACATTAAAACTTTACTGACCAAATTCTTATTCAATTCGACATGAATCCTAGGAGGAACCTCAAAATGAAAGCTACCTGCCCCAATCAAAATCTCGGATCATCACACCTCCAACACTAATCTTTCGAAGCTTTCTCTCTCTAAGTTCAGTTTTACGGCGAATCTTTGTTTGAGCTCGTTCCGGCCCCAATTCATGCGATTCAAAGCTCAATTGAATTGTATGGATATGTAGGAACATAATTTTATCTTCAATTTCAACAATTAAACCCAATTGAATGGTCAATTTGATATAATCAAATTCAGCCTGTTTGAAAGGGGGGAAATAGGGGAAAAGTTTGGGGGAAATTGGGGATTTTGTAAAATTGAGGAACCAAAGTGCAATTTTCTAAAATTGAGGGCCAATTGGCCATGAAAAAGATATTGGAGGACCAATTGGTCAATTTTTGAAATTTATTGGGGTCAAATTGCCATTTTTGTAAAGTAGGGGTAAAATGGTAATTTTTGAAAAGTTAGGGACCAAATTAGAAATTTGCAAAACTTGAACCCCTTAAGTGATTTTTAGTAAAATGAGGACCAAAAGTGAATTTTAGAAAGTTTCGAGACTCATTTGGGAAAAATTTAGCAGTAGGGACCTAAAGTCAAAGAAAAAGAACTTTAGGGACATAAATGCAATTAACTGAAAAGTTTGGGTATTTTCATTCATACGTGAGGAATGAAGGCTATCATGACAAATGTTAATAAATGAGTATGTCCTAATTGTGTATGGACACAAATGATCGAAATGCCAACAAGGATAAGCTTGTGTGGAGGTAAAATGCCGAATAAGAAATAATGAAGGCTATTAGGCTGAAAGATAATGAACCGAGATATTCATATCGTGTAGGAACACAAAGTACCGGGAACGCTAGCAAGAACAAGCTCGCGTAAATATAAAGAACCGTTCTAGTGGAATTCACTACATTAACGGGTGAGTAGGTTTACTAACGTCATACCCGGTTGGGATGATAAACACAACTTAAAGTTAAAAACCACTTACCGGTTGTGAGTGTGATTTTATATCATACTCGGTTGAGGATGATAAGTACCTCGAAATGAAAACCCACTATCAAGTGGTATTTTAAACATCACAACTTAAATGGGTGATGTGAAAATCATGCGAAAAAACTACTTAACGGTTGTAAGTAGATCATACCTGGTTGGTATGATAAAACTTGCTCGAGTGAAGTTGAAAACCCGTTAATCGGTTATGAGCAGAGATGTCCTTATACCCGGTCCGTATAATGGATAGTTGAAAACCTATTTTTATCGGAAGTGCTCTCCCCTGATTATGTGCCAATGCTTAAATGATTTGGGAGACCTTCTTAACGGGAGCTCGAATAACTCTTATAGGCCGGGGGCCTTGGTTTTGGAAATTGGGGGCTAATATGCCCGATTTTGAAAATCTCGTACAATGGGCCTAAGGCCAGTTAGCACGAGTAGGAGCTCGTAAACAAACATGAGTTATATGCCATAAAACTTTAAATAAAGGAATTGTTTGGTCATGGTACCAAAACAGAACCGACATACTCAGTTAACTAGCGGTAGTGTGACATGATAGGTCGACGAACTAGTCAAGACAAACAACTGTAGGTTGAGTTGAGGGTCGGGGCCGTTGGATCAGTGGCACCACATATTATATGGCATGATAAGAAAATACTGATTGTGCTGCATTGTGATTACGGGACCATCAAGACGCCCAAGAGAGTAGTAATGCGTTCTAAGGGCACTGGATGACTTGGTGGATATAAGGGCAATTTGTCGTACTAGGTGACCATGCGAAATTTGGAGTAGCACCAAGCGCACGAGATTGGGGTGGGGTCGGGATGAGATCTCTATCCTCATACGGATATGGAGAATTGATTTTGGGATTAAGGGTCGAATGTCACGTAAATCCACTCATTTTTAGGGTAAAAGTGGACGTGTTTCTATATAGGTAGCTAGTAAAGTTGCTCCTACGCCACAAGTGGGTTCAGTGGACGAGTTGGCCTGCGAATATATATTTAACTTTCATGATCAAAGATGTGTATTGGGTGATGACATACCGTGATTAATAAAGAAATTGTGATAAAACCGAAATTTGATATGAAAGGATTTTTGAAAGAAAGGAGTATCGCACACTACAATACAAGTCTTTTTCTTAAAATTTAAAAGTTTTGAAAAACTTATTTATTGAGTAGTTTTACTCACCCTATCCCATATATCTCTTTCAAAATGTTCCGAAAAATCTACCATTTAATACCATCAATTAAGACGACTCTGACAGAGGTATAATAAATTTAAATTATTATTTAATTTTAATTTATGCTATTATAGTAAAATGTGCAATTATAAAAAATGTATTACTATTTACTATTTATAATAAAAAAACTATTTAATAAACTAAGATAGTGATAAATTACTCACAAAAATCCGATTAAACCAAATTGGAGCATGACCTATCTTCTCTTAAAGTACTCCCAGGTTCTTCCACAAAAGCATCGGTGAGGAGATGTATCATGTTCGAGAAACTCTCACCACCCCCTCAACATCTATTGACTTCTCCGCCCACTTCAATAACTCACCCACCAATCACCTTCCACACACTTGCCTCAAATTAAGATCGGGTGACGGGTATACACCTATCGCGCCCGCCGTGTACCTCCCTCACCACGTGGAGACCTTCCACATCGTGGATAATTTCCACCTTCTTGACGAGGGGGCTTCGTCCTCAGCCCTCGCACCGCTCGACTCTCGAAGATGGACAGTGGTAACGAGGATATTATTGGCAGATTCCTGTCGGGCGTCGCCCCTAGGGTCACCTTCCACAGGGGTAACCGCAACATCAGACGAATCCTCTCCTCCAGCGGCAACCCACCATTACTACTACTATTGAACTCGCCATCCATTTCAGCGTAAACGGATGGTAACTCCCGGCTTCCTCATCTGCTACAGCCTAAGAACCACCCTACAATAAATCCACCGCACGGAAGCCTCCAAAAGGTTAATCCCACGGGTCATTCCTCCTCCGATTCAGATCTTCCACTTTCATCCATACTTTGTTCCTACATTTCCAGCCTACTATTAAGTAGCATCTCCTGGCAATATGCCTTTAGGGTGATACATATGCTTACATGGCATTTCCCTAGCCTCCACCCCCAACTCAAACAATTCCTTGCACACAACACAGTGCAAATGCATGTATGATCCCGTTGATTCTAATAGTGGACATCGATTCAACAGCCGCTTTATAGGCGGGCGAGCCTCCTCACCCTACACAAGGGGATTTAGAAGCCTATCAAAACTACATCACAGAAGAAAATTCGGCATGCCCTACAGAAGTGACCTAAGACAGGAACCTCCAACCTCGTTGTAATATAATTCATAACCAGTGCTCCCGCGCTCTTGATCAGATGGTTTGCGAAGAACAGACACTAGATTGAAAGGGAATCTATTGCTAGGGCTAGGTTGTCTCTAGTTCCTCCCGGTAGTAGAATAAGGACTTTGGCCAGAGATGGGATTGGTACATGAACCAGATCCTGAAAAGGGCACGTACATGGCTGTCTCGGGAATCTCTGCCGTAGAACAAAGCTGCTAGTCTCAAAGGAATTCATGTTTTTGATCACCTTAGTGGCCGTCTCAAACTCAGAGGTGGTCATCTTTAACTTCCAAGTGCATATGCATTTGTTGTGGAGTTTTGGAGATTCTTCCCTCTTGAAGTAGGTGTATATGCTGGAGAAGATATTTGGCGGATGAAGCCTCAATGGAAGTGTCCTTCATGTTGTGGTGGGGTAATGGATCCAGTGAGGTGAGATGCACAGGAGCAAGCGGCGCACCTATCACACCGAGCATTGCCCTCAAATCAGCCACCATTCCTGTCGCCGACGGTGCTGTTGTGGAGCTGACCCTTGACCCAGCTCCCAAGGTCGGACCCTTTGGCCCTACTCTTCACTAGATCCTCCTTCCTTTGTTCATCCGGTCAGGACTCTCCATCACTGGCCTGAGACTCCCGGACCTCCAAATGAGCAGCTCTGGGAGCGAGAGGGCGAGAGAGCCCGGACAACCTCCTCACTAAGAAATGAGAAAAATCTCAACTTTTTCTCCATCTGTTCCACTAGAAAATCAAGAGTGACCGAGGACCCGAGTAAAAGTTGTAAAGCCCACCCACATACGGAGAGAAAGGGAGAGACACTATCGGGTTTTCTGTTCACACTGAGTAATGAGAACTAGAGAGAGGGTGAAGGAATAGCAATCGTAGAAGATGGAGAGATAGAGAGAAGGTAATGGAGTTCGGAATGAAGAAGGAAGCAAAGGGTAATTTTAGATTTTTTTTATAAGTTTATCGCTCATTTATTATTTATTTTATATTTATTTGAAAATTAAAATATAGTATATATTATTTATAATTAATATTCATTCATATAATTATATATATATTTTTTAAATTTTATTTCACAACTTTATATACATATATTTAATAAATATTTATATTTATTTTTAAAATATTTATTTTCACCTAATTTCTCTAATTTAACTTCATTCCTTTTAGTTATTTAAACAAACTAAATTAACTATAATTAATTAAATAAATTAGTTTTGTTTATATCGAATTTAAAATCAAATCTACCGTATCTTAAATTTAAAACAAAAATTTTGAAATAATTTATAATTGATTTTTTTATTCAAAAATATCGGTATTATAAATACATTCAGTGATCATGCTAGCATGAGCAACCAATTGAAGGCTACCACATGTTCGGTTACCGAGTCAAACGCTGATTAGGTTGTTGATTAGGATGTTGCGTCAGTAAAGCTAACCAATCACAACACACCACGTGGCAAACCGGCATGTGCGAATCTTGCAGGTGTGAATCTTGCAAGTGTAGCACAGTGTCATCTTTTTCATTTGGATGAAAGAGAGAATGAGATAAGAAGGAGTAGAAAGTCTCTGGCAACTCAAAAAAAGCTCCAGTTTGACCGTCGGCGAGCGAGGCAGGGTTGTGTTATCTTCTTCATTTGGATGAAAGAGAGAATGAGATAAGAAGGAGTAGAAAGTCTCCGGCGACTCAGAAAAAGCTCTGGTTTAACCGTCGGCGAGCGAGGCAGGGGTTGAGTCCTACGTCAGCCGGTAGCCCAAACAGTTGTCAAACTCCCTATATAAAGAACACCCTTCTACTTGTTCTGTCCATCGAACAATCAGGCGAAGAAGAGAAAGAGTACCAGTTTCCGACAAGGCGCAAACTAGAGCTCCGACGTCGTGCGAATTCTCAACCACTGAAGCTGCCAGAGGACTTGTTGGAACCAGGAGAGTGTCCTCCACTCGGCTACACCCTCCACTCGAGCCGAGGACCACAAGAAGCGTCGGTGGACCCAAATAGTGAAGCTGCTCCAAAGGACTCGAAGCAGCTCGATTCTGCTAAGTCCAAATTTGACCACCCCTAACCTACTACGGCCGAACCAAGCACCCCCACGTCTGTCCAGCTGACTCTGGATTCCCTAAAGTACCCACGTAAGTTAGTTCAACTTCCATTCGTCATAGTAGCTTAAATCTAGAGAGAGAAAGTACCCCAATTTCATTAACCAAATTTTCACTACTCAAGACGTGAATTGGAGCTGCTCTTAATCCTCAAATGACCACCTGGACAAGAGCTATCATCCCAAATGAAGATCTCTAACTGCTGCAGCCCCACCAGTAAACTTTTGAAGCTTTCTCTCTCTACTTCCAGTTTTCCAGCAAATCCTCGTTTTAGCTCGTTTCGGACACAAAATGGTGATTCAAAGCCTGGTCATATCATAGGGAGGTGGGGAAACTGATTAGCATGATAGAGAATAATTAAGATGGATTGAGGGGTCCCGAAATTCGATGACAAAAATTGGGCAATTTGGGGAATAAGTGGTTAAAATTAGGTATTTTCGAAAGTTAAGGGACTTATGTGTAATTTTTTTAAAAATTTAGGGCCAATTGGTAATTTGAAGGAAGTTGGGGGGTTAATTGGTGATTTTAAGGAGATTAGGGATCAATTAGTCATTTGGGGGGAAATTGCAGAGAATTGGTAATTTTGGAAAAATTAGGGACTAAAATCTAATTAAGGGAAAATGTAGATTTCAAAGTCCAAAAAGGAATTTGGTGAATATCTACAAGTTAACAATTTACAATGTTGGTATTTAACCGGGGGTTAATTACCATTAGGGTAGAATTCGAGAATTCCGAAATAAAACGGGACCTAATGTTCCTTACCAGGAATGATGTAGGTACAAGAGTGAGCACGTCAACCTACAACCGCGAAACACCTTGAAAATACGGATGAACCAGCTTGAGAGAAATGAGTCACTACACATCAGTTGAGTGGGTTTAGCATCATGTCTGGTTTAACTAATTAGTACTAGTTTTCCAAAATTGAAAATAATTTTCTAGGGTTATTCTCCCTTGAATGGTTGAATAAGCTTAAATGTTTTGGGAGACGGTCCTGACGAGAGCATAAACCATGTGATAATAGTGATGTTAATCAAATTGGGCACTATGTAACTCACAAGTTAAGGGCCAAAAGATTTTAAAAAGTATTGAATGTACTAATTGGAGCAATTGAAGAAATCCAAGTGGAAGCCCAAAGGATAAGTCCAATAAGATCTCAAGCCTAAAAGGAAGAGTTTAATAAGATCTCAAGCCCAAAAAAAATCCCAATAAGATCTTAAGAAAATAATTCAAATTTGAATTTTAAATTTGAATTTAACTGATGAACGGGCATGATCTACTTACAATTGGTAATTAGTTTTTATGTATGATTTTCACATCACTTCCTCTAAGTAGTGATGTTTAAAATACCACTTAATAGTGAGTTTTTATACCGAGGTACTTATCATTCCCAACTGGGTATGATATAAAATTTTCACTCACAACTGGTAAGTCGTTTTTAATTTTAAGTTGTGCTCATCATCCCAACCGGGTATGATGTTAGTAAACCCACTCACAACCGGTAAATGGTTTTTAATTTTAAGTTGTGCTCATCATCCCAACCGGGTATGATGTTAGTAAACCCACTCACAACCGGTAAGTGGTTTTTAATTTTAAGTTGTGCTCATCATCCCAACCAGGTATGATGTTAGTAAACCCACTCACAATCGATAAGTGGTTTTTAACTTTAACGTGTGCTCATCATCCCAACCGGGTATGATGTTATTAAACCCACTCACAACCGGTAAGTAGTTTTTAAATTATAAGGTGTGTTCATCATCCCAACCGGGTATGATGTTAGTACACCCACTCACAACCGGTAAATGGTTTTTAATTTTAAGTTATGCTTATCATCCCAATCGGGTATGATGTTAGTAAACCCACTCACAACCGGTAAGTGGTTTTTAATTTTAAGTTGTGCTTATCATCCCAACCGGGTATGATGTTAGTAAACCCACTCACCCATTAATGTCGTGAATTCCACTAGACTGGTTCTTTGTATTCACGCGAGCTTGTCCTTGTCGGCGTTCCTAGTACTTCGTGTTCCTACATGATATGAACATCTCGATTCATTATCCTTTGGCCTAATCGCCTTCATTCATTCCAAATGAACGAGAAACTCAAACTTTCATTTATTTGCAATTAGGTCCCTAAAGTTATTTCTCTTTAACTTTAAATCTCTAATGCCAGTTTTTCCTCAAATTGAATCCCGAAACTTCTAAAATTTATCATGGGACCTCAATTTATTCCATTTCACTAAAAGGGGATTAATTTCTCAAATTTCCAATTTGGTCCTCCAACTTTTCCAAAATTACCATTTTGCCCTTCCTTTACAAAAAAATGGTAAATTTTGCCCCAAAAATTTCAAAATTCCTCAATTGGTCCTCCAACATTATTTTCATGCCCAATTGACCCTCAATTTCATAAAATTTCATTTTGGTCCTTTGAATTTCGAAAATTCCCAATTTTCCCCCAATTCCAACTTCTTAACACAGCCGAATTTGATTTTATCAAATTAACCCATCAAACGTTTCCAATTGTTGAAATTAAAGTAGAAATTGAGTTTTTACATGTTCATACGATTATTTAGAAATGTGAATCGCAAGTTTTAACATTGGGACGAGCTCAAATGGAGTTTTGTCGGAAAATGAACTATAGAGAGAGAAAGCTTCGATTACTCACTGATGAAGGCACCACGGTCCGAGCTTTCGAACTGGGCAGATAGCTCTCATCATGAGGTTCATCAATTTGATGCAGAATTGGATTAGAATTTCATCATTGAAATTCGGTCGACTCTCTCTCTAGAACCGATCGAAAATTGTAAAGGGGAGCGAATTGGCTTACCTTTCAGTACTAATTCGGCCGTGGAAAGGCTGAGGAAGTGTTGGGAGGGCTTGGTTTGGCTTGAGGAGAGCTTGAAATGGCCGATTTCAGCTTAGCCGAAATAGGAAAGCTTTGGTTCGCCGGAGCTGCTTCACTATTCCATCATGCCGACGCTTCTCCAATGATTCTCAGATTTACTGTAGTTTGCTATCAAATAGCTGTTTTCTCCCCGGTTCTAAAGAGCTCGACCTCTCCTTCCGAGGTTAAGAAAAATGTTTAAGTCGAAACTCTAGTTCAAGCTTCATTGGGAAATGGAGTAGTAGAGAGAGAGAAGTGTTGAGGTATGAGGAGAATGAATGGGGATGACCTCTTTATATAGATGTAAAACCGTGTATTAAATGGGAAAGATTTATTACTAGTATTAATATTACCATAAATTATTGGTATTAATTCCAATAATTTAATTTCAGTATTAAATTATTTGTATTAATTCTAATAGATTTAATTTAGGTATTAATTACAATAATTAATATATATTAATTTATGGCTATTTATGATAAGCCATACATTCGCATAAAATTTTTTTATCGAAATTTCGGCTCTAAGGAGGTCACCCATCCTCACACTACTCTCGAGCAAGCACGTTTAACTTTAAAGTTTTTATGGAATCTAGTTCATTTGAACCAATTTGGTTTTTATCTTCTAATTTGTCTTAAGTTTCTTTTTCAAGGTTTAATGAAACCCTTTGGATCACCGGAAGTTGTAAATTTCCATATTGCTTGTTCCCAAATGTAAACCGGCTCGGTTTTCTTATTCGGTTTGACCGGTTTTTTTCCCGATTTTCCTTAACTCAAAAGTGTGGGGTTTACATTGTCTCTTAACCAAACAAGATATATTCCATTCTTTTACTTGCGTCGTAAAAGTCTTGGGATCTATTCTATATTTGGTGTAGGGTGCCGTTAGTATATTGGCGGGATTCGCATCAAATAGGTCTAGAAGCGTTGTAGTGGGGCCAACGCCAATGGGCACGGACTTAGGCCCGTTTACAAATTAAGTCTTATATATCGAAACACTCCCATAAATGGATAATTACGTGTGTTTGACAGCTATTGTGCCGAAACTGGGTGGACGAACTTGTTGGACTAGTAACTGCTAAGTCGAAACCGGGTCGGCAAACTCGTTGGGCTGGTGGTCATAAAGTCGAAGCCGATACATCAGGCTCGTTGGGTCAGTAGCCCCAAAGATGACGAATATAATTAACAAAATTATTGTTTGTGCATGAAACGAGTTCAGAGCTATCGAGGCGCCCATTATGGGGTAGTAGTGGGTCCAAGGGTTACTGGACGACCTAGTGAGTATATGGGAAGTCAGTCGTCCAGTATATCGAGAAGTTCAAAGAGCTTTATGCGCACTAAGACCGAAGTCGGGGGGAGAGGTCTCATCCCAGAACATGAAGTATTGTTTGGGTTTGAGGGTTGAACTACTGATGTCCACTCATACTTAGGGTAGAAGTCACGGACTTCTATCAAAGTTGTCGGTAAAGGCACTATGGTCTACAAGTGGAGCAGTTAGGGATTGCTTATGAACCTTTTTTTTTATAAAGAGCAGTTGTATTGTGTGCGAAATCAACCAATGGCTTAAATTCAAATGTAAAAGTTAAAGTACGTGGATAACCGAAACAACGAGCAGGAATAACTTCACTCCTTCATGTACGAGCTTACCTTTAATCTATTTGGATTTCTATGCTTTGGAGCTCACATTGGGTTACCTATTACCAGGCTTTATCCATCTGAAGCAACGCCGCAACAATCCACGGATGAGCTCAACTGTGCTGGTGGTGGCACCAACTAGGGAATTAGCTACTCAGATCCAGGTTGAAGCTGTTAAATTTGGAAGATTGTCCAGGATATCTTGTATGGTATGTAAACTTCCCATTGAAAATTTCTTAGTGTTTAAAATGGATTGGATTTGCATGATTCTATTTAATGGCGTACATTGCAAGGTCTACCACTCATGGACGGTGTATATTGGAGGAATTAATCAATGACGATAATTACTGGAAAATATTTAGGCTAGAGGTTTGTTTCAAATGTAATTAAATGAGTAACAGATTTTCAGGGAGACATTTTGGCTTTAGAATGGAAAGGAAGTATGGTGGTCAATTTTTTGTGCTCGATGAAGCTGATCGCATACTAGACATGGGCTTTGAACCTCAGATTCGAAAGATTGTAAAAGTGGTGCCTTCTCGCCGGCAGACTCTTATGTTCACTGCTACATGGCCAAAGGAGGTCCGCAAGATTGCTGCAGATCTCCTTATCAACCCCATTTAGGTCAACATTGGTAATGTTAATGAGCTTGTTGCAAACAAGGCTATTACACAGGTACAGGCTGCCCCCTTATTGGGTGCATAAACTCTGTTCTTTTGGTACATAAAAATTTATTAAGTGATGCAGAGGGTGAGTCATTATTCAGTTGACTCAGATTTGGTTTGGGAGCCAGGTTTCTTGGTGCATATCCTTTGCATAATAATAATGGTTGTATTCATAACTGAATTTACTGTTCAATTGTTTTAATCTACAATGGTGACATGTCATGCATCATGTGGAGGTTCTGGCTCATATTGAAAAAAAGAGGCCTTTGGAGCAAATACTGCGATCACAGGAACATGGATCCAGGATAATAATCTTTTGCTCAAATAAAAAAATGTGTGATCAGCTTGCCCGCAACCTTAACCGTAATTTTGGAGCTGCTGCCATCCATGGAGATAAGTCTCAGAGTGAGAGAGATAGTGTGTTGGGCCAGTTCAAGATGGGGAGGTCCCCAATCCTTGTTGCTACTGATGTTGCAGCTCGAGGATTGGATATCAAAGATGTCAGGTGGGTTTTTCATTACTAATTTTAGCTCCCCCTTGAATCAAGACATACACCTCTTTGAAGATAAACAAATTATTTATGAAACTGTATGCCTGGATATTATTAGGTGTTGGAATAATAAGGAAGAATGTCCTTGTAATATCAATTCACCACATGACTGCTTTGAATCTTTTTGGTTGTTTGTTGATATTTCTTCCTATGATGTGCAGAGTGGCTAGTAGTTTCACAATGATCTTTGCATTAGTTTGGCTACCATATTTTTCATAGTTGTTTGGCAAATACTGGTGGCCTTCTCTTGCATTATTCTGTAGGGCTTGAAGTTACTGTTATTGCTGCCCTTTCTTGTGTTTTATCTTTTTTGCTATAGTTATGAAGCCTTTTGTTATCTGTGGAAGGGCTGTTATCAACTATGATTTCCCTACAGGAGTGGAGGATTATGTGCATCAGATTGGGAGGACCGGAAGAGCAGGTGCTACAGGGGTGGCCTACACATTCTTCGGTGACCAGGATGCAAAATATGCATCAGACCTAATCAAAATCCTTGAAGGTGCAAATCAGAAGGTCCCAGCAGAAGTTCGTAGCATGGCCACTCGTGGTGGAGGTGGGAGCAAGTTTCATCGCTGGGGTAGCTCTAGCAACCGTGGTTGTAGCCGTGGTGACTTAGGTTTTGGTGGAAGGGCAGGCTGGAGCGCACCTTATGGTGGAAGGACTGAGAAGGGCCGAGGGCGTGGTTATGGCAACGATTCTCGTTATAAGTATCATATTATAAAGTACCAGCTTGTTCTTTGG
The DNA here is from genome assembly GCA_030064425.1 of Trapa bicornis. NCBI lineage: Eukaryota > Viridiplantae > Streptophyta > Magnoliopsida > Myrtales > Lythraceae > Trapa > Trapa bicornis. Next base: position 11,635,873 of record CM057741.1, on the reverse strand, counting down.
TCTTTGCCATTTATTGGCATTCATTTTCACAAGGTTTTGAACTTTTGTCTGGAATTCATATCTACAATCCTGATGGGTACAGGTATGGTGACATCGATGGTTATGAGAAGGGCCTGAGCAGAAGCCCGAGCCCTATTGCAACAAGGGGAACAGGCTTTGGGGGCCGCAGCAGAAGTTGGAGTAGGAGTCAAGATAGGTTTGACCGGAATCGTCCTGTTGGGAGCAGTTTCCACCAGCAATGATGGAGAAACCTCAGAGCCATTACTCCTATGATTGCAAACTTCCAAGGGATTGATTCCTTGAAGCCTAGAAAGTGGAGGAACTCCCCCCAATTTATGGTGAAGAAGATGAAGGGGAAAAGGATCATTTTCCCCTTTCTCCAGTCCTTGTCACTTCTTATTAGAAAGGGGCGCGGTTCAGGAAGTGCTTGATCTGGATCCTCATACCTTATAAGCTCACATTTATTTGATGAACTCATTGAGACATTCTTGAATATCCAGGTAAGTAGTAGTGTCATTGTTTGATGTTATGCCCACATTAACACGTATGTTCTGAGAGCATCTGTGCTCGTTCTTCATGACTAAGAGTAATGGTAAAGTAAGCTTCTGGGTTTGATTTTCTAGCATGTATTAGGGATTCTCTCCTGCTCTACACAATATCATATTAATGCCTGAAAGAACATGTCCTCGATTGAAAAGTTAAGATATTGGCCACGCCTATAGATCATTAGATATCATATGCTAAATAGGGCAATGTTCATTATTGAATTCTTGTCATCAGAATATAAGATGATGACCATTTGTTCATAAAGCGCTAGAGACAATAAGTTGAAAGCAGTCTTATATTTGTGTTCACAGATGAATAGGTATGCACAGGACTCACCTTGCAGAAAACATAGACAAGCCAACACAGCAACTGACTGTACTATTTGGCACACGGGCTCAAGCCATGACTCAGCTACTTAACCTTGATAGATCCGGCCTGAGTCAGCAGCGGCACGAGCTTCCCCTGATTGTGCATTGCTTGACTGACAAGTTTTGAAGACTTACCATAGAAGCCACCAATATGGTCCTAATGCAGCCTGAACTTCACCCCATCCTCTGAAACACACGGAGAGAAATGTAACATTAAGATTGGAATCCCAACTGCCCATTTTGATAAAAGAGCAGTATAGATAGCAGCTCATGGGAGAATCCCATGATGCATGAAAAGATTTGATCCCTTCATGCTAGAGATTGAGAAGTAAGAACAATTCAAATGGCTGTATACTAAGTCACTACCTTATGGTCGTATCACTTTTCTCTATGAACGGAGGCTAATAAGATCACTGAACAAGCAAACAGCATGCTGAAAAGCTGAATAATTGATGTGCATTCATTAGATCATGTCAAGGAAAACTATACTAATCAGTTTATGATATTGACTCCGTTTGATACTTACAAAAAAAGTTTAGTACTCATCAAAGTGATATTTCAAATCAAGCGCCATGGCCAGTGAACTCGAAGGTAGGAAATTTCGTTCATCCCGAGAAGGAAGAATAACAAATACAGACCTTCCTTATCCAATTGGATCGCCTTGTAGTTAGCCCCCAACTCAGATAGCAGCTTCTTCACCTCCACGCAGTACGGACACAACGTTTTGCTGCACAAACTCCTCCCAAAAAGGGCTCCAACATATGATCGATTGCCATCACCAAAGGAATCCACAAAAGACAGATCAAGAACAATAAGGAGAGGAGGAGGAGGAGAGGAAACCTGAAGACGAAGACCGGGTTAGTCGAGAGGATATCCTGAGCCTTAGGCAAAGCCATAGCTTTTCTTTCTCCGACGTGCTGACCGCTGAGGTGAAGTGGAAAGCGAAACTAGTGATGGCAGTTTAACCTGTCACCCGATCGTACTGGAGCATTCTCGCATCCGTCTAGGGTTGGGGTCCATTCTCTTCACCCGAATCCATCTGTGGTGAGTGAGTGCGAAATAGTTCTAATACGGTAAGTAAATTTGATTATTGTATTTTAAAAATTATTATAATTTGATAATTTATTATCTAGCTAATACGTTGAAATTTGATTGTAAATTATTAAAATAGTAGATAATTGATAAAGGTTTTAAATTAAAATACAATGGTACATGATTGTAATCATGTGCAACTTAATAAACACTTGATATAGTGTTAGTTATAAGTGTTATGGAAAGTAAGGTTTGTACAATAATAGTTATGTTGTTCTATTATATTTGAATATAAGTGATTTTTATGTATTGAGATGGGGGAAGAAGAGCTAGAGATATTATCCCTCAATAGCTAACAAAAGAAGCCATGAAGTCTGGAGGTCAGATGATGGTACTTGTAAACCTCGTCTCTTAAAAACAAGAAAATCAAGTAAAGAACCGGTCAAACCGGATGAAAAAACCGAACCGATTCATGAACCCCAACTATTAGATAAAGGGTAAAATAAGAAAATTACAAATTTCAAGTAACATAAATAGTTATAAAAGTTATGGAAAAAGACTTTCGGATAAATTGGAAGTGAAAACAAGACCGATTTAAATGAATCGGACTTGAATCGGATTGAACTCGTTTGAACCGGTTTAAACTACTATTAAACCGATTTCTAAATTTATTTTTCTAGGTGGTTTAGAAAATTAAAATTGGAGAATTGAAGCCACCATTGTATAGAGAATGAATTAAGATAAATTTAGAAAAAATTTAATTTTGAAAAACTCGGTCGAATTGGGCATGAACCGACTAGTTTAAGCATTGAACCCGGTTCATACCGATCTGGTCCGGTTCGAAACAGTATCGTCTGCTTCCTTTAGATGACAATACTGTTCACTTGCCGGAAAATCGAGCAGCGCCGGTGAAGATGAAAAGTCTCTGTTTAGGGAGTTTCAATCAATTAATGACAGCCATAAAGGCGCGAATCAGACCGTCGTGGAGTCCCCGAATTCCCTATATAAAGAGACCCTCCTCATTCATCCTCCTCACACCTAAAAACTCACCTCTCTCCCTGCTGCTCCATTTTCCGGTGAAGCTCGAACCAGAGCTCCGACATTGGGGTTTTTCTGAACCAAAGAAGGTTAGGTCGGGTTCCTTAGATTACGGGAGAAGTTAGTTACCCGACGGTAGTCTTCATTTGTTCTGAGGATCAATAGAGAAGCTCCGGCATGATCGAACAGTAAAGTAGTTCCAGCGGACTGAAGTTGCCCTGTTTCAGCCAAGCTAAAAATGGCCAATTTAAGCCATTCTTAGGACAAACTAAGCTCTCCCAACACTTCCACAGCCCTCATACAACTGAATTATAGCGGAAAGGTAAGCCAATTTGGCTATATGTAATTTCCCATTAGTGTTAGAGAAAGAACCGACGAAACATCACTAACCAAATTCTCCTTCAATTCGGCATTAATTGATAAGATTTTGGATCCTAGGAGGAACCTCAAGACATGAGCTATCTGTCCTGTAAACCTCGCTCTTTGGATTTAAGGAAAATCGGGAAAAGAACCGGTCAAACTAAGTGAGAAAATCGAACCGGTTCACAAACTCGATCATTGGGGAATGGGCAAATAGGAGAATTTACAACTCCCGAGTGACCCAAAAGGGTTCATAAACCTTGTAAAAGAACCTTAGGACAAATTGGGAGAGAAACACCAGACCAGTTCGGGTGAACCAGATTGAAACGATTTATGAACCGAGCTAGTTTATGAACCGAAACCAATAGAGAGAGGGCAAACCGAGAAATTTATGGATCCCAAGTAACCTAAAGAGTCACATAAGTCATGAAAAAGGACTTTAGGATGAATGGGGGATGAAAACCAAACTGATTCAAGTGAACCGGATCCAAACCGGTTTGAAACACTATTGAACCAGATGGTAAATTTATTTTTCTCGGTGGCTTAGAAAATTTCAATTTGAGAATTGAGGCCACAATTTGATAGATAATGAATTTAGAAATTTTTAATTTTGAAAAACTCAATTGAATCGGGCCTGAACCAGCCGGTTTAAGCTTTGAACCCGGTTCTATCCGGTTTGGAATAGTGTCGTCTTCTTCCTTTAGATTACAACACTGTTCACTTGCCGAAAAATCGAACCAGTGTCGACGAAGAGGAAATGTTTCTGTTTAATACATTTCAGGCCATCAATGACTGTCATAAAGGTGCCAAAACGGATGGCCGACGAGTCCTTGAGCTCCCTATATAAAGAGCCCCTCTCCATTCATGCTCTCTAGACTTGAAAATCTCACTCTCTCAACTACTCAGTTTTCCGGCAAAACTCAAACCAGAGCTCCGATATAGGGTCTTTTCTAAGCCAAAGAAGGCATGGTTGGGTTCGTTAGAATCGGGTAGAAGTCAGCTATATGGTGGTAGTCTCCAATCGCTCCAAGGGTCACCGAAGAAGCGCCAACATGATCGAATAGTGAAGCAGCTTCGGCGGACCAAAGTTGTCCTATTTCTGTTGAGCAAAAATCGGTCAATTCGAGCCCTACTCAAGCCAAACCAAGCTCTCCCAACACCTTTTCAGCCCTCCTACGGCCAAATTAGAATGGAAAGGTAAACCAATTTGGCACCACTTTGTAATTTTTGATCGGTGCTAGAGAGAGAACTAACAAAATTTCTATGATAAAATGCTCACTCAATTTGGCATCAATTGATGCAATTCTTGATAATAGGAGTAACCTCAGGAAGAGAACTATCTGTCCAGATTGAAAGCTGAGACCGCCATGCCCTCGACTGCGAGCATTCGAAACTTTCTCTCTCTACGTTCTGTTTTCCGGTGAAGCTCCGTTTGAGCTCGTTCTGGCGTCAAATCGTGCGATTTAAAGTGAAATTGAATCGTATGAAGATGTATGAACTCCAATTTAACTTCAATTTAAATAATTAAACTTGTTGATCGGTCAATTTGATGAAATCAAATTCGGCTGTGTTGGAAAGTTGAAATTGGGGGACTGAAATGTAATTTTATAAAATTTAGGGCCAATTGGGCATGATAAGAGTGTTGTTGGAACAATTGAGCAAATTTTAGAAAATTTGGGGTAAAACATACCATTTTTCTAAAGGAGGGGCAAAATGGTAATTTTGGAAAAATTAAGGACCAAATTGGAAATTTGGGAAATTTGAACCCCTTTTTGTGATTTTGAATAAATTGAGGTCCTAAGGTGAATTTTAGAGTTTTGGGACTCAATTTGGGGGAAAACCAACATTAGGGACTTAAAGTTAAAGAAAAATAACTTTAGGAACCTAATTGCAAATAAATGAAAAGTTTGGTTTCTCATTCATTTGGGATGAATGAAGGCTATTAGGCAAAGGATAATGAACAAGGATGTTCATATCGTAGGAACATGAAGTACCAAGAATGCTAGCTAAAACAAGTTTGCGAGGAGGCAACAAGCCGACAAAAGGAAATTCACTGCACGATCGGGTGAGTGAAATTTAATATCATACCCAATTGGGATGATAAGCACCACGGAAATGAAAACCCACTACTAAGTGGTATTTTAACCATCACACCTGGTAGGAGTGATGTGGAAATTACACGGAAAAACTACTTACCGGTTGTAAGTAGATCATACCCAATTGGTATGATGAACTTCTTAGAAGGAAGTAGAAAACCTGCTTATCAGTTATAAGCGGAGACATCTTCATACCCGGTTGTTATGATAGACAAATGAAAAGTTTATTTTGTTGGAAGTGCTCTCCCCTAACTGTGTGCAATTGCTTAAAATTTTTGGGAGACCATTTTGACGGGAGCTCGAATAGCTCAGATAGGTCGGAGGCCATAGTTTTGGAACTTGGGGGCTAATATGCCCGATTTTGAGAATCTCGAACAATGGGCCCTAGGCCAGTTGGCACAAGCAGGAGCTCGTAAACAAGCATGATTTTAAGCAATGAAAATTTGAGTAAATGAGTTTTTTGGCCATGGTACCAAGGCATGACCGACATACTCGATGGATTAGTGGTAGTGCGACAAGATAGGTCTTTGAACTAATCAAGACAAATAGCTTCATGTCGAATTGAGGGTCAGGGCCGTTGGACTAGTGGCACCACATATTATATGGCTTATGTAGAAAATTATTGATTTATGCATGCACTATATTACGAAACCTTCAAGACGCCTCGGAGGGGTAGTGATGCGTCATAGGGCTTTGGATGACCTGGTGGAAATAAGGGAAGTTAGTCATACCAGAAGTCTTGAAAAGCTCGACGTAGCTTTATGCGCATGAGAACAGGGTGGAGATGGGATGAGGTCTTTGTCCTCATACGTACACGGAGTTTTATTACGGGACTGAGTGTCGGATGTCGCGTATATCCACTCATTCTCAGGGTAGAAGTGGACGTGCTTCTATCTAAATGGCCGGTAAAGTCGCTCTGATGCCCCAAAGCTTACCCTCTATCAGGTATGCTTACTTTCTCTTAAGCTTGCATTTTATTTGATATATGTTTTTGTACGGAATAAGGTTGAAAGTACACCTTGCTCCTCTTGAGTCAAAGGAGAAAAATTCTCTTGAAATAGGAGAGCGGAGAGTTGTTCATGGGGATCTGACCAAACCGGGTCAGGGTGTGACATACCTAGATCGAAAGCTCGGACTGCCCACCCCCGATGGTAAGCTTTCGATGGTTTCTCTCTTTGAGTCTAGTTTTCCAACAAAACTGCATTTGAGCTCAATTTAGATCCAATTGACGTGATTCACAGTTCCATTGAATCGTATAGAAGTGTAGGAACTCAATTTTACCTTCAATTTCAACAATTAAACCCGATTGAATGGTCAGTTTGATGAAATCAAATTTGGCCAGTTTGAAAGGGGGAAATTGGGGAAAAATTTGAGAATTTCAAAAAATTGAGTGATTAAAGTGAAATTTTCCAAAAATTGAGGGTCAACTGGCCATGAAAAAGATCTTGGAGGACCAATTGGTCAATTTTTGGAATTTATTGGGGTGAAATTGCTATTTTTGTAAAGTAGGGGCAAAATGGTAATTTTTGAAAAATTGGGGACCAAGTTGAAAATTTGGGAAAGTTGAACCCTTTTTGGGATTTGGATAAATTAAGGAACCAAAGTGAAATTTTGAAAGTTTTGATACTTAATTTGGGGAAAATTGGCATTAGGGACCTAAAGTTAAGGAAAAAGAACTTTAGTGACCTAAATGCAAATAATTAAAAGTTTGGGCATTTTGTTCATTTGTGAGGAATGAATGCTATTAGGCCAAGTGATAATGAACAAGGATGTTCAAAATCGTGTAGGAACACGAGGGACCAGGAATGCCAACAAATACAAGCTCGTGTGGAGGCAAATAGCCAAATAAGAGTAATATACTGCACTATCGAGTGAGAGGGAATTTTCACATGATACCCAGTTGGGATGATGAGTCCCTCATAAATGAAAACCCACTACTATGTGTAATTTTAAATTACGCCTGGTTGGGGTGATGTGAGAAACACGCAGAAAATCTACTTACCAGTTGTCTTACTCGGTTGGTATGATAAACTTTCTGGAAGGAAGTAGAAAACACGCTTATTGGTTATGAGCAGAGATGTCCTCACACACGGTTGGTGTGATGGACAAGTGAAAAGTTATTTTTGTTAGAATGCTCTCCCATGACTGTGTGCTAATGCTTAAAAATTTTGGGAGACCTTCTTGATGGGAGCTCGAATAGCTTAGTTAGGCTAGAAGCCTCAGTTTTGGAACTTTGGGGCTAAAATGACCGATTTTGAAAATCTCGTATAGTGGGCCCAAGGCTAGTTGGTACGAGCAAGAGCTCGTAAATAAATATGATGATAAGCCATGAAAATTTCAATGAATGATGTGATTTGGCCATGGTACCAAGACAGGACGGACATACTCGATGTACTAGCGGCAGTGCAACAAGATTAGGTTGACGGACTGGTCGAAACAAATAGCTCCTGGTCGAGTTGAGGGTCGGGGCCATTGGACCAGTGACACCAAAGATTAATGGCTTATATGGAAAACTTTGTTTGTGCATGCATTGTGGTTCGGGACCATCAAGGCCCCCAATAGGGGTAGTGTGTGTCTTATGGGCTACTGGACGACATGGTAGAGATAAGGGTAGTTTGTCGTGCCAATAGTCAGGAAAGCTTGATGTAGCTTTATGCACATGAGATCGGGGTGGGGTTGGGATGAGGTCTCTGTCCTCATACGGACACAGAGTTTCTTTTCAAGTTTGAAGGTCGGATGTCGCGTATATCCACTCATTCCCAGGGTAGAAGTTGATGGGCTTCTATCTAGGTGGCCAGTAAAGTCGCTCCGACGCCACAAGTGGGTGTAGTGGATGGGCTACGCTGCGAATGTGTGATCTCTTCATGATGAAGGGTGTGTGTTGATTGTTAAACACACCGATTGTGAGGAAATTAGTTTTTGAATAACCAGGAATTTAAGAAAGGAATGATTTTAAAGAAAATAAGGAGTTTGGCACACTCAAATTCAAACTATTTTATAGAATCTGTTGTTTCAAACACCCATTCACTGAGTTGTGAAACTCACCCCCCCCCTTACCCCTTTTCAGGTAATCGAGGGAAAAACCTACCTAAATACCTTCAGCTAGGTAAACCTGTAAGACATGTATGTAAGTTTAATTTTATGCTATTTTGATTAATGTTATTTCAGGAAAGGTACAAGTATAAAGGACGCCTTACTCCTCACGGTTTAAAATAAGGGAAAAACCCTTAATAAACCGGGAGAGTGGCGGGTTGCTCACGGGGATCTGACCAAACTAGATCGGGGCATGACAACTTGAGTGGTATCATAGTCTGTTTTCTTGAATACGTTATCAAGACTATATAACTTAAGGATTTATCTAAATCTACCTACCTTGTAGGAAGATGGACCCAAGAAAAGTAGCCAAATAAACTTGCGCTACCTTAGCCACCCCAGAAACCAGGGAGAATCTCATCCCATATAAGGAATTGAACCAAGAGTATAGGAGGACTCTTGGAGTAATAATGGGTCAAAGGGGACTCGACAAGAAAACTTTTAAGGTGTCCGGGCTCGAGGACGGCGAGTCACTGAACTACCAACAATCCCTTAGAAAGGCCCCACAATCTCTAAGAATAGGAGGAACCACAAAAGTCCACACAAGGAGAGGACCTGTTATAGATGTGGGCAATGGGGACACTACATGAGAAGGTGCCCAACATTATAGAGGACAAGACTTGAGAGAACCTATTATGAGTGTAGAAGGGTAGGACACATAGGAAAGGACTGTCCCTCACTACAAGGAATCAAAGCGGTGCCTTGCAATAAGGACATCTCCACATCTACACAAGCTTGAAGGGATAACACTACACGAACCACAATTCCAGCTAGGGATCCCAATTTCACTTAGGAAGAAATCCTTCTATATCGTAGCATAGTAATGAGTACTTCCCAAACCATCATTGTAACAATCTCACTCAAGAGATGTTAAAACCCCAAAACTATATTCTTACTTCAATGAATAAGATTATGAGTTCATAAAATATTTCTCTGTCCCTCAATAATGTGATTGTATGCCTCAATTACATGAGGAAGGATCACATGATGAAGATCAAGGGTAGGACCTTAAGAAAATCCAAACATAGCAGAATGTAGATAAAGGGAATTTTTCCTTAAGGAGCACTACAAGCCACCTAGGAGCAAAGATGGAAACACCTTCTCCATAGAAGATAAGCCCAAACAATGATAGACAACTAGGATGTCTCGAGATAGCAAGGTGTGACCTACTTTGGAAAAACAGAGGAGCCAATTAGGGTTGTAAACTAACCTAACGAAAAGGTGTAACTAGAAACTTTGGAAGAAGATGCCCTAGGAAGAACTGGAAAAATAGTAAGGATTACACCCTCAAAAGAACAACGGATAGGCATCATGGATGAGTAAAATCGAAGGACGACTATCCCGAGACAAGTGAACTAGGAGAATAGTGGGGATGAGACAATTAACGAACTAACCCTCGAGAAGGTCATAAATCTAAACCCCAGCGAGGAAGGGGGAGGTGGAAAGGCCAGAACAGTGGAAAAGAAGGATGAAGGAAATCCTTGAAGAAATAAATGGCCAAAAATGAAATAATGACCACACTCAAGCCATAAGGAGGATTTAGTAAGTCTTGCACCAAGAGGTCTTAGAGCAAATAGTGCCTGAACCTTTCCTAAGGAAGGAGACCCTGAGAAGGCATACATGTCCCAACTAAGAAGTAATGGACCAAGTGACGAAGGATGAGGAGATGAAGTGCATGCCGAGGTGAATGAACCAAGGGAAGCGTACTAGGAGGACCTAAGGAGAAAGTTGAACCCAAGGAACGTGTAAGTAGGAAAAAACATCAAAGGACATTGTGACAAGTAAGAATGGGTGGGCTAATTATAATAAGGAAATAAAGGAAAGAACATCCGAAAAACCTTGGAGAAGTAAGCCCTCCAATTTGGAAGTGGTTAAGGGGAAAACAACCAATGAAATCAAGACTGGTTGTGGCCCATAATTGCTTAATAGAGCCCAAGGAGTGGACGACTGGACATAAAACAGAGTGCTAGGAACCAACCTATCAGTAGGAGTTCCTCGAAGAGAGGATAAGAAACAAAAAGGAAATGGAGGACAGTGAAGGATAAAGAGCGGGCAACAATACCGATCTCAGAAGGGTGTAAGAAAGGAAAGAAGGAAAATCCTACAAGGAGCGTTAGGGTGATTGAACTAGGATGAGAGTCCCTAAGTAGAAGGATAAAAGTAGTAAGTGACACCTTAAAAAGGGAAGTCCCGAAGCTAAGGAACCACCAGATGGATCCTAAGAGGCTTAACCAGACATAAGGAACCTCACAAAGAACCATAAGTGGTTGAAGGTATATCGGGATGGCCAAGTGTTACCTGTTTTGGAAGAGCAAAGAAGCCAATTAAGGATTTCCGACGAACCTAGTAGAAGGAAGCAACTAGTAGCAACAATATGTTCAAGGAGAATAAACAAGATCATAAGAAGGACCAGGAAGTTGTGGAGACTACACTCTAAAGAAGGGTAATGGTAAACCATGCCCTTTGAAGTTAAGGAAAAACTGGGAAAGAACCGGTCAAACCAAGTAAGAAAAACTGACCTGGTTCACAAACCCCAATCACTGGAGAATGGGAAAATTGGGGAATTTACAACATCTAGCCGACCCAAATAGTCATAAAAACCTTGGAAAAGTGACCTTTGGACAATTTGGGAGAGAAAACCAAATCGGTTCAGGTGAACTGGATCCTAATAAGATTGAACCGGATCCTAATCAAATTGAACCGGTTTGAACCACTATTGAACCAAATGCTAAATTCATTTTTCTAGGTGGCTTAGAAAATTGAAATTGGAGAATTGAGGCCACCATTAGATAGATAATGGATTTAGATAAATTTAGAAATTTTTAATTTTGTAAAACTCGGTTGAATCGGGCTTTAACCGGTCGGTTTAAATGTTAAACCTGGTTTGGACCAATCCGATTTAGTTTGGAAAGTATCGACTTCTTCCTTCAGATGACAACACTGTTCACTCGCTAGAAAATCGAATCAGCGCTGGCGAAGAGGAAACGTTTCTGTTTAGTACGTTTCAGGCCATCATTGACTGCCATTAAGGCGCCAAACGGATGGCCGGAGAGACCTTGAGCTCCCTATATAAAGAGCCCCTCTCCATTCATACTCCATACACCAAAAAATCTCACTCTCTCTCAGCTACTCTTAGGAAAATTTGGGAGAGAAAACCAAACCGGTTCAAGTGAACTGGATCCTAACCGGATTGAACCGGTTTGAACCACTATTGAACAAGATGCTAAATTCATTTTTCTAGGTGGCTTAGAAAATTCAAATTGGAGAATTGAGGCCACCATTGGATAGATAATGAATTTAGAAATTTTTAATTTTGAAAAACTCGGTCAAATCGGGCCTGAACTAGTCGATTTAAGCATTAAATCTAGTTTGGACCGGTCCGGTCCGGTTAGGAACAGTGTCGTCTTCTTCCTTTAGATGATAGCATGTTCACTCGCTGAAAAATTAAACCAATGTTGATGAAGAGGAAACATTTCCATTTAGTATGTTTCAGGCCACTTGAGAGACCCCGAGCTCACTATATAAAGAGCCCCTCTCCATTCATCCTCTCCACACCTGAAGACCTCACTCTCTCTCAGCTACTCAGTTTTCTGACAAAGCTCGAACTAGAGCTCTAATATAGGGTCTTTTTTGAGCCAAAGAAGGTGTGGTCAGGTTTCTTAGACTTAGGGAGAAGTCAGCTACACGGTGATAGTCTTCAATTGCTTTAAGAGTCGCTAGAGAAGCACCGGCGTGATCGAATAGTGAAACAGCTCCGACATACCGAAGCTGCCCTATTTTTGTTGAGCTGAAATCAAACAATTTGAGCCCCTCTCAAACCAAACCAAGCTCTCCCAACACCTCCTCATCCCTCCTATGACCGAATTATTGTGGAAAGGTAAGCCAATTTGGCCCCCCTATGTGAATTTCGATCGGTGCTAGAGAGAGAACCGACAAATATTTACTGACCAAATTCTCCCTCAATTCGACATGAATTGAGGTGATTTTTGATTCTAGGAAAAATCTTGAGTTATCTACCCAGATCAAAAGCTTGGACCGCTGCACCTCCAATGGTAAGCTTTCGAAGCTTTCTCTCTCTACGTTCAGTTTTCTAGCAAAGGTCCATTTGAGCTCGTTCCAGCATAAAATCGTGTGATTCAAAGTGCAATTGAATTGTATGGAGGTGTAGGAACTTAAATCTAACTTCAATTTCAAATTAAACTCATTTGATCAATCAATTTGATGAAATCAAAACTAGACAAGTTGAAAGGTTGAAATTGGGGAAATTTTGGGGATTTCAAAAATTTGAGGGACTAAAGTTTAATTTCCTAAAATTAAGGATCAATTGGGCATGATAAAGATGTTGGAGGACCAATTGGTCAATTTTTGGAATTTTTGGATTGAAACTTACCATTTTTGTAAAGTAGGGGTAAAATGGTAATTTTGGAAAAATTGGGGACCAATTTGGGAATTTGGGAAACTTGAACCCCTTTATGAAATTTTGAATAAATTAAGGTCTCAAAATAAAAATTTAAAGTTTCGGGACTCACTTTAGGGAAAAATCAGCATTAGGGACCTAAAGTTAAAGAAAAAGAACTTTTTAGGGACCTAATTGCAAATATTTGAAAATTTGGGTATTTTATTCATTCATAATGAATGAAGGCCATCAAGCCAAAGGATAATGAACAAGAATGTTCTTACTGTGTATGAACACGAAGTAGCAGGAGTGCTAGCTAAGACAAAGCTCGCGAGGAGACGAAAGTCAATTAAGAAGGATTCACGGCATTCACGGGTGAGAGGTATTTTATATCATTCCCAGTTGGGATGATAATCTCCTTAGAAATGAAAACCCACTACTAAGTAGAATTTTAAACATCACATCTGAATGGAATGACGTGGAAATTACTTGGTAAAACTAATTACCGATTGTAAATAGTTCATACCCGATTGGTATAATGAACTTTCTAGAAGGAAGTAGAAAACCCGTTCATCGATTATGAACAGAGATGTCATCACACCTAGTTGGTGTGATGGATGGCTAAAAGATTATTTTTTCAGAAGTGCTCTCCCCTGACTGTGTGCCACTGCTTAAATCTTTTAGGAGACCTTCTTGATGGCAGCTCGAATAGCTTAGATAGGCCGGAGGCCTCGATTTTGGAACTTGGGGGCTAAAATGCCTGATTTTAAAAATCTCGTATAGTGGACCCAAGGCCAGTTGGCACAAGCAGGAGCTCATAAACAAACATGAGTTTAAGCCATGAAAACTTTAAATGAATGATATGTTTGGCCATGGTACCAAGACAGGACTGACATACACGATGGATTGGTGGCAGTGCGACATGACAGGACGATGGACCAATCGAGACAAATAGCTGCGGGTCGAGTTGAGGGTTGGGGCCGTTGGACCAGTGGCACTAAAGATTAAATGGCTTATGAGGAAAATTGTTGTTTTGTGCATGCACTGAGGTATGAGATCTTTAAGATGCCCAAGAGAGGTAGTGATGCGTCTTAGGGGCTACTGGATAAACTGGTGGAGATAAGGGCAGTTTGTCGTGCTAGCAGTTAGGGAAGCTCGACGTAGCTTCATGCACATGAGATCGGGGTGGGGTCGAGATGAGGTGTCTATTCTCATAAGGACACAAAGTTTTTCTTTACGGGATTGAGGGTCGGATGTCGCGTACATCCACTTATTCTCAAGGTAGTTGGATGGGCTTCTATCTAGGTGGCCGGTAAAAATGCTCCGACACCACAAGTGGGTGCAATGGATGTGCTACCTTGAGAATGTGTGTTCCCTTCATGATGAAGGGAATGTGTTGGTTGAAAAACACACCGGATGTGATTAATGATGAGAAATGGCTTTGAAAACCAAGATTTTGATGATGAAATATTTTAAAGGAAATAAGGAGTCTAACACACTCCAATTCAAAAACTAGTTTACTAAATCTTTATTTCTTAAAAAATTTCCCATTCACTGAGTTATAGAAACTCACCCACCCTTTTTATCCCTTTTTAGGAAATAAAGAAATGACTAGGGATAACACCAGGCCTTACCCTTTAGGATAACACCAGGCCTTACCCTTTATCAGGTATGCTTAATTATTTTAAATTACATTTTTATTGATATATGTTATTCCAGGGAACAAGGTTGAGATTACGCTTGGTTTCTCTTGAGTTAAAGAAGGGGGAAACCCCTCTCAAACCAAGAGAGCGGCGGGTTGTTCATGAGGATCTGACCAAATCCAGTCTGGGCATGACAATAATAGAGTGGGCTTAATGTTGAGTACACGAAATAATACTCAACAATCGGAGATACCTTGGGTAGGAAAGTAAAAAGGGTGAACTAGGAAATTATGGTCGACAAATGATTAAAGGTGGGCAAAAGCCCTAATTCAAAAGGGTGTAAGAATGCGAAGGCTTCAAGGAGTAGTAAGAAATTTGAACATATAGCGCCTAAGGGGAAATCTCTACTTTGAAGGACATAGTAGAGAATGAAAATCAATAAGGGAGAACTCCCCAAACAACGAAATCGTGAAATGGTCACAAGCAAGTAATAATGGGTTTAGGGGAAAGGAAAATCCTTGAGTAAAGGACACCACCAGAAATGAAGAAAGACATAAGAAGAGGAGAATCCCAGCGTGTCGGTAAGTCATCATGAAATCCAATGATTGGCAGTAGAAAGACCCAATACAGAAGTTGGGAAAGGATGAGTGGAAGGAAAGCCAACATAGTTGTGTAAGGCATTTTGTTGAGGCATGAAAGATGATTGGATAACGATAAAGGTAGTTGAGGAATACTACCCGATGAAAAGAGGGATGAAGTTATACAATCCCTGAAAGGTTGGAAAGTTGAGAACGACCTTAAAGAAGGTGCTATAG
This sequence comes from Trapa bicornis, assembly GCA_030064425.1. Classification (NCBI taxonomy): domain Eukaryota; kingdom Viridiplantae; phylum Streptophyta; class Magnoliopsida; order Myrtales; family Lythraceae; genus Trapa; species Trapa bicornis. The sequence goes on along the minus strand of CM057741.1, from coordinate 11,620,486 downwards.
AAATATGATGGATATAGACAGATGTTGGAACATGTCATGCTATAAGGGACACGTAAGCCCAACAGTCTCGAGGGAAAATGTGATTCAAGTAAGGACGATTCAGTTAGTAAGCATGACGAGGTCAAACCTTAGTGGGACCGAAGTTGTAATAAATAACGGATGGAGGAAAGGTCGAAATAAGGACGAAGGGGGGATAACACCGAAACCCGTGAAAATAAGTACGTAATGCTCAAAAGAACCCCGTGATAAGGGTTTCAGTGATCAAGAGAATAAGTAGATATAGGAATGATTGGGCATTTTAGAACTCCCAATCCTAAAGACTTGGGAAAGAACCCCAAGAGGAAGATTCTTGCTTTAAGTCGAGGGAAAAGTGAACCTATGGATCTGCCTTTAGAATAGTAGATAAGACTCGTCTAGTTATGATAAATTTCGTGGAAAGAGTAAATAGTCGAAAGGAAAAGAAGTTCCTTAAGTGCGTGTTTAAAAGGGGCTAAGTAGAAGAACAAAAGAAATGTTAGCATGTCAAGCAAACCCCAAAGTTGACACCAAAGGAAATTATTCCTAATGAAAAGGTTGCTAATTAAATTTTGGGGACAAAACTCCTAAAAACAGGGTTGACTTGTAAACCCTGTCCCTTAAAGACAAGGAAACTCCAGAAAGAACCAGTCAATTTGGATGAGAAAGCCGAACTGTTTCACGAACCCCAACCATTAGAGAAAGGGAAAAATGAGAAATTTACAAATCTCGAGTGAACTAAAGAGTCATAAAAGTCATGGAAAAGGAATTTGGGATAAATTGGAATTGTAAACTAGACCGGTTCAAGTGAACTGGACATGAACCGGCTTAAACTACTATTGAACTGGTTTCTAAATTTATTTTTCTAGGTGGCTTAGAAAATTCAAATTGGAGAATTGAAGCCATCATTGGATAGAGAATGAATTTAGATGAATTTAGGAATTTTTAATTTTGAAAAAATTAGTTGAATTAGGCCTGAACCGACTAGTTTAAGCGTTGAACCCAGTTTGGACCGACCTGGTTCGGTTTGGAATAGTGTCGTCTTCTTCCTTCAGATGACAACACTGTGCACTCGCTAGAAAATCGAGCAGCACTAGCGAAGATGAAAAGACTTCATTTAGGAAGTTTTAGGCAATGGATGACCACCATAAAGGCGCCAATTGGATGGCCGAAGAGTCCCTGAGCTCCCTATATAAAGAGCCCCTACTCATTCATCCTCCTCACACCTAAAAACTCCTCTCTCTCCCTACTGCTCCATTTTCCATTGAAGCTCGAACCAAATCTCTGACATTGGGGTTTTTCTGTGACAATGAAGGTGAGGTCAGGTTCCTTAGATTTGAAGAGAAGTCAGCTACTTGATAGTAGTCTCCATTTACTTTGAGAATCACTGGAGAAGCTCCGACGTGATCGAATAGTAAAGTAGCTTCGGCGGACTGAAGCTGCCCTATTTTGGCTAAGCTAAAAATGGCCAATTTGAGCCCTTCTTAGGACAAACCATGCTCCCCCAACACTTTCATAACCCTCATACAACTGAATTAGAGCAGAAAGGTAAGCTAATTTGGCTCCCCTCTATAATTTTTGGTAAGTGTTAGAGAGAACCAACGAAACGAAAGTTCACTGACCAAATTCTCCCTCAATTCGACATGAATTGATGTGATTCTTGATCTTACGAGTAACCTCAGGATGAGAGTTATCTGCCCAGATCAAAAACTCGGACTGCTGCACCCCCAATGGTAAGCTTTCGAAGCTTCTACTCTCTAAGTCTAGTTTTCCGACAAAGCTCCATTTTAGCTCAATTTGGATCCAAATGACGCGATTCAAAGTTCCATTGAATCATGTGGAAGTGTAGGAACTCAATTTTACCTTCAATTTTAATAATTAAACCGGATTGAATGGTCAATTTGATGAAATCAAATTCGACCTGTTTGAAAAGGCGAAATTTGTGGAAAATTTTGGGAATCTCAAAAAATTGAGGGACCAAAGTGCAATTTCCCAAAATTGAGGGACAATTGGCCATGAAAAAGATGTTGGAGGACCAATTGGTCGATTTTTGGAATTTATTGGGGTCAAATTGCCATTTTTGTAAAGTAGGGGCAAAATGATAATTTTTAAAAATTTGGGGACCAAATTGGAAATTTGGAAAAGTTGAACCCTTTTTGGGATTTTGGATAAATTGAGGACCCAAAGTGAAAATTTTGAAAGTTTCGGGACTCAATTTGGGGAAAATTGGCATTAGGGAACTAAAATTAAGGAAAAAGAACTTTAGGGACCTAAATGCAAATAATTAAAATTTAGGCATTTTGTTCATTCGTTTGGAATGAAGGCTATTAAGCCAAATGATAATGAACAAGGATGTTCAAAATCGTGTAGGAACATGAGAGACTGGGAACGCCAGCAAAGACAAGCTCGCGTGGAGTCAAAGAACCAAATAAGAGGAATACACTGCACTATCGAGTGAGCGGGAATTTTCACATCATACCCGGTTGGGTTGATGAGTACATCGGAAATGAAAACCCACTACTATGTAGAATTTTAACATCACGCCTGGTTGGGGTGATGTGATAAACACACTGAAAAAGTACTTATTGGTTGTAAGTAGATCATAACTGGTTGGTATGATGAACTTCCTGGTAGAAAGTAGAAAATCCGCTTATCGGTTATGAGTGGAGATGTCCATCACACCCGGTTGGTGTGATGGACAGGTGAAAAGTTATTTTTGTCAGAAGTGCTCTCACTTGATTGTGTGCCAATGCTTAAAAATTTTGGGAGACCTTCTTGACGGGATCTCGAATATCTTAGTTAGGCTAGAGGCCTCAATTTTGAATCTTGGGGGTTAAAATGTCTGATTTTGAAAATCTTATATAGTGGGCCCAAGGTGCAACACCGTATTTTTAATAACTAGAAATAAAAGAAATATACTAGCACAAATGCACTGAATTCCATTGGAACTCTGATGTTAAGTTGCACTGTATCCCATTAGAACTTTGAAGTTAAGCGTGCTTATGTGATAGTAGTGCTAGGATGGGTGTTCTACTAGTAAGTATTCATGTTGCACCTCTCAATAGTTGTCACGTAGAATATTTTTTAGTAACCAAAAAATAAAAAAAATATACTAGCACTAATGTTGGAACTCCGAAGTTAAGCGTGCTAGGATGGGTGACCTCTTGGGAAGTTATTTTTTTAGTAACCCGAAATTTTGGTCAAAAATATTTTATGAAATTATATTATAAGTTTAAAATTCAATTGATATAATTAGAATAAATAAAATGAACAGTGTTGTTTTGACCGAAATAAATAAATAACTAGTAAAATTCTTTAGGTGAAAATAATGAGATAATTATATTTTTTTGGTTTAATTAGTATTAATCCTACGCCGCTACGATAAATACCCATAAATTAATATATATATATATATATTTAATTATTAGAATTAAAACCCATAATTTAAAACTAATATTTTATTATTAGAATTAATATTAATAAATACCCATAAATTTCCAATTTAATGAGAATAATGGTTATAATGTAGTAATAAATCTTCCCCAATTCTACACTTATATAAAAAGCTCATGCCCATTTATTCTCCTCACACCTTAAAACTCCTCTCTCTCTACTGCTCCATTTCCTAGTGAAGAGCTTCGACTTGGACATTTTTCTTAACCTCAGAAGGAGAGGTCCGGCTCTTTAGATTTTGAGGGAAGTCAACTATCTGATAACAATCTCCATTATATTCGAGTATCGCCGCTGATGTAATTAAACAGTGAAGTAGCTCCGGCAGACCCAAGCTACCTTGTTTCGGCTCTACTAAAATTGGTCGAATTCATCCCTCCTCTGGCCAAACCAAGCTCTCCCAATATCTCCACAACCCTCATACGACCTCAACGAAGTTGAAAGGTCAATAGTAGGAATTCTTGATCCTAAAAGGTAATTTAGGAAGAGAGCTACCTTTTCCGATAGAAAACTCGGACCGTCGCACCTCAGACGTGACAAGTCTGATTGAAATGCCAGCAAGAGAAAGCTCGCGTCAACTTGAAAAACCAACCAACGATGAACACGTCATGGTTATCAGGTGAGTGGGCTTACTAACGTCATACCCAGTTGGGATGATGAGAATAGTTTAAAGTTAAAACCACTTACCGGTTGTGAGTGGAATTTTATATCATACCCAGTTGGGGATGATAAGTACCTCGAAATGAAAACACAATACTTAGTGGTATTTTAAACATCACAATATAGAGAAGTGATGTAAAAATGACGCATAAAAACTACTTACAAGTTGTGAGTAGATCATACCCGGTTGGTATGATTAAACTTCCTCGAAGGTAGTGGAAAACTCATTCATCAGTTATGAGCGGAGATATCCTCATATTCAGAAGGTATGATGGATAATTGAAAATTTATTTTTGTTGGAAGTGTTCTCTCTTTACTGTGTGCCACTGCTTAAACGATTTGGGAGACCTTCTTAATGGGAGCTCGAATAGCTCTTATGGGACGGAGGCCTCGGTTTTGGAACTTGATGGCTAAAATGCTAGTTTTGGAAAATCACACACAATGGGCCCAAGGCCAGTGGACACGAGCAAAAGCTCATAAAGAAACATGAGATATATTGTCACGCCCCGACCCGGTTTGGTCGAATCCCTGTGATCAACCCGCCACTCTCCTGGTTTATTAAAGGATTTACCTTTATTGTAAACCGTAAAGAGTAAGGCGTTCTTTAACCTGCACATCTTCCTGGAATAGCATAATCAAAACTGCATGAAATTTAAAACTTTACATACTTGTCTTACAGGCATCTTAGTTGATGGTCTTTAAGGGGAGGCTTTCCGGGATTTCCTGAAAGGGATATAAGGGAGGAGGTGAGTACGACTACTCAATGAATGGGTTTTTAAAAACTTTTGACTTTTAAGAAAAACATTTATATGGAGTGTGCCAGACTCTTTTGTTTTCAAAAATCCCTTCATTTAAAAATTTGGATTTTTCCACCATTTCTTATTTACCATGGTGTGTCATCACCCAACACACATCATTCATCATGAAGGTTACACACATTCGCAAGTTAGTATCACTACAGAACCCGCTAGTGGCTTCAGAGCGACTTTTCCTGCCACCCGGATAGAAGTACGACCACTTCTACCCTGGGAATGAGTGGATGTACGTGACATCCGACCCATAATCCCGAAATCACTTCTTCGTGTCCGTATGAGGACAGAGACCTCATCCTGTCCCCACCCCGGTCTCATGCACTTAGTGCTACTCCAGATTTCACACAGACACCTGGAACGACGAACTGCCCTTATAGCCACTAGATCGTCTAGTGGCTTTAGGACGCATCACTACACCTCATGGGCGTCTTGATGATCCCATACTCAAAGTGCATGCGCAAACAATGTTTTCTCATATTGCCCGAGGGATGCATCACTACATGTTTATACGATTCTAAAAAACTTTGAATCGCATATTTTAATGTCGAAAAGAGCTCAAACGGAGCTTTGCCGGAAAACAGACTGTAGAGAGAGAAAGTTTCGATTTCTCACCGATGAGGGCACGACAGTATGAGCTTTCAATCTAGGCAGATAGCTCTCATATTGAGGTTCATTCTAGAATCAAGAATCACATCAATTGATGTCCAATTGTGTTAGAATTTCATTATTAAAATTCTATCGGTTCTCTCTCTAGCACCAACCGTATATTGAGAGGGGAGCCGAATTGGTTTACCTTTCAGTTGTAATTCGGCCGTGGGAATGTTGAGGGAGTGTTGGGAAGGCTTGGTTTGGCATGAGGAGGGCTCGAAATAGCCAATTTCAACTCGACCAAAATAGGGCAGCTTCGGTCCACCGGAGCTGCTTAACTGTTCCATCATGTTGGCGTTTCTCTAGTGATTCTCGGATTGACTGGAGTTTTCTATCAGATAGCTGACTTCTCCCCGATTCTAAATGGCCCGACCTCTCCTTTCGAGGTTAAGAAAAATGTTCAAGTGGAAGCTCTGGTTTAAGCTTAATCGGGAAATGGAGGAGTAGAGAGAGAGAGAGAGAGGTGTTCGGGTGTGAGGAGAATTAATGGGAATGACCTCTTTATATAGGTGTAAAACCGTGTATTAAATGTGAGAGATTTATTAGTAGTATTAATATTGCCATAAATTATTGGTATTAATTTCAATAATTTAATTTCGGTATTAAATTATTTGTATTAACTCCAATAATTTAATTTAGGTATTAAATTATTGGTATTAATTATAATAATTAAATATATATTAATTTATGGCCATTTATGATAAGGCGTTCTCATAAAAATCTTTTTTGACCAAAATTTCGGGTTACAAAATGAATCATACTTCTATATTGGTTAATGAACCCTTTGGATCACTCGGAAGTTGTAAATTTTCATATTGCTTATTCCCAAATGTAAACCGGCTCGATTTTCTTATTCGGTTTGACCGGTTCTTTTTCCAGTTTTCCTTAACTCAAAAGTGCGGGGTTTACATATATACCATAAAACTTTAAATAAATTAATTGTTTGGCCATGGTACTAAGACAGGACCGACATATTCAGTCAACTAGTGGTAGTGCAACATAACAGGTCTCCAGACTAGTCAAGACAAATAGCTGCAGGTTGAGTTAAAGGTTAGGGCCGTTGGACAAGTGGCACTACAAATTATATGGCATGATGTGAAAATACTGATTTTTCATGCACTATGGTTACGAGACCTTCAAGATGCCCATGAGGGGTAGTGATGTGTCCCATGGCCCGGGACGACCCAGTGGGTGTAAGGGCAGTTCATCGGACCAGGTGACCTTGCGAAGCTCGGAGTAGCTTCAAGCGCATGAGACCGGGGTGGGGATGGGATGAGGTCTATGTCCACATACAAACACTGAGAATTTTTATAGGATTGAGGGTTGAATGTTGTGAACATCTACTCATTCTCAAGGTAGAAGTGGACGTGCTTCTATCTAGGTGGCCAGTAAAGTCGCTCCGACACCACAAGTGGGTTCAGTGGACGGGCTGGTCTGCGATGGTGTGTCTTGACCTTCATGATGAAGGATGTGTGTTGGGTGATGACACACCTTGATTAATAAGAAATGGTGATAAAACAAAAATATTTGAAATGAAAGAAAATCTAAAGGAAATTAAGGAGTCTAACACACTCCAACTTGAAAATGTCACCCTCAATAGGGTAAAGATTTTAAAAACCAGTATTTTAGGAAATAATATTTTTAAAGGAAATAAGGAGTTTGGAACACTTCGATTAAAATTGTTTTGTTTATGAAAACTCACTCCCAACACCCACTCATTGAGTTGTAGATCTCATCTCCTCCCTTTTACCAATTTCAGGTAACCAAGGGAAACTGACCTTAAAGATATGTCGATACCTGAACCTTAAGATAGGTATGTAAGGTTAATATATTCATTTTTTATTAATGTTATTCCAGGAAAGGTATAGGTGAAAATGACGCCTTACTCCTCACGGTTTAGAGAAGGGGGAATACCCTTAATAAATCAAGAGAGTGGCGAGTTGTTCATGGGGATCCAAACAAACCGGGTCGGTGCATGACAATTTTAGGTTTAAAGGACACCTTACTCCTTTCGGGTTTCCAAGAGGGGAAAACCCTTAGTAAATCAGGAAGAGTGGTGGGTTGCTCATGAGGATCCGACCAAACCGAGTTGGGGCGTGGCAACTAGAATGGTATCAGAGCCTGTTTCCTTGAATACATTATCAAGACTATATAACATAGTAAATATGAGAAAGTTTTAAAATTTTCAGATGACTCCCAAGAGAGAAACCAAGAAAACTAGGACTCATGTCGCCAATATTACCCAACAATATGTTCCCATAGGAACATCACCCTAAAAGTTTTCTAATGCCTAAGGTGTAGTAGAAAGTTATTGAAAATAAATAAAACCACATAAGTGCACAAAAAAGGGTAAGAAGTAGAGACTAATGTTGCATGAGTTTTGGGGACAAAACTCTTAAAAAGGTGGGGAGTAATTGTAACACCATATTTATAGTAACTAGAATTAAAAAAAAAACATACCAGCTCTAATGTACCGGATTCCATTGGAAGTATTCATATTGCACCCCTCACTAGTTGTCACATAATATTTTTTTAGTAACCCGAAATTAAAAGAAACATACCAGCACTAATACACTATATCCCATTAGAACTTCGAATTTAAGCGTGCTTGGGTGAGAGTAGTGTTCGGATGGGTGACCTACTAAGAAGTATTCAGGTTGCCTCTCAATAGTTGTCACATAGAATGTTTTTTAGAAATCCAAAAATAAAAAAAAACATACCAGCACTAATGCATCAAATCCCATTAGAACTCTGAAGGTAAGCATGCTTGGGTGAGAGTAGTGTGAGGATGGGTACCTTCTCTTCCTCTCTCTCTCTACTGCTTCATTTCCCGATGAAGCTCGAACCAAACCTTTGACTTGCACATTTTTCTTAACCTTAGAAGGAGAGGTTAGGCTTATCAAATTACGTGGGAAGTCAGCTATCTGATAACAACCTCCATTCTATCCAAGGATTGTCGCAGGCATAATCAAACAATGAAGTAGCTCCGGCAGACCGTAGCTGCCCTATTTCGGCCCGACTAAAATTGGTCGAATTCAGCATTCCCCTAGCAAAACCAAGCTCTCCCAACATCCCCACAACCCTCATACGACCTCAACGAAGCTAAAAGGTCATTAGTAGGAATTCTTGATCCTAGAAGGTACTTTAGGAAGAGAGCTACCTTCTCGGTAGAAAGCTTAGACCGTCGCATCTCCGACGGGACAAGTGTAATCGGAACGCTAGTAAGAGAAAGCTCGCTTTAACTTGGAAAACTAATGGAGGATGAACACATCACGATTATCAAGTGAGTGGGCTTACTAACGTCATACCCAATTGGGATGATGAGCATAGTTTAAAGTTAAAAACCACTTACCGGTTGTGAGTGAGATTTTATATCATACTCGGTTGGGGATGATAAGTACCTTGAAATGAAAACCCACTACTTAGTGGTATTTTAAACATCACAACATAGATGAGTGATGTGAAAATGATGCAGAAAAACTACTTACAGGTTGTGAGTAGATCATACCCAGTTGGTATGATGAAACTTCCTCGGAGGAAGTGGAAAACCCGTTCATCGGTTATGTGTGGAGATATCCTCATACTCGATTGGTATGATAGATAATTGAAAATTTATTTTTGTTGGAAGTGCTCTCCCCTGACTATGTGCCACTGCTTAAATGATTTGGGAGACCTTCTTGATGGGAGCTCGAATAGCTGTTATGGGCGAGAGGCCTTGGTTTCGGAACTTGATGGCTAAAATGCCGGTTTTGGAAAATCACCTACAACGAGCCTAAGGCCAATGGGTACGAGTAGATGCTCGTAAAAAAACATGAGATATATGCCATAAAACTTTAAATAAATGAATTGTTTGGCCATGGTACCAAGGTAGGACTGACATATTCAGTCAACTAGTGGCATTGTGACGTGACAAGTCTCTAGACTAGTCAAGACAAACAACTGCAGGTTGAGTTGAAGGTTGGGGTTGTTAGACCAATGGCACCATAAATTATATGGCATGATGTGAAAATACAGATTGTGCATGCAATGTGTTTGCAGGATCTTCAAGATGCCCAAGAGGGGTAGTGATGTGTCCTAGGGCCCTGGACGACCTGGTAGGTATATGGGCGGTTCGTCGGACCAGGTGATCATGTGAAGCTCGGAGTATCTTCAAGCGCATGAGACCGGGGTGGGGACCAGATGAGGTCTCTATCCTCATACGTACACAGAGAATTTTTACGGGATTGAGGGTAGGATGTCGCGAACATCCACTCATTCTCAAGGTAGAAGTGGACGTGCTTCTATCTAGGTGGCCGATAAAGTCGCTCGGATGCCAGAAGTGGGTTTAATGGATGGGCTGGCCTGCGATTGTGTATTTTGACCTTCATGATGAAGGATGTGTGTTGGGTGATGACACACCGTGATTAATAAGAAATGGTGATAAGACAAAGAGATTTGAAATGAAAGAAAATCTAAAGGAAATTAAGGAGTCTGGCACACTCCAACTTTAAAATGTCACCATCGGTAGGGTAAAGGTTTTAAAAACTAGTATTTTAGGAAAGAATATTCTTAAAGGAAATAAGGAGTTTGGCACACTCCGATTAAAATTGTTTTGTTTATGAAAACTCACTCCCAACATCCGCTCACTGAGTTGTAGAACTCACCTCCTCCCTTTTACCCCTTTCAGGTAACAAAGGAAAACCGATGTTAAAGATATGTCGATACCTGAACCTTATGATAGGTATGTAAGGTTAATATATTCATTTTTTATTAATGTTATTCCAGGAAAGGTACATGTGAAAAGGATGCCCTACTCCTCACAGTTTAGAGAAGGGGAATACCCTTAATAAATCGATAGAGTGGTGTGTTGTTCACGGGGATCCGACCAAATCGGGTCAGGGCATGACAACTTTAGGTTTAAAGGACGCCTTACTCCTCCCGGGTTTCCAAGAGGGGAAAACGCTTAGTAAACCGAGCAGAGTGGCGGGTTGCTCATGGGGATCTGACCAAACTGGGACGTGGCGTGACAACTAGAATGGTATCAGAGCCTGTTTCCTCGAATACATTATCAAGACTATATAACATAGTAAATAGGAGAAAGTTTTAAAATTTTTAGATGGCTCCCAAGAGAGAAACCAAGAAAACTAGGACTAATGTCGCCAACATTACCCAACAATCTATTCCCATAGAAAGACCACCCTAAAAGTTCTCCAATGCCTAAGGTGTAGTAGAAAGTTATTTAAAATAAAACCACATAAGTGCACAAATAAAGGGTAAGAAGTAGAGACTAATGTTGCATGAGTTTTGGGGACAAAAATCCTAAAAATGTGGGGAGTAATTGTAACACCGTGTTTTTAGTAACTAGAAATAAAAAAAACATACCGGCACTAATGTAACAAATTCCATTGGAAGTATTCATGTTGCACCACTCACTAGTTGTCACATAGTATTTTTTTAGTAACCCAAAATTAAAAAAAAAACATACCAACACTAATGCACTGTATCCCATTAGAACTTCAAATTTAAGCGTGCTTGGGTGAGAGTAGTGCTAGGATGGGTGACCTACTAGGAAGTATTCATGTTGCACCTCTCAATAGTTACCACATAGAATGATTTTTAGAATCCCCAAAATAAAAAAAACATACTAGCACTAATGCATGGGATCCCATTAGAATTGCGAAGGTAAGCATGCTTGGGTGAGAGTATTGTCGGATGACCTCCTGGAATGTTATTTTTTTAGTAACCTGAAATTTCGATCAAAAATATTTTATGGAATTATATTATAAGTTTAAAATTTAATTGATATAATTGGAATAAATAAAATGATTGGAATTAATATCCATAAATTAATAACTACATTTAATTATTATAATTAATATCCATAATTTAATATCTACATTTAATTATTGGAATTAATATTAATATATATCCATCAATTTCCAATTTAATGAGAATAATGACCATAATGTAGTAATAATTGTTCTCCAATTCTACACCTATATAAAGGGCTCATCCCTATTCATTCTCCTCACACCTAAAAACTCCCCTCTCTCTCTCTCTCTACTACTCCATTTCCCAATTAAGCTCGAACTTGGGCACTTTTCTTAACCTCAGAAGGAGGGGTTAGGCTCTTTAAATTACGTGGGAAGTCAGCTATCTGATAAAAACCTTCATTCGATCTGAGGATCGCCGCAGGGGTAATCAAACAGTGAAGTAGCTCCGTTGGACCAATGGCACCACATATTAATGGCTTATATGGAAAACTTTGTTTGTGCATGCACTAAGGTTCAGGACCATCAAGACGCCCACGAGGGGTGGTGATGCATCCTATTGGCTACGGGATGACATGGTGGAGATAAAGGCAGTTTGTTGTACTAGCAGTTAGGGAAGCTCGACATAGCTTCATGCGCATGAGACCGGGGTGGGGTCGGGATGAGGTCTCTGTCCTCATACAAATACAGAGTTTCTTTTTGGGTTTGAGGGTCGGATGCCGCGTACATCCACTCATTCCTAGGGTAGAAGTGGACGGGCTTCTATCTAGGTGGCTGGTAAAGTCGCCCCGACTCTACAAGTGGGTGCAGTGGACGGACTGCCTTGTGAATGTGTGATCGCTTCATGATGAAGGACGTGTGTTGATTGTTAAACACACCGATTGTGAGGAAATTGGTTTTTTGAATAGCTAGGAATTTAAGAAAGGAATGGTTTACAAGAAAATAAAGAGTCTAGCACGTTCTAATTAAATTATTTTATATAAACTCTTGTTTCAAACACCCATTCACTGAGTTGTCAAACTCACCCACTCCCTCTACCCCTTTTTAGGTAACCGAAGGAAAAACCAACCTAAAGACCTTCAGCTAGCTAAACCTACAAGACAGGTATGTAAGTTTAATTTTATACAGTTTTGATGAATGTTATTCCAGGAAAGGTAAACGTATAAAGAACGCCTTACTCCTCACGGTTTAAAAGAAGAGAAAAACCCTTAATAAACCGGGAGAGTGGCGGGTTGCTCATCGGGATCCGACCAAACTAGGTCGGGGCATGAAAGTGCTCGCATAGACAATTGGGTGGAATTTTGTGGCCTCTCACCAAGGTGGATGGTGATTTTGTACCGTTAATTTTTTATAATATTTTTATATTATATAATTTTATATAAAATATTATTAATATATAAATTTATTTAAATTTTAAAAGAATATAAATGAATAAGAAAATAAAGATATAATAATATAAATAATAAATGAGGGTATTAAATTAATTTAAGTATTAAATAATACAATCACTTCAAATACCCCCAAAAGTGGGTGTGAAACTCGTACTCTCGGATCAAGGAAACCGGGAAAAGAACCGGTGATTTTTCTTTTCATGAGACAACCAAGTAAATTAATGAATAGAAAATAGTAAAAAAGGGTTAAAATGGGAAATTGGAAAACCAAGTGACCAAAAACTCATAAAAATAATGGGGAAGAACCATGAAGTGAATTGGATGAGAAAACCAGACCGGTTCGGGGTGAATCAGACCTGAACCGGGTTAAACCATGGTGAACCAATTCAATGATTCATTTTTCTTGGTGGCTTAAAAATGTCAATTTGGAAAATTGAGGCTACCATTAGATAGAAAATGAATTTACGAATTTTTAAAATACAGAAAACCAGTCAAATCGGGCCTGAACCGTGTGATTTTTGAATTCAGGTCATCGAACCCGGTTGGACCAGACCGGTTAATGGTCTAGCCGGTCAATGGACCGGACCGGTCGACTGTCCAGCTGGCCAATGGACTGGACCGGTCAATGGTCAGTGGGTGCCCAGTCAGCAGCCACGCAAACACGTGCATCCAATGGGAGGCTGCCACATGTCCAGTCAACGGTCAGTAGACGCCCTATTAGCCTGCCACGTAGACACGAGCAGCCAATGGGAGGCTGCCACGTGTCCGGTCAACGATTGACACAATGGCTGAGTTGGAATGCCATGTTAGAAAAACTGACCAATCATAGCGCACCAAGTGGCATGCTCTCCATTTCATCGTCTTATTCCTCAGTTAGTTGAGAGAAAGGAAGGAGAGAGAGAGGGAGAGCGATTCCTCCGGCGACCTAGGAAGAGCTCTGGTATGACCGCTGGCGGCTGAGTCGGAGACTGAGTCCTACACCAGTCGATAGGCTAGTCAGTTGCTGAGCTCCTTATATAAAGAGCACCCCCTCCATTCGTTCTGTCGATCCTACAAACGAGCGAAGAAAGTGAAGTACTCTAGTTCCAGGCAAGTAGCAAACTAGAGCTTCGACAACGAGACTTTTCTCAACTTCTAAAGCTACATTCGGTGTCCCTTAAACCGACAGGAAGTCCTATACCCAGCTACACCCTCCCTTTAGCCCGACGACCACCGGAGAAGAGCGTGGAAGCTTGCACAATACTGCCACTCCTCGATGGCCAGCAACCCGAGCTACTTGAGCTCAAGTTGAGCATCCCCACACCAATTTTGACCAAACCAAGCCCCTAGAGCACACCTAGAGGTGCTTAACCTCCCTTGAGCTATGACGGTAAGTCCCCTCCACCGCCCTTTATTGGAAAATACTGTTCACAGTACGTTTCTACAAAAATTTAAATTGCAAAATTCGCTCTACTCAGGCCACCAATTGAGGCGTGGTTTGATCCAAGGAGGATCCCCAAGACAAGGGCAATTCAGAGAAAGTAAGAGCTCCGATCGTTAGACCCTCGCTGGTAAGATATCAAAGTTTTCTCTCTCTATACTTAGTTTTCTAGAGAAGCTTTGTTTGAGCTCATTTTTAAGCCAAATGAAGTAGATGAAAGGTTAAAATGACGAGGGAGACATAGAGAAGATGATTCAGATCATGAATGGGAACAATTAACCAAGTTTTGGGGATCAATTGAATGAAATGATGATTTGGGGACTGAATTACAATTTTTGAAAAAATGGGCAATTTAGGGATTTTTTGAAAATTGGGGGCCTAATTTTAATTTAAGGAAAATTGGAGCATTTTCATGAAATTAACTTCCAATTAGGACCCAATTGGTCAATTGGATGAAATGGAGGGCCAGTTGGAAATTTTTGATAAATTAAGTGCTAGAAGGCAATTTTTGGAAAATTAAGGACCAATTGGAAATTTTTGAAAAATTTAGGGCTAACTAGCAAATTTGGAAAAACTAAGGATTTGTGAGGGATAGTTGGAAGTCCTAGGGACTTAATTGAGAATAAAGAAAGATTAGGGATCTAATTGTGAAGTTACAAACTTAAGGGTCCTAAATGAAATTAAGACATAATGGGAGGACCTATGCACAAATACACAAAAGTATATGACTTCTTATGCCAATTCTCCTAATATGGATACCCGTACCATGTAGGAGATGATTGCCCAAGCACCAATGCACGGGAGTGCACCATGAAGAGAGGTCTCACTGGGACAACCATGTGATTGTTACCAAGTGAGTGGGATGTCTACAACATCGGTTCCAATTGGAACAATAACTTTTCCTTTGAAAATGGTTTTCTTGGAATTTGCCCCTCATAACTGGGTGACTCTACTTAAAATATTTGGGAGCAAATTCCTGGGCTTAGGCTCGATGATATAAGTGGGCCCAAGGTCGATGGGCACGGGTATGGACCCGTTAAGAATGAACATGTTATGAACTGCTAAAAAGTCCTAATAATGGATAATGTTGTGTGCTACCCATCGAGCCAAGGTTGGGATGTTGGTCTTGTTGGGCCGAAAGCAGCTAAGTCGAAGCCAGGTCGTTGAAGTCGTTGGGCTGGTACGCATGGGCCGAAGCCAAGCCAACAGACCCTTGAGCTGGAGGGCCAAAGATGATGGCTATAAATGAACAAGACTCTTGATTGTGCATGCAATGTGATGTGGAACCATCAAGATGCCTGGAACGAGGTAGTGGTGGTCCCAAGGGCTGTTGGATGACCCAAGGAGCATAAGGGCGATATGTCGTCCAATATGTCGAGAAGCTCTAGGAGCTTCCTACATCGAGACCGAGGTAGTAGGGGGAAGGAGCTCTCATCCCACAATGCAGACATGAAGTGTGATTGGGGTTTGAGGGTCGAATGAGCAAGGTCCACTCAAACTCGAGGTAGAGGTTGTTAATCTCTATCAGGGCAGACTATAAAGGCACTCTGATCCACAAGTGGAGTAGTCAAGGATTGTTCTACGAACGTGTGATCCCTTCAATGATGGAAGGGCGATTGATAAGTGAATGTTATATGAATGGTGGCTAATGAATTAAGTAACTAATTAAAGTAAGCAATCATTGTAGAAAATTTCCCTCACTGAATGTATATATACACTCCCCTCCTCTCACCCTTTCAGGAACATTTGAAGTAGTTGAGACAAAGGAGATGTAAAGCTCCAAGTAAAGGCTCGAACCCTGATGGTATGTTCCACATCCCAAACTCATAGTAAGGGAACGAACGTAGGTATGCCTTTACCTTCCTTGTATCATCAAGGTAGGAATACTAGGATGATTCATGGAAGGGTGGCAGGTTGATCACAAAACTCCGACCAAACCGGGTTGGGGTGTGATAACTTGAGTAGTATTAGAGCATAATTTTCCTAATAAATCCCCCTGAATCCTAGTTCCTAACCCTTGAAAACCTTGTAGAAAAACATGAATGTGAATGCAAACGGAGAGTATATTCCCTGGATACATGCCATGGAGTGAAGGATAGAGGAGCTAGAAGAGCCCATCCCCTAGAGAGCACCTAGGGAGAGGACCCCTCCATACTTGATGGAAGATGAGACCTCTCCACCCCGAGAACCAGATCAGTCCTAGATCCAAGAAGAGGATGAAAGAAACTTTTGGGAAGCCTACACTAAATATGTGAAGGTCTTTCATCGACTTCCTCCGATACACAGTAGCGCGTGTACGACAAACCATATGCAACATGTCACGCCCCGACCCGATTTGGTCGGATCCCCATGAGCAACCCGCCACTCTCCCGGTTTACTAAGGGTTTTCCCCTTCTTTAACTCGGGAAGAGTAAGGAGTCCTTTAAACTTGTACCTTTCCCGGAATAACATAAATCAAAACTGCATAAAAATTTTAACTTACATCCCTATCTTGCAGGTGTGACTAATAGGAAGTCTTTGGGTATGTTTCCCTTGGTTACCTAAAAATGGATGTAAGGGAGGGGGTGAGTTCAATGACTCAGTGAATGGGTTTTTAAAGTTTGACTTTTAGGAAGAGTGTTTGAATCGGAGTATGCCAGACTCCTATTTTCTTTTAAAACAATTAATCATTAAAATCTCATTTTCATAGAAATTACTCAATCCTCAATCATAACTGGTGTATTTATCAACCAACACACACCCTACATCATGAAGGGAACACATATTCACAGGCCAGCCCGTCCACTGTACCCACTTGTGGCATCAGAGTGACTTTACCGGCCACCTAGATAAAAGCACGTCCATTTCTACCCAGAGAATGATTGGATGTACGCGACACCCGACCCTCAATCCCATAACAAAACTCCATGTCCGTATGAGGACAGAGACCTCATTCCGTCCACACCCTGGTCTCATGCGCAATGCAGCTACGTTAAGCTTCCAAGACTGCTGGTACGACTATCTGCCCTTATCTCCACCATGTCATCCAGAGCCCTAGGACACATCACTATCCCTCTTGGGCGTCTTGAAGGTCCCGTAAACTCAGTGCATGCACAAATCAATAATTTTCGACATAAGCCATATAATCTATGATTCCACTAGTCCAACGGCCCCGACCCTCAACTTGACTTGCAGTTGTTTGTTTCGACTGGTCCGTAAACCTGTCATGTCGCACTGCCTCCAGTCCATCGAGTATGTCGGTCCTGTCTTGGTACCATGGCCAAAAAATTCATTCATTTAAGTTTTCATAGCTTAAAATCATGTTTGTTTATGAGCTCCTGCTCATGCCAACTAGCCTAGGGCCCACTGTACGAGATTTTCAAAATCGGGCATATTAGCCCCCATGTTAAAAAACTGAGGCTTCCAGCCTATCTGAGCTATTTGAGCTCCCGTCAAGAAGGTCTCCCAAAAGTTTTAAGCAGTGGCACACAGTCAAGGAAGAGCACTTTCGACAAAATAAACTTTACATCTGTCCATCATACCAACTCGGTATGAAGACGTCTCCACTTATTACCGATAAGCGGGTTTTCTACTTCCTTCTAGGAAGTTCATCATACCAACCGGATATGATCTACTTACAACTGGTAAAATAGTTTTTCCACGTAATTTCCACATCACTACTCTCAAGTATGATTGTTACAATACCACTTAATAGAGGGTTTTCATTTCTGAGGTGCTTATCATCACAACCGGGTATGATATTAAATCCCACTCACTCGATAGTGCAGTGAATTTCCTCTCAATTGGCTTATTGCCTTCACGCGAACTTGTTTTAGTTGGTGTTCCCGGTGCTTTGTGTTCCTACACGATATGAACATTCCTTGTTCATTATCCTTTGGCCTAATAGCCTTCATTCATCACAAATGAATAAAATAACCAAACTGTTCATTTATTTGCAATTAGGTCCCTAAAGTTATTTTTCTTTAACTTTAGGTCTCTAATCCTGGTTTTCCCCCAAATTGAGTCCCGAAACTTTAGAGTTCACCTTAGGACCTCAATTTATTCTAAATCACAAAATGCGGTTCAAGTTTCCCAGATTTCCAATTCGGTCCCCAAATTTTCCAAAATTACCATTTGCCCCCACTTTACAAAAAATGTTAAGTTTTGCCCCCAAAATTCAAAAAATTGCCCAATTGGTCCTCAAACATCTTTATCATACCCAATTGGCCCTCAATTTTATTAAATTGCACTTTAGTCCCTCAAATTTTTGAATTTTCAAAATTTCCAAATTTCCCCCAAATTATCCCCCAATTTCAACAATATAACTCAGTTGAATTTGATTTCATCAAATTAATCGATCTAATGAGTTTAATTGTTGAAATTGAAGTTAGATTAGAGTTCCTACACTTTCATACGATTCAATTGCACTTTGAATCGCACGATTTGATGCCGGAATGAGTTCAAACAGAGCTTCACAGGAAAACAGAACGTAGAGAGAGAAAGCTTCGAAAGCTTGTCGTCGATGGGGCGACGGTCCAAGCTTTTGATCTAGACAGATAGCTCTCATCCTGATGTTTCTTCTAAGATCAAGAATTGTATCAATTGATGTCGAACTAAGCGAGAATTTAGTTATTGAAAATCTGTCAGTTCTCTCTATACCATCGATCGGAATTTACAAAGGGGAGCCATATTGGCTTACCTTTCTGCTCCAATTTAGCTGTAGGAGGGCTGTGAAGTGTTGGAAGGGCTTGGTTTGGCAGGAGAAGGGCTTGAACTGGATGATTTTAGCTCGACCAAAAAAGGGCAGCTTTGGTTCGCGAGAGTTGTTTCACTGTTCTATCACGCCGACGTTTCTTAGGAGATCCTCGGAGCAATTGGAGATTATAAGTGTGTAGCTGACTTCTCCCCGAATCCAAAGGACCCGACCACGCCTTCTTTGGCTCAAAAAAATGCCCAAGTTGGAGCTTTGGTTTGAGCTTCATTGAAAAATGGAGTCGTAGGAAGAGAGTGGAGTTTTCAGGTGTGAGGAGGATGAATGAGGAGGGGCTCTTTATATAGGAAGCTCAAGGAGTTCTTGGCCATCCAATTAGCACCTTAATGGCGGTCATTCATTTCTTGAAACTCCCTGGCCAGAGACTTTTCATCCACGTCGGTACCGCTCGATTTTTCGGTGAGTGAATAGTGCTGTTATCTAAAGGAAGAAGATGACACTATTCTAAACCGGACCAGACCGGCCCAAACTGGGTTCAAAGTTTAAACCGGCTGGTTCAGGCTCGATTCAACCAAAAATTTCAAAATTAAAAATTTCAAAATTCATCTAAATTTATTCTCTATCCAACAGTGGCATCAATTCTCCAATTTGAATTTTCTAAGCCACCTAGAAAAATGAATTTAACATATGGTTCAATAGTGGTTCAAACCAGTTTAGGTCCGGTTCACCTGAACTGGTTTGGTTTTCACCTCCAATTTATCTTAAAGTCCTTTCTCATGACTTTTGTGACTCATTAGGTCACTTGGGATCCATAAGTTTCTCGGTTTGCCCTTTCTCTAATGGTTAGGGTTCGTGAATTGGTTCAGTTTTCTTATCTGGGTTGACCGGTTCTTTTCTCGATTTCCTTGTATTAAGGGACGGAGTTTGCAACTCTACCCTCCTTTTAGGAGTTTTTTCCCCAAAAATTAATTAGCAACCTTTGCATTAGGTATAAATTACTCTAATATCAACTTGGTGTTTTCTTGACATGCAAACTCTTCGCTTGTTCTTTCAATTAGACCTTTTTAAATCATTCACTCAAGGAATTTCTTTTCCTTTATATTATTTACTCCCTTCATTCAGTTTATAATAACTAGACATACCTTACTTAAGGGTACATCCTTAGATTCACATATTTCTTTGCTTAGAGTAACATTTTTCCCTTTGAGGTATTGTACTCAGGATTGGGAATTCCTAGATACCTAACCATTCTTGTGTCTATTTATTCTCTTAACCGTTGAAACCCTTATCTTGATGTTCTTTCAAGCGTTACATACCTGTTTTCACGGGTTTCTTTGTTATCTCCTTTTCATCCTATTTTAACTCTTCCTTCATCCGTTGTTTATTACAACTTCAGTCTAAATTTTATGTTTGACCTTATCATGCTTACTAGCTGACTCTTCCTTACTTTGAGTCATATTTTCCTTGGGACCATTGGGCTTACATGCCCCTTACAACATGACATTTTCTAGATTCTTATCTCTGTCCATTAAATTTCTAGAACATCACCTTGAGGGTCATTCTCAGCTTTCTAACCTTTCAGGGATCGTATAACTTTATCCCTATTTTTGTTTGGTAGTATTACTCGACTACTTTTACCATTATCATCTCATCCATCTTGCCTTTGACATCATGTCTCACATAACCGTATTGATTTCTCTTACCTACTCATCTTTTGTGAACCGGTTCGATTTTCTCGCTTGGTTTAACTGGTTCTTTTCCCAATTTTCCTTAGCTCAAAAGGGCGGGGTTTACAACTCTCTCCTCCTTTTAGGAGTTTTGTCCCCAAAACTTAATTATCAGCCTTGTATGAGAAATCATTTCCTTTGATGCCCCTTTGGTGTTTGCTTGACATGCAAACCCCTCTCTTGTCCTTCTAATTAGCCCTTTTTACAACCTTCACTTAAGGAATTCTTTTTCCTTTATATTATTTACTCCCTCCACGGATTCTATCATAACTAGACATACCTTATTTCAGGGTATATTCTTAGATTCATATTTTTCTTTGCTTATATCACATTCTTTCCTTGGAGGTTCTGTACTCAAAATTGGGAATTCCAAGATACCTAACCATTCTTGTGTCTAGTTAACCCCTTGGTCATTGAAACCTTTAGCTCGATGTTCTTTCGAGCGTTACGTACTTATTTCCATAGTTTTCTTTATTATCACTTTTCGTCCTATTTTGACCCTTCCTCCATTCGTTGTCTATTATAACTTTGGTACAAATTGTTATATTTGACATTGTCATGCTTATTAGCCGACTGTTCATTACTTTGAGTCATATTCTCCTTGGGGTTGTTGGGCTTACATGCCCTTGCAGCATGGCATTTTTTAGGACCTGTCTCTGTTCATTTGATTTCTAGAACATCTCCTGGAGTGTCTATCTTAGCTTTTAGACCTTTCAGGGATCGTATAACTTCATCCCTCTTTTCTTTTGATAGCATTCCTTGTAAACCCCACACATTTGAGTTAAGGAAAACCGGAAAAGAACCGGTCAAACCGAATAAGAAAACCAAACTGGTTTACATTTGGGAATAAGCAATATGAAAATTTACAACTTTCGGTTGATCCAAAAGATTTATTAAACATTGGAAAAGGAACTTAAGACAAACTAGAAAACAAAAACCAAATTGGTTTAGGTGAACTAGATTCCATAAGAAATTTAAAGTTAAGTGTGCTATCAATTAATATATATTTAATTATTGAAATTAATATCAATAATTTAATACCTAAATTAAATTATTGGAATTAATACAAATAATTTAATACCGAAATTAAATTATTGGAATTAATACCAATAATTTATGGCAATATTAATACAAGTAATAAATCTCACCCATTTAATACACGGGTTTTACGACTATATAAAGAGGTCATCCCCATTTCATTCTCCTTACACCTGAACACTTCTCTCTCTCTCTCTCTCTCTACTGCTCCATTTCCCGGTAAAGCTCGAACGAGAGCTTCGACTTGAACAAAGGTCGGGCTCTTTAGAACCGGGGAGAAGACAGCTATCTAATAGCAAACTCCAATCAATCCGAGAATCGTTGGAGAAGCGCCGACATGATGGAATAGTGAAGCAACTCCGGCGGACCGAAGCTGCCCTATTTCGGCCAAGCTGAAATCAGCCATTTCAAGCCCTCCTCAGGCCAAACCAAGCCCTCCCAACACTTTCTCAGCCTTTCCACGGCCGAATTAGGACCGAAAGGTAAGCCAATTCGGCTCCCCTTTACAATTTTCGATCGGTGCTAGAGAGAGAGTCGACCGAATTTATATGATGAAATTCTAATCCAATTCTGCATCAATTGATGCAATTCTTGATTCTAGGATGAACCTCAGGATGAGACCTATCTGCCCAGATCGAAAGCTCGGACCGTCGTGCCTTTACCGGTGAGAAATCGAAGCTTTCTCTCTACAGTCTATTTTCCGGCGAAGCTCCGTTTGAGCTCGTTCTGGCGTTAAAATATGTGATTCAAAGTTTCTTAGAATCGTATGAACATGCAGGAACTCAATTTCAACTCCAATTTCAATAATTAGAAGTGTTTGATCAGTCAATTTGATAAAATCAAATTCGGTAGTGTTGAAGAGTTGAAATTGGGGAAAATTGGGGATTTTCGAAATTCAAAGGACCAAAATACAATTTTATGAAATTGAGGGTCAATTGGGCATGAAAATAATGTTGGAGGACCAATTTGAGGAATTTTGGAATTTTGGGGGCAAAACTTACCATTTTTGTAAAAGAAGGGCAAAATGGTAATTTTGGAAAAATTGGGGGACCAAATTGGAAATTTGGGAAATTGAACCCCTTTTTGGTGAAATTGAATAAATTGAGGTCCCAGGATAAATTTTAAAAGTTACGGGACTCAATTTGAGGAAAAACCGACATTAGGGACTTAAAGTTAAAGAGAAATAACTTTAGGGACCTAATTGCAAATAACTAAAAGTTTGGGTTTTCTCATTCATTAGAAATGAATGAAGGCTATTATGCCGAGTAATAATGAACAAGGTTGTTCATATCGTGTAGGAACACGAAGTACCGGGAATGCCAACAAGGACAAGCTCGCTTGAATACCAAGAACCGGTCTAGTGGAATTCACGACATTAACGGGTGAGTGGGTTTACTAACATCATACCCGGTTGGGGATGATAAGTGCCTCGATATAAAAAACCTACTGTTTAGTGGTATTTTAATCATCACTACTTAGAGAAAGTGATGTGAAAGTTATGCGGAAAAAAAACTACTTACGGGTTGTAAGTAGATCATACCCGGTTGGTATGATGAGACTTCCTCGAAGGAAGTTGAAAACCTGTTCATTGGTTATGAACGGAGATGTCCTTGTACCGGTCGGTATGATGGACAGTAAAAACCTATTTTTGTCAGAAGTGCTCTCCCCTGACTGTGTGCCAATGCTTAAATAATTTGGGAGACCTTCTCGACGGGAGCTCGAATAGCTATAATAGGCCAGGAGCCTCAATTTTGGAACTTGGGGGCTAAATGCCCGATTTTGAAAATCTCGTACAGTGGGCCCAAGGCTAGTTGGCATGAGTAGGAGCTCGTAAATGAACCTGATATATGTGCCACAAAACTTAATAAGTGAATTGTTTGGCCATGGTACCAAGATAGGACCGACATGCTCGGTCAACTAGCGGTAGTGCGACATGACAGGTCGACGGACTAGTCAAGACAAACAGCTGCGGGTTGAGTTGAGAGTCGGGGCCGTTGGACTAGTGGCACCACAGATTACATGGCAATATAAGAAAACATTGTTTGTGCATGCACTGTGAGTACGAGATCATCAAGACGCCCATGAGGGGTAGTGATGCGTCCTAAGGGCACTGGACGACCTGGTGGCTATAAGGGCAGTTCGTCGTTCCAGGTGTCTGTGCAAAATCTGGAGTAGCACTAAGCGCATGAGACCGGGGTGGGGACAGGATGAGGTCTCTGTCCTCATACGGACACGAAGAAGTGATTTCGGGATTGTGGGTCGGATGTCACGTACATCCACTCATTCCCAGGGTAGAAGTGGTCGTACTTCTATCCGGGTGGCAGGAAAAGTCGCTCCGAAGCCACTAGCGGGTTCAGTAGTGATACTGACTTACGAATGTGTGTAACCTTCATGATGAAGGATGTGTGTTGGGTGATGACACACCGTGGTAACTAAGAAATAATGGAAAAACCTTAATTTTTAAATGAAGGGATTTTTGAAAACAAAGGAGTCTGGCACACTCCATATAAATATTTTTCTTAAAAGTCAAAAGTTTTTACAAACCCATTCACTGAGTAGTCGTACTCACCCCCTCCCTTATATCCCTTTCAGGAAATCCCGGAAAGCCTACCTTAAAAGACCATCAACTAAGATGCCTGTAAGACAGGTATGTAAAGTTTAAAATTTCATGCAATTTTGATTATGCTATTCCAGGAAATGGTGTAGGTTTAAAGGACGCCTTACTCTTTACGGATTATAATAAGGGGAAACCCTTTAATAAACCGGGAGAGTGGTGGGTTGTTCACGGGGATCCGACCAAACCGGGTTGGGGCGTGACATTCCTCAACTATCCTTTTTACCATTATCATCTCCTCCATCATGCCTTTGAAGTTATGTCTCACATAACCGCATGGATTCTTCTTACTTACTCATCTTTCCCCAACTTCTTTATTGGGTCTTTTTGGTTCCAATTGATTGTGTTTTCCAATACTATACTGACAAGCTGGGATTCATCCTTTCTTAGGTCCATCCTCGTTCCCAATGAGATCCTTTACTCAAGGATTTTACTTTGGCCTTAATCCACTCTTACTTATTCATAATCATTTCACAATTCTTTATACCAAGTTGATTCCTTTCGGTCTATATGTCGATTTGCTTGGTTTGGGGAGTTTCCCTTTTTACGGTTTCATTCTCTACTATTTCCGTCAAGTAGAGACTTTCACCTTAGGAGTTACATGTTCCACCTTCTTACCATTTCTTGAAGGTTTCCTTTCTTCATCTCCTTACACCTTTTCTATATTGGGGCATTTGCCCACTTTCAGTCCTCCATTGTCTTAAAATTTTCATTCCATCCCTTATTCCTTATTTGAGTAGATTCCGATTATCGATCTTATTTCGTGTACTCTACCCTATGCCCAGCCATCCACTCATTAGGCTTTATTATGTGAGTGTGGACCACAATCCATCTTGATATTAGTGGTTGTCCCCCCCCCCCCCTAACCATTTCTTATTTAGGGGGCTTTCTTTCCCAAGGTTTCTCAGACGTTCTTTCCTTTATTTTCTTATTATGGGTAGTCTACCCATTCTTACTTGTTACGACATCTATTGATGTTATCTTTCTACCTACCCATTCCTTGGGTTTAACTTACTCCTTAGGTTCTCCTAGTATGTTTCCCTTGGTTCTTTCACCTCACCGTGCACTTCATTTGCAAGTTCGTATCCTCATCTCTCGTCACTTGGTCCCATTACCTCTTAGTTGGGACATGTATCCCTCCTCAGGGTTTCCTTCCTTGGTGAGATTCTATCCCTTTCTCCCGGAATTCCTTCTTCATTCATTTTTGTATGTATATATCCTTGAATGATGTCCTTTGATTCCATCCCCTTCCGTTTACCTTTACTCTTGAAATCTTGCGGGTACATCCTTTGTACCCCATCCTCATTCCAACTTGTACCCCTATACACGTCTATTTCCTTTAAGTAGAGCTCAAATCCTCCTTGTTTCCAGATCTTTTAATCATCTTGTGAGAGGCTTACTTAATCTTCTCCTGGCTTTGAGTTTGGTTATCAATCCGTTCTTGGCCATTGATTTCTTTAAGGATTTCCTCCATCCTTATTTTCCAAATATTTGGCCTTTCCACCTCTCCCTTCTTTACTAGAGATTAAATTTATACCTACTCTTCTCCTTGTCTAATTATCTTGAGACAGTTGTCTCTCGAGTCTTCTTGTCCTTAATGCCCATCCCATTGCCCTTTTTAGGGTGTAGTCCTTACAACTTTCCAGTCCTCCTTAGGGCGTCGTTTATTCTCTTTAACTATCTTGCTATTACGATTTGCTTCCTTCCGTTATGTTGGTCTGAAACTTGACTTCTCTGCTTTTTCTAAAGCAAGTTGTACTTATAATCCCAGAACATCCCATTTGTCGTTTATCTTCTCTGGTGGATGCACTCCCCCCTTTTCTCCTAAATTATTGGAAATTTCTTCTTTAAGGGAGAGTTCTCTTCAACTACTTTTTGTTATGTTTATGGTTTTATCGAGGTCCTACCTTCAGCCCTTTTTCCTTCTTGCCATATTGCTGTGATCTCGAAAAAGTTTACTCCCGTCTGTGGTTGAAATTTCAAGCAGGAGTCATGTTCGTTGGAACGGTATCCTTTCGAATTTCCTATGGTTGTGGGGTGTTTATTCTTGGAAAGTATTGTTCTAAATCATAGTGGTGTGGGACAATCCTTCATTTCATGTCCTATTTTCTTTGAACTTTATAATAGATTGTTCCTTGTTTAGTTACCCAAAATTCTCCTACAATCCTTACCATGACGGTTTTCTTGTCATGCCTTCTTAGCATAATAATCTCATTTCTTTATCATTGTGTTTGGATACCTTGAGAGTTTCTTTTGGGGTCTTCTTTGTCAATTGATTACTCTAAGAGTCCTTCTAGGTTTCTCGATTCCCTAATTCAGCTTCCTTAACTTGGAGGGGATTCTCCTTAGTTTTCATGGTAGTACAAGCTTATTTGGTCACTTTCTTTGGGGCTATCTTACTTGAAGATCACATCATTTTAGGGACAGGGCTTTTTAGGAATTTAGAGTAATTCATTAATAGAGGAGTACACCATGTTGGGTGTCTTGGCCCTCTTATAGAAAATGATCACCAAATAACTAGGGAGTTACAGGATTCTTGATAAGTGTCCTCCTATGTAAGGTTATATGCCCCTTTACTTGCGTTCATGGCTTCACACTTGGCTTCCTTTATGCTTAGAGTTATGCCTTCAATAGGTCCTGGCACCATTCTCTGGGATACTTCTCCATTTGGTTTTTTGAGATCCCTGCAATGCCTCAGGCATTTGAGAAGCTTCTAGGGTTGTCTTCCTACGACGATAGGGTGTTGAGCAAAGTCATTCCTAGTTTTCTTGGTTCCTCTCCTGGGAGTCATCTAAAAATTATAAGATAAATCCTATTAATTACTATATTTTATATTATTGATTATGTATTCGAGGAAACAGGCTCTGATACCACTCTAGTTGTCACGCCCCGACACGGTTTGGTCGGATCCCCGTGAAAAACCCGCCACTCTCTCGGTTTATTAAAGGGTTTCCCCTTATTATAAACCGTAAAGAGTAAGGCGTCCTTTTAACTTGCACCTTTTCCTGGAATAATATAAATCAAAACTGCATAATAATTTAGATTAATCATACCTGTCTCACAGGCTTCTTAGTTGATGGTTTTTAAGGGTAGACTTTCAGGCATTTCCTGAAATGGATATAAGGGAGGGGGTGAGTACGACTACTCAGTGAATGGGTTTTTAAAAGTTTGTACTTTAAAGAAAACATTTATTATTGGTGCATGCCAGACTCCTTTCTTTCAAAAATCCCTTTATTCAAAATCTCGGGTTTTATCACCATTTCCTTATTTAATCATGGTGTGTCATCACCCAATAGACATCTTTGATCATAAAGGTTAAACACACATTCACAGGTCAGTACGTCCACTAACCCACTGGTGGCTTAGGAGCGACTTTACTAGCC
Organism: Trapa bicornis; assembly: GCA_030064425.1. Classification (NCBI taxonomy): domain Eukaryota; kingdom Viridiplantae; phylum Streptophyta; class Magnoliopsida; order Myrtales; family Lythraceae; genus Trapa; species Trapa bicornis. Next base: position 11,592,888 of record CM057741.1, on the reverse strand, counting down.
ACCCGGATAGAAGTACGTCCACTTCTACCCTGAGAATAAGTGGATGTTCGCGACATCTGACCCTCATTCCCGTAATAAATTCTTCATGTCTGTTAGGAGGACAGAGACCTCATCCCGTCCCCACCCCGGTCTCATGCACTTGGTGCTACTCCAAATTTAACACAAACACCTAGAACGACGAACTGCCCTTATATTCACCAGGTCGTCCAGGACCCTTATGATGCATCACTACCCCTCATGGGCATATTGATGATCTTGTACTCATAGTGCATGCACAATCAAAGTTTTCTCAACATGCCATATAATCAGTGGTGCCACTGGTCCAACGGCCCCGACTATTAACTCAACCTGCAGTTGTTTGTCATGACGAGTCCGTCGACCTGTCATGTTACACTACCGCTACTTGACTGAACATGTCAGTCCTATCTTGGAACCATGGCCAAACAATTCCTTTATTTAAATTTTTATGGTATATAATTCATGTTTGTTTACGAGCTCCTTCTTGTGCCAACTGGCCTTGGGCCCACTGTACAAGATTTTCAAAATCGGGCATATTAGCCCCCAAGTTCCAAAAACCAAGGCCCCCGGCCTATAAGAGCTATTCGAGCTCCCGTCAAGAAGGTCTCCCAAATCATTTAAGTATTGGCATACAGTCAAGGAAGAGCACTTCCGACAAAAATATATTTTCAATTGTCCATTATACCGACCAGGTATAAGGACATCTCCGCTCATAACTGATGAACGGGTTTTCAACTTACTTCGAGAAAGTTTTATCATACCAACCAAGTATGATCTACTTACAACCAGTAAATAGTTTTTTTTTTGCATGATTTTCACACCACTCTTCTAAGTTGTGATGTTTAAAATACCACTTGGTAGTGGGTTTTCATTTCGAGGTACTTATCATCCCCAACCGGGGATGATATAAAATCCCACTCACAACCGGTAAGTGGTTTTTAACTTTAAGTTGTGCTCATCATCCTAACCGGGTATGACATTATTAAATCCATTCACCCGTTAATACCGACAATTCCACTGGACCGATTCTTTGTATTCACGCGAGCTCGTCCTTGCTTGCGTTCCTGGTACTTTGTGTTCCTACATGATATGAACATCACAATTCATTATCTTTTGGCCTAATAGCTTTCATTCATTCCAAATGAATGAGAAAGTCAAACTTTCATTTATTTGCAATTAGGTCCCTAAAGTTATTTCTCTTCAACTTTAAGTCTCTAATGCGAGTTTTCCCTCAAATTGAGTCTCGAAACTTTTAAAATTTATCATAGAACCTCAATTTATTTCATTTCACAAAAATGGGATTAATTTCTGAAATTTCCAATTTGGTCCCCCAATTTTTCCAAAATTACCATTTTGCCCTTCCTTTACAAAAATGGTAAGTTTCACCCCAAAAATTCTAAAATTCCTCAATTGGCCCTCTAACATTTTTTTCAGGCCCAATTGACCCTCAATTTTAGAAAATCCCCAGTTTCCACCAATTTTCCCCCAATTCCAATTCTTTAACATAGCTAAATTTGATTTTATCAAATTGACCAACCAAACACCTCTAATTGTTGAAATTGAAGTTGAATTTGAGTTTCTCCATGTTCATATGATTCCATAGAACTTTGAATCGTGAGTTTTAATGCTGAAACAAGTTCAAACGGAGCTTCGTCGGAAAACAGACTGTAGAGAGAGAAAGCTTCGATTACTCACCGGTGATGGCACAGCGGTCCAAGCTTTCAATCTGTGCAGATAGCTCTCATCCTGAGGTTCATCCTAGAATCAAGAATCTTATCAATTGATGTCGAATTGAATTAGAATTTCATCATTGAAATTATGCCGATTTTCTCTCTAGCACCAGCCGAAAATTGCAGAGGAGAGCCGAATTGGCTTGCCTTTCAGTCCTAATTCAGCCATGGGAGGGCTGAGGAAGTGTTGGGAATGCTTGGTTTTGCCTAAGGAGGGCTCGAAATGGCCAATTTCAACTCGGCCGAAATAGGGTAGTTGCGGCCCGCTGGAGCTGCTTCACTGTTTCATCACGCCGGCATTTCTCCGGTGACTCTCGGAGCAAATGAAGACTACATGCGTGTAGCTGACTTCTCCTCGGTTCTAAAGATCCCGACCTTGCCTTATTTGGCTCAGAAAAGTCCCCATTTCGGAGCACTGGTACGAGCTTCGTCAGAAAATGGAGCAGTTGTGAGAGAATGGAGTTTTCAGGTGTGGAGATGATGACTGGGGAGGGGCTCTTTATATAGGGAGCTCGGGGACTCGTTGGCCATTCGTTTGGTACCTTTATGACAGGCATTGACGACCTGCAATGTACCAAACGGAAACATTTCTTTCTCGTTGGTGCTGCTTCGATTTTCCAGCGAGTGAACAGTGCTGTCATCCTAAGGAAGAAGATGAGACTGTTCCGAATAGAACCGGACCAGTCTGAACCGGGTTTAAAGCTTAAATCGATTGGTTCAGCCCCCATTCCATCGAGTTTTTCAAATCTAAAAATTTCTAAATTTATCTAAATTCATTCTCTATCCAATGATGGCCTCAAATCTCTAATTTGAATTATTTAAGCCACCTAGAAAAATGAATTTATGATTTGGTTCAATAGTGGTTCATACCGGTTCGGATCCGGTTCACCTAAACCGGTTTGGTTTTCATCCCCAATTCCTTCACAAGTCCATTTCCATGTCTTTTGTGACTCCTTGGGTCACTTATGATCCTTAAAATTCCTGGTTTACCATCTATTTATCGATTTCGATTCATAAATCGACTCGATCCTTAAACTGGTTCAGTCAGGTTTGTGTTCGGTTCACCCGTACCGATCTGGTTTTTCTCTCCCATAGTGTTTCTAATCACAAGGGATCTATAAATTTCCTGTTTACCCTTTCTCTATCGATTCCGGTTCATGAATTGACTCGTTTCATAAACCGGTTCAATTCAATTGGATCTGGTTCATCCAAACCGGTCTAGTTTTTCTCTTCCAATTCATCATAAGGTTCTTTTCCATAGTATTATAAACCCTTTGGATCTCCCAGGAGTTGTAAATTCCCAAATTGCCCGTTCACAAATGATCGGGTTTGTGAACCGGTTCGGTTTTCTCACTTGGTTTGACTGGTTATTTTCCTGGTTTTCCTTAGATCAAAGGGACGGGGTTTACAATAGTTTTGTCATCTAAAGGAATAAGACGACCTTCTTCAAACCGGATTGAACCGGTCTGAACCGTGTTTAAAGCTTAAACTGGCCGATTCAGGCCCAATTCGACTGAGTTTTTCAAAATTGAAAATTTCTAAATTCATTCTCTAACCAATGGTGGCCTCGAGTCTCAAATTTGAATTTTCTAAGTCACCTAGAAAAATAAATTTAGCATCTGGTTCAATAGTGGTTCAAAGCGGTTCAATCCGGTTCGAATCTAGTTCACTTGGCCGATTTCAACTTGGCCGAAATAGTGCAGCTGCGTCCCGCCGGAGCTGCTTCACTGTTTCATCACATAGCATTTCTTCGGCGACTCTCGAAGCAAATGAACACTACATGTGTGTAACTGACTTCTCCCCGGTTCTAAAGAACCTGACCTTGCCTTGTTTGGCTCAGAAAAGACCCCATATCGGAGCTCTGGTACGAGCTTCGTCAGAAAATGGAGCAGTTGTGAGAGAATGGAGTTTTCAGGGGTGGAGATGATGAATGGGGAGGGGCTCTTTATATAGGGAGCTCGGGGACCCGTTGGCCGTTCGTTTGGTACCTTTGTGACAGGCATTGAAGACCTACAATGTACCAAACGAAAACATTTCTTTCTCGTCAGCGATACTTCGATTTTCCGGCGAGTGAACAGTGTTGTCATCCTAAGGAAGAAGATGACACTGTTCCGAACCGAACCGGGTTTAAAGATTAAACCGGCCGGTTCACCCCCCATTCGACCGAGTTTTTCAAATCTAAAAATTTCTAAATTTATCTAAATTCATTCTCTATCCAATGATGGCCTCAAATATGCAATTTGAATTATTTAAGCCACCTAGAAAAATGAATTTATGATTTGGTTCAATAGTGGTTCAAACTGGTCTGAACCGGTTTAGATCCGATTCACCTAAACCAGTTTGGTTTTCATCCCCAATTCCTTCACAAGTCCATTTCCATGTCTTTTGTGACTCCTTGGGTCACTTATGGTCCTTAAAATTCCTAGTTTACCATCTCTTTATCGATTTCGGTTCATAAATCGACTCGGTCCTTAAACCGGTTCAATCAGGTTTGTGTTCAGTTCACCCAAACCGATCTGGTTTTTCTCTCCCACATTGTTCTAAGGTTCCTTCCCATGGTTTATAAATCTCTTCAGGTCACAAGGGATCCATAAATTTCCTGTTTACCCTTTCTCTATCGGTTCCGGTTCATGAACTGACTCGTTTCATAAACCGGTTCAATCCAATTGGATCCAGTTCATCCAAATCGGTCTGGTTTTTCTCTTTTAATTCATCCTAAGGTTCTTTTCCATAGTATTATAAACCCTTTGGATCTCCCAGGACTTGTAAATTCCCAAATTGCCCGTTCACAAATGATCGGGTTTGTGAACCGGTTCAGTTTTCTCACTTGATTTGACCAATTCTTTTCCCAGTTTTCCTTAGCTCAAAAGGGCGAGGTTTACAGCAGTGCTGTCATCTAAAGGAATAAGACGACACTGCTTCAAACTGGACCGGACCGGTCTGAACCGTGTTCAAAGATTAAACCGGCCGATTCAGGCCCAATTCGACTGAGTTTTTCAAAATTGAAAATTTCTAAATTCATTCTCTAACCAATGGTGGCCTCAAATCTCAAATTTGAATTTTCTAAGTCACCTAGAAAAATTAATTTAGCATCTGGTTCAATAGTAGTTCAAAGCGGTTCAATCCGGTTTGGATCTAGTTCACTTGAACTAGTTTGGTTTCCATATCCAATTCATCCTAATGTTCTTTTTCTTGACTTTTGTGACTCTTTAGGTCACTTGGGATTCATAAATTGCCCAGTTTTCCCTTTCTCTCTCAGTTATGGTTCATGAATCGACTCGGTTCATAAACCGGTTCATATGAACCAATCTGGTTTTCCTTTTCTAGTTTGTCGTTAGGTTCTTTTCCATGGTTTTATGAACCCTTTGGGTCACTCGGGAATTGTAAATTTCCTAAATTGCCCATTCTCTAATGATCAAGTTTGTGATCCGGTTCGGTTTTTCTCACTTAGTTTGATCGGTTTTTTTCCCGATTTTCCTTAACTCCAAAGAGGGGGTTTACACCGCTATTCTCCTAGTTCACTTGCCACGGGACAGTTGTCTTTCGATTTTGTTCATCCTTGATGCCTATCCCATCATCCTTTTGAGGGTGTAATCCTTACAATTTTCTGGTTCTTCCTAGGGCATCTTCTCCCAAAGTTTTTAGTTACACCTTTTCGCTATGTTAGTGTACAACCCTACTTGACTCCTCTGTTTTTCCAAAGTAGGTCACACCTTACTATCTCGAGACATCCTAGTTGTCTTTCATCATTCATGCTTGTTTTTTATGGAGGAGGTGTCTCCTTCTTTGCTCCTAGGTGGCTTGTAGTGCTCCTTAAGGGAAAATTCCCTGTATCTACATTCTGCTATAACTGGGTTTTCTTAAGGTCCTACCCTTGATCTTCTTCCTGTTATCCTTCCTCATGTAATTGAGGCATACAATCGTACTATTGTGGGATATAGAAATTTTCAGGAACTCAAAATTTTATTCATTGAGGTAGGAATACAATTTTGGGGTTTTAACATCACTTGAGGAAGATTGTTACAATGATTGTAAACCCCACTCTTTGGAGTTAAGGAAAACCGAGAAAAGACCTAGTCAAACCGAGTGAGAGAACCAAACCTGTTCATAAACCCGATTATCAATAAAAAGGCAAATTGGAGAATTTACAACTCCCAAGTGACTCAAAATGATTCATAAACCTTGGAAAAGAACCATATGACAAATTGGGAGAGAAAAAAAAAATCAGACCGGTTCGGGTGAACCGGATCTAAACCGGATTAAACTGGTTTATGAACTGGAACCAATAGAGAGAGGGCAAACCGAAAAAACTATGATTTCCAAGTGACCCAAAGAGTCCCAAGAGTCATGGAAATGGACTTAAGAATGAATTGAAGATGAAAACCAAACCAGATCAGGTGAACCGAATCTGAACCAGATTGAACCAGATTATAAATTCATTTTTCTAAGTGGCTTAAAAAATTTTAATTTGAGATTTGAGGCCACCATTGGATAGAAAATAAATTTAGATGAAATTAGAAATTTTTAGATTTTCAAAATTCGGTCGAATTGGGGTGAACCTGCCAGTTTAAGCTTTGAATCTGGTTCGAAACAGTGTCGTCTTCTTTCTTCAAATGACAGCACTATTCACTCACCGAAAAATCGTGCAATGTTGGTGAAGCTGAAAAACCTTCGGCCAGGGAGTTTTAGGAAATGAATAACTGCCATTAAGATGCCAATCGAACAGCCAAGAAGTTCCGGAGCTTCCTATATAAAGACCCTTTTCTCATTCATCCTCTCTAAACCTGAAAACTCCATTCTCTCTCAACTGCTCCAATTATAGGTGAAGCTAAAACTAGAGCTCAAACTTGGGAACATTCATGAGCCAAACAATGTGGGGTCAATTTATTTAGAACTAGGGAGAAGTCAGCTACACGCCTGTAGTATCCATTTGCTCCGAGAGTCACCGTAGAAGTGTAAGCATGATCGAACAATGAAGTAGCTCCAGTTGACCGACGCTGCCCTATTTCGGTCGAGCTGAAATCAGCCAATTCGAGCCCTTCTCAAGACAAACCAAGCCCTCCCAACACCTCTACAGCCCTCCTACAACTGAATTAGAGCTAAAATGTAAGCCAATTCTGCTCTCCTTTGTAATTTTTTACCAGGGCTAAAGAGAGAACCGGTATAACTTTGATGATAAAATTCTCACTCAATTCGACATCAATTGATGCAATTCTTGATTCTAGGATGAACCTCAAGAAGAGCTATCTACCCAAATCGAAAGCTCGGACTGTCGTGCCCCCGACAGTAAGCTTTCAAAACTTTCTCTCTCTATGTCCAGTTTTCTGGTGAAGCTCCATTTGAGCTCATTCCGGTACCAAATCGTGCGATTCAAAGTGCAATTGAATCATATGAAGGTGTAGGAACTCCAATTTGCCTTCAATTTCAACAATTAAACTCATTTGATCGGTCAATTTGATGAAATCAAATTCGGTAAAGTTAGAAGGTTGAAATTGGGGGAAATTTGGGAATTTCAAAGATTAGAGGGACTAAAGTGCAATTTCATACAATTGAGGACCAATTGGGCTTGACAAAGATGTTGGAGGACCAATTAGGGAATGTTTGGGGCAAAACTTACCATTTTTTGTAATGTAGGGGCAAAATGGTAATTTTGGAAAAATTGGGGGACTAAATTGGAAATTTGGGAAAATAAACCCCTTTTGTAAATTTGAATAAATTAAGGTCCTAAGATAAATTTTAAAAGTTATGGGACTCAATTTGAGGAAAAACCGACATTAGGGACTTAAAGTTAAAGAAAAATAAGTTTAGGGACCTAATTGCAAATAAAGGAAATTTTGTTTTTCTCATTCATTTGGGATAAATGAGGGCCATTAGGCCAAAGAATAATGAACAAGAATGTTCATATCATGTAGGGACACAAAGTACCGAGAAAGCCAGCTAAGACGAGTTCGAGTAAGAAAAACAACTCGGCTAAGAGGAATTTCATCATATTTGTTTACAAGCTCCTACTCGTGCCAAATAGCCTATGACCCACTCTTCAAGATTTTCAAAATTGCGCATAATATACCCCAAGTTCCAAAATCGAGGCCTCTAGGTTAATAGAGCTATTCGAGCTCCCGTCAAGAAGGTCTCCCAAATCATTTAAGCAGTGGCACACAATCAAGGGAGAGCACTTTTGAAAAAATATATTTTTTTATCTGTCCATCATAACAACCGTGTATGAGGACATCTCCACCCATAACCGATGAATGGATTTTCTACTTCCTTCGAGTAAGTTTCATCATACCAACCGGGTATGATTTACTTACAACCGGTAAGTAGGTTTTTCGTGTCATTTTAACATCACTCCTCTAAGTTGTTATGTTTAAAGATACCACTTAGTAGTGGGTTTTCATTTACAAGGTACTTATCATCCCAACCGGGTATGATATAAAAATCCCACTCACCCGATCGTGCAGTGAAATTCCACTTAGTCGGTTTTCATCCTTTGTGAGCTTAACCTCAGCTGGTGTTTCAGATGCCTCGTGTTACTACACTAAATGAACATCGTTGTTCATTATCATCTGGCTTGATCAATTCAAAATGGTGAAATTCACAACTTTTGCAATATTTGTAAATTGGTCCATAAAGTTATTTTTCCTTTGACTTTAGGTCCCAATTGCAGTTATTCCCCAAATTGAGTCCCAAAACTTTTAAAATTCCTCTTGGGACCTCAATTTACTCAATTTCATAAAAAGGTGTTCAAGTTTCCCAAATTCCCAATTTGGCCCCAAAAGTTTCCAAAATTACCATTTTGCCCTTCCTTTACAAAAATGGTAAGTTTAACCCCCAAAATTCTAAAATTTGCTCAATTGGTCCACTAACATTGTTATCATGCCCAATTGACCTTCAATTTTACAAAATTTCATTTTGATCCCTCGAATTTTCGAAAATCTCCAATTTTCCCCTCAATTTCAACTTCCTAACACAGTTGAATTTGATTTCATCAAATTGACTGATCAAACACTTCTAATTGTTGAAATTGATGTTAAGATTGAGTTTCTACATCTTCATACAATTCAATAGCACTTCAAATTGCAAGTTTTGATGCCGCAACAAGCTCAAATAGATCTTTGCTAGAAAATAGAATGTAGAGAGAGAAAGCTTTAATTGCTCACTGTCGGGGGCGCGGCGGTCCGAGTTTTCTATCTGGGCAGATAGCTTGTGTCATCAGGTTCCTCCTAGGATTAAGAATTGCATCAACTGATGCCGAATTGAATTAGAATTCTATCATTGAAATTCTGTCGGTTCTCTCTCTAGCTCCGGTAGGAAATTGTAGAGGGGGGCCGAATTGGCTTACCTTTCTGTCCTAATTTGGCCGTGAGAGGGTTGAGGAGGTGTTGGGAGAGCTTGGTTTGGCCTGAAGAGAGCTCGAATTGGCTGATTTCAGCTCAGCTGAAATAGGGCAGCTTCAGTCTGTCGAAGTTGCTTCACTATTCAATCATGCTGGCGTTTCTCCGATGACTCTCAGAGCAAATGGAGACTACATGCATGTAGCTAATTTCTCCCCAATTCTAAAGAACCTGACCATGCCTTCTTTAGCTCAGAAAAGACCCCAGATCAGAGCTTTGGTTCGAGCTTCGCTAGAAAAACTAAGCAGCTGAGTGTGAAGGGAGTTTTTAGGTGTGGAGAGGATGAATGAGGAGGGGCTCTTTATATAGGAAGCTCGAGGACTTCTTGGTCGTCCGATTGGCGCCTTAATGGTGGTCATTCATTGCTTGAAACTTCATGGCCATAGACTTTTCAGCTTCATTGATGCTACGTGATTTTCCGTATTTTATTAATGGTGAGTACGCATGATAACTATTATTGTAAGCAAATTCCATTAGGTACAAGTATTCCTCCCATATTTTATTAATGGTGAGTACGCATGCTCTCAACATGTCTTCCAAGGTTTGGATGGTTCGCTCATACTGTCCACCTGTCTAAGGGTGGAATGTCGTGTTCATGTGAAGCTTGGCCTCCATGGCATTTTGCAAACTTGGCCAAAACCTTAAAGTAAATCTCGGATCTTTATCCGATAATATACTCACCACAACACAATAAAGTCTTACGATTTCCCTCATGTATAAGACGACCAGTTGTTCTACTGTGTCCGTCATTCTTATAGGAAGGAAATGAACTGATTTGGTCAATCTATCCACGATGACCCAAATTGCATCTCGACCCTTTCTTGTCACTAGTAGACCCGTGATGAAGTCCTTGGTGATGTGCTATTTCCACTCCGAAATTGGTAAGGGTTGTAGCAATCTTGACGGTTTCTGATGCTCTACTTTTATCTGTTGACAGGACAAACATTGGGCTACATATTCCGCAATGTCCCTCTTCATGCCTTTCCACCAGTATCCTTGTTTGAGGGTGCGGTACATCTTGGTACTGCCCAGATACATTACATACACTGAATCGTGTGCCTCTTCTAGAATTAACCTCTTCAACTCCTTATCTTGAGACACACATACCCTACCCTTGTAGGTTAGTACTCCATCACCTCGCTTATCATAGTTCGGTTTCCTTTCTCTGTTAACTGGGTCCAAATAAGATTGGAGTTGTTTATCACCCTTTTGTTGTGCCTTAATATGCTCGGTTAGACTAGGCCTCACCTTCACATTAGACACCAAGCATTTTTTCTGCTTGTCCATCCTAAGGTCCACCTCCATCCTTCCCAATTGTTGCAACAAGGGTAAGTAACTTGTCTTTACTTATGCTGCCTCAATTTGGTACTTACGACTTAAGGCATCTACTACCACATTTGCCTTTTCGGGGTGATACTCTATCACAAGGTCATAATCCTTCTCGAATTCTAGCCATCTCTTCTGGCGAAGATTTAACTCCTTCCATGTTAGGAAGTACTTAAGACTCTTGTGATCTGTGTATATCCTACACTTAACCCCATAAAGGTAGTGTTGCCATATCTTTAGAGCAAATACTATTGCAGCTAATTCTAGGTCATGAGTCGGGTAATTTCTTTTATGTACCATCAGTTGTCGCGAGGCATAAGCGATAACCTTCCTTTGTTGCATTAAGACACATCCAAGCCCTTGTCCAAATGTATCACTATAGACTGTGTACTCTCCTGCATTAGGGTCAGGTAAGGAGAGTACATGTGTGGTTGTTAGTCAAGTCTTTAACTCTTGAAAAGACTTCTCACAACTCTCATCCCAATTATACTAAACTCCCTTCCTGGTGAGTCAAGTTAGAGGAGTTGCTATCTTAGAAAAGTCTTGCACAAAACGTCTATAGTATCATGCTAATCCTAAGAAACTTCTTATTTATGTAGGATTCTTTGGAGCCCTCCAATCTGATATGGCTTCCACCTTAGCTGGATTTAATTTGACTCCGTCCTTGGATACGATATGCCCTAAGAATCCTATCTCCCACAGATAGAACTCACACTTGAAAAATTTTGCATATAATTGATTTTCCTTTAATATTTTCAAGGTGGTTGCCAAATGCTCTTTATGTTTTGACCTAGTTCGTGAGTATATAAGGATGTCATCTATGAATACTATCATAAACTTGTCCAAATGGGATTCGAACATACGGTTCATCAAGTCCATGAAAGCTGTAAGGGCATTCGTCAATCCGAACGGCATCACTCTTAACTCATCATGTCCATATCTGGATCGAAATGCCATCTTAGGGATGTCCTCTTCTCAAATCCTGAGTTGGTGATAGCCCGACCAAAGGTCTATTTTAGAGAAGTAAGTTGCTCCTATTAACTGGTCAAACAAATCATCTATCCATGGGAGTGGGTATCGATTCTTGATGGTGACCTAGTTCAACTTTCTGTAGTCTATGCACAGTCTCATGCTTCCGACCATTTTCTTTACAAATAGAATAGGAGCACCCCACGGAGACTGACTTGAACGTATGAAATCCTTCGACAATAATTCGTCCAGGTGTTCCTTTAATCCCTTCAACTCTGCCGGAGCCGTGCGATATGGGGCTTGGGATATGAGGTTTGTTCCTAAGATTATTTCTATGGTGGACTCCACTTGTCGACTTGGAGGTAGTTTGGGTAGTTCTTCTGGAAATACCTCCAGGTAGCATCTCACTACCGGAATGTCTTCTAGCCTCTTCTCTTCAGACTTTTCGTCTATGACCATGGCCAGGAAAGTTGTACAGCCTTTCTGTATCAGCTTTTGAGCTTTTAGATGTGACACCATTTGTACTTCATTTTTCTTTCTACCTCCCTGGAACTTTAATCCTTTTATCTTGGGAGTGTGAAAGGTTATCGTCTTCTTTCCACAGTACATCCTTGCCTGATGGTTACTCAGCTAGTCCATCCCCATGATTACTTCAACCTCCTTTAAGGCTAATTGAATCGAGTCTGCTTCGAGTTGGATTCCTCTAATCCATATCTCACATCCCTTTAATTGTTCATTACTATTTAGACCTTCTCCTAAAGGTGTAAGGATATTAAGGCCTTGTTCTAGTAGAGTGAGCTCTAAGGGTACTCTTGAAACCAATTCTTTCTTGATGAAGGATCTCCCAGCTCTGGAGTCAAAGAAGGCATAGACTTGTTGTTCCCATAGTTGTATATACCCTGATTGAAGAAACTTATTGTTTAGAAGAAATTTCCTTTTATTAAATCAAAAGATCTTTTGTTTGCATGACTCTCTTAAACTAATTTGGAGAGTTTTGGGATGTACTCGCTACAGTGCTAGGGTCTCTTCTAGCTTAGCTGGTACTCTTGTCGTAGCGTTTAGCCTAGGGTTTATGGGATTCCCTTGAGGTGGTCTAGGAGTATTCCTCTGCATGTTCTCCCTAAGGGTGGGACAATCCTTCGCAAAGTGTCCCACTTGCCCGCATGCAAAGCAGGTATGGCACACTCCCTCATGATTCCTTTGACACTTTGGACAGCGAGGGTTTCCTTGGGGTAAGGTAGGGACTACTATGGGAGGAGGTCGTGGCATATCCCTTCTCCTTTGGAATGCCATTCTGTTTCCCCATTTTGAACCGTTATGCACTTTCCATCCTCCTTGATAGTTTGGACCCTTATCCTCCTTTCTGGTCATCTGCTCCATTCGACGACATCGGGTCTGCACCAGTCGCTCACATTCATGAGCCATACTAATTATGGCTGCCAGGTCTGTGGGTCGTCCCAGTACCCCCATACGGTCTCAAATGTTCATATTGAGACCGTCAACAAACCTCTCTTGGGTGTCTCGAAGGTCCTGTAAACACGGTGCATGCACAATTAGTATTTTCACATCATGCCATATAATATGCGGTGACACTGGTCCAATGGCCCCGACCCTCAACTTAACCTATAGCTGTTTGTCCTGTCCAGTCCGAAGACCTGTCATGTCGCACTACTGCTAGTTGACTGCGTATGTCGGTCCTGTCTTGGTATCATGGTCAAACAATTCAATTATTCAAGTTTTCATGGCATATAATTCATGTTTGTTTACAAGCACCCGCTCTTGCCAACTGGTCTATGGCCCACTGTTCGAGATTTTCAAAATTAGGCATAATAGCCCTCAATTTCCAAAACCGAGGCCTCCGGCCTAACAGAGCTATTCGAACTCCCACCAAGAAGGTCTCCCAAATCGTTTAAGCAGTGGCACACAGTCAGAGGAGAGCACTTCAAACAAAAAAATATATTTTTAGCTATCCATCATACCAATCGAGTATGAGGACATCTTCGCTCATAATTGATGAACGAGTTTTCCACTTCCTTTAAGGAAGTTTCATCATACCAACCAGGTAAGATTTACTTACAACCGATAAGTAGGTTTTCCACGTAATTTTCACATCACTCCTCTAAATTGTGATGTTTAAAGATACCACTTAGTAGTAGGTTTTTATTTCTGAGATACTTATCATCCCAACTGGGTATGATATAAAAATCCCACTCTCTCGGCCGTGCAGTGACATTCCACTTAGTCGATTTTCGTCCCTTGCATGCTTAACCTCAACTGGTGTTCCCGATTCCTCGCGTTCCTACACAAAATGAACATAGTTTTTCATTATCATATGGTTTGATCACTTCAAAATGGTGAAATTCACAACTTTTCCAATATTTGCAAATTGGTCCCTAAAGTTATTTTTCCTTTTACTTTAGGTCCCAATTGCCGGTTCTTCCACAAATTGAGTCCTGAAACTTTTAAAATTCCTCTTGGGCCCCAACTCAATTTCATAAAAAGGGGTTCAAGTTACCAAAATTCAAAATTTGGCCCCCAAATTTTCCAAAATTACCATTTTACCCTTCCTTTACAAAAATGGTAAGTTTAACCCCCAAAAATTCTAAAATTTGCTCAATGGGTCCTCTAACATTCTTTTCATGCCCAATTGACCTTCAATTTTACAAAATTGCATCTTGGTCCCTCAAATTTTTGAAAATCCCAAAATTTCCCCAATTCCTTCCCTCCCCCCCTCCCCCCAATTTCAACTTACTAACACAGCCAAATTTGATTTCATCAAATTGGCTGATCAAACACTTATAATTGTTGAAATTGAAGTTAAGATTGAGTATCTACATCTTCATATGATTCAATAGCACTTTGAATCGCAAGTTTTGATGTTGGAACGAGCTCAAATGGAGCTTTGCTTGAAAATAGAATGTAGAGAGAGAAAGCTTTAATTGCTCCCCGTTAGAGGCACAGCAGTCCGAACTTTCTATCTAGGCAGATAACTTGTGTCCTGAGGTTCCTCCTAGGATCAAGAATTGCATCAATTGATGTCAAATTGGATTAGAATTATATCATCAAAATTATGTCGGTTCTCTCTCTAGCACCATTCGAAAATTGCAAAGGGGAGCCGAATTGCCTTACCTTTCAGTCCTAATTCGGTCGTGAGAGGGTTGAGGAGGTGTTGGTAGAGCTTGGTTTGGCATGAGGAGGGTTTGAATTAGCCTATATCAGCTCAGATTAAATAGGGCAGCTTTGGTTTGCCGGAGTTGCTTCACTATTCGATCATGTCAGTATTTCTCCGATGACTCTCAGAGCTAATGGAGACTACATGCATGTAGCTGATTTCTCCCCGATTCTAAAGAACCTGACCACACCTTCTTTAGCTCAAAAAAGACCCTATATCGGAGCTCTAGTTCTAGCTTCGCTAGAAAACTAAGCAGCTGAGAGTGAAGGGCCTTTTTTGGTGTGGAGAGGGTGAATGAGGAGGGGATCTTTATATAGGAAGCTCAGGGACTTCTTGGTCATTAATTGTCACCTTAATGGTGGTCATTAATTGCCTGAAACTCTCTGGTAGGAGACTTTTCAGCTTTGTTGGTGCTGCGCCATTTTTCAGCAAGTGAAAAGTGTTGTCATCTAAAGGAAGAAGATGACATTGTTCCGAACCGGATTGGACCGGTCCAAACCGGGATCAAAGCTTAAACTGGCTGGTTCACCCCCGATTCGACCAAATATTTTAAATCTAATAATTTCTAAATTCATTTTCTATCTAATGGTGGCCTCAAATATCAAATTTGAATTTTTTAAGCTATCTAGAAAAATGAATTTAGAATCCGGTTCAATAGTGCTTCAAACTTGTCCAAACTGGTTCAATTCGGTTTGGATCTGGTTCACCTAAACCGGTTTGGTTTTCATCTCCAATTCATTCTTAAGTCCATTTCCATGACTTTTAGGACACCTTGGGTCACTCGGGATCCATAAATTTCCTAATTTACCCTTTCTCTATTGGTTCAAGTTTGTAGACTTACTCAGTTTTCAATTTGAAAATGACCAATTTTTTCCCTGGTTTTCTTATTATCAAAGGATGGGTTTTACAGGTTATGATTGAGGATTGAGTAATGGCTATGAAAACAAGATTTTAAGGATGAGTTGTTTTAAAATAAAATAAGGAATCTGGCACACTCTAATTCAAACACTTTTCTTAAAAGTCAAACATTAAACCCATTCATTAAGTTGTATAAACTCACACACATCTTTTTATCCCTTTTCAGGAAATAGAAAGATAACTAGGGATTACACCAAGCCTTACCCTCTGTCAGGTATGTTTAAATTTTATTAAGCTTGCATTTTATTTGATATATGTTATTCCCAAGAACAAAGTTGAGATTTACGCATGGCTCCTCTTGAGTAAAAGAAGGGGAAAACCCCTCTTGAACCAAGAGAGCAGCAGGTTGTTCACGGGGAATTGACCAAACAGAGTCGGGGCGTGACATTTTCCAAATCGGGCATTTTAGCCCCCAAGTTCCAAAACCGAGGCCTTCGGCCTATTTAAGCTATTCGAGCTTCCCTCAAGAAGGTTTCCCAAAAGGTTTAAGCAATGGCACACAGTCAGAGGAGAGCACTTTAGACAAAAATCACTTTTCACCTGTCCATCACATCAACCGAGTGTGAGGACATATCCACTTATAACTAATAAGCGGGTTTTCTACTTCCTTACAGGAAGTTCATCATACCAATCGGGTATGATCGACTTAGAACTGTTAAATAGTTTTTTCATGTGTTTTCTCACATCACCCCAACTAGGTGTGAAGTTAAAATTCCATATAATAGTGAGTTTTAAATTATACGGTACTCATCATCCTAACTAGGTATGATGTGAAAAATCCCACACACCCGATATTCGTAGTATCTTTCCTCTTAACCGGATCTTTGCCTCATGTGAGCTTATCCTGTTAATTCTTGTTTCTACACGATATGAACATCTTTGTTCATTAACCTTTGGCCAAATAGCCTTCATTCATCATGAATGAATAAAATCCCCAAACTTTTAATTATTTGCATTTAGGTCACTAAAGTTCTTTTTGTTTAACTTTTAGTCCCTAATGCCAATTTTTCCCAAATTGAGTCCCGAAACTTCTAAAATTCAATTTGGGACCTCGATTTATTCAAAATCACAAAAGGGGTTCAAGTTCCTAAATTTCCAATTTGGTACCCAACTTTTCAAGAATTACCATTTTGCCCCTACTTTACAAATATGGCAAATTTGACCCTAATAATTCCAAAATTTGACCAATTGGTCCTCCAATATCTTTGTCATATCCAATTGCCCTCAATCTTGGGAAATTGCACTTTAGTCCCTCAAATTTATGAAATTCCCAAATTTCCTCAAAAGTTTTCCCCAATTTCCCCCTTTCAAACTGGCTGAATTTATTTCATCAAATTGACCATTCAATCGGGTTTAATTGTTGAAATTTAAGGAAAAATTGAGTTCCTACACTTCCACACGATTCAATGGAATTTTGAATCGCGTCATTTGGATCCGAATTAAGCTCAAACAGAGCTTCGTCAGAAAAATAGACTTAGAGAGAGAAAGCTTCAAAAGCTTACCATTACTATAAACCCTGCCCCTTTAAAGCAAGGAAACAAGGGAAAGAACCAGTCAACCTGAGTAAGAAAAACTGAACTGGTTCACAAACCCGATCATTAGAGAACATGAAATTTTGGGAATTTACAACTCCCGAGTAACCCAAAGGGTTTATAAAACCTTGAAAAAGGAACTTAGGACAAGTTGGGAGAGAAAACCATACCGGTTTAGGAGAACCAGATCTGAACCAGATTGAATCGGTTTATAAACTGAGTTGATTCATTAACTGGAACCGATAGAGAAAGGGAAAACCAGGAAATTTATGGATCCTAATTGACCTAAGGAGTCACAAAAGTCATGAAAATGAACTTCGGCATAAATTGGAGATGAAAACCAAACTAGTTCAGGTGAACTGGATCAGAATCGGATTCGAACCGGATTGAACCAGTTTGAATCGGTTTGAACCACTATTGAACCGGATGCTAAATTCATTTTTCTCTGTGGCTTAAAAAATTAAAATTTGAGATTTGAGGCTACCGTTGGATCAAAAATGAATTTAGAAATTTTTAGATTTGAAAAGTTAGGTCAAATCAGGGGTGAACCGGTCGGTTTAAGCTTTGAACCCGGTTCAGACCGGTCCGATCCGATTCAGAATAGTGTCGTCTTCTTCTTTAGATGACAGCACTATTCACTCACCGAAAAATAGCACAGTGCCGGTGAAACTGAAAAGTTTCCAGCTAGGGAGTTTAAGTCAAAGAAAGACTACAGTCAAAATCTCACCCAGGATAAAAGTTCCAAGAAAATGGAAGGATGAAGGGAAATCAAGGGAAGAGAAGGAGTTGATTGATAACTCTAGGACAACCTAACTCAGTCCACGGGTAGTCTCAGATAAGGTCAAGAAACCTCATAACAATTGGACCCGAACTCTACCCTAAGTGGGTAAACTCGTAAAGGATACGAGTAAGACAGAGGAAAGGGTACAAAGGATGAGTCCACAAGATTCCCACCCCCCCCCCAAAAAAATGTAAGTTGGAAAAGTTGACATCAAAGAACATCATGAAGTTAATTTAAGGTCAAATAACCATAAGGACGAAAAAAAAGGGAAACTCCGGGAAAAGAAGAAGCCTACCAAGGAGCCTTGGGGCGATATATATCCCAACGGAGGGGTGATGGACCCAATTAAATAGGGAAAAGAAGATAAGTTAGTAAATGGAATGTAGGATGAGGTGAAAAGATCAAGTACAAAGGAAGTGTACTGATGAGGACCCCAGGATAAAGTTAAACCAAAGGAACATATGGGTAAGGAAGATAGCATCAAATAATATCGTAACAAGTGAGAAGGGGAGGAATACCCATAATAGGGAAATAAAGAGATATCCAACCACAGACATCAAGACTGGTTGTGGTCCACGCTCGTTTGATGGAGCCTAAGATTGGACAGTTAGGCATAGTATGGAGTACACGAAATAAGACCCGATAATCGGAAGTTTCCTCAGATAGGGAATAAGGGGCGAAATGGGAAACTAAAGAAAATGAAGGATTAAAGGCAAACATCTACACCAATATAAAAAGAATGTAAGGAGATGAAGAAAGGAAACCCTCCAAGAATGGTAAGAAGGTTGATCGTGTAGCTCCCAAGGTGGAAGTCTCTACTTCAAAGGACACAGTAGAGAATGAGACCATAAAAAGGGAGCTCCCCAAGCCAAGGAATTGACAGGTAGACCAAAAGGGATCAACTCGGAATAGAGAATCGTGAAATAGTCATGAGCGAGTCAGGAAGGACTGGAGAAAAGAAATCCTTAAGTAAGGATGCCATTGAACATGAGGAAAGAGAGTAGGATGAAAACCAAAAGTATGTCGGTAAGTCAAGAAGTGGATGGGAAACCCAATAGTTGGAAACAGGAAAGCACTATAAGGAAATTGGTGAAGGATGAATAAATGTAGAAAACCCAAACGCTCATGAAAAGCAGATGTTCAATGTGAAATGACATTAGGTGCATGGACAAGATGCACGAATCGGAATCGAGTAATGAAACATTTTAACGATACAACAAGTAGAATAAAGGAATACACTCTAAGGATGGAAGTGGAAGAATTTGGTACTGGGAGGTCCGAACCTCAAAGTAAGGAGGACTTCAAGTCAAATGAGAAATAAACAAATGCAAGAGTTATGCGTAAGGTGCGATTGGATAACACTAAATATAGTTGAGGAACACTACCAGGTGACAAGAAGGGGTGAAGCCACACGATTCCTACTAGGATGGAAAGCCATGAACCACTATCGAGGAATTGTTCTATAACTATAATGGACAAAGACAGATTTATAACATGTCATGACTGCAAGGGACATGTGGGTCCAATAGTCTCAATAAATTATGACTTAGTAGGAAGGAGTCAATTATTCTAGCCTAATGCAGTCACACCAAAGTATCTCGGTGGACCAAAGTTGTGATAAAGAAAAGATGAAGGAAGGACCAATATAAGACAAAAACTGAGATAATACAAAAACCCGCAAGGTTCAGGACAAAAAGCTCAAAAGGATGTTGAGCTAAATATCTTCAACAATTTGGGAAATAAGTAGAAATGGGGATGGTTAGACGTTTATGGAACTCTTAACTTAGTGATCGGGATAAAAAAAAAACCTTCAAGAGAAAGGGGTCTTACCCTTAAGCGGAGTCAAAATTGGACCTAAGGACGTACCTTTGGATTAGTGGGTAAGACATGCATGATCATGATAGACTCCATGAAGTGAATAAATAATCAAAAGGAAAGGAAATCCCTTAAGTACATTATCTAAAGGACCAAATGAAAGGTGAAATTATAGTAGTATTTTGCCTAGGGAAAAGCGTACGAGCAAGGAAACATTCAAAGAAAAGGAAGTGGGAGGTCAGATCAACACGAAATTCTTCTCCTCAAGCATGAATACCAAATCGTATCATTTAGAACTTTCTTACCAAATCAAAAGCTCAAACTGCCACACCTCCTATAGTAAATTCTCAAAGCTTTCTCTCTCTATATTCAATTTTCGGAGAAGCTCCATTTGAGCTCGTTTCGGACCCAAAAATCGTAATTCAAAGCTTGGTCAGATCGTATGGAAGTGAAGGAACCGATTATGTAATGCCTCAACCCAGTTTGGTCAGATCCCTGTGAGCAACCCACCACTCCCCTTGTCCATGAAAGGTTTTCGCCCATTTCTAAACTGCGAGGAGTAAGGTGTCATTTTTCCTGTTAATCTTGGAATAGCATTATACAAAACTGAATATTTTAAAACAGACGTACATGTCTTATACCAACAAAGGAGAGTCTTTAGGTTGAATGTTTCCATTGGTTACCTAAAAGGGGTAATGGGAAAGTGTGAGTTCTACAACTCAGTAAGCGGGTGTTGGGATTGAGTTTTCAAAATAGCTTTATCCAAACTGTGCCAAGGTTATCATTTCCTTTAAAAAGGATTTTTCCTCAACTTTGGTTTTAAAAACCTTTTAGCTCTCTTAGCCCATCCCTTGCCTCGGGAGGCGTATAGCAAACAAACACACACCCTTTATCATGAAAGGTACACACATTTGTAGGTGTAACACATCCACAAACACACGCCCTTTAATAAAGTTTATTTACAAACTCTTGCTCGTTCCCGCTAGCCTTGGGCCTATTGCATTTGTTTTTCTAAAACTGGGCATTTAGCCCAATGAGTTCAAAAAACTAAGGCCACTAGCTTATCTGAGCTACTTTAGCTCCCATCAAGGTCTACCAAATATTTTAAGCATTGACACACAGTCAAGGGAGAACACTTCTGACAAATATTCATGTTCAACTTCATCACACCAATTAGGTGTGATGATATCTCCGCTTACAATTTGTAGGCGGTTTCTCCTTTCCTCAAGGAAATTCATCATACTAACCGGCTATGATTATCTCTACTTACAACTAGTAAGTAGGTTTTATTCATTAAAGATAGTGCACATCATCCCAACTGGTATGATGTGTAAATTAGCCCACTCATCTGATAATTGTGACGTGTTCGTCCCCAATCGGCTTACAAATCCACGTTGGCTTTCTCTGCTAGCATTCTGGTCACACGTATTCCTACACGATTTGAATATCCTCATCAATGAATGTTTGGCATAATAGCCTTCATTTTCTCACGTATTGGCGACAAGGCCCAAATTTTATGATTTGTTGCACTTAAGTCCCTAAAGTTCAAATATTTTGACTTTAGGTCCCTAGTGTTAAGTTTTCCTCAAATTAAGTCACGAGGACTTCTAATATCATTCTTTGGCCCTTAATTTACTTTAAATTGTGTAAGGAGCTATATTTTCCCAAATTTCCAATTTGCTCCCCAATTTTCTAAAAATTACAATTTTGCCCCAACTTTCCAAAAATAGCAATTTGGCCCCAAATATTTCAAAAATTGGCCAATTGGTCACCCAATACTTTTCTCATGGCCAATTGGCCTTCAATTTTGGGAAATTGCATAGAGGTCCCTCAAATTTTCCAAATTCCCAATTTTCCCCAAAATCTTCCCCCAATATCTCCCCTTCAAACTGACCGAATTTGATTTCTTCAAATTAGCAATTCAATCTAGGTTAATTGCACCAATTGAAGGTATGGATCAGTTCCTACACTTCCATACAATTCAATTGAGCTTTGAATCGCAATATTTGGGTTCGAATTGAGCTCAAACGGAGCTTTGCTGAAAAACTGTTCGTAGAGAGAGAAAGCTTTGAAATCTTACCATCGGAGGTGGGATGGTCCGAGCTCTTGTTCTAAGGATGTAGCTCCCATCCTGAGGTTCCTTCTAGGATCAACAATTGCTATAATTGATGTCCAATTGAGGGTGAAATTTATCGGTAAAGTTTAGCACTTTCTTTCTGTAACACTGACTAGCAACGACGGAGGAGGGCCAAATTTGTTTACCTTTCAGCTCTGTGAAGGCTGTGTGAGGGTCATGGGGGTGTTGGGGAGGCTTGGTTTGGCTGGAGGAGGATGGAATTTTGCCAAATTCAGCTCAACCAAAATAGGTCAGCTTTGCTCCGTCATAGCTGATTCAATATTTGATTCCACCAGCGCTTCTTCGATGGTCCTCAGGTCAAAAGGTGGTTACTGTCAGGTAGATGACTTCCTCAGAGTCTGTAGGACCCGACCTTGCCTTGTGAGGCAAAGAAAACTGCCCAAGTTGGAGCTACAGTTTGAGCTTCACCTAAAAATGGAGTAGGTGAGAGAGAATGGCGATTTGAGGTTTGTGGAGGCTGAATGGAGAGCAGCTCTTAATATAGGGAGCTCGAGGACTCTATGTGTAAACCTCGTCCCTTTAAATATAAGAAAATCAAGAAAAGAATCGATCATTTCAAAAGAGAAAAAAGAGCCGGTTCTTAAATCATAATTGATAAAGAAAGGGTAAAATGGGAAATTGACAAATCCCAAATGACTTAAAGAGTCATAAAAATCATGGAAAAGAACCTTGGGACAAATGGGAGGGGGAAACCAAACTGGTTCAGGGTGAACTGGTCCTAAACTGGTTTGAACCATACTAAAACCGTTTTCTAAATTCATTTTTCTTTGTGGCTTAAAATAGAGAAATTGAAACCACCAGTAGGTGGTGAATGAATTTAGAAATTTTTAATTTTGAGAAAACCGGTGGAATCAGGCCTGAACCGGCCAATTTTCACCATTGAACCCGGTCAAACCAGTCCGGTCTGGTTCGGAATAGTGTCATCTTCTTCCTCATGATTACAGCACTGTTTATTAATGCAGAAAATGTATATCTCTATTGAAGATATAACCACTCCGTTCAGGCCATTTTCAGCCGAGGATAAGCTCGACCAAAATGGAAAGTGGTCAAGCAGAAGATCCCTGAGCTCCCTATATAAAGAACTTCTCACCATTCATCCTCCACCCACCTTAAATCGCCATTCTCTCTCACCTGCTCCATTTTTCGAGAAAGCTCAAACTAGAGCTCCGACTTGGGTAAATTTCATAGTCTTAGAAGACAAGGTCGGGTCCTACAGACTCCAGGGGAAGTCAACTACCTGATAGAAACTTCCTTTTGACCCGAGGAGAGTTGAAGAAGCACCGTCAGAATCAAACAGTGAAGCAACTCTGATGGACCGAAGATGCCCTATTTTGGCCAAGCTAAATTCGGCCAAATTCAGCCCTCCTCCCATGAAACCAAGCCTCCCCAGCACCCCTACGACCCTCACATAGCCTCAACAATGCTAAAAGGTAAGCCAATTTGGCCCTCCTTAGTAGTTGTAAATTGGGGTTAGAGAGAGAAAGTGTCGAATTTCACTAACTAAATTCACCCTCATTTTGACTTTAATTGTAGTGATTCTTGATACTAGAAGGAAACTCAAGACAAGAGCTACCTCCTCCAATCAAGAGCTCGGACCGCCGCACCTCCGACGGTAAGCTTTCGAATCTTTCTCTCTATACAAACAGTTTTCCGGTGAAGCTCTGTTTGAGCTCGTTTTGGACACAAATCACGCAATTCAAAGCTCAATTGAATCATATGGAAGTATATGAACTGATCCATACCTTCAATTAGAGCAATTAACCCCGATTGAATGGCCAATTTGAAGAATTGTCGGGGTAATTTGACCATTGGCATGAAAGATAATGGCTATATGTGAAAAACTGTTGTTTGTGCATGCACTTGTAGTACGTGACCATCAAGACACCCTAAGGGGTAGTGATGGGTCCTAAGGGCTACTGGACAACATGGTGGAGATAAGGGTAGTTCATCATGCTAGTTAGTCTTGAAGCTTGGAGTAGCTTCTTGTGCATGAAATCGGGGTAGAGTCGAGATGAGGTCTCTGTCCTCACACGGACACGGAGTGGAATTATGGTCTGGGATTGGATGTCGAGAATATCCACTCAGACCCATGATAGAAGTGGACAGGCTTCTATCTTGATGGACGATAAGGATGCTCCAATCCACAAGTGAGTGCGACGGACGGGCTACACCTGCGAATGTGTATACCTCGTCCTTGAAAAGGTAAGAAAACCAGGAAAAGAACCAGTCAACTCAAAAGAGAAAACCGAGCTGATTCATGAACCTGAACTGATAGAGAAAGGATAAATGTGTAATCAACAAATCCTAGGTGACTAAAGGGTCAAAACAATCATGGAAAAGAACCTTGGAATAAATGGGAAGAGAAAACTAGGTCGGTTCAGGGTGAACCGAACACGAACGGGATTGAACCAGTTTGATCCATACTTGAACCGGTTTTTAAATTCATTTTTCTTGATGGGTTAAAATGATAAAATTGGGAAATTGAAGCCACCATTAGAAAGAAAATGAATTTAGAAATTTTTCATTTCAAGAAAATTGCTCGAATCGGGCCTGAACCGGTCGATTTACACATTGAACCCAGTTGGACTGGTCCGTTCTGGTTCGGAATAGAATCATCTTCTTCCTCTAGATGACAGTACTGTTCATTAATGTAAAAAACAGATAATGCCAATGAAGGAAAAATAGCTCCGATCTGGCTGTTTCAAGACGA
Source organism: Trapa bicornis (assembly GCA_030064425.1). NCBI lineage: Eukaryota > Viridiplantae > Streptophyta > Magnoliopsida > Myrtales > Lythraceae > Trapa > Trapa bicornis. The sequence goes on along the minus strand of CM057741.1, from coordinate 11,568,389 downwards.
GGATAAGCTCGACCAAAATGGAAAGTGGTCGGGTAGAGGGTCCCCGAGCTCCCTACATAAAGAGCTACTCTCCATTCATCCTCCACACACCTTAAATCACAATTCTCTCCCAATTGCTCCATTTTTCGGTGAAGCTTAAATTAGAGCTACGATATAAGCATTTTTAATAGCCTCGGAAGGCAAGGTCAAGTCCTACAGACTCCGGGGGAAGTCAGCTACCTGATAGCATCTTCCTTTCGATACGAGGACCACTAGAGAAGCGCCAGCAGAATCAAACAAACAAGCAGCTCTAATGGACCGAAGCTGCCCTATTTTTGCCGAGCTGAAATAGGCCAAATTCAGCCCTCCTCCGGCCAAACCAAGCCTCCCCAACACCACCATAGCCCTCATATGACCTTAATAGAATTGAAAGGTAAGCCTATTTGGCCCTCTCCATCGTTATAGATTGGAGTTAGAGAGAGAAAGTGTCGAATTTCACTAACAAAATTTACCTTCGATTTAACTTCAATTGTAGCGATTCTTGATCCTAGAAGTAACCTCAGGACAATAGCTACCTTCTCCAATTGAGAGCTCGGATCGTCGCACCTTCGATTATAAGCTTTCGAAGCGTTCTCTCTCTATGAGCGATTTTCTGATGAAGCTCTATTTCAGCTTAATTTGGACCCAAATGTTGTGGTTCAAAGCTCAATTGATACATATGGAAGTGTAGGAAATGATTCATACCTTCAATTAGAGTATTTAACCCCGATTGAATGGCCAACTTGAATAAATCAAATTCGTCAGTTTGAAGAAAGGAAAATTAGGGGAAACTTTTGGGAAAAATTGGGAATTTCAGAAAATTGAGGAACCTCTTTGCAATTCCCCAAAATTGAAGGCCAATTGGCCCTAAGAAAGATGTTGAGGGACCAATTGGTCAATTTTTGGAACATTTGGGGTCAAATTGCCATTTTTAGAAAGTAGGGGTAAATTTGTAATTTTTGAAAAGTTGGGGACCAAATTGAAAATTTGGAAAACTTGAGCCCTTATATAATTTTGAGAAAATTGAGGACTCAAAGGGAATTTTGGAAGCTTTGGGACTCCATTTGGAAAAAAGTTGGCCTTAGAGACCTAAATTTAAGGAAAATAAACTTTAGGGAGCTAAGTACAATTAATCGATAATTTTTTAGCCTAGGTTATTATGCCAAACTTTAATTTATAAGGATGCCCAAATCGTGTAGGGACACGTGTGATTGGAACAGCAAGAGAAAGCTCATGTAAACTTGGAATACCGACTGAGGATAAACACGTCAAAGTCATCGGCTGAGTGGGCATACTTACATCATACCCGGTTGGGATGGTGAGCACTTTAGAAATGAAAAATCACTTGTAAGTTGGACTTTTCACATCATACCCGATTAGGGTGATGAGCGATTTAAGCTAAAAACCTACTTACCAGTCATAAGTAGAGGTAATTATACTGGTTGGTATGATGAACTTCCTTGAGGAAAGGAGAAACCCGCTTACCGGTTGTAAGCGGAGATATCACACCTGGTTTCCGTGATAAAGTTGGAAATATATTTTTGTTAGAAGTGTTCTCCCCTAACTGTGTGCTAATGCTTAAAAAATTTGGGAGACCTTCTTGATGGGAGCTAGAACAGCTCAGATAGGCTAGAGGCCTTGGTTTTTTAACACATAGGACTAAATGTCCGGTTTTGGAAAATCATGTGCAGTGTGCACGAGTAGGAGCTCGTAAACAAATTTGAGTAAAGGAAATCCATGAAATTTCTAATGTAATTCTTATGTGATTTCACCATGGTACCGAGTTAGAATCGACAATAGTTGATGGGCTAGCAATAGTGCATTAGGGTCAGGTCGACCGACCGACCTAGACAAATAGCTGCAGGTCGGGTTAAGGGTCGGGGTCGTTGGACATTTGGCACCAAAGATAATGGCTATATGTGAAAAATATTATTTGTGCATGCACTTGTGGTACAGGACCATCAAGACGCTCAAGAGGGGTAGGGATGGATTCTAAGGGCTATTGGACGACATGGTAGAGATAAAAGTAATTCGTCGTGCCAGTCAGTCAAGAAGCTCCGAGTAGCTTCTTGCGCATGAGACCGAGATGGGGTTGGGATGAGGTCTTTGTCCTCATACGGACACGGAGTGGTATATGGATTTGAGGGTCAGATATCGATAACATCCACTCAGGCCTAGGGTAGAAGTGGACAGACTTCTATATTGGTGGACGGTAAAAACACTCTGATCCATAAGTGGGTGCAGTGAACAGGCTACACCTGCGAATGTGTGTACCCTTCCTAATGAAGGGCATGTGTTGTTTGCTAAACACACCTAATGTGGTAATGGGAAAAAGTTTTGAAAAACTAAACTTTGAGGAAAACTTTCTTTTAAAGGAAAAAATAACCTTGGCACCATTTAAATGAAACTATTTGTCATGAAAACTCACTCCCATCACCTACTCACTGAGTTGTAGAACTCACCCCCTCTCTTTTACCACTTCCAGGAGTAAGGAAATATGATAAAAGAAAACATGAAGATGTACCCTAAGTCAGGTATGCTTAAAAGTCACTTTTAAGCTTGCATTTTGATTGATTTATGCTATTATAGGGAACAAGGATTGAATTACATATGGCTCCTCTTGATAAAAAAGGTGAAACCCCTCTTAAACCAAGGGAGCAGCGGGTTGATCTCGAGGATTCGACCAAACTGGGTCGGGGCATGATAATTTGAGTGGTATCATAGCATTGTTCCCTTGAATGCATTATCAATACTATGCCTTGACACTAACAAAAACTTAACTACCCTGTAGGAAGAAGAGTTCCTAGGAAATTCGTCATGCGAACCAAACCCACACATGAGATAGTGAAAAAGATGCCTACCTCTAGAGAGGCAGTCGTCCAGAGGTTCATATAGGTCGAGAAGAGAGTAACTCAAGATATGGTCGGGGATTATATGAAACTTGTTGGAGCATTATTACATCTAGAAGGCATCACATATCCTCCTCTAAGGTAGGAAGAACCTATCCCTCCTCCAAGGAGCCCGACACCCCCTCAAGCCCCACAACAGCCAAAAAGAACTCCAACTAGGAAGGTGGCATGGGATAACTATTGGGATTCCCACGCAACCTTTATGAAAGTCTACCAAGCACCCCCCACCAGCTCAATTCAACTCGAATCCTTCCCACTAGATGAGGTGGACCTATGAGTACGAGGTTGATGTTTTAAGGAGATACGAACTCGAGGTATTCCATGAAGTCCATTGTCACACCGTGTTTTTAGTAAACCAAAATTTCGGTCAGAAAATTTTTCTGTTGAATTTAAGCAGAAATTAAATATTATATACATAATTGTTAATTATGTATATATATATATATATAAATGTTGAAGAGATGTTTACATATAAGAGTGTATATATATACTTGTACAAAGTTAATTTTCAAACAAATATAAAGGAGAAAGGGATTTTGGGGAATTTATACCATTATTAAATAAATACCCATAAATTAATACCTACATTTATTTATTGGAATTAATACCCATCAATTTACCGATTTAATGAGAATAAATATCCATAATGTAGTAATAAATCTTCCCCATTTTAAAAAATAATTTTTATAGTTATATAAAGAGCTGCTCCCCATTCATCCTCCTCACACCTGAAAACTCATCTCCCTCTCTCTACTGCTACATTTTCCGGTGAAGCTCAAACTAGAGCTCTAATTTGGACATTTTTCTAAACCTTAGAATGTGAGGTCAAACTCTTTAGACTCCGAGGGAAGTCAGCTATCTGATCGCAACCTCTATTCAATCTGAGGATCACAGGAGAAGCGCCGGCATAATCAAATAGTGAAGTAGCTCCAGCGGACTGAAGCTACCTAGTTTCGGTCGAGCTGAAATCAATTGGTTGATTTTTTTTGTATTTATTGGGGTTAAATTGCCATTTTTGTAAAGTAGGGGCAAATGGTAATTTTTGAAAAGTTGGGGACCAGATTAGAAATTTGGGAAACTGGACCCCTTAAGTGATTTTGAATAAATTGAGGATCCAAAGTGAATTTTAGAAGTTTTGGAACTCAATTTGGGGAAAACTTTGCATTAGGGGCCTATAGTTAAGGAAAAAGAACTTTAGGGACCTAAATCTAAATAATTGAAAAGTTTGGGCATTTTGCTCATACGTGAGGAATTAGGGCTATTATGCCAAAGGTTAATAAACAAGGATGTCCAAATCGTGTAGCAGCATGAAAGACCAAAAACATCAGCAAAGATAAGATCGCGTGGAGGAAAAAAGCCTACCAAGAGGAATGAACTACACTTATCGGGTGAGTGGGAATTTTCACATCATACCCGGTGGGGATGATGAGTAACTCGGAATGAAAAACCACTACTAAGTGGAATTTTAACACCATACCTGGATGGGGTGATTTGGAAACTACGCGGAAAAAACTACTTACCGGTTGTAAGTAGAATATACCCGGTTGGTATGATGAACTTCATGGAAGTAAGTGGAAAACCTGCATACCGGTTGTAAGAAGAGATGTCATCACACCCGGTTGGTGTGATCGACGAGTGAAAACATATTTTGTCAGAAGTGTTCTCCCCTGACTGTGTGCCACTACTTAAAACTTTTGGGAGACCTTCTTGACAAGAGCTCGAATTGCTCAAAAAGGCCAGAGGCCTCGATTTTGAACTTGGGGGATAAAATGCCCGATTTTGAAAATCTCGTAGAGTGGACCTAAGGCCAGTTGGCACGAGAAGGAGCTCGTAAACAAACATGATGATAAGCCATGAAAATTCTAAATGAATTAATTATATGATTTGGCCATGGTACCAAGATAGGACTAACATACTCGATGGACTGGCGGCAGTGAGACTAGACTAGGTCGACAGACCGGTCTAGATAAATAGCTGCAAGTCGAGTTGAGGGTCGAAGCCGTTGGACCAATGATGCCAAAGATTAATGGCATTATGGAAAACTTTGTTTATGCATGCACTTGAGGTTTGAGACCATTAAGATGCCCAAGAGGGGTAGTGATGCGTCCTAAGGGATACTGGACGACATGGTGGAGATAAGGGCAGTTTGTCATGTCAGCAATTAGGGAAGCTCGGCGTAGCTTCATGCGCATGAGACTGGGGTGGGGTCGGGATGAGATCTCCATCCTCATATGGACACAGAGTATTTTGGGTCTCACGATAGAATATCGGAGACATTCACTCAGACTTCGGGTAGAAGTCAGAGACTTCTATCAAGGTGTATGGAAAATACTCTTTGATCCACAAGTCGGTGCAGTCAGTGTAACTGCATCTCGCGAATATGTGTGAACCCTTCCTGATGAAGGGTGTGTGTTGTTTGTGAAATACAACTAATTTGGAAATGGGAAATAGCTTATGAAAACCATGGAAAGGATTTGAGAATCCTTGAAAATGAATTAGTAAACCTTGGAAAAAGATTTTGATAAACCGCAATTTAAAGAAAAGCATTTTTAATGAAATGAGTAGTCTGGCACACTCCAATTAAAATTGATTTTGTGAAAACTCTCACCCAACACCCATTCATTGAGTTGTCGAACTCACCCCCTCCCTTTGCCCCCTTATCAGGTAACCAAGGGAAAACCCACCTAAAGTTGAACCTGCAAAACAAGTATGTAAGGATAATATATTCAGTTTTGATTAATTTTATTCCCGAAAAGGTACAGGTGAAAAAGGACGCCTTACTCCCCACGGCTTAGAGAAAGGGAAAACCCTTAATAAATCGGGAGAGCAGTGGGTTGTTCACGAGGATCCGACCAAACTGGGTCGGGGCGTGACATCCGTCCTATCAGAGAAGCCTGATGGGAGTATGAATGGATGTCAACCAGTTCATCAGAACCCTCGAACCACGAATCCCAAAACTATTCGGAGGCTTACTCCTGGCCTATCACTCCAAGGGTCTAGTGAAAAACAATTCTTGTAATAAGCCGAGTACGGTAATAAACTACCTCCTTTAAAGAATAAAGACTATTTTCTTCATTTAAATGTTAGTTTTCCCTTATAACGACAAGTACAATTAATAGATTGGAGTAAACCAATCATGATCGTGTAATAAATGGAGAGAAGGCCACCTAAGGAGGAAGACTACCCCTAAGATAGCCTAAATAGTTCCCTTCATAAGAACTAGGAAACTCCAAGTAACAAGGCTACAAGACAAAAGAAGGAATTTTCCAAAGAAGAACCAAGAGTCTACCTAGAAAGAGAGTCCTCGAAAAGGACATACCCTAACCAAGGGTAGCAAGAAGGGAAAGAATGTGTTCATAAGGGGTCCAATATAAGGGAAGGCAACATTAGAAGATGCAGGAAGAGTGGAGGAAAGTCTAACGACCATAAGGGATTCAGAGAGCCCCTCATACAAGAGTTAGGAAACTAAGAGGAATTGGGTTGCCTCTAAGAAGATCCAGTTGAATGAAAGATAACCAAGAGGAGAGGTAAGGTACAAGAACCCCCTCAAAAGGGATGAATGTGGAAACACCTCCTCCGGCAATTCTAGGATAGGACACGGTAAGAATGAAGAGGAAAAGAAATGTTCTAGGAAAGAGAACTCTCAAGGAATGTATAGGACTAAATACCCTTCAAAGAACCATTGATAGGCGGATGGACATAAGGTAAAGTGCCAGGAATATGCCCACAATCAGGAACTTCTCAAAGGAAGGAAAATGAACAAAAAGGGAATTGGAGGACGGAGAAGGATTAAGGATGGATAACTATACCGATGTCAGAAGGATGTAAGAAAGGAAAGAAGGAAAAGCCTTCCAAGAGCGTTAGGGAGGTTGAATGTGGAAATTCTAGGACAGCAGTCCCTAAGAAAAAGGATGAAGGTAGGAAGTGAGACCACAAGAAGTAAATATCCAAGCTACAGAATCGATAAGTGGATTATAAATTGCCTGACTCAAAATAAGGAATCTAAAAAGGGGCATAAAGTAGTTAAGGATCCCTTAGAATGACAAATGTGACATGTTTCAGAAAAAGGAGAGTAGTCAAGTCAAAAACAAATAGAAATAATAGAATGATCAAGTAGAATAGACTACACATTAAAACGAATGACGGGATAGACATCAAGCACGAATAAAGTTGAAGGACAATTGTTCCAAAACAAGTGGACTAGGAGAATAGTGAGAACAAGGCAGTTAACGAACTGATACTCGAGAAGACCATAAATTTAAACTCCGGCAAGGAAGGGAAAGGTGGAAAGAAAGGAGATCGAAAACCCTTCCCTAATAGAAATAAAATTATAGTTAGTACAAGATAAGGTACAAGGGATGTACCATCAAGATTCCCCTAAGGGTAAGCAGGAGAGAATGACATCAAAGGATGTCATGAGGTTGACTTAAAGATAGACACCCAAGAAGACAAAGGAAAGAGGAAATCCAGGAAAAGAGGAGGAAGCCTACCAAGGAAAGGAGCCCTCAAGAAGCATAAATATTCCAACGAAGAAGTAATGAACCCAACTAAAGTGGAATAGAGGAGAAAAGATTCAAATAAAATGCAAGTTGGGAATAGAGGACCAGTTACAAGGGATATTTACCCAAAACCCAAGGAGTAAGTTAAACCCAAGGAACGGGTAGATAATAAGATAGCATCGAAAGATGTCGTATAAGTAAGAAAGGGGCGAATAGCCCATAATAAGGACATAGAGGAAACACTACCTAAGAAACCTTGGGAGAAGTAAGCCCCGCAATTAAGAAGTGGATAATTGAAACGGCCATAGACATCAAGATTTGTTGTGGTCCACGTTCACTTAATGGGGCATGAAGGATGATAGTTAGGCATAGTGTGGAATACACAAAAAAAGATCCGAAAATTAGAAGTTCATTGGATAGGGAATAAGGGACGAAATGGGAATTTTAAGACAATAGGGGATTAAAAGCTGGTAAATGTCCCAAAATAAAGAGAGTGTAGGGAAGTAAAGGAAAGGAACTTTCAAGGAATAGTAAGAAGATCGAAGGTATAACCCTAAAATGGAAGCCTCTACCTTGAAGGATATAGTAGAGAATGAAAACCATAAAAGGGAGACCTTCCCAAAACAAGGAATCCATACGTAGATCGAAAAAGGGTCAACTCGGAATGAGAAATGGTGAATGGTCACAAGCAAGCAAGAAAGGATGGAGAAAAGGAAAACCCTTGAGTAAAAGATGTCAACGTAAATGAGGATGGACGTAAGTGAGGAAGGATCTGAATGTGTCAGTAAGCTAGAAAATAGATAGTTGGAACCAGGGGAAAACCCATAGAAAAGTTGGTAAAGAATGAGTAGGAAAAGGGAACCGACACGATTCTGATGTTAAGAGATTTAAAGGAAATTTGGACAAAATAAAAGGTAGTTGGGAAACACTACCTAGTAGTAGGAAGGAACGAAGCCATACGACTCCTAAACGGACGGAAAGGCATGAATCGTTATCAAGGATACACATTATGGAACCATATGGACAAAGATAATTCCAGAATAGATCATGCTGTAAAGAACATGTAGTGCCAACAGTTCCAAGAAAGGTGACCCAAGTAAGAAATGGAACCAAAACTGTAGTATACAAAAGATGGAAGAAGGACCATAATAAGGTACAAAGGAAATCACATAAAAAACCCACGGGGTTAAGGACGAAGAGTTCAAAAGGATGTTAAACTAAGAGCATCAACAATCTAAGAAATGATTGGAAACATGGACGATCGGATATATATGGAACGTCCAACCCAATGACATGAATAAGAATCCTTAAGAAGAAAAGTCTTACCCTTAGTAGAGTAAGAAGTAGACCTAAGGAGGTACCTTGGGATGGGTAGTTTGGACATGACTGATCATGATATACTCCGTGGTGTGAGCATAGAATATAAAGGAAAAAAGACTTTTCAAGTATGTGGCTAAAGGACTGAGCAAAAGGAATAACCAAAGTGATAACATGTCGAGCAAATCCCAGGAGAACATCAAGGAAAATCACTCCCAATGCAAATGATTGTTGACTTAGTTTGGGGGACAAAAACCCAAAAAGGAGGAAAGAGTTCTAAACCCCGTCCTTTAAAAGGTAACAAAATCGGGAAAAAAACCTGTAAATTCAAAAGAAAAAATTGAGTCGGTTCATGAACCTGAACCGATAGAAAAAAGGGTAAAATGACAAATCGACAAATCCCGACTGACTCAAAGCATCATAAAAATCATGGAAAATAACCATGGAACAAATGGGAAGAGAAAACTAGACCGGTTCAGGCTGAACCGGACACGAACCAGATTGAACCGATTTGATCCATACTTGAACCGGTTTCTAAATTCATTTTTATTGACAGCTTAAAATGATCAAATTGGGGAATTGAAACCACCATTATATAGAAAATCAAATTAGATGAATTTAGAAATTTTTAATTTTGAGAAAATAGGTTGAATCAGGTCTGAACCGGCCGATTTACACATTGAACCCAGTCGAACCGGTCCGTTCCGATTCGAAATAGTATCATCTTCTTCCTTTGGATGACAGTACTATTCATTAATGTAGAAAGCCGATAATGCTGACGAAGGAAAAATGGCTTCGATTAGGCCGTTTCAGGATGAGGATAAGCTCGACAAAAATGGAAAGTTGTCGGGTAGAGTGTCCTCGAGCTCCCTATGTAAAGAGCCACTCTCCATTAATCCTCCACACACCTCAAATCACAATTCTCTCTCAACTGCTCCATTTTCCGGTGAAGCTCGAACCAGAGCTTCGATATAAGCATTTTTAACAGCCTCAGAAGGCAAGGTCCGGTCCTATAGAATATGGGGGAAGTCAGCTAGATAGCATCTTCCTTTCAACTCAAGGACAAACGGAGAAGCGTCGGTGGAATCAAACAGAGAAGTAGCTCTAATAGACCGAAGCTGCCCTATTTTGGCCGAGCTGAAATCGGCCAAATTCAGCCCTCCTCCAGCCAAACCAAGCCTTCTAAACACCCCCACAGCCCTCATACGACCTTAACAGAGCTAAAAGGTAAGTCAATTCGGCCATCCTTAGTCATTATAAATCAGAGTTAGAGAGAGAAACTGCCAAATTTCGCTAACTAAATTCACCTTCGATTTGACTTCAATTGTAGCACTTATTGATCCTAGAAGGAACCATAGGACAAGAGTTACCTTCCCTAATCGAGAGCTCGGACTATCACACCTCTGATGGTAATCTTTCAAAGCGTTCTCTCTCTCTACAAGCTATTTTATGGCAAACTCTATTTGAGCTCAATTTGGATCCAAATGTTACGATTCAAAGATCAATTGAATCATATATAAGTGTAAGAATTGATCCATACCTTTAATTAGAGCAATTAACAAGAATTGATCCATACCTTTAATTAGAGCAATTAACCCCAATTGAATGGCCAATTTAAAGAAATCAAATCCAGTCAGTTTGAAGGGGAGAAATTGGGGGGAGGGGGAAATTTTGGGGAAATTTTGGGGAAAATTGGGAATTTTAGAAAATTGAGGGACCTCTTTGCAATTTTCCAAAATTGAAGGCCAATTGGCCATGAGAAAGTTGTTGAGGGACCAATTTGTCAATTTTTGGAACATTTGGGGTCAAATTGTAAATTTTGCAAAGTAGGGGCAAAATTATAATTTTTGAAAAGTTGGGGACCAAATTGGAAATTTGGAAAACTTGAGCCATTGTACAATTTTGAGAAAATTGAGGACTCAAAGGGGATTTTGGAAGCTTTGGGACTCCATTTGGGAAAAAGTGTGTATTAGGGACCTAAAGTTAAGGAAAATGAACTTTAGGGAACTAAGTGCAATTAATGTGTGTAACCTTCCTGATGAAGGGTGTGTGTTTGTTTGCTATACTCCTCCTAAGGCAAGGGGATGGGCTAAGAGAGCTACACACACCTAATACAAAAATGGAAAATGTTTTGAAAACCAAAATTGAAAAATCCTTTTTAAAGGAAATGATAACCTTGACACGATTTGCATAAAGTTGTTTTGAAAAAAACTTACTCCCAACACCCACTCACAGTATTGTAGAACTTACCCCCGCCCTTTTATCCCTTTCAGGTAATCAAGGGAGAACCAAACTTAAAAACCTTCCTTATTGGAAATATAAGGTATGCCTATTTTAAGATATTCACTTTTGTATAATGATATTCTAGGAAAGACTGGAAAAATGACGCCTTACTCCTCGCAGTTTAGAAAAGGGTGAAACCCTTCATGGACCCAAGGGAGCGATGGGTTGAACATGGGGATCCGACCAAGACGGGGCATGACAGAATGTGTGTACCCTTCCTAATGAAGGGCATGTGTTTATTTTCTAAATGCCTCCAAAGGTAGAAAGATGGGCTAAGAGAGCTAAATACACCTAATACATAAATGAAAAAGGTTTTGAAAACCAAAATTGAGGAAAATTCCTTTTTAAAGGAAAAGATAACCTTGGCACAGTTTGGATAAAGCTGTTTTAGAAAAACTTACTCCCAACACCCGCTCACTAAGATGTAGAACTCACCCTCTCCATTTTACCCCTTTCTGGTAATCAAGGAAGAACCAAACTTATAGACATCCCTTATTGGAAATATAAGGTATGTCTATTTTAAGATATTCAGTTTTGTATAATGCAATTCTAGGAAAGACAAGAAAAAGGTCACCTTACTTCTCGCGGTTTAGAAATGGATGAAACCCATCATGGACCCAAGGGACTAGTGGGTTGCTCACGGGGATCAAACCAAACCGGGTCGGGGTGTGACACTCTGCCCAACCACTTTCCATTTTGGTCGAGCTTATCCTCGCCAGAAAATGGCCTAATCGGAGCGGTTACACCTTCATCGAAGAAGGAACTTTTCTACATTTATGAACAGTGTTGTCATCCTAAGGAAGAAGATGACATTGTTCCGAACCAGACCGGATCAGTCCAACCGAGTCTAATGGCAAAAATTGGTCAATTCATACCCGATTCGACCGGTTTTCTCAAAATTAAAAATTTCTAAATTAATTTAAATTCATTCTCTATCAAATGATGGCTTCAATTTCCCAATTTGAATATTTTAAGCCACCAAGAAATGAATTTAGAAATTGGTTCAAATTAGTTCAATCCGGTTCAATTCCGATTCACCCGGCCTAATTTTCTCTTCCCATTTGTTCCAAGGTTCCTTTTCATGATTTTTAGGTCTCTTTGAGTTACTTTGGATTTTCCAAAATCCCAATTTACCCTTTCTTTATCGGTTATGGTTCGTGAACCAGCTCAGTTTTCTTTTTTGAAACGACTGGTTCTTTTCCCGATTTTCTTATCTTTAAAGGGACGGGGTTTACAACTCTCCCCTCCTTTTAGGGGTTTTATCCCCAAAACAATTTATATCTCAAATAACTGAGGGTACCCATCCCTCATAACACTCTCAATTTCCCATGTCTCCTCTTGCACTAGTTCGTTCTGCCAAAGAACCTTGGCCATATGAATCTTCTTGTTCCTCAAGTTCTTGTCTCTATGGTCAATGATTTGCATCAGTTCTGCTTGATAGCTTAGGTTCTCTTCTAACTCGAGTGGGGATCGGTACAGCACATGATTGGGATCAGGCTAATATTTCTAAAGTACTGAGACGTGGAATACATCATGTATTTTTTGTAAGCCCGGAGGCAGTTCTAATTTAAAGGTCACTAGGCCTATCCTTTGGACTATGGTGTAGGAGCTAATGTACCTAGGTTTCAACTTCTCTCGTTGTTGAAACCTAAGTATTCCCCTCCATGGGGATACCTTGAGAAACACTTGGTCTCCCACCTCAAATTCAAAATCCCTTCTCTGTTGGTCCGCATAGCTCTTTTGCCTGTATTGAGCGGCCTTAAGTCGACTCCTTATGATCTTAATCTTTTTTGTGGCGTCTTCTATTAGCTCGACCCTTTCTAGCTTCCTTTCTCCCAACTCTTCCCAAAACAAGGGGGTACGGCATGGTCGTCCATAAAGGGCCTCATAAGGAGTCATTTGAATACTTTCCTGATAACTGTTATTATAAGCAAACTCCATCAGGAACAAGTATTTCTCCCAACCCTTATTCATGGTGAGTACGCATGCTCGTAGCATGTCCTCCAAGGTTTTGATTGTTCGCTCATACAGTCCATCGGTCTGAGGGTAAAATGTTGTACTCATGTGGAGCTTGATTCACAAGGCACTTTGCAAACTAGGATAGAACCTTGAGGTAAACCTAGGGTTTCTATCCGACACTATGCATATTGGGATGCCATGGAGTATCACAATTTCTCTCATGTATAAAACTGCTAGTTGTTCCACTGAATCGGTCACCCTTATTGTTAAGAAGTGGGAGGACTTGGTCAATCTATTAATAATAACCCAAATTACAACTCGTCCCTTCCTAGTCACAAGTAGTCCCGTGACAAAGTCCATAGTGATGTGTTCACATTTCCATTCAGGAATTGGTAGGGGTTGTAGCAGTTTGAAAGGTTTCTGGTGCTCAGCTTTAATCTACTAACAGGATAAGCATCGTGCTACATATTCCACGATATCCCTCTTCATCCCTCTCCACCAACAACCTTGTTTGAGGGTGTGGTACATATTGGTATTGGTGGGATGCATCGTGTAGAAAGAGTCATGTGCCTCTTCCAATATTAATCTCTTTAGTTCCTTGTCTTGAGGCACATTATAAACCCCATCCTTTTATAAATAAGAAAACCGAGGAAAGAATCGGTCGATTCAAAAGAGAAAATCGAGCCAGATCACAATCTCCAACTGAGAAGGTAAGGGTAAATTGAGAAATTTTAAAATCCTGAGTGACCCAAAGAATCATAAAAACCTTGGAAAGGAACATTGGGACAAATTGGAAAATAAACCAAACTAGTTCAAGTGAATCGGACCTGAACCGGTTTGAACAATCATTGAACCGATTGATAAATTCATTTTTCTAGATGGCTTAAAATATTCAAATTGGGGAATTGAAGCCACCATTGGATAGAGATTGAATTTATAAATTTTTAATTTTGAAAAACTTGATCAAATTGGGTCTGAACCAACCAGTTTAATCATTAAACCCGGTCGGACCGGTCCGGTTCAGTTCAGAATAGTGTCGTCTTCTTCCTTTAGATGATGACAATATTCATTCAACAAAAGAATGGACAATGCCAACCAAGATGAACCACCTCTGTTCAAGGCATTTCAGGTCATGAATGAGTGTGGCCAAGATGCCAAACAGTCGAGTAGAGAGTCCCCGAGCTCCCTATATAAAGAGCTCCTCTCCATTCATCCTCCTCACACCTAAAAACTCCATTCTCTCTCAACTTCTCCATGAACCAGAGCTCTGACTTGGGTAGTTTTCTTAACCTCAAAAAGTGAGGTTAGGTTCTTTCGACTTTGGGGGAAGTCAACTATCTAAGAGCAACCTCTGTTCGATCAGAGGACCGTCGGAGAAGCGTCGGTGGAATCAAATAGTGAAGCAACTTCGATGGACTAAAGCTGCCTTGTTTTGGCCGAGCAAAAATAGGTTGAATTCAGCCCTCCTCATGCCAATCTAATCGATTCTAACATCCCCACAGCCCTCATACAACCTCAATTGAGCTGAAAGGTAAGCCAATTCGGCCCCCCTTTGTCATTACGATCGATGTTAGAGAGGGTAACTGTAAACCCTGCACTTTTGAGTTAAGGAAAATTAGGAAAAGAACGGGTCAAACCGAGTAAGAAAACTGAGACAGTTTACGAACCTGATCATTTGGGAACAAGCAATTTGGAAATTTACAACTTCCGAGTGATCCAAAGGGTTTATTAAACCTTGGAAAAGAAACTTAACACAAATTAGAACAACAAAAACCAAATTGGTTTAGGTGAATGAGAATCCATGAGAATTCTAATGTTAAGTGTGCTTGTTTGAGAGTAGTGTGAGGAGGAAGTATGATTTTTTTGTAATAGGAAATTTCGGTCAAAACTTTTTATGCAAACGTACCCTTATCATAAATAGCCATAAATTAATATATATTTAATTATTATAATTAATTCCAATAATTTAATTTCGGTATTAAATTATTTATATTAAATTATGGAAATATTAATACTAGTAATAAATCTCTCCCATTTAATACACGATTTTTACACGTATATATAAATAGGTCATCCCCATTCATTCTCCTCACACCTGAACACTTCTCTCTCTCTCTCTCTCCTGCTCCATTTCCCGGTGAAGCTCGAATCAGAGCTTCGACTTGATTAAAGGTCGGGCTCTTTAGAACTGAGGAGAAGAGCTTCGACTTAATTAAAGGTCGGGCTCTTTAGAACTAGGGAGAAGACAGTTATCTGATAGCAAACTCCAATCAATCCGAGAATCGTTAGAGAAGTGCCGACATGATGGAATAGTGAAGCAACTCCGACGGACCGAAGCTGCCCTATTTCAGCCAAGCTGAAATTGGCCATTTCAAGCCCTCTTCAGGCCAAACCAAGCCCTCCCAACACTTCCTCAGCCTTTCCACAGCCAAATTAGGACCGAAATGTAAGCCAATTTGGCTCCCCTTTACAATTTTCGATCGGTGCTAGAGAGAGAGTCGACCAAATTTCAATGACGAAATTCTAATCCAATTCTATATTAATTGATGCAATTCTTGATTCTAGGATGAACCTCAAGACGAGAACTATCTACCCAGATCGAAAGCTCGAACCATCGTGCCTTCACCGGTGAGTAATCGAAGCTCTCTCTATAGTTTATTTTCTAGCGAAGCTCCCTTTGAGCTCGTCCCGGCGTTAAAACTTGCGATTCACATTTCTAAAGAATCATATGAACATGTATAAACTTAATTTTAGCTTCAATTTCAACAATTGGAAACATTTGATGGGTCAATTTGATTAAATCAAATTCGTATGTGTTAAGAAGTTAGAATTGGGGAAAATTTGGGGATTTTTGAAATTCAAAGGACCAAAATGAAATTTTATGAAATTGAGGGTCAATTAGGCATGAAAATAATGTTGGAGGACCAATTGAGGAATTTTAAAATTTTTGGGGCAAAATTTACCATTTTTGTAAAGGAAGGGCAAAATGGTAATTTTGGAAAAGTTGGGGGACCAAATTGGAAATTTGGGAAATTAAACCCCTTTTTGTGAAATGGAATAAATTGAGGTCCTATGATAAATTTTAGAAGTTTCGGGACTCAATTTGAGGAAAAACCGGCATTTGGGACTTAAAGTTAAAGAGAAATAACTTTAGAGACCTAATTGCAAATAAATGAAAGTTTGACTTTCTCATTCATTTGGAATGAATGAAGGCAATTAGGCCGAAGGATAATGAACTAAGATGTTCATATCGTGTAGGAACACGAAGTACCGGGAACGCCAGCAAGGACAATCTCACGTGAATACCAAGAACTGGTCTAGTGGAATTCACGGCATTAACGGGTGAGTGGGTTTACTAACATCATACCCAATTGGGATGATGAGCACAACTTAAAATTTTAAAACCACTTACCAGTTGTGAGTGAAAATTTTATATCATACCCGGTTGGGAATGATAAGTACCTCGGTATGAAAACCCACTATTTAGTGGTATTTTAAACATCACTACTTAGAGGAAGTGATGTGAAAATCACGCGGAAAAACTACTTACTGGTTGTAAGTAGATCATACCCGGTTGGTATGATGAGACTTCCTTGAAGGAAGTTGAAAACTCATTCATCAGTTATGAACGGAGGTGTCCTTATACCGGGTGGTATAATGGATAGAGAAAACATATGTTTTATCGGAAGTGCTCTCCCCTAACTGTGTGCCAATGCTTAAACAATTTGGGAGACCTTCTCGATGGGAGCTCGAATAGCTCTGATAGGCCGAGGGCCTCGGTTTTGGAACTTGGGGGCTAAATGCCCGATTTTGAAAATCTCGTACAGTGGGCCCAAGGCCAGTTGGCACGAGTAGAAGCTCGTAAACGAACATGATATATGTGCCATAAAACTTAATAAGTGAATTGTTTGGCCATGGTACCAAGATAGGACCGACATGCTCAGTCAACAGACCAGTCAAGACAAACAGCTGCGGGTTGAGTTGAGAGTCGGGGTCATTGGACCAGTGGCACCATAGATTACATGGCAATATGAGAAAACATTGTTTGTGCATGCACTATGAGTACAAGATCATCAAGACGCCCATGAGGGATAGTGATGCATCCTAAGGGCACTGGACGACCTGGTGGCTATAAGGGCAGTTCATCGTTCTAGGTGTCTATGCGAAATCTGGAGTAGCACCAAGCGCATGAGACCGGGGTGGGGACAGGATGAGGTCTCTGTCCTCATATGGACACGAAGAAGTGATTTCGGGATTGTGGGTCGGATGTCACGTACATCCACTCATTCCTAGGGTAGAAGTGGTCGTACTTCTATCCAGGTGGCAGGAAAAGTCGCTCCGAAGCCACTAGCGGGTTCAGTAGTGATACTGACTTGCGAATGTATGTAACCTTCATGATGAAGGATGTGTGTTGGGTGATCACACACCATGGTAAATAAGAAATGGTGGAAAACCTGAATTTTTAAATGAAGGCATTTTTGAAAATAAAGGAGTCTGGCACACTCCATATAAATATTTTTCTTAAAAGTTAAGAGCTTTTAACAACCCATTCACTGAGTAGTCGTACTCACCCCCTCCCTTATATCCCTTTCAGGAAATCCTGGAAAGCCTCCCCTTAAAGACCGTCAACTAAGATGCCTGTAAGACAGGTATGTAAAGTTTTAAATTACTATGCAGTTTTGATTATGCTATTCCTGGAAAAGGTGCAGGTTAAAGGACGCCTTACTCTTTACGGTTTACAATAAGGGGAAATCCTTCAATAAACCTGGAGAGTGATGGGTTGATCACAGGGATCCGACCAAACCGGGTCGGGGCGTGACAGTAACTATGAGAACTTCACTAACAGAATTCTCCCTCAATTTGATATGAATTGTTGCAATTCTTCATCCTAGGAGGAACCTTAGGATGAGAGCTAACTGTCCAAATAGAAAGCTCGGACCACCGCACCTCCGACGGTTAGCTTTCAAAGCTTTCTCTCTCTACGCACAGTTTTCTAGCGAAGCTCCATTTTAGGTCAATTCAGACACAAATGACACTGTTCAAAGCTCAATTGAATTGTATGGAGGTGTAGGAACTAATTCACACCTTCAATTGGAGCAATTAACCCTGATTGAATGGTCAATTTGATAAAATCAAATTCAGTCAGTTTGAGAGGGGGAAATTTTTGGGGAAATTTGGGAATTTCGTAAAATTGATGGACCAAATTGCAATTTCCCAAAATTGAGGGTCAATTGGCCATGGAAAAGATGTTAGAGGACCAATTGGTCAATTTTTGGAACATTCGGGGTCAAATTGCCATTCTTGAAAAGTAGGGGCAAAATGTAATTTTTGAAAAGTTGGGGAGTAAATTGGAAATTTGGAAAACTTCAACCCCTTGTACAATTTTGAGTAAAATGAGGACTCAAATGGAATTTTGGAAATGTTGGGGAGTTAAATTGAGCAAGGTTTTCATTAGGGACCAAAACTTAAGCAAAATAAACTTTAGGGACCTAAAAGTAATTTATTGATAAATTGTGAGCCTAGACTATTATGCCAAACCTTAAGTGAAAAGGTTGCCCCATTCATGTAGGGACAAGTGTGATCAGAATGTTAGTAAGAGAAGCTCGCGTAAACTTGGAAAACCAACTGAGGAGGGACACGTCACGATTAACGGATTAGTGGGTTTATTTATATCATACCAGTTGGGATGATAAATACCTCGGAAATGAAAAACCACTTATATGTGGGATTTTAACATCACACTCTATCGGAGTGATGTGAGAACTATGTAGAAAACTACTTACCAGTTGTAAGTAGAGTAATCCATACCCAGTTGGTATGATGGACTTCCTTGAAGGAAGAAGAAAACCTGCTTGCCGGTTGTAAGCGAAGATATCATCACACCCGATTGGTGTGATGAATTGAAAGATGATTTTGTCAGAAGTGTTCTCCACTGACTATGTGCCAATGCTTAAATATTTTGGGAGACCTTCTTGACAAGAGCTAGAACAACTCAGATAGGCCAGAGGCCTCGGTTTTGGAAATTGTGAGGCTAAATGCTCAATTTTGGAAAATCACGTATAGTGGGCCCAAGGCCAGTTGGCATGAGGAGGAGCTCATAAACAAACATGAGATATTTAAGCCATGAAAACTCTTAATGAATGGATTATGTGATTTTGTCATGGTACCAAGACAGGGCCGACATACTCGATGGACTAGCGGTAGTGCGTCTAGGCCAGGTCGACGGACCGGCCTAGACAAACAGTTGTAAGTCGAGTTGAGGGTCGGGGTCGTTGGACCAATGGCACCAAAGATAAATGACTTTGTGGAAAAACTATTGTTTGTGCATGCACTGGAGGTTCGAGGCCATCAAGACGCCCAAGAGGGGTAATGATGCATCCTAAGGGCTACTAGACGACATGGTGGAGATAAGGGAGGTTTGTCGTACCAGCAGTCAGGGAAGGTCGACGTAGCTTCATGCGCACGAGACCAAGGTGGGGTCGAGATGAGGTCTCTGTCCTCATATGTACATGAAGTTGATTTCGAGTTTGAGGGTCGTATGTCACGAATATCCACTTAGACCCGAGTAGAAGTGGACGGGCTTCTATTTTGGTGGACGGTAAAGTCGCTCTGAGCCATAAGTGGATGCAGTGGATGGGTTTCCCTATGAATGTGTGATCCCTTCCTAACGAAGGGCATGTGTTAACTGTTAAACACACCTAATGTAAAAAATGAGGAAAAAGGATTTTGAAAACCAGAATTTGAGGAAAGAATATTCTTAAAGGAATTAAGGAGCTTGGCACACTCCGATTAAAGCTATTTTATTTATGAAAACTCACTCCCAACACCCATTCACTGAGTTGTTGAACTCACCCCCTCCCTTTACCCCTTTTCAAGTAACCACGGGAAAATAAACCTAAAGACTCACCTATAGCCAAACCTGAAAGATAGGTATGTAAGATTTAATATATTCAATTTTGTTTAATGCTATTTCAAGAAAGATACAGGTGAAAGGATGACATACTCCTCACGGTTTAGAAAAGGGGAAACTCTTAATAAACTGTGAGTGTGGCGAGTTGCTCATAGGGATTCGACTAAACTGGTTCGGGGCGTGACAACTTGAGTGGTATCAAAGACTGTTTCCTCGAATACATTATCAAGACTATATAACATAGTAACTAATAGGAATAAATTTTAAAATTTTCAGATGGCTCCTAAGAGAGGAACCAAGAGAACAAGAGTTGCAGTCTCTGACACTACCCAACCACCCCTTCTTGTGGAAACTCCCTGAGGAGCCCAGATAACTCCACCTAGACTAAGCTCCGAACACTAGAGGTTGTACAAGGAGTTCACTCGAGTATTTGAGCAACCTAACCTCATCCCAGATGCGGGCACCAACTCTCGAGCTGAACTAGAGGAAGTACAATCTCATCCTCCTCCTATTAACCATCCTCCTCTAGTTGACATCCCCAAATATCTCAAGACTCTCCGTCAACTGGGGTGTAATCCTTTCCTCGGAGAGAAGGATGCTGGAGCCGTTATGGACTAGCTGGCTAACATCAAGAAGCTAGTGGGGATAGTCAGGATGTCACTAAAGGACATGGTGATCCTGACATAATTTTTCCTAGAGGGCAGTGCCAAAAGATGGTGGGATAATGTCCGAGCCTACATACCTCCACACCTACCTGGGAATAGTTTGAGGAGAGGTACACGGAAGAGTACCTAGCTTCTCATCTAATTAATGAGAAGAAGCAAGATTTTCTCTAACTCCGACAATGGCTTAACTCTATATCGTAGTATGAAACTAAATTCAATGAGTTAAGACCCTTTGCCCCTGACTTGGCCGAACTGGTAGATATATGTCAGTGATTCATGGACAGTCTTAATATGGATATAGAGATCGTATGGTAGTACTAGGACGTCCCACGGATCTGGCGATAGTGATCAGTATGGCTCATGAGTGTGAGCGACTGGTGCAAACCCAACGCCACTGAATGGAGCAAGCAACCCGAAAGGAGGACAAGGACCAAGGCTTTCATGGTGGACGAAAGGAGCAAAATGGCCCAAAATGGGGAAATAGGGTGGGCTTCCAAAAGAGAAAGGACATACCACCACCAAGAGTGTTCCCCACCTTACCACAAGGAAACCCTCGTTGTCCTAGGTGCCAAAGGTACCACGAGGGAGCTTGCTTGTCTTGTTTCGCATGTGATCAAGTGGAGCACTTTGCAAAGGAATGCCCCACTCTTAGGGAGAACAAGCAATGGAACACGCTCGGACCACCACAAGGGAACCCCAAGACTCCTAGGCAAGATGCCACATCTAAAGTACCAACTAGGGTATACAACCTAACCCAGGAAGAGGCTAGGAAAGACCCTAATACCGTAGCGGGTACTTCCCAAAACTCTACCAGCTAAGATTATGAAAAACCTGTAATTTGAATTTCATTCAATAAAGGAAATCTTTTCTTCTTAAAAACATGTGTTTTTTCAATCAGGGTATGTACACTTGTGGGGACGAAAGGTCTACGCCCTCTTCGACTCGGGAGCAAAAAGATCTTTCATCAAAGAAGATCTAATCTCAAGTCTAACCCTAGAACTCACCTCTCTAGGACAAAGTCTCAACATCCTTGTGAAAGTAGGGATGAACACAATTGAAGATAACATCGAGAATATATGTGAAAGTGTATTATATTGGATCGGTACCCCTAAAAAGTGGGAGAAAATTGAGTAAATCATTTGTCAACTATATATTGAATCGGGTATGAATTTTATTTTTTATTCTAAAATCAATTGAAACTCAACTTATAAAATATTGTGGGTAACATTAGAGTACAAAAATATTTTTAGTTGTTTGATGTTACGTGATACATACTACAAATATTTGCCCAGTAAATTATATTGGTGAATACTAAATGAGATTACTGAGAAAATTAGTGTATTTAACAATTTAACTAATTTATTTTTTAGTAGAAGCTATCATACTGTAAATTCATATATATCTATTTTTGTGCGATTAAAAATAATGTGAGTGGATGGATGTATTGTAATATACTAAAAATTAAAACAATAACTTTTGAAATGATGAAAAAATTTTATAAATATTGATGGAATGTCAATTTCATATTATGAATGATTATAATTTTTTATCCAATGTGAAGAGTTTAACATACTATTTTGATTAAAAATTTAAGAAAATCATGGAATAAGAAATAAGAAGAATTTTGAATATATTTAAATTGTTATTTATTTAATATGTGAATAGTATAAAAGATAATATTAAAACTAGTAAAAATGTTGTTTCGCACTAGTAGTTGAAGTTTCATATTTTATCAAGTTTGAATAATATAAGAAAAAGAAACCAAGGATAACAAAAACTAAATGTATAATTGAAGATATAGAGATTGGGAAATGAATTTTATTTAATATTTAATATTATCAAATATAATTAAATATATATTAATTATTACAGTTATAACATTTACTTCACAATTAGTATTTAGTATTAGCGAGGTACGTGATCATTTATACATATAGTTACGAGCAAATTTATTATTTAAGTTATTTATTTAGTGTTATATATTTATATATCTATTTTTTTATTATAATTTGTTTAAATTATTAAATTATATAAATAATGCTAATATTAATAAGTTCGATTATGATGGGATAATAATTTTTTAGTCTAATTAATTAGTATTAATGATGATAAAATGGTGGGTAATGGTTGAATGTAATTGTGTATTATTGTATAAATTAATAATATAAATAATTATATATATAAATAAAAATAAATTACAAATTAATAAAACTGGGACCGCCTTGTATAGTGATCCAGTTTTGAATTACGGTTTGAGAGTTGAGTTTATCTTGGGCGGGACTTAGAGTCTAGGTGGGGGCTTGTAGTCGGGGCTGGAGGTTGTGGTACGAGGATCATCGAAGTCCAAACAGGGGCATGAGCGGGGCTCCTCTGGCTTGCATAGGGGTGCTCGGCGACTTGGGAGTCGGGATGGTCGGGCTTAGGTTGGGGTGCTCAGGCTCGGGGTGCTCGAGCCTCTCAAGAGTCGAGGGCTCGAGCTCGAAGAGCAGACGAGGGTGCTCGGGCTCGAGGGGCTCGAGGGAGTTTAGGGCTCGATCGAGGTACTCGTCGGGCTCGGGGATGTGTGGCTCAGGCTCATCAGGTGCGACTAGGGGGTGTGCTCAAGTTGACTTCTTTCCCCGGCTAGGGCGACACCGGAGCTTGACGTGGAGAGCGGCAACAAGGCTCGTTGTGTAGGTGGGGTCTAAGGATTGGATTGGTGCTCTAATTTCTTCCTTCGTCCACGATGGAGACCACCTTTGGGTTTCCGCTAGCAATAGGTGAATTTCTCCCCTTTAAGAGGAAGGGGTTGAGTGGGTTTGAAAGTGGCTATAGTTTGTACATGGGAGAGGGTGCGGGATTTGAAATTGGCTAGGCTATGTATTGGTAGGGAAGGTTGGTGTGAAGAAAAAATTAGACTTAAAATCCATCCGATTAGTTCAATTTGATCTTATTATCTAATTGAATTAATTAAATTAATTAAATTATTTTTATTAATTTTTATTTTTTTTATTAAATAGTGTTTATTATAAATTAGACACAAACCACTTTTTATCCATTTTTAATATATTAATTCAAATTACTTCTCAATTTAGTTGGTTTTTTAATTTGGAATTAATTATTATTTCTAATTTAAATCGAATTCTTTTAACTATATATAAATTTAGAGTATTATAACTACTCATCACATTTTAAAAATTAATTATTTATCAGTTTTTATAACGAGTGAAAATTCAACTTTTACCGTTTACTTACCTTTTCTAGGATTTTTTCATGTATTTATCATCTCATTCTCACATACCAAAATTGTATAGGCGGGATTTACTGTGTTTTTTTAAGTAATAATTCTTCCTCACTTTAACTAGCCTTGGTATATAATCTCTTTTGACTATGAGGACTTCGTGGGTTTTAACTAATCTTCAACTACTTCCAATGTTTCTATAGACCTTGGCCCTCAAGTTGCACATCTCCCATGGTTCTTTATAGTTCTCACTTTCTAAACTACTCGAGCTCAGATCCTTTTATGTGGAATATAAAGCTTTAAAATGATTGCTATCTAGATTTCCTAACTCTTCTTTATCATAAGACCAATTCCCCCATTCCATCCATCAACTCTCGAAATCCTATTTTTCTTTCAATGGGTATGGTTGACACATGGAAGAACCATGTATTGTCGTTGAGGTGTGTTATGAGTTGTGATCCCTTTTTGAGCTGGATATGTAGCTTTGTGACAGCATAACCTCTTTTCGCTCAACACACCATAAAATCCCCCATGGAAGAGCCGAGCTTGCTACAACTATGGTTCTGGTTTGACTCACAACTTAAGCTTTATATTTAAGATGAATTTACACTAAGGTTACAATGGTTCCATATCTATTTAATAGTTAGGCTGTATTTGAGATTTTAAGTTTCATTCTACATGTATTATAACAGTTGAGAATATTATATTAAATTGGATAAAATAGATAAATATTATGGATTTATAAGATTGAAAACGCTATAATATTACAAGTTATAACTTTTAATTAAATATGAGTTCGACGATTTATCAACACATTTTTCTTACATGTTATCAGAAACTTATATTAAATTGGATAAAATAGATAAATATTATGGATTTATAAGATTGAAAACGCTATACTATTACAAGTTATAACTTTTAATTAGATATGGGTTTGACTATTTATCAACACATTTTTCTTACATGCTATCAGAAACAATGCTCACACTCATACCCGACACGAGACTAGAAATCTGACTAGTGGTTTGCACAAGTATGAACTAAAAATATCCAATTCAATTTCATTGTTTCGACTCGTATAAGACCAAAATAATAATATATGACTCATAAACAATTATTGATGGCGGGTTTAAAATTGCACGTGGCAAGTGTATACACGTTGTACCGAGTGCGGGTATTAAAAATATAAACAGGATTTAATAAAATAGAGAAATTTTGTGGGTTTATATTACAAATAATTAAGTTTAAATAGACCTGGGTACTCAATTTTATCAGCCCACAATACATTTTTCTTAAATAATATTATAATAAATGAGTTTGCACCCGTACTTGATCCAATAATAAAAATTTAGGTCGTGGTCTACCTAAATATATAGAAAAAATACACAACTTAAGTATATTATTACTATTCGTATGAGACCGTAATAATAATATACAGCTATTTGTTGATAGCGGGTTTAAAAATTGCATAGGCTAAGTGTAATATACACGTGAGCCGGTGCTGAAAATATAATTTTATATTTAATAAAATAGAAAAATATTTTAAATTTATATAATTGAAAAAATTATACTAATTATAAGTTATAACTTTTAAATATATATTAGTACAGATTATTATCCATAACCAATACTTTCTTAACTTTTCAATTCGTATTACCAAAGGTAAATTATATGTATTTGATTTCCTTAAACCATAAGTATCCCTATTTTGTAGGAAATGCAAAAAGGTTATGGCTAGGTTCCTTTGCTCTATGAATCCATGAAGCTAAGTTATTAAATATTGCAACAATGGCCTTTGATTTGACAAATTTCCATGGTGGGCCAATGATTATTAAGCATAGGTATTTAATGATAATTATATGACCAAGTGGACCATGTTGGGAGCATATACACCTATCCGTTTATCCTAATGCATATAGGGTATAGGTTAGAACTTAGTATCATGTTCATGGACACATTACATATCCAATACAATATTCCTTTGCCAATTAATGATAGCTAACAATTTCACGTATATGTGCACACTAAAATGCTCATGGCTATGCAATAATTTCAGATGAGGTTGAACTTTTCCTTGTCATGATCAAATGCATTTATTTGTGGGGGGCCAAAGTCCTTTTCCACCCTCTTAACACACTTTTTTGAAGAAAAAACTTGTAGGAGATGGGAAAGAAAGAATGCTCTTTTGCCCAAATCTTTAGGCTTTTGGTTTCATATTCCTCAACCTTTTTGGCACTGTATTTTTGCAGTTCCCCTTGTCTCCCTAGGGTTTTCTCCCCTTCCTCGTTCATTCCATCCCCTATCCTCCAATAATGGAACCCTCAGCACATACTACTGTACAATAATTCTCAGCGCTTCTTTGATTCTTCTTCCCCTCTTAGATGCATGGACAAAACGTGGACTACTGCTCCTGATCATATATTCCTTGGTACGATAAGACTGTACCCTGCAGATTTATCTCCATCTCTCTACCTCCGATAGAATCTCGGTCATAATCTAAGCAAACTGCACTGGTAATTTACTAATACCTGTCTTGTTTTCTGAGCGCTTGTTGTGTCTCCATTTTCAGACTAGAAAAGGTAGTTTCAATTCAATCTGAGAATTTTCTTGCATACAATTCACGGGTTGTGTTCATCTTCTCCTTTGAAATGCCATGCCATGCCATGTCACTCATGTGTTCATGTTTGATCGCCACAATAGGCTCCTATCCTTCTCCTTTTATGATCAAGAAGATACCTTTGATAAAAACCATTGATGGGTATTAAGCATATCCCTATATTATCTACAACTGTGTGGACAGATAGATAACCAAACTGATTGATTCGACGATGCTGACTGATGGTTAGTAGTCTGGTTATGTTACTAGTTATTATCATCCATGGCATCTTCAAGCTACTCCAATCCACCATGCGCAGCCTGCAAATTCCTGAGGAGGAAATGCATGCCCGACTGTGTATTCGCGCCTTACTTCCCACCCGAAGAGCCCCAGAAGTTCATCAATGTGCATCGGATCTTCGGTGCTAGCAACGTGAGCAAGCTGCTCAATGAGGTCCTCCCTCACCAGAGGGACGATGCAGTCAATTCTCTCGCATATGAGGCCGAGGCTCGGGTAAAGGACCCCGTCTATGGCTGCGTTGGTGCCATCTCAGTTCTTCAGAGGCAGGTTATGAGCCTCCAGAAGGAGCTAGATGCCACCAACGCCCATCTGATCCGTTACGCCTGTGGTGACATAATGCCAAATAATACAAACAGTGGGCGGTTTTTCAACGGGTCGTCCTCGAGGCAAATCCATGGCCATGGAGGGGCTCCAGGAGGGTCATCATCCAGCTGCTTCGGCCATCACCATGGCAGTTCTGGCTCGTATTTTCTGGGTAGAGAAGATGATCATCAGGAAAGGTGAAGTAGGAAGCAGCAAGTTGATGTTGCTGTATACTGCATACCATTTGTGTATTTGTTTACTTGCGTGCGTGCTTCTGTGTATGTGTCTTCTTGGGTGTGGAAAAAAATTTGAAGATGAGATGTGCTTTTTTAGGGTTTGCGCTTGTGTGTGTGTGTCTTCTTGGGTGTGGAAAAAAATTTGAAGATGAGATGTGTTTTTTAGGGTTTGCAAGATGCAGCTTCTCATTCTTTCTTTCTAATCATGAAGATGGAGTATGCGATTTCAATGTTCTACTCCATATGCACATATATATATATATGGACCACATGATCGTATTTGCATTAATGAATGGAAGTGATCTGCTTTATTATTTACTCCTACATCATCAATCGTGTTATTCGGGTCCCATGGTGCACCGATTCTTGCCATAAAATGTCACCTTTTTGTCCCGCTATTGAATAGAGGAGATATTGATACTTTTGGTACACGGTGACTTTTTAGTCCAATGACTGAAGTGAATCCTTGACGTGATTCATCACTTTTTGGGTGGATCGGTAGCATTGCTTCTCCATGTGAAATGATCCAGCAGAAGAGACACAGGTGCCTACTCATACACTGATGCACTCAATAGATAGGAGGTATATTTTCTCCATAGTCATAGCTAGTTATGAATAACAGGTAGGTCTTCTTCTTCTTCTCCCTCCTTCTTGGTCAGTGAAATGTCCCATCTTTAACAGTATTTCATTGGTATGATGTGTGTGTTGCGTAGGCATAAATAAATGATTGTTTGCCCATGTCATCTAACCTTTGAATGGATAATTGCATGTATTTAACAACAAAGTACACATGAATATATTGATAAAAAAAAATGACATAATACACTTGAGCATATAAGAGACAACATGGCAAAAGTAGTGAAACTAATTATATGAATTTTTTGTATAAAAATTTCACTTTTTATGACTAATAAAAAAGTTAGATTTTAAAATTTTATTTAAAAATAAATAAACTTTTAAATATTATTGGACAAAAACTTATCCAAATTGAAATTTTATTTAAAAAATAATTCATACCCTAAACTTAGGAAACTTATCCAAGATTTTTTACTTTTTTGTATTTTCTCTTCATCTTCATTTATTATTCTATTTTTTCTATTTAATGTTTTTTCTTTTTTTGTACAGTTTTATTTATTTAATTTTTCATAATTAAACTATACTAACTTCAAATTATAAATAAAATTATTATTCCATTTCATTTTTCTAAAAAATGAAAATAAATCAAATTATTATTTTTTTATTATAATTTTACACCTAAATTAAATAATAATATATTTTATAACCAATACTTTTAAAAATAAATTTCTAAATTTCAACTAATAATTTTCAACTTATACAATCTATATTTTATTCAAAGGAAATTGAAATCAATATATCCCTACATAGTTGGTTCTCTATCCTCTACCATAGAAGCTCCATCTAGTTGATTGATGTGCTTCTATGTGTAGGCTAGGCTAAGTAGGCTCTATCTATCATAAGACCCCCAATAAAATTTCTCTTATATTGACTTTGTTGGGGATCTAACTCTAACCTATGGATGGATGATAGCATGTAGATGCATGTTAGTAGTACTGCCGTGTTGGATATAGCTGTCGGCTGATATTGCGTGAAATAAGTGACCAGGATCATTCAAAGTCACGACCACACACGTGAGTTTGTAGAGAGTCTTCAATTGGGCAATCCTTTTCCTCTTATCCAAAGTTCTTTCTTGTATACGTTATAATTTTTTATATAATTATAGGTTTTTTGAATTTATGGTTTATTTATAGCATGAGTAAAAAAATTGACATATGATGGGCCAGATGTTGGTTATCCTTTGATTTGATTGATTGACTAGACGTTTGCTGGAACCCGACCAACAGCATATCCCATTCAAACAGTCGCAAGATTTGTCAATAAACGCACCACTGTTTCTCGTCCCTTTCCCCCTCTCGGCTTCTTCTTCTTCTTCACCGCGTTGGAACCGCAGCGACTTACCAGCATGGCTTCCGCACAGGCCAATATGCCGGGAATAATGCTCGGATTTATGTGGATCATCAAGCGTATCTCCATACCATACATATGGTGATGATGGTGATGTGATGATACTTGAAGTGGCCCTTGGTCATTCTATCTGATGCATGCCGTGGAGGGTCCATTTGGCTTGGATTGTGGACCTTTGGTGAACTGTTGGAACAGATAATCATTTGAATCAATAGTTTTAGAAGGGACCCCATCATCAGTCGGAAAATTGGCAGTTTGGGCATTAGGTTTTGAATGTAATAGTGGACAGGTCAAATCTTAGATGTCCTTCTAGCATCTCCCTCTCATCAATCACCAATGTTCCTTCCTTCCTCCCTCCCTCCATCTATCCAACTATCACACCCGTGAGATTCAAACTCGGAATATTGCTCCAATCATAGGTGGACATGAGCCGAGGAGGTTCAGTAGGACAATATTGGCTGTCGGAGACAGAAACACTGTTGCTCCAGTTGAAGGGGGTCGGCCAGAGTCGGTGAAGCTTCTGGTCTTCAAAAAGTTGAGACTTGAGGAGGGTACATGGAAAATGTGCAAAGATCATTCAAGCAATGGTCACCAACTTACTTTCACCTTGAAGGAGTGTTGCATTAGAGGCCATAAGAGATACCCTCACCATACCTGCTCTACAAGGTGGATGCACTAATCTCTACTTCGGCACACACCCAGTTGCATTTTGCTCTAGTTGAGGAGATTAGGGTAATATTCATTGGCATAGCCAATTGCACCATCGCTAACCATAGGCCTAGGTCTAGGTTCATTCAAGCATATTAATAATAGGCCCAATGATCATTTAGGGCGATTTGGCCCTATAAAGAATGCCACCAGGTCGCGCTGTTTAAATATTGTGAAGCCCTTCAAATTTAGGCCCACTTATTGTATTTCTTGTCTTTATTTTTTTAAATAATAATAATACAGTCATACTGTTCTAACAATAATTATCTTATTGTGTCTTTAAAATATTTTTCAATAAAATAAAATCAAATTAAAATTGATATTGACCTTAGAGTATTTTTTAGAATAAAGAATTTGAATGGAAATGGGCGAGCCAGGACATGCTACATCTCCACCAGTTGCAGGTCAAACCAGATAGGGCTGCATGAGGCTGGCAGGGGCGGCCCGTCCGCATCCAAGGTTCTAGTGGCGATGGTAGCCTCTACTCCCGTGGGAGGGGCCCTGCTGACCCTCGCTGGCATCACCCTTCTCGTGACTCTGATCGGCCCGGCAATCACCACCCCGCGTTGTTCACCATCTTCAGCCGGATTCCCGTGTCTGCCGCTGCCGTTTTAGGACTTGGCATGACCGGGTTTCTGACCTCCGGGGCCCTTGGGCTCACCGGCCTATCTTCTCTTTCATGGTTCTCATATGAAATGCGGTCCTGTTATATGTACAAGAATCCTTGGATATGGAGACTTTACGCCGTCTAATATTTGGAATCTTAGTCCTAATATAGTTTTGCAATCCAACCCAAAAATTATAGAAAAAAATTAAAAATCCCGTAAAAAAGGTGAATATATCATATTTACCATTTATTTTATTTGATTATTTTGTCAAATTTATACCATTTTTAGTATATTTTAATTGGTCACAACTTACTCTATATATATATCAAGTTTAATAATATATATGATAAATAAATAAAATTATCTTAACAATTGAAACATAGAAAATGAATTCAGTGAGAGTAATATTAAATGATTAAAAATAATATTTGTGTATATTAATGATTAGTATTATTATTATAAAATGTATTTTATATTTTATTAAATACTTTGATTCAAAAGTGCTGCATACTAATAATCGAATTTAAATATATATATATATATTTATAATACATAATATTTTTTTATTAATTTTATAGAATAGTTAAACTTTGTATTTAGATGATATATTATCTCAAAATAAATAATATGACAATTACTACTAAGAAAATTTAAATATATGTGAATATAAGATAAATATGATAAGAATAATATATTTAATCATTTTTAAAAAGGATAAAATGATTATTAGAGCAAAAATTGGGATTAGTTATGAAAATAGTATAAATATGTCCTCTATAGACTATATCCAATAAAATCACAACGACCCTCTTAAATTAATTATACAAAAGGTAAAAATATTTTGAAAATGATTTAAATTAATACATATTAAAAATTATATTTGATGATTATAAAAAATAAAAAAAGTTATTCATTATTATGGTAGTATTTAAAAAAAAATAATATCGTGATAAAGTGAAAACTTTAAAATTAAATATGTAATATATATAAATATTATCGAGTGAAATGAAATATA
This sequence comes from Trapa bicornis, assembly GCA_030064425.1. Taxonomy (NCBI): domain Eukaryota; kingdom Viridiplantae; phylum Streptophyta; class Magnoliopsida; order Myrtales; family Lythraceae; genus Trapa; species Trapa bicornis. The sequence goes on along the minus strand of CM057741.1, from coordinate 11,536,860 downwards.
AAATAATTTTAAGTTAATATTATCGAGTTATTGAGAAGAAAAAATTATTGCATATTTGATAATTTAATAATAATAATATTCATTTTATATATTAACAAATAAGTGACCATACCATTTATTTGTATTAATGTGGAATTTATGCAGTTTTAATAAAAAAATTGATATATAATAAATATATTATATAAGATATAATATTTAATTTTCATGATTAAATAAGACATTAGCTTATTTTTTAATACTCCAAAAAAAATTTACGTGTCAAAATTAAATTATTTCATATGAAAAAATAATTTTTGCAATAATATTTTTATTTTTACCAGAGTAAAAATATATCATCTTTTTATTTAACAGTGAATTATACACTAATTAGTTTGATTATATATTCAAATGAAAAATTTTAATATATTTAATAAAAAATTAATATTAATTAGTGCAAATATTTTATTTATGCCTTTTAAAATATTTGTATACTATACTATGAAATTTCCTCTTTTTTTTTTCTAAAATATTAATTCAATGTTCTTCGTGGCCTCAACTTAAAATTTTATTTTTATCCATTTTTTTCCATTTAGGTTGGACCACTCTCTCTCTCTCTCCCCCTTCTGCAAAAAATTGTTATGCTCTCTCTCTCCTCTTCACAGCTCCAAAACCACAACTCAGCCTTCCCAGAGAACCCCTTCTCCCTCCCTCCTTGTCTCCCGCTCTACCGCCGGCCGTCCCTCGATCGGATGCCCTTCCGATTCCGCCATCCGATTATTCTGCCGTCGCTCCCTCGTCCCCTGCCTTGCAACTGAATATCCAAACTCCTTATCCCTTCGTTGCTGGATAATATTGCCTCGTTACCCGTCCACCTCGACAGTCGCCGGGGTCTGCTCGGAGGGAGCTTCAATTGCATTGCTATCGATCCTTCTATGGCACTCCGTAACGTTTCCGTGCTTACTTTTCCTTTTAGTGTCCATGTTTTTATCTAAAACCTAGCTGTTGCATTCGTTTTTTTCCGTTCCGAATAAGGCTGAGGACGAGGTTTCATTGGATTATGCGTTCTGGCTCGATTTCGCAGTCCTAGTTTTCACACGATTAGTGAAATGTATTAGATTGTCTCAGATGAACAAAGTGATGTAGGTGGACTACTTCCGTATATGATTATTGTGCCTGCTAATGCACTTATATGTTTGACTTGTGCTCTTCTGCGTTGTAGTTCCTATGCCTATTAATATATATCCAGTAGTTTCACTTGGATGATGTCATACATATGATTCACTTGAAGATGTAACTGTGGGCAGTCTAGATTTTTTGGAGTGTCATTCTTGTTGGATGTTTCGAATTTGTGTGTGTAGATAAGATTGTTGTGGATTTGAGGCTAACTATCTGTGTTGTTTCCTAATGAAGTTGGTGAGGTTTTCAATGCTGAGACTAGGCTAGCATGCACCTTCTGGTAGCTTTATTAATATATGCGGATTGTTCTTGATTAGTGGTCATCATTTACCCAGTCTTTAGGGATCTGGATGGGATTCGTTTGTGTTGACTTCGACTTTGTGCACACAATTGAAACATTTTGTTCCACGTAGCCTTTTCTGCTTCTTCTCCCCCTTTACCTCCAGAAAATCTAGCATATGCTTTTCTTCCATGTCTTCAGCGTGTTGCTGTTTCTATCTAATTACATTTTATTAAATAATTTGCCTATCAATGCCATTTATTTTTGCCACTTACTGTCCTTGTTCATGCTGGTAGGTTGTCTATATCAAGATCAATCTTCAGAGCCTTGAATGCTAATATTTTCTAGACTCTTGACATCCTATCTATTGGGCAAGATCAGATGGTGCTGAAAATTTCTTCTCCAAGGTCTGGAAATCTATCAGCTTCTGACTATGCAAGTGATCCTGAGAAGGAAATCAGCGATGACGACGATGATGATCGCAATCACAAGCATCGTCGACGAGAAACACGTTCTCATTCCTCTGATAAGAATGTTACAGAAAATATCTCAACAAGGCCGTACAGAAATGAAAATCGATCTTTCGAAAATGGTCATGCTTTTAGGGAAAGTAAATTGCAGAGTGGCCAATATAACCTAGCATCCTCTGAAAAGCAATTTCCTGGGAAATTTGGAAAAAGACCTTTTGATTTGAATCAAAGAAATAGAATAAACCAGACATATCCAGGGGACCTTTCTCTTGGAAGAGGGAGAGGAAGGGACACTGCTTGGAACCATCACAATAGTAGATTTACAGCTCATGATATTGCCTCTCAAGTTATCCCGCAAAGAAGCATCCTGCCAGGTCTGTTCCCCGAGAGGGGAATGCCAAGCATTCCAAATGTTCAGGCTGCAGCATGGGGTGGTTATGGGCTTATTTCAGGGATTCCAAATGGTACTCCTGAAACACTACATCCGATTGGTTTACAGGGAGCATTTAGACCAGCAATGAGTTCTTCTCTAGGTATCCCCCGACAAAGATGTAGGGATTTTGAAGAGCGGGGATTTTGTCTGAGAGGAGATATGTGTCCGATGGAGCATGGAATCAATCGCATTGTTGTTGAAGATGTTCAGGTTTCTTTTCTGAATCTTTCGATTATAATAGAACCCATCCTTGGGGATAGTCAATTTTGTAAAGGGTTCCTGTTTTTTCCATTATTATGATTCTTTATCACATTCAGATTGTTCGAGTGTATTTCATATGCATGTAGATATGATGACATCTTGCTTTTTTTCACCCTGATGAATCTTCTCATTCTGGTTGACATTTTTTGAAGTCTTCTCCGACTGAATATATCTCTATAAAAATGGAATATCTTCTTCAATGCCAAAACTTATCAAAGTACCTAAAAGAATGTATCATTAACTAATTTGATCAAATTTTGTTTCATGTCATTGTTCTAGTTTTTCAACTCTTACATTTTGTCCTTGAAATTCTTATAGCTATTGTTTCTTTAATAACGAGGAAATAGTTTATTTAAGGTTATACTTCTAAGTACTCACCTCACTAATAACAAGTGATGCTTTTTGTATTGAAAAACTATGTTGTAAGACACCTTCTGTTGTGGTGGCCGGTGGATCATGCATCTTTCTCAATCAAATTATTGGGAATTATATGTATTTTCTTGGTTTTACTGCATTCTTCAATTCTAATTATGATAAACATGCTGTCTTTCTATGTCTGAGATATGTCTGTGATTTCTTTATTGTTAATTTTTTTTTCAAATCGCCCAGTTAATGTGTCTTTAATCTGCTGCAGAGCCTATCACAATTTAACCTTCCTGTTTCGCTTTCATCTGGGTCCATACTTGGAGTACCTGCTGTCCCTGGATCTCTCCCTTCTCTAGGTGCAACTTCATCAACAATGATAAACAATAATGGACCACATGGCAGAAATGGGAAACATGGCATGGCTGATGATAGCTTTGCTTCAAAATCTGCTTACACTGAGACTGTGAATGTTGCTGCTACTGATCTGTATGATCCTGATCAGCCGTTGTGGAATAATGATGGTCCAGAAACATCGTCCGCTCTTGTCGGTATTCGTCCATCCGCTGGTGATGAAGTTGGAACTTTGTCCAATGATGATGCTTTTGATAATCAGATGAATGGAGTAGCTGATGCCGAAAAGCAAAATAGAACTTCTCTTCCTGTTGGTTCACAGAGTACAAGTTCATCTATCTGGGGCAGAATTGGACATTGCAAAGGGAGAACTTCAATAACAAGTGCTTCAGATAGTGGTCAAAATGAAATTGCAGGAGATCAGGCGGCTGTGGGTGTTACCCCGGGCAGTTCTAATCGCGGAAAAAAGTTTATTGCAGAAGATGCTGATCCCAAAGCTCTGGATTCATCAAGGGTACAAAGTGATGCCATGCGTCTGTTGAGAAAGCCGACTCAAAAGGCATTGCAAACTTTATTTGTCAATGGCATTCCCCAAAAGAACAATAGAAGGGATGCTCTACTCTCTCATTTTCAGAAATTTGGGAAGATTGTTGATATTTACATTCCGGCAAACAGTGAACGGGCTTTTGTCCAGTTCTCTAAGAGAGAGGAGGCAGAAACTGCTCTGAAGGCACCTGATGCGGTGATGGGTAATCGTTTCATCAAACTCTGGTGGGCTAATCGTGATAATATTTCTGATGCTGGAATTAGTGGTGTTGCTGGTGTATCTTCAAGCACCCCTTCTAGAATACTTCCTACTCCTCTATCTATTCCCATCAGAGGGAAAGACAACGTACAACCTGCCGCAAAAGCTAATAATGTTCTAGCTCATGATGCTTCGGTTACACATCCTGATCTGTCTAAACTCTCCACTGCTAGCAGCCCAAAGGTAACCCCTTCACAGAAGAAGTTGGAATTAGAGCAGCTAAAGGAGCAACTCCGCAAAAAGCAAGAAATGCTGGACCAGAAGCGGATTGACTTCAAAAGGCAATTGGATAAACTTTCCAAACAGGTACACTCATAGTTTTTACTTTCCCTTCGCAATTTTTTGTTGCAACAACTGTATATTTATCCAGAAGGATTGATGGGATTTACACTGGTCAAAGACAATAATTCTGTAATATTTTTTTTCCTTCTGGTTTTTACACCATCGAATAAATATTGTAAAAAATGGAGAATCTTGTGGCGACTTTTGAGGCATGTACCCATTGTCTGGTCATTATTAGCTTTCTTTTATGGCAGATAAAATGTCCTCCTTATGATATCATTTTTTATGATTGTTATCTTCTTTATGTAAGTTAATAGACCTTGTCATCTAGGCAAGATAAATATCTTTTTCAGGAGTTTCTTATTTAAGGTGGTGGAAGGATTATCTTTTCAACTGCTTGTGTTTCTACCCAAGGATAGTGGAAAAAACCAAGAGTTTCTGACAAAAGCAGATGAAAACAAACTTATGTGCTTTATGCAATAAGATAGAAGTGAACGTTTCTGATATTGTTAAGGTCCTCAAAAGCTGGATGTAGTCAATGGTTTTTCTAGGGACCAAATTCGGAACACTATCCATCTGTTCTATCTGTCATTACAAAATTTTGTGCCCTTTCTTATCATCCTCATCTGGGGAGAATTTTGCAGGCTACTGGAGTTAAGTGTGAGGATGCTGCTGAGCAAGTGACAAAGAGGCAGAAAGTGGGGTCAGCTTCTGATCCGATTAAAGCCATACCTCCACAACCTTCTGATTCTGCTGCTCCAACTCCAAGGTCTTATGTTGCTGGTGGTGCAGAAACCCTGCAAGAGGAAAACGCTGATAATAAGATCAAAGAGAATGATGTCCCTCACATGCCTTATGCAAACTTGTCAATGGGCCCACAAGAATCTATTAAGCAACAGCCTCGACCCTTCGCACCTCCAGCAATGCAATTTACCCCAATCAAATACAAGCTAGACAACCGTCCTACAGCATTTAGAATACTTCCACCTCTGCCATCTGATTTAGCAAATGTAAGAGCTCTCTCTATTTGATTGTTGAGTTGCCAAGCTTCTATAATGTGTTTTGCTTGAAAATCTTTTGGATTTTTTTATTGCTAATGCTGCTATTTACTTTTAATTCACCCTCTGTCAAAGGAGAACAAACCTTTTTATTCCTCTTAATAAGTTCTCTTTTTCTTCTGCCAGGCTTCTGCTCTTAAAGAACACTTCTCATCCTATGGTGATCCCACTGTCGTATTGGAAGATGAGGAAACCTGTGATAGTCCAAAAGGACCCGGACCGACAAAAAGATTATCTGCTCGAGTAGGTTTCAAAGACAGGCAAGCTGCTGAGAGAGCATTCCTCAACTGTAAGTCTTGGCAAGGCCACAACCTACAGTTTGCATGGGTCTCTTCAGCTGGTCATGTGAAGCCTGATACTACCAACGCAAGGAGCACTGATAACCCCTCTGCTGCTAATGGGCGCTTGGAGTCTGATGCACAATCTGCAGAAAAAGTGGCCCCTGCATCATCCCATGAACTGGTGAATGGCAATCCTGTGAATTCAGTAAGAGAGAGACCCCCTGCTGTTCATGCCAATCACTCCGAAGTTCCCCAGTCTTTACCTTCCTCAGTACCTGATGGAAAAGTTGATTGAGTTCCGGCAGGCAGCTCAAAAACTGTCTTCTGTACAGCATGGTAAAATCATAAGCTATTAAAAGTTGAGATCTTCTTTCCTAGCAGGTGCGTAAAACTCTGTTGTCTTTTACTCAAATCCGTGGACGTGTAATAGGCGAATTTTGGTGTCGACCGCAGTTGGGTAAAACTCTTAAAGGTAGGCAACTTCTGTGTTAGTTCATGAGCGCCCAGCAAGCAGAGCTTCCATATTCTTTGTCTTTGGATGTTAAGAGACTGATTGCATAACCAAATGCTGTTTAAATTGGAATGCACTCTAGAGAAAGATTCCCCCCTCCTGGTTGTTGCAATTCCATTTCATTTGCTCCGTCAGTGAGGGCAGTGACATGGGTAATCGGTACTAAGTTGAACCAGTGCTTATGGTGTGGGTATCTTGTGTACTATTTGGTTTCAATTCGAGATGATTTTATTTTTATATACATATACGCCTCCTTGAGCAAAATATGGCTATTATATATGTTTATACTCAGTGTTAAGTTGATTTATTTTATTTTAAAAAATGTTCCGTATAATATGATTTATTAGCTTTTAATTTATATATAAAATTATCATAAATTATATAATAATTTAAAATTTAGGACTTTAGAGCATTTTCCATGCTTATTCTTCTTCTCCGGTGGGTCCTTAAACGGAAAAAAATCTAATGTAAACTCTTGAAGTTTGAGAATATAAGATTATTTTTTCAATTAATTTTTAATTTTATTAAGTTTTTATGAAAATTATAAATTAAGTAGTAATTTATTTAAAAAGTAATATTGTATAAAATCGAAATAAAATCTGCAAAGAGTACTAGTAAAAGTGTGCACCACAGTTTGAGTTAAATAGTGTAATACATTAAAAATAATCTTCAAATTATACTTCAATTTTATTTCCTTTGAGATGCTAATAAAACAATATATTTATAAATTACACTTTAAAAAGTTTTGATTTCACATTGAGTCATTGTGCAAATTTTAAAAAATTAATTGAAAAAATAAACTTATATTCTCAAACTTCGAGAGTTTACATTAGACTTTTTTTCCGTTTACAGACCCACCGGAGAAGAATAAGCATGGAAAATGCTCTAAAGTTCTAAAATTTTAAATTATTATATAATTTATGATAATTTTATATATAAATTAAAAGCTAATAATTATTGCTTTGATTTGGAATTGATGCTTCAAAATGAATTAAGAAAAATAATTTAAATTAGAAAATATGAAAAAAAGAGAAAAAAAATATAATTGTGAATTTTTCATTTTCTTGATGGAAATCAAATGATTAGAGATGTCAATAAATCGGGTGAAGTTTGAATATGATAATACTTTTCGTATTAACCTTCATTAAATAAATATGTAATTAATTAATATATTATAATTGAACTCATCGAAATAAGAACTTTTTACAAAAAAATAATATTTTGAACAATTAGTATAATTTAATGTGATATACAAATATACATATTATAAGCAAAATTAACTTATCAAACTTCCACTTTATCCATTTTTGGATGGGTACAAGGACTTCAACAATGTTAGTACTAATAATTCTCTAACTTATACTGAAAATAGATTCCAAATTAACTCTTATAACAAGGGGACATTCCAAAATAAAAGTTGAGCTAACATGGATTGGAAATTGAAAATGATCCATGAATGTAAATTAATGTGGGAGTAGAAATCGAGCAAGAACGAGAATTAGTACCATAAAAAGTAACACGATTGAACCTTCCCTGATAATAAATTAATGATCAAGAGAAACTTGATCGAGAACCGGTTTGAATCAGAATCAAACCAACCAATGCCATGAAACACTACGATTTTCTAGGGGATTTTAAAAATCGAAAAATAGACAATTTCAGCTCCATATCATAGAAATATGGGGAGTTCTCATTCTTATTTGAGGTATCTTCGAGTTGACCTCTTTCAGTCTACGTGTTGATTCCTTTTATTTGGAGAGTTCTTCTTTTACGGTTTTTATTCTCTACTATGTCCTTCAAAGTAGATACTTCCACATTAGGCGCTATACGTTCAAACTTCTTACTATTACTTGAATGTTTTCTTCTTTCACATTCTTACACCCTTTTGAATTAGAACTTTCACCCACCTTTAATCATCCACCGACCTTAATTTCCTAGTTCACCCCTTCACTTCTTATCTAAGGTATCTCCAATTGTTGGGTCTTATTTCATGTATTCAAAACTATGCCCAACCGTCCACTCTTTAGGCTCCCTTAAGTGTGTGGGGACGACCAGTCTTGATGTTAGTGGTTATTTCCCTTAATCACTTTTTAATTGGGAGGGCTTACTTTTCCAAGGTTTCTCGTACGTTCTTTCCTTTATTTCCTTATTAGGGTAGTCCACCAATTCTTACTTATCACAACATCTTTTAATGCTATCTTCCTACTTACCCACTCCTTGGACTTAACTTACTCCTTGGGTCCTCCTAGTATACTTCCCTTGGTTCTTTCACCTTAGCATGCACTTCATTTGCAAATTCATCTCCTCATCCATCGTCACTTAGTTCCATTATCTCTTAGTTGGGACATGTATGCCTCCCCAGGGTTCCCTTCCTTTGGAGGATTCTTCCCTTTCTCTCCCGTAATTTCTTTTTCATTCGCCCTTGAGGGCATCTAAGCCTAAATCTACTTCATGACATTCTTGGATGTCATCCTTCTCGTTTCCCTTTCTTGGGAAATTTGGTGGATACGTCCTTTGGATTTTTCTCCTACTTGTATCTCATTATGAGTTTATTTTTGTAGGGAATAGAACTTTCATTTATTATATGATGGCGAATTACATGTTTTTAGCTATATTTGTCCAGAGAAATTTTGGTAAGTACTAGCTATGGTACTAGGACTCTTCTGTGCTTCCTCCTAGGTGAGGTTGTATACTCTGGTTGGTACCCTCGACATAGTGGCTATGTCTTGCCCCCATCTAGTGCCCTTGGGTTCCCTTGAGGTGGTTGATGGGTACTTAGTTATGTATTGCCTCGAAAGGTTGGGCAACTCTTTGCAAAGTGTCTGAGTTGTCCGCATTCGAAGCATGCTTGACATGATCCTTCATGGCTTTTCTGGCACCTGGGATAATAAGGGTTTATCCTTTGTGGGGTTGTACTTGCCTCCCTTTGGGCATGATAACCTTCATTTCTCCTAAGGAACCCCATTTCTGTCCCCCATCTTTGCCCACCTAGCTCCTTTTGACCTCTTTGGCTCTTCTAGCCTTCTTCCTCCTTCCGATTGGCCTGCTCTATCTGGCGACGTCTCGTTTGTACCTGATGCTCACGTTCATGGGCCATGTTGATGATGGTAGCAAAATCCGTAGGGTCCTAGTACTCCCATCTGGTCTCGTATATCCATGTTGAGACTGTACATGAACCGTTGGCAGATATCTGTCGGTCCAACTAAATTTGGAGCAAAAGGCCTTATCTCATTAAATCTAGTCTCGTACTCCAAGATGGTGTTGGATCCTTGTTTGAGTTGGAAGAATTTTTGCTTCTTCTCTTTGATCATATGTGGAGCTAAGTATTCCTCTAAATACATCTCATCGAATTGCTCCCAGGTGGGTGTGGTGGTATGCAGGCTCCTGATGTTGTCCCACCACCTTTTTACTCTAACTCCCAGAAAAAATTCTGCTAGGATCACCATCTCTTCTGATGGGATCCTGATTATTCTCATAAGTTTCTTAAGGCTGGCCAGCCAGTCCATAGTGGCTCCAACATTCTTCTCCATTGGGAATGACTTACATGCTAATTGACGAAGGGCTTTTGAGGTATTTGGGGATATCATCATCCCTTAAATTTTGACATCATGATCGTGTCGGCTTTTCCTTATTTACTTATTCCTTACCAACTTCCTTATTGGTTTTTTTCCTTGGTTCTAACCATTGGGTTTCCCAATAACTTACTGACACATTGGGATTCTTCCTCTCTTATGTCTTTCATCATGTCCAATGGCATACTTGGTAACTTTCCTTTCTTCCATCTACTCTTACTTGCTCGTGACCATTTCACCATTCCTTATCCCGAGTTGACCCCTTTCGGTCTATGTGATGATTCCTTTTATTTTGGGAGTTCTCCTTTTATGATTTTCATTATCTACTGTCCTTCAAAGTAGAGACTTCCACCTTAGGCATTATACATTTGAACTTCGTACTATTCCTTGAATATTTTCTTCCTTCACATTTTTACACCCTTTTGAATTAGAACTTTCGTCCACTTTTAATCCTTCACCGACCTTAATTTCCTAGTTCACCCCTTTACTTCTTATTCGATTGTTGGATCAAACCAGCCACTGTCGTGAAACTCTACGATTTTTTAGGAGATTTTAAAAATCGGAAAATAGACAATTTCAGCTCCATATCGTAAAGATTTGGTCGGAATTTAAACAAAATTAATAAATTGGGCCAATAACCAATCGAAAAAGGGGTGAATATTTCAAGGAAATGCTGAAAATGGCCAAATTGACGAATTAATTCATTGAAAACTGATTAACTACAGTGCGAATTGGTTGCACGTTGCTCGTGGACGGTGAGACATGCGCGTGTGGTGCACACGCATCATCTTCCTCGCTCGTCTGGGTGAATCAAATCCGGTTCTCAACCCATAATCATACATCCCTTTAACCACTCCTGACAAATTTCCTTCTGTGACATGTTATGTAAAATTGCTCAAAATATTTGATTATTGATCAAATTGCACGTGTAGGTTGCTAGCCCAACGGGCTCTGACCCAACTTTGGCTCATCAACTTAAGCAAATAATATCAATTGGTGATAATTTTTATTAGTGTAACATCAAAACTTCAGGACCTTGGGTTTAGCCCAAGTGAACCGGAAATCGAGTGTGAACTAAGAATAGCATCCCAAACTAGAAATAAAATCCGAAGTGGGGAAATGAGATCCCAAAGTCAAAATAAGAAACACACACGAGAATGGAATTCTAGACTCGAGATGGGATTAGAAGTCAGGAATGGAAGTCTTGATTTAGAGACAAAAGCAAAAAATTGGGAATGGAACCCCGAGTCAGGATCGAAACCAGAGTTAGGATTTGGAAAGTTCGGATTTGGATCATAAGCCCATGATGAAAATGGGATAGAAAACCCAATGTTGGAACTAGAGATTCGATCGAATTTGGTATCGGGTGCCCGTACATGAATATCGAGATTTTTGGCAGAAGCTAGTTTTTGCTAGAACATGGCTAATATTTAGAATTTAATTATCAAAAGAATCCAAAAGGTAAAAATGGTAATTTAAAAGTTCAAAAATGGAAATAAAAGAAGAAAAGAACGAGTTGGGTTGACTCGACTCACCCACTCATCTTGAGCCACTAAACACCGAACACAGACTGATAGTTTCTACTGCATCGCTTCAAGATGTCGGTCTAATTGACTTAATGTTTTATCAAATTGAGTGAAAAAATTGGACATATTAGCTAGGAACTGAGCCAACAGTATCCCTATAGATTTAATTGCATTAATTCCTCACGGATAGCACAATATTGTCATTCAAAGTGAGAAAAACTGTTCCCGAGTTTCTCCCAAACCTCTGGTCAGTAAAATAAGAATATCTCTCTCGTTTGATCACCAAATGAGGTGATCTCAGTGTCAAATTGATTGTAATTGAGTTCTCTAGAGATCTGTGTGCTCCTGACTTAAGAAGGGACAAAAAATGCCAAAAAATGGTTATTTTTGCCAACCCCAATTCTGGACAACAAAATCGATGATCGCTGATGACCCTTTTGGGGGCCATTTCTCCATCCTCCTACCACCACTCCGGCCTCCACCGGTGCCAAATTGTCGGCCTCCCTCCCCTCTACACCTCTATGGCTAGGACCGACCTTTGGAAGGAAGAAATCAGCCGGTAAGAGCTAATCTCTACCAGTGGGTTTGTGTAATTTAGCTCGATCATGACCAGTCGATGAACAATTGCTCCCAACTCCAACGTCCACTTGACTAGCCACCACCACAAAAATTTTTTCCTGCCCCTTGGCTACAAAATGCCTAATGTGTGGTGATCCCTCCGGCCACATCCAGTGAGAATTTATGTCAACACCCTCTATTTCTCGGTTTTGGTCAATTTTGGCAAATGACCAAATTCTACCGTTTCTGGCCGGATCAGGGCCCCCACTCCTTCCACGAGCTATTAGGAGTATGCTAAGAGTAATTAGAAGTAAATTGTGAATTTAGAAGTTCATTTTATTTGAATTCCAATGTTTAGGTACTAAATTATAATTTTGAAAAAGTTGGGGACCAAATTGCAAATATGGAAAAATATGAAAATTGTCCATAAGAGTAACCTAAGAGGCTTAGAAGTGATTTTAAGATATATGAGAATATCTAAAGTTATTTACGGGAATTCAAGGGCAAAATTGTAAATATGGTATAATGGAGGGGCAAAATGGTTAATTTTGCCAAAATAAATATGCAAAAATAAATATTTTTACAAATAAGGGGTAAAATGGTAATTTTGCCTATTTAAGGAACCAAAATGTAATTAATACATTTTTTGGGCCCAAGTGTGTTTAAAGGAGTTATGGGGACCCAAATGGGGGACTTGGGATGTCACACCCTAACTTGGTTTGATCGGAACCCTATAAACAACCCGCCACTTCTTCTACTACTATAATTGATATTACCCCATTATCATAGTATTGGTAAGAGCAAGACGTATAACAATAGAAAATAGTGCATCAAATTCTTTTTTCTAAAATATGTCGAATTATATAATAATGTACATAAACTTTTAAGAATAAATAACATATTAGTTTGGTAGTTCGTCTTTTAATGTATTTCTTGACATATTTAAGATCTAAAAGGGATAAGGGAGGGGGTGAGTCTATAAATCAGTGAGTAGGGTTTACAAATATCATGGTTTCATGTCCACGAATTAACTCATATTCCAACATATAAAAAGATTTCATTTCCATCGTAAACCAAGGGTTATGGTTAACAATTTAAAATAGGCTACAACTTGTTTAATCAAGAAAAACTTTTCTCAAAGTTTTCGAATAGATTTCTCAGCTTGTATACGAGAAGCAAAATGCTTTCTTTTCTACTTGGAAGAACTTTTAAGGGTTATAAAGTTTCTCATAGGTTTGTATGCGACAAACTTCATTCACCTTTTCTTAGTAAAAAAAGATTTCTATGACTTGTGTCTCACAAGCCAAAGTAGGTTCTTTCCTACCTAGAAGAACTTTTCCTTTTCTTTAGGCAAAAATGGATTTATATAATTTGATAAATAAGCTATTACTTGCCTTTTCTTTTTAGAAAATGATTTTCATCTAAAATTTTCAGCTTGTTGCTACAAGCTCAAGGTAGGTTTCTTTCCATTTGGAAGAATTTTTCATAATTTATTTGTGGTAGACCTAACATAGTTTGTACCATACAAACACACAAACAACCTTTATCCATAAATAGATCAAACAATCGCATAACATACCCTTAGAGGCAACAACCTCGATCTGTTCCACTAGTGACCCAAAGCGACTTTACCGTCCACCCTAATGAGAAGCCACAAACCTCCGCCACATTGTATGTGTGAGCACCATCGCCCAACCCCCAGACTAGTTCGCTTCTTTTGTCCACTATTGAGGGACAAGATGTCTACCCCTTCTTCCTTGGTCTTAATGGGCACAAAGCTCCCTAAGCTTCACGACATACTTGAACATCGTAACTGCCCTTGTGCCAACCTTGCTGTCCAACAACCCTTAGAACTAACACTACCTCGTACTGGGCATCTCTTTGGTTCCACACGATTGAATCACATACAAGTGTCTTTTGATTTAAGAAATTTACCTTTGCGCTACTATCCCAACAAATTGTGACCTAGCTTTAGCATAGTAGTTTTACCAAGCATTATCAAATTGTGATAATTTTTAACAGGCTTTTAAATCAAACTTATTTACAAAACTGGACTCGTTTCCACTAGCCTTGAGCCTACTTGTATGAGTTTTCAAAACATGGCATTGGGTCCACTTCGCTTTTCCAAAACTGGTGTCTTAGGCCCACTAGCGCATAACTAGATCTAGCCCACCATTGTCGACCATGGGCCTCACCCATTTCTTGAATTGACGGTCAAACTCGACCATATCCCTTATTGTGTATCCATACATCGTTCATAGGTTGTCCTAATAACATACCTTATGCTTTCTTCAAAAATATAATCCCAAAATATTTAAGTAGTTTCACACAATCAATGGATTATATTTATGAAAATCTGTTTTCAAAATAAAGAATAATACTAAATGTGTATAATTGGTACCGGTGTAACAAATCTCACTCACACGAGATCTGTGACTCGTTCATCCTGGATGGTATTCCAATAACTCGGGTTGAATTCTCGATTGTAGGTTAGGACCTTCCTTTCGCACTGACATGATCACAGATATCCGATCCATCAATTATCTAATATTTACACCTAGTTCCCTATGTTTTCTTTAGTTACACATAAGTCCCTAGGTATATTTTCTTGACGAATAACTTCCCAAATATTTGCCATAATATCCTCAGTTTACTTTATTTGTAATTTTCCCCTCTAATAATTTTATTTAATATAAAATTATTTAAAATTACAAACAAAGCATTTTAATTACTTTTAATTACAATTAAATTCCTAAAATTCATTTTAATTGTAATTAAGCCTCCAATTTCATTTAAATTCTCAACTGACCCCCAATTTATGTCAATTACACAAAAAATAGCAAATTTCCAAAATCCCAAAATCGCCCAATGTCTCTAAATATTACTCTTTGGCCCCCAAAATCTTATTTCATCAAATTGACTACACAAACTGAATTAATTGCCTCCTATCATGCTGCTAATTATCTCTCTACCTCTCCACAATCATTTCAAGCTTTGAGTTAATCAATTTAGCCTAAAATTGATCTCAAACAGAGCTTTACCAAAAAATACTTCTAGGGTGAGAAAGCTTCAAATTCTTACTGGCAAGGATGCAGTTACCGGAGCTCTTGATTTGGGGAGCTAATTCTCGTCGAGAGGATCCTTATAGGATCAAGAATTACCTTAATTGATGCCTTGAACATGGAGAGTTTGATCATTAAAATTTGAATAGTTTTTCTCTCTAAACTTTTACTATTCCGACGAAGGTGGCAGTAATTGCTTACCGAAGGCTTAGAGAGGACTAGGCTCAATCGTGGAGAGTCATGGAAGGGTCGGCCTAGCCTAAAGAGGTCAAAGGTGGTCGAAATTCAGCTCGGAGATTTCTACTACTTCTCGACGGTTGGAGTGATTGTATTGTGCGAGCTCAACGACACTTCTCCGGTGATGTTAGAGCAGAACGAAGTGTGCAGCAAGGTAGAGGACTTCTTCTCGGATATAGGGAACCCAAATTCGTGTTCGGAGGTGGAGAAAAGGGTCAATGTGGGAGCTCTAGTTCATGAATGGTCAGAAACTAGAGCAGTTCATCTTCTTCAAGATTTCGAAGGATGTGGAGGATGAAAGGAAGGGAGCTCAGGGAATTTCATTCCTATCCGACCATCCATTGGCCGACCATTAACTCTCCAATTTACCCCCTCATCGAAGAGATTTATTTGGTCGCTGGAGTAATGACGACCTTCTTCCTCCTCTACCGTTTAGAATTCTAAAGGAAGGAGAAGACACACTACGCGCACGTGCGAGCTTTGCACATGCGAGAAGCCATGTGGCGCTCTTTGATTGGCTAGCTTTGTTGAGCAACATTTTACTCAAAGTCTAAGTCATCCATTGATTGGCCACGTGTCGACCTTCCATTGGTCGCTCATTCCAACGTGACCGTTGACCAAATTTGACCATGGTTGACCGTGACATGTGGTGTACTTTGATTGGCTGATTTAAATTCACAATTTTCTCACTTGACATATTGTGCCATTGCCACATGACAGCTTCTGATTGGATGTGGCCATCCAACGAGGCTTTTCCACATGTCAACCTCTCATTGATCAACCGTTCTTCGACATCCTAGTCGGTTGCTGATGTGACACCTTTGCCACATGTCAACTCCTCATTGGTTAGTCCTATTGATGATTTTTCTCCTTACTTGACTGTTTACTAAGGACACATGTCACTTTTGCATTTGTTAGTCTTTAGTGACGTGGATTTTCTTTGTTTGACCATTGAGCAATGATATGTGTCACGCTCTGATTGGTTAGCGCTTCCAAACGCTGACCAAGCACCTAACTGGGCGCGCTTCACTAGTGTCGCACACTAATTGATCGTGTGCACTAACTTGAAGATGGTTCGTTGACCGACTGGACCATTGACCGGTTCGGTTGGACTCGAATATGGTGACCCTAAATTGAAAATTGACCGGTTCAGGCCTGATTCGACCTGTTTTCTAAAAATTAAAAATTTTTAAATTTATCTAAATTCATTTTCTACATATTGGTGACTTCAATTTCTCAAATTGATATTTTTTAAGTCACATAGAAAAATGAATCTTTGGACTGGTTCTTCCCGGTTCATCTTAGTTCAACCTGGTTAAGGTCCGGTTCACCTTGAACTGGTCTAGTTCTCACCTCCAATTTGGTTTGTGATCTATTTCCATCATTTTTGGATATTCATTGAACAATTGGGATTTTCCAGTCTCCCATTTTGGCTTCTATTTACCAATTCCGGTTCACTTTGAACCTTGATTTTCTCTAAAAACTTTTCAATTTCCATTTTTGGTTTTCCTACTATGAGAGAATGAGGTTTACAACTATTCCCCTCCTTTTAAGGAGTTTTGTCCCCAAACCTGGTTATGTATTAATTAAATGGGGGTACCCTTCCCCATCACAATTTTTTGAGTTCTTCCATAATCTAACTAGTGAGCCCGAATACCATTTCCACTTGTATCTTTTCACTCTTAAGATATTTTTCCTGTTGATCCATAATTTGAACAAGTTCTATCTTATTGGATGGATTCTTATCCTCTTTCATCTTTTTGGCTTTAGTTCTCCTTCAAACTCCTTATTTATACCATGAGAATCTTATTTATCCCTTTACTTTGGAGTTATTTAAGGGCATTATTCAACATAAAATTCCCTTCCTAGTACCTTATCATATCTTTCTTGTCTAATGGTAGCATTGATACTTTCCTTAACATTGTGTTTGGATTGACGAGTTTGGAGTGGGAGGTGTTTGAATGGGTTTGATGGGGCGGAGAATCACTTTCAATCCACTTTGTTTATGACCCAATACCCTCACTTTTGGGGTATTTGGAGGGATTATATCATTTAATGCTTAAATAACTTTAATACTCTCATTTATTATTATTTATATTATTATGTATTTAATTTTATTCTTATATACTTTAAATAAATTTATATATTAATAATATTTTATATAAAATTATATAATATAAATATATAATAAAATATTATACATAAAAAATTAATGGTATAAAATTTATTTAATATAATTTAATAATATATATAGTAAATAATAAATTATTTGATTTAATTAAAAGGGTAAATTTATTTTTCTAATTTTTTCATTAATAATTATTCAACTCACTTCACATACATACAAATGATAGATTATTAAAATTTTTTGACACCGTCAAATCCATTACTTCACTTCCCCTCCGAACACCTCCAAACACTCCAACTCCAAATCTCTCCAATCCCCTCAATTTAAACATAGCCTTATACTTGATAAGTGTTTTACATATGGGTGTCAATTGCATATCCAATCCATTTGTAATTCCATACTTTTGTCTTACACCCACATTCCAATAATAGATTTTGGGATCCTTACCTTCCATTTTCACTAGTCCTGAGAGCAATCTCATTTACATCTTGAATTTCACGCCTTATCCAAATCTAATATTTTGGTTATCCAATTCGAATAACCTGTATGTGTAATCCTCCTTATTCGAGTGTCCTTCCCTTAAGGACCTTTAAATCCACCACTTTGCACATTTTAACTTCTCAACTCGTGGCATCTCGTCTTATTTATAAGCATTCAATTACTCTCAAGACTTTATTTAGACATAGTCCATATCCGACGAACAAATTTCTCTTGGGTGAATCCAATATTTTCATAAGATTACCTTGAGGGGTCTTCCTTCTCCTCGAGTATCCTCTTATTCTGTGGAGCTCATTACGATTGGTTTCCCTTTTCTTTTCTATTCAAAATATTTTATTTATTAGGGCACATACTTCTCTGGGATGCCCTTACTTGGTATGTCTCATTTCGCATCTTTGGGAGTTTCTTCCTTTGACCTATCCTAATGGGTACTTGTCCCATCAAAAGTTTGACATCTTTTGATTTCTCCTTCTCATTCAGCCATTCTTTAGGGTTAGTCCCCTTTCTTGGAACCTTGCAATTTCACCGAGTTTCATCTCCACTTGTATTCCATTTAGAAGTCGAGGTGCATGGTGTACACCAAGTCATGCGCCTCCTCCAGTATTGATGTCCACAATCCCTTTTCATTGTGAACACACACCCTCTCCTTGAAGGTTAACAGTCCATTGTCTCAGATGGCAAAGTCTTGGGTCCTCTCTTCTATGGTATGATCCACGTGTGGCCTGAGCTCTTTGTCCCATTTCTGGTGGATCCTTATTTGGTCCACTAAGCTGAGCCTTATGGCTACATTAGCCATCAATCATCTCCCTCTCCGTCCAAGTGGAGGTTCACCTTTAGTCTACCCAATTGTTCTAGCAAGGGTAAGTAATTCATCCTTATTTGGGCTAACTAAGTCTGATATTTGCGGCTAAGCACGTCCACCGCCATGTTAGCCTTGCCAGGGTGGTATTCTATCATTAGATCATAGTCTTTCACCAACTCCAGCCTTCTCCTTTGCCGGAGGTTGAGCTCCTTTTGAGTCAGGAAGTATTTCAAGCTCTTATGATTGGTGTATATTCTACACTTGACCCCATACAAATAGTGTCGCCAAATCTTGAGGGCGAACACTATCATTGGCAATTCTAAGTCATGGGTGGGGTAGTTTCTCTCACGCGTCTTTAACTACCATGAGGCATAGGCAATGACCCTCCCTTGCTGCATCAGAACGCACCCTAGTCCTTGTCATGATGCATCGTTGTAGATGGTGTACTCCCTTGCTTCAAGGTCGGGTAAAGCTAGCACCGGAGCCATCGTGAGATGAGACTTGAGCTCTTGGAAGGACTTCTCACACTTATCATCACATTTGTACTCTACTCCCTTCCTCGTGAAGCGGGTTAGCTGACCTGCGATCTTTGAAAAGTTTTCCACAAACTTCCGATAATACCCACGAGTCCCAAGAAGTTACGTATCTCTGTTGGGTTGGTGGGTACCTTCCACTAGGATTTTGCTTCTACATTTTCCAGGTCTACCTTAACCCAGAGTTTGAGTGGGCATTAATTACCCAACCCTCAAACCTGAATAATACTCCCTGTCCCTGATGTGGATGAGACCTCTCCCCCTTCGTCCTTGGTCTTAGTGCGCATGAAGATCCTTAAGCTTATCGACGTACTGGATGACAAGCTCCCCTTATACTCCATGGATTGTCCAACAGCACTTGGAACCGCCACTACCCCATATTGGGTGCCTCAATGGTTTCGAAATTATAGCATGCACAATCAATAGTTTTAGTAATTATGATAATAATCTTTATTGCTACTAGCCCAACGAACCCGACAACCTGGCTTCGGTTCCATAATCGTTGGCCTAATGAGTTCGACGACCCGAATCCGGCTCAACGACTACTAACCCAATGAGTCTGACGACCCAGCTTCGGCTCAGTAGCTAGTTCACACAATTATCCGTATATGAGAACATTTCTTAGCATATAAGCCTACTTGTCTATGGGCTTTAGCCCATGCCCATTGGCCTTGGGCCCACTTAAGCATTTATAGCTCTATTATTCATGGTTCATGCTTTCTTTAGGACAGTCTCCCAAAATGTTCAAGCTTGTTCAATTAGTTAGGGGAGAGTAGTCCTGGAGAATTGTTTTCAATTTGGGAAACAAATGCTCATCAATCCAATCAGACTTGATGCTAAACCCACTCTCCTAGGGTGGTGTGACCTGCTTCCGACGTATCTATGTCAACCACGCGCTCTTGTGCACGATCCTTGGAACTGCCCATCCTACATGGTCTGAGCACTAATATCAGTTCAATTGGCATGAAGGGCCTCATACATGCCCATGTTGGCAATTCAATCCTTAATTATGTCGTAATTATGGTTAGATCCCTATAGTCCCGAGCTTTACCCTTAGGTCCTTAAGGTTTCTATTTTCCCCTTTAGGCCCCTAATTTCCCTTTATTTCCATTTATGTCCTTAATTTTTCATTAGTTGCAATTTGACACATGTAAATCTTTTTCTATGATACCACTTAACTTGTCATACCCTGACCCGATTTGGTTAGAACCCTGTGAACAACCTTCCATTCCTCCCAGGACTATAATAGATGTTACCTTCATGATCATAGTATTGGCATAAGCAATGTGTATAATTATAGAAAATAGTGCATCAGATTCTGTTTTCTAAAATATGCTGAAATATATAATGTTGTACATAAACTTGTAAGGATAAATAACATACTAGTTTGGTAGTTTGTCTTTTAATGTCCTTCTTGACATATTTAAGATTTGATAGGGATATGGAAGGGGGTGAGTCTACAACTCAGTGAGTAGGGTTTACAAGCACTGTGACTTACTATCCACAATTTAACACACACTCCAAAATATACAAGGATTTCATTTCCTCCGTAAACCAAGCTAAGAAATATATTTCTTAGCTTGTATACGATAAGCAAAATAATTTCTTTTCTACTTGGAAGAACTTTTAAGGGTTATAATGTTTCCCATAGTTTTGCAACTCACAAACCTCATCCACCTTTTCTTAGTAAAAAGGATTTCTACGACATGTGTCTCACTTGGCAAAATAGGTTCTTTCCTACCCGTAAGATAATTTCCTTTTCTTTATGCAAAAATGGATTTATTGATGCGAACCCCACCAATATACTGATGACATCATACACCAAATATGGAAAAGATCCCAAGACTTTCATGACGTAAGGAAAAAGAATGGAATATACCTTGTTTGATTGATAAACAAGGTACAAATAGATGTAGATGCCCCACCCAAATCCTCTAAAAAGACCTCTTAGAAAACCCTGATAATAAGTCCGATTGCTTGAACGCCACAAGTAAAAACTTGATAAGTTCAAAAGTTCTCTCAAAATATAAAGAAGAAATAAACCTCACAATATTATTGAAATCAAAGATCTATTTTTGCAATGCTATGAATTTAGCCTGTTGTAGGCACTTATGAATAATAACTATCCTATAAATAAGAAAATAAAATATTATGGTTGATATGCCAACCACTAATTATTAATATAGAAAATATTACTAAGATATTTGTTGTTCATTTATTTAGAGATGTTTAAGATAATAAATATTATAAACTTAGCATATTATCTTAGATATATATATAGAAAATATATTATTTTATTATTCAATATTCTAGGAAATTTATTATATTAATAAATCTCCCATTCAAATTGTATCCTTTTTTTGGGCTCTTGTTGTACTCTTCTATTGGGCTTCCAGCTTCACTTTTTGTAATTGCTCCAATCAGCCCATACAATCATTTTTTAGTTCTTTTAGCCCTTGATTTGTGAATTATAGCGTGCCCAATTTGATTCACATCATTCTCACCCTCTTAAAAATTATTTGTCCTCAAATCTTTGATCTCCTTGTCACCTATATAAAAAATATTAAATTATAAATATTAAAGCCATAATTAATATCATACTTACTAGATAATGCCCATTTGTGAGTATTGTGGATGATTTTCAACACTCTAATTGCTTCATCTCCTCTATGAAGGAGTTAACCCAAATTCTTGGATAAAAAATGATATTCTTGAAACCATGATCGACTTTATTTTCATACGCTTTAGTCTGCCACTTTATGTGCGTATTTATCTTCTTTGTTTGTTTTAAAAACTCAGTTTTTCTCTTCTCATCTAAATTTACTAACTCAACAACAGTAAGTATTATTAAATCTAGATGAGATAATGAATTAAAACCATAAACAACTTCAAATAGTGAAACCCTAATTGTAGAATGAATAGAGATTATATGGAAACTCAACATTGTGTAAATTTGTAGTTGAAAACAAAAGTTTTCTTTCTAGTTTACTAAAAAAAATATTCCAAAAGTAACTCAGCAATTTATAATTATAAATAAATACATTAATTCTATGAATGCCATGTAATACAACTTTTCTAGATAATAAATTAACAATATTTAATGTATCATCAAATTTATTATATGAAATGAGAGATTTCATTTTTAAGAATTATTTAACAATGAGAAACATAAAATATCTCTCACATTTAATCATAAGTAATTTATTAATGAATTCCATTAAGATATCAATCCAAGAAGGTGCACTAGGAATTAGAAGAGTAGTATGCAATCCATTAATATTTTGCCTAGACTTAACTTCTTTACATATAGTGTATAGCGAACAATTTTCCTTAACATCCCTTTTTATATGTGGAGCTAAAGAATACTCATGTAATATGGCAAAATTATTAGCTACCAAAGATTTTCTAATAAGTCCCGCAACATATGATTTATTAACAAATAACCCACACAAATAAAATATAGTGATGCATAATTTATTTTTTTGAAAAAAAATCCAATTTTGAAACTAAAACTTTCCAAACGTATCATTTTTACAACTTCTAATCACTTAACAAAAATGAAGATTATTTGCATATAATTTCTTTATATAATAAAAACCAAGAAATTTACTATCAAGGATTGTAAACATAACGTATCTTCGTGATTGTGAATCGACAACCATATATTTCATACATTGTCTATACTTGGTCACATATGAAAAAGTCTTGATGAAAACCACCCACCTTGTATAATGCTTGTTCAACATGTGTTGTCTCTTAAGGTGCAAAAAAAAATAAATGAACCGTGTGAATTACATAATCTTTTGGTCTTAGCTGCCATATTTATAGTGTAAACCTCGTCCTCTAAAGGTAAGAAAACTGAGAAAAGAATCGGTCAATTCAAAAGAGAAAAATTGAGCCGGTTCATGAACATTAACCGATAGAGAAAGGGTAAAATGGGACATCAAGAAATCCTGAGTGACTCAAAGGGGCATAAAAATCATGGAAAAGAACCTTGGGACAAATGAGAAGAGGAAACTAGACCGGTTCAGGCCGAACCGGACATGAACCGAATTAAACCAGTTTGATCCATACTTGAACCAGTTTCTAAAGTCATTTTTCTTGGCAGCTTAAAATGATCAAATTGGGGAAATGAAGCCACTATTATATAAAGAATGAATATAGAAAATTTTAATTTTGAGAAAATTGGTCAAATCGGGCCTGAACCGGCTGATTTACGCTTTGAACCCGGTCAGACCAGTCTAGTCAGGTTTGGAATAGTGTCATCTTCTTCCTCAGGATGATAGCACTGTAAATTAATGTAGAAAACAGATAACGCCATCGAAGATTAAATTGCTCCGATCAGGCCGTTTTAGGGTGAGGATAATCTAGACCAAAATGGAAAGTTGTCGGGCAGAGGGTCCCCGAGATCCCTATATAAAGAGCTCCTCTCCATTCATCCTCCACACACCTTAGATCTACATTTTCTCTCAACTGCTCCATTTTTCGGTGAAGCTCGAACTAGAGCTCCGACATAGGCATTTTTCTCAGCCTCAGAAGGCAAGGCTAGGTTCTATAGACTCTGGGGGAAGTCAGCTACATGATAGCAACTTCCTTTCAACTCGAGGACCGCCGGAGAAGCGTTGACGGAATCAAACAGTGAAGCAGCTCCGAAGGACCAAAGCTGCCCTATTTTGGCTAAGCTAAATTCGACCAAATTCAGCCCTCCTCTGGCCAAACCAAGCCTTTCCGACACCCCCACGACCCTCACACGACCGCAACAAAGTTGAATGGTAAGCCAATTCACCCCTCCTCTATCATTTTCGGTCAGAGTTAGAGAGAGAAAGTGTGAAACTTCACGGATGAAATTCTCCTTCAATTCGATATCAATTGTAGCAATTCTTGATCCTTGAAGGAACCTTGAGCTACCTTCCTAGATAGAGAGCTTAGACCACCACCCTATGACGGTAAGCTTTTGAAGCTCTCTCTCTCTACGAATGATTTTTCGGAGAAGTTCCATTTGAGCTCGTTTCGGCCTCAATTCATGCGATTCAAAGCTCAATTGAATTGTATGGAAGTGTGGGAACTGATTTATACCTCTAATTAAAACAATTAACCCCGATTGAATGATCAATTTGAAGAAATCAAATTCATTCAGTTTGAAAGGGGAAAATTGGGGGAACATTTTGGGGAAAATTGGGAATTTCAGAAAATTGAGAAACCTCTTTGTAATTTCCTAAAATTGAAGGCCAATTGGCTATGAGAAAGATGTTGAGGGACCAATTGGTCAATTTTTAGAACATTTGGGGTCAAATTTGCTATTTTTGTAAACTAGGGGCAAAATTGTAATTTTTGAAAAATTGGGGATCAAATTGGAAATTTAGAAAACTTGAGCCCCTTATATAATTATGAGAAAATTGAGGACTCAAAGGGAATTTTGGAAACTTTGGGACTCAATTTGAGGAAACGTTGGCATTAGGGACCTAAAGTTAAGGAAAATGAACTTTAGGGACTTAAGTGCAATTAATCGATAATTTTTGAGCCTAGGCTGTTCTGCCAAACTTTAATTGTTAAGGATGCCCAAATCGTGTAGGGACACATGGGACCAAAACACCATCAAGAGAAAGCTCATGTAAACTTGGAAAATTGACTAAGGACGAACACGTCACAATTGACGTGTAGGAAGAAAAAGAAAAGGGACTAAAGGTAGGACCTTGATAAGCCACAAATAGAACAAAGAGAACTCTCCCTTGAAAGAAGAAAATTCTAAATATTGGGAGCAAAGAAGGGAGAGCAACCACTAGAGAAGACAAGATGAACATTTAACGACAAACGAAATGTATTGGGATTACAGGAATGAATCACCTTGGAAAAAGTAATGAAGCCAAATAGGAATTTCGGACCAACATGACAAAAGAAAGTAAGTCATTACAATGAGATAGTCTGAGAGAATAAATGACACCCTAAGGAAGTCCGGGAGGTAGAAAGGACTACACCCTCAAAAGGTCAGTGAGATGGACGTTAAGGACAGGAGGACTCGAGAAACAACTACCCTAAAAAACTTAGACCAATGGAATGGTGGAGGCGAGGCAGTTAACAAACTAATACATGGGAAAGCCATAATTTGTGTTCCAATAAAGAAGAGACAGGCAGAAAGGCCAAATACTCAGGAAAAGAAGGATGAAAGAAATCCTTAAAAGGTCCAAAGGCCAAATTAATGACTAAACTCAAGCCAAGAAAGGAATAGGAAAGCCTTTCATATAATTGTCAAGAAATCTTGAAATAAGGAAGATTTGAACGCTCCATAAAGAAATACACTATGAAAGTAAACTTTGGGGGGATGCATACGACTAACTACCCTTGAAGGAATTATTGATGGGTGAATGGACATAATGTGGAGTGCAAGGAACCAACCCTTAATTAGGAAATATTTTAAAGGAAGGAAGTATCATGATGGCCCAGTGTGACCTGTTTGAAGAGAGCATGAGAACCAAATAATAATTCCAGGAGAACCAAGTAAAAAGAAGAAACTAGTAGCAACGGGATGACCAAAGAGAATAAACAAAACCCTAAGAAAGGCTGAGATGTAGTAAAGACTACACTTTATGAAGGACAATAGGATGGGTATGAAGGACGAGTGATATAGCTGCCCAGACGATTGGACTAGAAAAATAGTGAGAAGGAGGCAGTTAAAGAACTCGTCTTTGAGAGAACCATGGTTTTAAACCATGACAAGGAAGGGAGAAGTGAAAAGGCCAAAACATTGGAAAAGAAGAACGAAGGAAAATCCTTAAAGAAATCAATGGCCAAAACTGGATTTATAATTAAAAGTCTTGAGATGGTTATGCAAGCCTCTCGAAGGATGATTAAGGGATTTTGAAACTATGTGAAAAAAATATTGTTTATGCATGCACTTGTGGTACAAGACCATCAAGATGCCCAAGAGGGGTAGTGATGGGTCCTATATGCTATTGGTCGACTTGGTGGAGATAAGGGTAGTTCATCATGCAAGTTAGTCGGGAAGCTCGGTGTAGCTTCTTGTGCATGAGACCGGGGTGAGGTTGGGATGAGGTCTTTGTCCTTATATGGACACGGAGTGGCATTCGAATATGAGGGTCAGATGTCGAGAACATCCACTCAGACCCAGGGTAGAAGTGGATGTACTTCTATCTTGGTGGCCAATAAAAACGCTCCGAGCCACAAGTGGGTGCAGTGGACGGGCTGCACCTGCGAATGTGTGTTCCCTTCTTGATGAAGTGCGTGTGTTGTCTACTAAACACACCTAATTTGGAAATTTGAAAAAGGCTTTGAAAAATTGAATTTTGAGGAAAACTTCTTTTAAAGGAAACGATAACTTGGCTCAATTTAAATGAAGCTATTTTTCTTGAAAACTCATTCCCAGCACTCGCTCATTGAGTTGTAGAACTCACCCCCTCTCTTATACCCCTTTCAGGAGTAAGGAAACATGACAAAAGAAAACACGAAGATGTACCCGCTGTCTAGTATGCTTAAAGTCACTTTTAAGCTTGCATATTGATTGATTTATGCTATTCCAAGGAACAAGGTTTAAATTAAGCTTGGCTCCTCTTGATTAAAAGAATGGGAAACCCCTCTTAAACCAATGGAGCAACGAGTTGATCACGAGAATCTCACCAAACCGGGTCAGGGCGTGACATGTAGTGTTGGAGCAAACACAAACATCTCATCATCATAGGCATGATAGTTGAGGGTTACTTCACTCCACTTTTCACTAAAATATATAATCAATACACTTCTAACGCCTATTTTTGATACTTCACAATTAAGTTTGAATAATTTAGAAAAGTTATGTAATGTAATAAAAGGGAAACTTGTTAGTTTATCCTTTAAATATTTGAATGCATTTACTTGCACATCACACAATTTAAATGAAAAATTCTTTTATGAAAGCATAATGAGAGGTGTAGGACAATTATTAAATTTAGGAACATAATGAATATAAAAAATAAGTTAATATAAGAAAACTTCTCATCCAACTTACCAAATAAGGCGTTGACCAATCTTGAATTGCCTTAATTTCCTTATCAATGACAATCTCTTCAAAACTTGTAACATATTTTGGAAATACAACATTATCCCAACTAAATATACATTTCTAAAATTGGAAAATAACATATATTTCATAAAAATATTTAAGGCAATTTAAAAATATTTTTCATGTTAATATAAGAACATATTATATATTATTATATAATCAAAATGTACATCAACCAACTTTTCAATGAAAGTATTTAAGAAATAATTCAATAGCCTAATAGAATTATTAGTTTTATTAGTCAAACAACATATCATAATTAACCATTCATATAAATAAGTTTTTGTTTTTAATGCAAATTTTAATTTATATTTATTTTTTGTCAAATTTTATTATTTTCACTTTAAGTTTTATTTTTAAAATCAAATAAGTTATATACAAATCATCTACCATATTATCTAAATAAGGAATAGAGTATTGAAACTTTACCCTAATATTGTCAATAACTCGACAATCAATGCATGTTTGCGTCTTACCATTTTTGGATAGTTGAATGACACATAGATTAATTCTATTTGTTACAATTCTCTTTTCCATCAGATTTAGGACTTAGCATTGAGTTTGTTACTTGATCCCTAATGACAAAACAAGAGACATCTTCTTAGGAACATGCATGAATTCCTGCAAAAAAGATATAACATTGCTCGATAAATATCCAATAATATAGTTAGTATTTAAATATATATCCTTGTACATAAGTACTGTAAGGACATGTTGTAAATTCATATCTCTTTTGATCCAACTTTTTCTTGTAATAAATTTATTTTTGCTCTCTTTCTTTTCAAATATGACTTTTTCCTTTTCTTTTTCAATTTTGGCTTTTCTCTCTTTTATGTCAATTTTGATTATTCTCTCTTCTTTTTCAATTTTGCCTTTTATTTCTTTATTTTCAATTCTGGCTTTTCTTTCTTATTTTTCAGCTTTGCCTTTTATCTCTCCCTCTTCAATTTCAGCTTTTGTTTCTTCTTTTTTCAAACCTACCTGGAACATGCTAATCTCCATCTCTTTGAAGAATTTATCAATGCATTTATTAGATAATTTCCAATAGTAGTTGCTAGGAACAAATCGTTGGTGCATAATTATTTTCATCTCGCTCCATGACTCCATCGGGCATTCATGGTTGCATCTTCTATCTTTCTCCAATTGACCCCACCATGTAATTGCATAATTTAAAAATACAAATGATGCAACTTGTACCTTTTTTGCTTCATAGTAATTGTGATTTTCAAAGAGCTTATCCATCTTCTTTTCCCATTAAAGATATTTTTCTGGGTCCTCCTTTCCTTAGAATAATGGTGTATTCAAATCACACAGGTTATCAATCATTGGTTGTCTTCTTGTTGTATATAGCTCTTGATTCATTCATTCCTCCAAACAATCTAATTGTGTGTGTCCAAACTTCGCAATCTGTATCATTTTACTCATCATGTTTTGAGCGAGCTGAGAGGAACTATCTTCTTTCTACGTGTTTCCTCGTTATTGGGACTTGTAATCCTGCCAATTGTTAGAAACAAAAGCACCTCGTAACTCTCCCTCACATGTTTCTCTCAAAAACTCCTATTTCACACTCAAATAGTTTTTATTATAGATTTAAAATACTCTTGCTTTTTTCCACTCATATGTTTTCTTTCAATCTTAATTGAACTTAAGAACAAATCATTTTCATGAAGTAGTTCAACTTGAGGAACTATCAAGATAAGAAATAAAAAGAAGATAATGAAAATAAAACTAGATAAAACAAAAAAAGAGATATTTTTTTTTTAGTTTTTGTATATTGAATAGAAATAGGTAGAGGATAAGGAAAATAGAACGAAAATTTAAAGGATAGTATGGAACTTTCTGTGCAACCGTGTGCTCTGATACCAATTGTTGTGAAAACCGCCAATATACTGACGACACCCTACACTAAATATGGAAAAGATCCCAAGATTTTCACGATTGAAGTAAAAAAAAATGAAATATTCCTTGTTTGATTGAGAAATAAGGTACGAATAGATGTAGACGCCACGCCCAAACTATCTAAGAAAATCTCTTAGAAAACCATGATGATAAGTTTGATAGCTTGAATGCCACAAGTAAAATTCTAATAAGTTCAAAAGTTCTCTCAAGAGAGAAAAGACATTAACTTCACAATATTATTTAAATTAAAGATCTATCTTTGCAATTCTCTGAAATTAGCCTTTTTTAGGCACTTATATATATTAGTTATCCTATAAATAAGGAAATAAAATATTATTGTTGACATGCCAAACGCTAATTATTAATATAGAAAATATTGATAAGATATTTGTTGTTTATTTATTTAGATATGTCTAAAATAATAAATATTCTAAACTTAGCATATTATCTTAAACATATTTAGGAAATATATTATTTTATTATTCAATATTATAGAAGATTTATTATATTAATAAATCTCACATTTGAATTGTATCCTTCTTTTGGGCTCTTGTTGTACTCTTCTATTGGGCTTACAACTTGATTTTCTGTAATCGCTCCAATCAGCCCATGCAATCATTCTTTAGTTCTTTTAGCCCTTGACTTGTGAATCACATCATGCCCAATTTGATTCACATCATTTATATAATCTAATAAATAAGCTATGACTTGTCTTATCTTTTTAGAAAATTATTTTCATTTAAGTTTTTCGGCTTGTTTCTACAAGCTCAAGGTAGGTTTTTTCCTAGTTTGAAGAATGTTTCATAATTTATTTGTGGTAGACCTACCGTAGTTGGTACCATAAAAACACATAAACATCATTTATTCATAAATGGATCAAATAGTTGTAGAATAGACCCTTAGAGGCAACAAACTCGATCTGTTCCACTTATGACCCAGAACGACTTTATCGTCCACCCTGGTGAGAGGCCACAAACCTCCCCCACATTGTATGTGTGAGCACTATTGCCCAACCACCAGACTTCATCATTTCTTTTGTTTGCTATTGAGGGACGAGACCTCCACCACTTCCTTCTCGGTCTCAATACGCATGAAGCTCCTTGATCTTCACGGCATACTAGAACATCATAAGTGCCATTGTGCCAATGTTGATGTCCAACATCCCTTAGAACCAACACTACCCCGTATAGGGCATCTCTATGGTTACAAACGATTGCAATCACATAAAAGCATCTTTTTTATTTAATTCCATTATCTTTGCACTACTAGCCCAACAAGTTGCAACCTAGCTTTGGCAAAGTAGCTTCAACAAGCATTATCAAATTGTGATAATTTTTAACAGGTTCTTAAATCAAACTTATTTACAAAACTGGACCCATTTTCATTAGCCTTGAGCCCACTTATACGAGTTTTCAAAACATGGCCTTGGGTCCACTTCACTTTTTCAAAATTGAGGCCTTGGGCCCACTAGCACATAACTAGATCTAGCCCACCATTATCGACAATGGGCCTCACCCATTTCCTTCATCGATGGTTGGAGTAGATTATATCCCTTGAGGTATATCCATACAATGTTATTGGGTTGTACTAATAACATACTTCATGCTTTATTCAAAAATATAATCACAAAATATTTAAGTAGTTTCATACAGTGAGTAGATTATATTTCTGGAAATCTGATTTCAAAATTAAGCATGATCCTAAGTATGCGTATAATCGGTCCATTCGATATCGATGCCGAATGTCCCACAAACCCAAGATCTATGACTCATTCGTCCCAAACAATATTCCAATAACTCGGGTTGGATTCTCGATTATAGGTTAGGGCCTTTCTTTCGCACCTACATGATCACGGATAAACGATCCATCAATTATCCGATATTTACACTTAGGTCCCTATGTTTTCTTTTGTTACACATAAGTACCTAAGTATATTTTCTTGACAAATAACTCCTAAAATATTTGTCATAATATCCTCAATTGACTTTATTTGCAATTTTCCCCTTAAATAATTTTATTTAATATAAAATTATTTAAAATAATATATAAAGCAATTTATTACTTTTAATTACAAATAAAATCCCAAAATTCATTTTAATTGCAATTAAGCCAACAATTTCATTTAAATCCTCAATTGATCCCCCAATTAATATCAATTGCACAAAAATTCTCTAATTTCCAAAAATCCCCAAATCGCCCAATTTCTCGAGAAAATACTTTTTGGTCCCCAAAATCTCGTTTCATAAAATTGAATGCATAAACTCGATTAATTGCCTCCTATCATGCTATAATAATCCCCCTACTTCACCACAATCATTTCAAGCTTTTAATTAATTAATTTGGCCTAGAATTGAGCTCAAATAAAGCTTCACTAAAAAATACTTCATGAGAGAGAAAGCTTTGAATTCTTACCGTCAAGGATGCAGTTTCGAAGCTCTTAATTTGAGGATCTAGTTCTCGTCGAGAGGATCTTTATTGGTTTATGAATTGCCTCAATTGATGCCTTGAACATGGAGAATTCGATCAGAAAAATATGAATAGTTTCTCTCTCTAAAATTTCACTATCCTTACGAAGGTGGCGTAATTGCTTACCTTGAAGGTTCAGAGAGGACTAGGCTAAGTCGTGGAGATTCGTGGAAGGGTTGATCTAGCTTGAGGAGGTTTGAGGTGGCCGAAATTTAGCTCGAAGATTTTTGCTTCTTCTCGACAGTTGGAGTGATAGGACTATGCGAGCTCACCGACGTTTCTCCGATGATCCTCGAGCTAAAGGGAGTCTACATAAAGGTAGATGACTTCTTCCTGGTTCTAGAGAACCCAAATTTTTGTTTGAAGGTGGAGAAAAGGGTCGATGTTGGAGCTTTGGTTCAGGAATGGTTGGAAATAGGAGCAATTTGTCTTCTTGAGGCTTTCGGTGGATGTGGATGATGAATGGAAGGAGGCTCGGGGACTTCCATTCCTATTCAACCATCTATCGATCTTCCATTAGCTCTTCGATTTACTCCTTCATTGGAGAGATTTATTGACCACTGGAGTAATGGTGACCTTCCTCCTCCTCTACTGTTGAAAAATCTTAAGGAAGAAGAGGACATTGTGCGTGCTCGTGGGAGCTTTACATGTGTGAAATGCCACATGACATTCTATGATTGGCTAGCTTTGTTGACGCAACATCTTACTTAGAGTCCGAGTTATTCATTGACTTGTTTACTGGCCACGTAGTGACCTCCCATTGATCTCTCATTCCAACGTGGCCACTGACCAAATTTGACCATCGATTGACCATGACATGTGGCATTCTCTAATTGGCTGATTTAAATTCATCAGTTTTCCCACCCGATGCATTGTGCCATTGCCATGTGGCAGCTTCTACTTGGTTGTGGCCATCCGACATGGCTTTTCCACGTGTCAACCTTTGATTGGTCGTCCGTTCTCTGACATCCTAGTCAACCGCTGATGTGGCACCATTACCATGTGTTAGCTTCTCATTGGCCAGCCCTACTGATGAGTCTTACCATTGACAATGTACATGTGTCACTTTCCCATTGGTTAGTCTTTAGTGATGATTGACCAATGACACGTGTCACACTATGATTGGTCAGTACCTAATTAGGCACACTTGGTCATGCACGCTAATTGGGCACTGACCCGGCTGAACCATTGGCCTGTTTGGTTGGACTGAGTTCGGTGACCAAAAATCTAAAATCGGCTATTTTAGGCTCAATTCAACTGGTTTTCTAAAAATGAAAAAAAATTCTAAATTCATTTAAATTTTTTTTACACATTGGTTACTTCAATTTCTTAAATTAATATTTTTAAGTCATCTAGAAAAATGAATATTTGAACCGATTCTTCTTGGTTCATCCTAGTTCAGGTCCGGTTCACCCTAAACTAGACCGATTCTCACCTCCAATTTGGTTCATGATCTATTTCCATCATTTATGGATCTTCATTTAACACTTGGAATTTTTCAATTTCCTGTCTTGGCTTCTCTTTACTAATTCGAGTTCACTTTAATCTCGGTTTTCTCTCAAAATTTTTCAATTCCTATTTATGGTTTTCTTACTGTGAGAGAATGGGGTTTACAATAACTCTCCTCTTTTTAAGGAGTTTTGTCTCCATAACTCGTTATGTCTTATTTAAATTGGGGTAACCTTCCCCATCACAACTTTTGCGTTCTTCAATAATCTAATCACCGAGCTAGAATACCATTTCCACTTGAATCTTTTCACACTTAGGGTTCTTTTCCAGTCGATCCATAATTTGAACAAGTTCCATCTTATTGGATGGATTCATATTCGCTTTCATCTTTTTAGCTTTAGTTCTCCTTCAATCTCCTTATTTATACATTGGAAATCATTTTTATCCCCTTCACTTTGGAGTTATTTATGGGCATTATTCAGCGTAGGATTCCCTTCCTAGGACCCTCACATACCTTCATTGTCTCATGGTTGCATTGAAACCTTCCTCAACACTATGTTTGGATTGAGGGGTTTGGAGGGATTTGGAGGGGTGGAGGAATCTCTCATTTGGTACCATAAAATGGAGGGGTTTGAATGGTTTTGAGCCTCCAAACCCCTTCCTTTACACTACGACACAATACCCCAACTGTCACACCCCAACCCAGTTTGGTTGGAGTCTTGTGATCAACCCACCACCCTTGCATGAATCATACTAGTATTCCTACCTTGATGGTCCAAGGAAGGTAAAGGTGTACCTACATTTGTTCCCTTACTATAAGTTTGGGATGAGGAACATACCTTGATGGTTCGATCCTTTACTTGGAGCCTTACGTCTCTTTGTCTCGATTCTTTCAAATGTTCCTGAAAGGGTGAGAGGTGGAGAGTGAGTATATATATGTAAACCTCGCCCTTTTGAATTAAGGAAAAACCAGGAAAAGAACCGGTCCAACTGAGTGAGAAAAACCGAACCGGTTCATAAATTCGATCATAAGAGAAGGGCAATTTGAGAAATTTACAACTCCTGATTGACCAAAAGGGTTCATAAAGTCTTGGAAAAGAACCTTAGGACAAATTGGAAGAGAGAAACCAGACTAGTTCAGAAGAATCAGATCCAACTAGATTGAACTAGTTTATGAACTGAGTCGGTTCATGAACTAGAACCGATAGAGAAAGGGCAAACTAGAAAAATTATGGATCTAGAGTGACCTAAAGAGTCACAAAAGTCAAGAAAAAGGAATTTAGGATGAATTGGAGAGGAAAACCAAACCGGTTTAGGTGAACTGGATTGAACCGTTTGGACTGATTTGAACCACTATTGAACTAGATGCTAAATTTATTTTTCTAGGCGGCTTAGAAAATTCAAATTTGAGATTTGAGGTCACCATTGGATAAAAAATGAATTTAGATAAATTTAGAAATTTTAGATTTGAAAAATTTGGACGAATCGAGAGTGAACCGGCTGGTTTAAGATTTGAACCCGGTTAAGAATAGTGTCGTATTTTTCCTTCAGATGATTGCACTGTTCACTCATCGGAAAATCGTGTAGCGCTGATGAAGCTGAAAAGTCTTCGGCCAGGGAATTTCAAGCAGTGAATGACCGCCATTAAGGTGCCAATTGGACAACCAAGAAGTCCCCAGGCTTCTATATAAAGAGCCCCTCCACAATCATCCTCTCCACACCTGAAAACTACATTCTCTCTAAACTGCTCCATTTTTTTGGTGAAGCTCGAAGTAGAGCTCCGACCTATGCACTTTTCTAAGCCAAATAAGGCGAGGTTGGGTTCTTTAGAATCGGGGAGAAGTCAGCTACACACCTGTAGTCTCCATTTGCTCCAAGGGTTGTTGGAGAAGCACTGACGTGATTGAATAGTGAAGTAGCTCCGGTGGACCGAAGCTGCCCTGTTTCAGTCAAGCTGGAATTGGCCAATTCGAGCTCTTCTTAGGCCAAACCAAGCCCTCCTAACACTCCATAATCCTCCTACAGTTGAATTAGAGTTGAAAGGTAAGCCAATTTGGCTCCCTGCTGCAATTTCTGACTGGTGCTAGAGAGATAACCGACAAAATTTTGATGATAAAATTCTCATTCAATTCAGCTTCAATTTATGCAATTCTTGATTCTAGGAGGAATCTCAGAATGAGAGCTATCTGCCCAAATTGAAAGCTCGAACAGCCGTGCCCTCGACGGTAAGCTTTCTCTCTCTAAGTCTAGTTTTTCGATGAAGCTCCGTTTGATCTCATTCTGGCACCAAATCGAGCGATTCAAAGTGCAATTGAATCGTATGATGGTGTAGGAACTCTAATCTAGCTTCAATTTTAACAATTAAACTCATTTGATCAGTCAATTTGATAAAATCAAATTCGGCAGAGTTATAAGGTTGAAATTGGGGGAAAATTTGGGGAATTTCAAAAATTCGAGGGACTAAGTGCAATTTCATAAAATTGAGAACCAATTGGGCATAATAAAGATGTTGGAGGACCAATTGGGTAATTTTGGAATTTTTGGGGAAAAACTTACCATTTTTTTAAAGTAGGGGCAAAATTGTAATTTTGGAAAAGATGGAGGGACCAAAGTGGAAATTTGGGAAATTGAACTCCTTTTTGTGAAATTGAATAAATTGAGGTCCCAAGGTGAATTTTAAAAGTTTCGGGACTCAATTTGAGGAAAAAAATGATATTAGGGACTTAATGTTAAAGAAAAATAACTTTAGGGACCTAACTGCAAATAAATTAAAAGTTTGATTTACTCATTCATTTGGAATGAATGAAGGCTATTAGGCCAGGGGATAATGAACAAGGATATTCATATTGTGTAGGAACATGTAGTACCGGGAATGCCAGCAAGGATAAGCTCGCGTGAATACAAAAAACCGGTGGAGAGGAATTCACTGTATTAACGGGTGAGTGGGATTTTTTTTATATCATACACGGTTGGGATGATATGCACCTCATAAATGAAAATCTACTGCTAAGTAGTATTTTAAACATCACACCTGAGAGGAGTGATGTTAAAATCACACGGAAAAATTACTTACTGGTGTGAGTAGATCATACCTGATTGGTATGATGAAACTTACTCGAAGGAAGTGGAAAATCCGTTCATTGGTTATGAGCGGAGATGTCATCATACTCGTTTGGTATGATGGATAGTTGAAAATTTTATTTTTTTGGATGTGCTCTCCCGTAACTGTGTGCTACTGCTTAAACATTTTGGGAGACATTCTTGATGGGAGCTCGAATAGCTTTGTTAGGCCAGAGGTCTTGGTTTTGGAACTTAGGGGCTAATATGCCCGATTTTGAAAGATCTCGAACAGTGGGCCCTAGGGTTGGCACGAGTAGCAGCTCGTAAACAAACATGATTCTAAGCCATGAAAACTTAAGTAAATGAATTGTTTGGCTATGGTACCGAGATAGGACTAGCATACTTAATAGACTGGTTGTAGTGCAACATGACAGGTCGACAGACCACTCAAGACAAACAGTTGCATGTCAAGTTGAGGGTTGAGACCATTGGACCAGTGGCACCAAAGATTAAATGACTTTTGAGGAAAACTTTGTTTGTGCATGCACTTGAGGTTCGGGACCATTAAGACGCCTAAGAGGGGTAGTAATGCATCCTAAGGGCTGCTGGATGACATGGTGGCGATAAGGGAAAAGGGAAGCTTCTGGGTTTGTATTTCTCATCATACCAGTTAGTCATGGAGTTCTGTGTTTGTACTCCACGAAGTTCTATGTTTGCACTCCATGGAGTTTCTGTGTTTGGACTCCGCGAAACTGCTAGTTTGGGACTTCCTGAAGCTTCTATATTTGAGTTTCATATGCATGAGACCGAGATATGG
Source organism: Trapa bicornis (assembly GCA_030064425.1). Lineage (NCBI taxonomy): Eukaryota > Viridiplantae > Streptophyta > Magnoliopsida > Myrtales > Lythraceae > Trapa > Trapa bicornis. The sequence continues at coordinate 11,499,947 of CM057741.1, read as the reverse complement.
TCTCTGTCCTCATACAGACAGAAAGTTTAATCATGTGTGTTCCCTTCATGATGAAAGGTGTGTGTTAGTTGATAAACACGCTGGTTATGGTTGAGGAGTGAGTAATGGCAACGAAACTGAGATTTTGAAAGTGAGAAATTTTAAAGTAAGGAGTTTGGTACACTCCAATTTAAATATTTTCCCCTAAAAGTCAAACTTTAAACACCCATTCACTAAGTCGTTAAACTCACCCCCTCCCTTATATCCCTTTTTAGGTAACCAAGGGAAAACCTACCTAAAGACCTCCTGTTAGTCACACCTGCAAGACGGGTATGTAAGTTAAAATTTTTATGCAGTTTTGATTGATGTATTCTAAGAAAGGTACAGGTTTAAAGGATGCCTTACTCCTCCCAAGTTTAAATTAGGGGAAAACCCTTAGTAAATCAAGAAGAGTGGCGGGTTGCTCATGGTAATCCGACCAAACTGGGTCAAGGTGTGAAAACTTGAGTGGTATCAGAGCCTGTTTCCTCGAATACATTATCAAGACTAGAGAACATAGTAACTAATAGGAATAATTTTTAAATTTATAGATGGCTTCCAGGAAAGGAACTAAGAGAATTAGAGACATAGTCTTTGACACTACCCAACTAACCCTCCCTATGGAAACTCCCTGAGGAGCCTAGACAACCCCACCCGGATTAAGCTAGGAACATTAGAGATTGTACAAAGAGTTCACCCAAGTGTTTGGATGGCCTAACCTCACTCTTGAAGTGGACACCAACCCTCGAGCCGAGCTTGAGGAAGTACAATCCCATCCCCCTCTTACTAATGTTTCTCCTCTAGTGGACATTCCCAAATACCTCAAAACCCTCCAATAATTAGGATGTAAACCATTCCTAAGAGAAAAGGATGTGAGAGCTGCTATGGACTGGCTAGCTAGCATCAAGAAACTCATGGGGATAATTAGGATTTCACCAAAGGATATGATGATCCTGGTAGAGTTTTTCCTAGAAGCTAGTGTAAAGAGGTGGTGGGATAATGTTAGAAGCTTGCATGCCACCACCCCTACATGGGAGCTATTCAAGGAAATATATACGGAGGAATACCTAGCTCCACATCTAATCAACGAGAAGAAACAAGACTTCCTCTGACTCTGACAGGGGCTTAACTCTATCTCAGAGTATGAAACCAAGTTTAACGAGTTAAGACCCTTTGCCCCTAACCTAGCCGGACATGTAGATGTTTGCCAATGATTTGTGGATGACCTTAATATGGACATACGAGACTGAATAGGAGTACTAGGATGCCCACAGATTTAGCTACTGTCATTAGCATGGCCGATGAATGTGAGAGTTTAGTACAGACGAGACACCGCCGGGTAGAACAGATCGATAGGAAAGAGGAAGGAGGCCATGACAACCGAGAAAGACAAAAGGAGCTAAGTGGACAGAAATGGAGAACAAGAATGAGGTTCTCTAGGACAATGGAAGGTTATCATACACAAAGGGAGACAAATGCAATTCTACCAAGGAGAAAGCCTCTATTGTTCCAAGTGCTAGAAAAATCGTGAAGGACTATGCCGAATATGCTATGAATGTAGACAACCTGGCTATTTTGCGAAGAACTGCCCAGCCCTTCAGGGCAATACACAACAAAGTACCCACCTACCACTTCAAGGAAACCCAAGGACACTAGATAGAGGGCAAGACATTGCCACTACATCAAGGGTCCCTACCAGATTATACAACCTCACCCAAGAAGAAACACGGGAAGACCCTAGTACCGTAGTTAGTACTTACCAAAATTCCCCTAAATAAATATAGTTAAAAACTATAATTCTTTATCATTATAATGAAAGTTATATTTCCTACAAAGATAAAGTTGTGATAAAAGTAAGAGAAAATACAAAGGACGTACCCACAAAATTTCAAGGAGTCAATGGGAAAGGATGACATTTAAGTACGTCACTTTGAAGATAGATACACTCAAGGACACTTAGAATTTCAGAAGAAAGGGGGAGAATACTACCAAAGGAAGGAAAAGTCTAGGGAATCATACATATCCTAACTAAGAGGTAATGGAACCAAGTGACAAGGGATAAGGAGATGAGTTTGCAAAGGAAGTGCATGCTGAAGTGAAAGAATTAAAGAAGGCATACTAGGATGATCCAAGGAAGTAAGTTAAACTCAAGGGACTTATTAGAAAGCTTGGAACTCTAAATCTTGAAATTTTGAGCAAGAATCCTCAAGATGAAGAATCATGCCCTAAGTAGAGGAAGAAGTGAACCTAAGGACATCTCTTTGGACTTATGGGTAAGACATGCCTAGTTATGATAAACTCTAGGAAGTGAGTAAACAATAGAAAGGAAAAGATATTCCTTAAGTGCGTGATTCAAAAGGGTTTAGTGAAATAACAAATAAAGTGTTGGCATGTCAAGCAAATCCTAAGTTAACATTGAGGGAAATTATTTTCGATGCAAAGGAGGTTAATTAAGTTTTGGGGAAAAAACTCCTAAAAGGAGGGGAGAGTTGTAAATCCTGCCCTTTTGAGTTAAGGAAAAATTAAGAAAAGAACTGGTCGAACCGAGTGAGAAAAACTAAACTGATTCACAAACTCGATCATCAAAGAATGGGAAATTTGGGAAATTTACAACTCTTGAGTGACCCAAAGGGTTCATAAAGTCTTGGAAAAGAACCATAGGATAAATTGGAAGAGAGAAACCAGACCAGTTCAGATGAGCTAGATCCAACTAAATTGAGCCAGTTTATGAACCGAGTTGGTTCATGAACCAAAACCAATAGAGAAAGGGAAAATCGGGAAATTTATGGATCCCTAGTGACCTAAAGTGTCACAAAAGTCAAGAAAAAGGACTTTAGGATGAATTGGAGATGAAAACCAAACCAGTTCAGGTGAATTGGATCCGAACCAGTTTGGACCGGTTTGGACTGGTTTGAACCACTATTGAACTAGATACTAAATTTATTTTTCTAGGTTTCTTAGAAAATTCAAATTTGAGATTTGAGGCCACCATTGGTTAGAAAATGAAGTTAGATGAATTTATAAATTTTTAGATTTGAAAATTTTGGTCGAATCGGGGGTGAACCGGCCAGTTTAAGCTTTGAACCCTGTTCGGACTAGTCCTGTCCAATTCAAAACAGTGTCGTCTTCTTCCTCCAAATGACAATACTATTCACTTGCCGAAAAATCTCGCAGCGTCGGTGAAGCTGAAAAGTCTTTGGCCAGGGAGTTTTATGCAATGAGTGACCACCATTAAGGCGCCAATCGGATGACCAAGAAGTCCCCGACCTTCCTATATAAAGAGCTCATCCTCATTCATCCTCTCCACACTTGAAAACTCCATTCTCTCTCAACTGCTCCATTTTCTAGTGAAGTTCAAACCAGAGCTTCGACTTGGATACTTTTCTGAGCCAAACAATGAGAGGTCAAGTTCTTTAGAATCGGGGAGAATTCATCTACACACATGTAGTCTCCATTTGCTCCGAGGGTAGCCGGAGATGCGCTGACGTGATCGAACAGTGAAGCAGCTCCGACGGACCAAAGTTGCCCTATTTTGGCCGAGGTGAAATCGGCCAATTCGAGCCCTTCTCAGGCCAAACCAAGCCCTCCCAACACCTCCACAATCCTCCTATAGCTGAATTAGAGCGGAAAGGTAAGCCAATTTGGCTCTACTCTACAATTTCTGACTGGTGTTAGAGAGAGAATCGACAGAACTTTGATGATAAAATTCTCATTTAATTTGGCATCAATTAATGCAATTCTTGATCCTAGAATAAACCTCAGGATAAGAGCTATCTGCCCAGATCGAAAGCTTGGACCACCACGCCCCCGACAGTAAGCTTTCGAAGCTTTCTCTTTCTATGTCTAGTTTTCCGGCGAAGCTCCGTTTGAGCTCATTCTGACACCCAATCATGTGATTCAAAGTGCAATTGAATCATATGAAGGTGTTGGAACTCTAATCTAGCTTCAATTTCATCAATTAAACTGATTTGATTAGTCAATTTGATGAAATCAAATTTGGCAGAGTTATAAGGTTGAAATTGGGGGAAATTGAGGAATTTCGAAAATTCAAGGGACTAAAGTGCAATTTCATAAAATTGAGAACTAGTTGGGCATAATAAAGATGTTGGAGGACCAATTGGGCAATTTTGGAATTTTTGGGGTAAAACTTACCATTTTTGTAAAGTAGGGGGAAAATGGTAATTTTGGAAAAGTTGGGGTACCAAATTGGAAATTTGGGAAATTGAACCCCTTTTTGTGAAATTGAATAAATTGAGGTACCAAGGTGAATTTTAAAAGTTTCGGGACTCAGTTTGAGGAAAAACTAGAATTAGGGAGTTAAAGTTTAAAAAATAACTTTAAGGACTTATTTGCAAATAAATGAAAAGTCTAGTTTTCTTGTTCATTTGGAATGAATGAAGGCTATTAGGCCGAGAGATAATGAATAAGGATGTTCATATCGTGTAGGAACATAAAGTACCAGGAATGCCAGAAAGGACAAGCTCGCGTGAATACAAAAAAACGGTTAAGAGGAATTCACTACATTAACGGGTGAGTGGGGTTTTTTTTTATATCATACACGGTTGGGATGATAAACACCTTGGAAATGAAAATCCACTGCTAAGTGGTATTTTAATCATCACACCCGAGAGGAGTGATGTGAAAATCATGCAGAAAAACTACTTACTGGTGTAAGTAGATCATACTCGATTGGTATGATGAAACTTCCTCGAAGGAAGTGGAAAACCCGTTCATCGGTTATGAGCAGAGATATCCTCATACTTGGTTGGTATGATGGATAGTGGAAAATTTTATTTTGTTGGAAGTGTTCTCCCCTCTCTGTGTGCCACTACTTAAACATTTTGGGAGACTTTCTTGAAGGGAGCTCGAATAGCTATGTTAGGTCGGAGGCCTCGATTTTGGAACTTGGAGGCTAATATGCCCGATTTTAAAAAAATCTCGAACAGTGGGCCCTAGGCTAGTTGGCACCAGCAGGAGCTCATAAACAAACATGATTCTAAGCCATGAAAACTTAAGTAAATGAATTGTTTGGCCATGGTACCAAGACAGGACCAACATACTCGATAGATTAGCAGCAATGTGACCTGACAGGTCAACGGACTAGTCAAAACATGCAGTTGCAGGTTAAGTTGAGAGTCAGGGCCATTGGACTAGTGGCACCAAAGATTAAATGGCTTTTGAGGAAAACTTTGTTTGTGAATGCACTTGAGGTTCGAGACCATTAAGATACCCAAGAGGGGTAGCAATGCGTCCTAAGGGCTGCTGGATGACATGGTGGTGATAAGTGAAAAAGGGAAGCTACTGGGTTTGTGTTTCTCATCATACCAGTTTATCATGGAGTTCTGTGTTTGTACTCCACAGAGTTTCTGTGTTTGGACTCCATGAAGTTGCTGTGTTTGGGACTTTTTGAAGCTTTTGTGTTTGAGTTACATGTGCACAAGACTGAGATATGGTATCTGTCCTCATACGGACACAGCGTTTAATCATGTGTGTTCCCTTCATGATGAAGGGTGTGTGTTAGTTGATAAACACATCGGTTATGGTTGAGGAGTGAGTAATAGCGATGAAACTGAGATTTTGAAAATGAGAAATTTTAAAATAAGGAGTCTAGTCAAACTTTAAACACCCATTCACTAAGTCGTTGAACTCACCCCCTCTCTTATATCACTTTTTAGGTAACCAAGGGAAGACCTCTTGTTAGTCACACCTGCAAGACAGGTATGTAAGTTAAAATTTTTATGCAGTTTTGATTTATGTATTACAGGAAAGGTATATGTTTAAAGGATGCCTTACTCCTCCCGGGTTTAAAAGAGGTGAAAATCCTTAGTAAACGGGGAAGAGTGGCGGGTTGCTCACAGGGATCCGACCAAATCGGGTCGGGGCATAAGAATATATATACTTAAAGAGGGAAATTTTCTACAACGATCACTTCCTTTAATTAGTTACTTAATTCATAAGCCATCGTTCACATAGCATTCACTTATCAACTTCCATTCCATCATAGAAGGGATCACACATTCGCAGAACAGTCCCCGAGTGCTTCACTTGTAGACTGAAGCTCCTTTACTGCCACTATGATAGATGATAACAATCTCTACCCCAAGTGTGAGTGGACCTTGCTCGTCCGACCCTCAAACCCCAATCACACTTCGTGTCCGCTTTGTGGGACGAGACCTCCTTCCCCCTACTGCCTCGGTCTCAATGTGCAGGAAGCTCCTAGAGCTTCTCAACATACAGGACGACAAACCACCCTTATACTCCCTAGGTCATCCAGCAGTCCTTGGGACCACCACTACCTCGTACCAGGTGTCGTAATGGTCCCACATCACATTGCATGCACAATCAAGAGTCTTATTCATTTATAGCCATCATCTTGGCCCTCTAGCTCAAGGGTCTGTTGGCTTGGCTTCGGCCTATGTGCAACTGCCCAATGAGTTCTACGACCTCGCTTCAGCTTAGCTGCTATTCGGTCCAACATCCCTGGCCCAACACACAACATTATCCATTTTTAGGACCTTTTAGCAGCTCATAGCATGCTCATTCTTAATGGGTCCATACCCGTGCCCATTGGCTTTAGGCCCACTTATATCATCAAGCCTAAGCCCCAAAATTTGCTCCCAAATATTTTAAGTAGAATCACCTAGTCAGGGGAGGCAAATTCCAAGAAAACCATTTTCAAAGGCAAAGCCATCGTTCCAATCGGAACCAACGTTGTAGACTTCCCACTCACTTGATAATAGCGACGTGGTCGTCCCGGTGAGACCTCGCTTCATGGTGCGCTCCTATGCACCAGTGCTTGGGCAATCAACTCCTACATGGTACGAGTATCCATATCAGGAGAATTGGCATAAGAGGCAGCATACTTTTGTGTATTTGCACATAGGTTCTCCCATTATGCCTTAATTTCATTTAGGTCCCTTAAATTTTTAACTTCACAATTAGGTCCCTAATCTTACTTTAATCTCAATTAAGCCCCTAAGACTTCCAACTATCCCTCACGGGTCCTTAGTTTTTCCAAATTCATCAGTTGGCCCTCAATTTTTCCAAAATTGCCAATTGGTCTTTAATTTGCTAAAAAATGCCATTTGGCCCTTAATTTATCAAAAATTGCCAACCGGCCCTCCATTTCATCCAATTGACCAATTAGGCCCTAATTGGAAGTTAATTTAATGAAAATGCCTCAATTTTCCTTAAATTACAATTCGGCCCCCAATTTTTAAAAAATCCCCAAATTGCCCAATTTTTAAAAAATTGTAATTTGATCCCTGAATCATCATTTCATTCAATTGATCCCCAAAACTTGGTTAATTGTTCCCATTCATGATCTGAATCATCTTCCCTATGTTTCCCTCTTTATTTTAAGCTTGAACTACTTCATTTGGCTTAGAAATGAGCTCAAACGAAGCTTCACTGAAAAACTAAGTCTAGAGAGAGAAAGCTTTGATATTTTACCGGCGAGGGTCCGACAACCGGAGCTCTTGCTTTTGCTTAATTGCCCTCCTCTTGGGGATCCTCACTAGATCAAACCACACCTCAATTGGTGGCCTAAGTAGTGTGAATTTCACAATTTATATTTTTGCAGAAACGTACTATGAACAATATTTTCCAGAGAAGGGCGGGGGAGGGGACTTATTGTCGGAGCTCATGGGAGGTCAGGTCATCTCTAGGTGTGCTCTAGGGGGCTTGGTATGGCTGAAATTGGTCTGGGGATGGATTGACTTGAGCTCGAGCAGCTTGGGTTGTCGGCCATCGAGGAGTGGTGGTACTGTGCAAGCTTCCTCGCTCTTCTTCTTTGGTCCTCGGGCTGAAGAGAGGGTGCAGTTGGGTAGAGGAATTCCTCTTGATTTTAGGGACACTGAATGTAGCTTCAGAGGTTGAGAAAAGTCCCACTGCCAGAGCTCTAGTTTGTTGCTCGTCGAGAACTGGAGTACGTCACCTTCTTCGCTCGTTTGTGGGATGTGCAGAACAAATGGAGGGTACTTTTTATATAGTGAGCTTGGCAACTGAACAAGCTATCGACCGGTGTAGGACTCGGCCTCTAACTCAGCCACCAACGATCATATCGGAGCTCTTCTTGGGTTGCTAGAGGAATCACCCTCCCTCTTTCTCCTTCCTTTCTGTCAGTTGACTGAGGAAGAAGACGGTGACATGGCGGGTGTGCCATGTGGTGCACTATGATTGGTCGGTTTTTCTGACGTGGTATTCCAACTCAACCGACGTGTCAGCCATTGACTGGTTGATCGGACACATGGTAGCCTCCCATTGGCTACTCGTGTCTTCGTGGCAGGCTAAATGGGCATCCGCTGACCATTGACTGGACATGTGGCAGCTTCCCATTGGCTATCCTTGTTTGCGTGGCAGCTTCCCATTGGCTATCCTTGTTTGCGTGGCAGCTTCCCATTGGCTGCCCGTGTTTGTGTGGCTGTTGACTGGGTGCCCGCTAACCATTAATCAATCTGGTCTGTTGACTGGCTTGACCATTGACCAGTCCGGTTCGACTGGGTTCGGTGACTTAAATTTGAAAATCGGTTGGTTCAAGCGCGATTCGACCAATTTTCTAAAATTTAAAAATTTTCTAAATTCATTTTATATCTAATGATGGCCTTAATTGCAAATTATCATTTTTAAGCCACCTAGAAAAATGAATCATTGAACCGATTCACCATGGTTCAACCCGGTTCAATCTAGTTCAGGTTCGGTTCACCCCGAACCGATCCAATTTTCTCATCCAATTTAATTCATGGTTCTTCCCCATGATTTTTATGACTTTTTGGTCATTTGGGATTTTCCAATTTCCCATTTTAACACCGCTTTACTATTTTTTGTGCATTAATTTACTCGATTTTCTTATAAAAAAAATCTCCGGTTCATTTCCCGATTTCCTTAGTATGAGAGGACGGGTTTCACAACTCTCCCCTCCTTTTAGGAGTTTTGTCCTCAAAACTTAGTTGTTCATCCTTTACATCAGAAATGAATCCCCTTGCAGTCAGTTTGGGGTTCAATTTGATACCCTACCGCTTTGGTTACCCCTTTTTGACTCATTCATTTAATCCTTAGAATTCCTCTCGATTCTAGGGATACCAAATGTAGCTTCAAAGGTTGAGAAAAGTCCTACTGTTGGAGCTTTGGTTTGCAGCTCGTCGAGAACTGGAGTACGTCACCTTCTTCGCTCGTTTGTGGGATATGCAGAATGAATGGAGGTGCTCTTTATATAGGGAGCTCGACAACTGACCAAGCTATCGGCTGGTGTAGGATTCGACCATCGGCGATCATACTGGAGCTCTTCCAGGGTTGCCAGAGGAATCACCCTCCCTCTTTCTCCTTCCTTTCTGTTAGTTGATTGAGAAAGAAGATGATGATGTGGTGGGTGTGCCATGTGGTGCACTATGATTGGTTGGTTTTTTTGATGTGGCATTCCAACTCAGCCAATGTGTCAACCATTGACCGGTTAACTAGACATGTGACAGCCTCCCATTGGCTTCTCGTGTCTTCGTGGCAGGCTGATCGGGCATTCGCTGACCATTGACTAGAACATGGCAGCTTCCCATTGGCTGCCTGTGTTTGCATGGCTATTGACTGGGTGCCCACTGACCATTAACCGGTCTAGTCCGTTGACTCGTTCGGTCTGTTGACTAACTTGACCATTGACCAGTTTGGTCCGACCGGGTTTCGTGACTTGAATTTGAAAATCAGCTGGTTCAGGCGTGATTCGACTGATTTTCTAAAATTTAAAAATTTTCTAAATTCATTTTCTATCTAATGGTGGCCTTAATTCCAAATTATCATTTTTAAGCCACCTAGAAAAATGAATCATTGAACTGATTCACCATGGTTCAATCTGGTTCAGGTTCGGTTCACCTCGAACCAATCCAATTTTCTCATCCAATTCATTTCATGGTTCTTCCCCATGATTTTTATGACTTTTTGGTCATTTGGGATTTTCCAATTTCCCATTTTAACCCTTCTTTACTATTTTCTGTTCATTAATTTACTCAGTTTTCTTATGAAAAAAATCACTGGTTCGTTTCTCGGTTTCCTTGGTATGAGAGGACAGGTTTCACAAATCTCCACTCCTTTTAGGAGTTTTGTCCTCAAAACTCAGTTTTTCATCCTTTACATCAGAAATGAATCCCCTTGCGGTCAGTTTGGGGTTCAATTTGATACCCTATCGCTTTGGTTACCCCTTTTTGACTCATTCATTTACTTCCTTGTACTTAGTTGCTTTGACATGTCTTACCACCCCCTGCCCCCCTGGTCCATGTAATATCTTAGATCCAATGTTTTCTACCATTTGGAGTCAAACCTTTCCTCTTGAGGGTTTTGTCTAGAATTGGGAGTTCTAACATATCCAACCGTACCCGGGTCTATTCATTCTCTTAGTCATCGGAACTCCTTAGCTCATTGAACCTTCGAGCTTTTTGTACTTGCTTTTCATAGGTTTTGGTGTTATCCCCCTTTTCATTGGGACTGTTGGACTTACATGTCCCTTGCAGCATGTCCCTACTGGTTCGGACCGAGTTCTCCCACTCCTCTCCTTAGAGTGTATTCCCTTATCCTTCCTCTTGTGTTGTCGAAATGCTTCATTACTCGATTCTGGTTTATGTGTCCGTTCCATGCACCTAATCTCCCTTTTCTATTAGCATCATGCTTTTTATAAGCATTTGGGTCTTCCGTATGTATTCGTCCTACACCACTTCCTTATTGGGTTTTCCTATTTCTGGCTATCGGGTTTCCCATCCACTTCCCGACTTATCGACGTACCGGGGGTTTTTCCCCCTTTTGTCCGTCCTTTTTGTCCAATGGCGTCCTTCAAATAGCGAGGGGTTTTCCCTTTTTCTTTCTCCTCTCTTCTTCTTCTGTTTTGGGCCATCATGCCATCCTGCCCTTGATAATTGAGTTTCTTTGGGGCTTAATTTTTCCCTTGTTCTACATGGCAAAATTTGGTGTTCACCTCTTGAATTTCCACGATTGCTCCTTCACTTAGTTCCTATTTACTGCGTCCTTGAGGAACTTCTCCTCCCTTCACACACCTACCTATTCTGTGGAACTTACATCGATTTTTGGAGTTACCCATTTGTTCCAAAATACGGTCTTGGATCAAGTTCTTCTATTGCTTGGAGTAGGGTCCCCCCCTTATCCTCGATCACTCCTTCAGTCCATTCTCCCTTTATTATTTCTCAGTCTGCCCATTCCCTTATTTGACTTTGTCATGCCTAGATAGGCGACTCTTCTTTCCTTGAGTCATACCCCCTTTTGGAGACTCGGGGCCTACATGCCCTTAGTATCCCGAGATGTTCTAGGCTTATCCTCATCCATGATACTTCTGGAACATCTCTCTAGTAATCCTCCGATTTATTAGAGATCTTGGGCTCCACCCTTCTTTATATGGTATTTCAATTTTTTCAGACTACACATAGTATGTTTAGTATGTATATATGCTCCTACAAATAATATATATATCATTATAATATTCAGTACTATTTTGAATTGCTGGTATATCTTATATCGACTTATAATTTATACTAATTACGATTTTGTCCTTAAGATATGGTTTATTCGACTTACGGATCGGCGAACTCATTTACACTACACTTTGATTGATCTCATCCAATTTATGAAGTTTCTCTAAAACTTATCAAAATAACTCGTAAGTCTTTATTCTCCAAAAATCACATCAATACACTTATAATTGCAAAATTTATATTTTACCATACTAATTGAAAATTTACCATTTTGCCCATATTTTTGAAATTACCATTTTATCTCTTATTTGTAAAAATTACCATTTTTGCCTTCTTAGTTGTAAAATTATCCGTTTTCTCATTTATTACAAAAATTACCAAATTGTCCTTATTTACGCAAAATAACCAATATGCTCGTGTTTATGCAAAATTGATAATTTTACCTATTTATGCAAAAATGACTAGTATAGCTCTTATTTATAAAAAAAATTATCAATATACTATTTATTTTTCAAAATTATTATTTTGTCTCTGTTATACAAAAATAACCATTTTATCCCTATAGTAAAAAATAATCATTTTGCCCCTACTATTTAGAAAATTACATATCATATATCCATTTATTTTTTTTCAAAAATCAGCCACCGGAGAATATTTTCACAAGTTTTTCTATTTTTCCAAACTAATCTCGAACTTTTAAAATTTGCACTTTAGTCCCTAAACTGTGAGAGTCACTCTAGCCAGCTTCAAAATTCATAAATCCCTCCTAAATAATTTCATTTATCTCATAATGGTTTGTGAGAGGTTAGGGGACTTACCTTGCCAAATTTGGTTATTTTTCAAAAATGACCAAAATTGTGTTACGAAAGGTGTGACTAGAAATACTCACTAGAGATGGCACGACTAACAACTAAAGTGGAGGTGAAATGAAGCTAAGTTCCAGAAGAGTCAATCTTTTGTGGTTCCCAATCGAGGGGTTGTCATGGCTTGTGGAATTTTGAGCTCAAGTGACTATATCCATGAGTTACTGAATGGACCCGTCATCAAAAAATGGTTCGGGGCGATCAATAATCGACTTGCCGGAGCTAGGGCAAGGCTTGTGAAAGGTAGAGGAGAGTCAGATGACCCTTTTGGCACTAGTGACGATGGAAGGGGTGGCTTGAGGTGACATATTTGGTACCAAAAGGTCATCAAAATCATAAAATTTTCAGTCCTAGAAATAGAGTAAAAAATGGCCCTCGTACATTGGTTTCCAACCACTTTTGAGCTGGGAGACCACAAACTCAATGGGAATTCATTAGCATTTTTTTTCAGAAAAAAAAATCAAGTAATTTGTTGGTCGGGTGAGGGAGAATGTTGAGTTTGATCATTTGGTGCTCAAATGTGTATCCCAAAACGATTTTTCCAACATTGGGAAAGAAATGTAATATGATGGGGATGGGATAACTCAATTAATATTAAGGGGAGACCAATATGAGTGTTTTAGCTCAATCATGGTCTTTTTTCATGAAATTTGGCCAAAAATAAAGTAGATTTACTGTATGTCCCAAGTCGGACTTGTATTCATGTGGAAGGGGGATTTCAGCAAGGTTGTTAAAATGGAAGGGCATCCGGGCGGGGAAGACAGATCCCGACCTAGATTTGTTGACCTGCTTGAGCAATGATTTTTGTAACACGACGATTCCCTAGAGAGAAATATAACTTAATTGGACTAGGGATCGAGAGTGGAACAGGGAATGCAAACCGAGTCATAAGTAGAAATCTAGCTGAAATTAGAATCAATTCAAGCCTAAGGTTGTGTAAATAAGATATTTGCCCTAAATTTACCTCCATTGACCTTTCCCTGATCAGGAATCAAAGTTTGGGAAAAGTCTAAGCGAGAACTGACTCAGCGTACAAGTCATTCGTTGACTTGTTGACCGACCACATGACGACCACCCATTGGTCACTCGTTCCAATGTGGTCGCTGACCACATTTGACCATCCGTTGACTGTGACAAGTGGCGTCCTCATATTGGTCAATTTAAATTTGGCATTTCCCTCTTAACGTACTGTGCTAATGCCATGTGTCAGCCTCAGTTTGGCTGGGGCCATCCAACGTGGCTCTACCACGTGTCGACCTCTAATTGGTCGATTATTTCTCCCACATCCTAGTCGGTCGCTGACATGGCACCCTTGCCACGTATCAGCTTCTTATTGGTCAGCCCTGCTAATGAGGCTTCTTCTCAATTGACCGTTGACTGAGTACACATGTCGCCCTCCCATTGGTTGGTCATCAGTGATGTGGATTTTCTTCATCTCATCGTTGAACAAGGGCACGTGTCACGCTCTGATTGGTCAGTGATTTTAGGCGTTGACCAAGCAACTGAGTGAGCGCACTTCACCACATGTCATGTGTTGATTGGGCACTAACCTAATAGGCAGTCCGTTAACCAGCTGGACCATTGATCGGTTCGGTCGGACAGGTTTCGATGACCCAAAATAAAAAATCAGCCAGTTTAGGCCCAATTCGACCAGTTTTCTAAAATTTAAAATTTTCTTAATTTGTCTAAATCCATTTTCTATCCAATGGTGACTTCAATTTTCAAAATTGATATTCTTAATTCACCTAGAAAAATGAATATTTGAACTAGTTATTCATGGTTCAATCCGATTTAATTTGGTTTAGGTTCGGTTCACACTGAACCGATCCAATTTTTACATCCAATTCACTCCATGGTTCCTTTCTATAGCTTTTAGGGTCCTTATTAACCACTTTACACTTTCCAAATTCTCATTTTGGTTTTCTTATACTAATTTTTGGTTCGCTTTAAACCTTGGTTTTCTCTCGAAATGATTTGTTTCTAAATTTCTGACTTTCTTATTATTGGAAATGGGGTTTACAACTTCTCCCCTCCTTTTAGGAGTTTTGTCTTCAAAACTTTCTATACATTAAATAAATGAGCATATTTTTCTTTCATTACCGACTCGGTCTCCTAGGTTTCCTACTCAATTTGACTACTTCGCAAGAGAACCTTCACCATTAGAATCTTCTTGTTCTTGAGATTTCTTTCTTGTCTATGAGGATTTGGATGGGCTCCACCTCATAAGATAGGTTCTCTTCCAGTTTGGGTGGTGGGTGTTCCAATACATAACTAGGGTCGGGTTAATACTTTCTTAGTACTGATATGTGAAATACGGCATGTGTCATTTGTAGGTCTGGCGGTAGCTCGAGCTTGTATGTCACTAGTCCATCTCTTTGATTAATGGTGTATGGGCCAATATATTGTGGTTTCAACTTCCCTCGATGTTGGAACCTTAAAATCTCTCTCCAGGGTGGCACCATCAGGAACACTTTATCCCCCACCTTGAACTCTAGATCTCTCCTCCTACGGTCAGCATAACTCTTTGGCTAGTCTTGCGCTGCTTTAATTCAACTTCTTATCAACTTAATCTTTTCTATGGCATCTTCAATGAGCACAACCTTTTCAAGCTTCCTTTCACCTACTTCATCCCAGAATAGGGGGTACAACACGGTCTGTCGTACAAAGCCTTGTACGGTGTCATTTGTATATTGGTCTGATAACTGTTGTTATAGGAAGGAAAACTTCATGAGTCATAAGTAATCCTCCCAATTTTTGTTCATAGTAAAAACATATGTTCATAGCATGTCCTCTAGTGTCTGGATGGTCCTCTCAGATTATCCATTAGTTTGGGGATGAAATATTGTACTAATATGAATTTTAGTTCCTAAAGCGTCTTATAAGTTGGGCCAAAATCGGGAGGTGAACCTTGGATCTTAATCTAACATAATGCTCACATGGACTCCAGATAACCACACAATCTCTCTAACATAGAGATTTTCTAACCTTTCAATTGAGTCTGTCACCTTTATAAGTAGAAAGTGGGTTGATTTAGTTAGTCGATCTACTATTACCCAAATAGTATCATGCCTCCTCTTCGTTATTGGCATTCATGTCACAAAATCCATTATGATATTTTCCCACTTCCATTTGGGGATAGGTAAGGATTGCAATAGTTTTGGAGGGTTTTTTATGCTCTGCCTTAATCTGTTGGCAAGATAGGCATCTTGCCACATATTCTGCTATGTCTCTCTTCATCTATAAACCCTATCTCCACACCATAGGAAAGTCGGGGTGGTATTCTATCATTAAGTCGTAGTCCTTCACCAACTCCAGCCATCTCCTCTGTCAGAGATTGAGCTCCTTTTGAGTCAAGAAGTATTTCAGACTCTTATGGTCAGTGTATATCATGCTCTTGACCCCATACAAGTAGTGTCGCCAAATCATGAGGGTGAACACTATTGCAACCAATTCTAAGTTTTGGGTGGGATAGTTTCTCTCATGTGCCTTTAACTTTCGCGAGGTGTAATCAATCACTCTCCCCTACTACATTAGAATGCACCTGAGTCTCTGTCCCAATGCGTCATTATAGATAGTGTATTCTCTCACATCCAGGTCGGGTAAGGTTAGTACTGGAGTCATCGTTAGACGAGACTTGAGTTCTCGGAAAGACTTCTTGCACGTGTCATCCCACTTGTACTCTACTCCCTTCCTTGTAAGGCAGGTTAGCAGGGCTACGATCTTTGAAAAATCTTCCACGAATTTCCAATAATAACTCGTGAGTCCTAAGAAGCTGCATATCTCTGTCGGGTTGGTGGGTGCCTTCAAGTTGGATATTGCTTCTACCTTTATTAGGTTCACCTTAACTTCATCCTTGGACACGATATGCCCCAAGAAACCCACCTCTTGCAGCTAGAACTCACACTTGGAAAACTTCGCGTAGAGATGGTTTTCTCGTAGGGTGTCTAAGGTAATGGCTAGATGTTCCTCGTGTTCCACCTCGGTTCGTGAGTATATCAGGATATCATCTATGAACACTATCATGAACTTATCCAAGTGAGATTGGAACACCCAGTTCATTAAGTCCATCAAGGTTGTGGGGGTGTTTGCCAATCCAAAGGGCATTACTCTAAACTCGTAGTGCCCATATCGTGATTGGAATGTGGTCTTTGGTACATCTCCCTCTTGGATCCTTAGCTGATGGTATCCTGACCAGAGATCTATCTTTGAGAAGTAGGCCTCCCTTTTAATTGGTCGAATAGGTCTTCAATCTGTGGGATGGGATACTTATTCTTGATGGTCACCTCATTTAGCTTTTGGTAATCTATACACAACCTCATACTTCTGTCTTTCTTCTTCACAAATAAGACTAGTGCACCCCACAAAGATTGACTAGGGCGTATGAAGCCCTTTTCTAGCAACTCATCAAGTCGTTCCTTCAATTCCTTCAGTGCTGCAGGAGCCATGCGATATAGGATGTGTCCCGGGTATCACTTCTATAGTGATCTCGAGTTGACGGTTCGGAGGTAATCCGAGTAATTCTTTTAGGAATACGTCCGTGTAGCGCTCCACCACTGGAATATGTTTTATTCCTTTCCTTTTTGAGTTCTCATTCGGGATCATAGCGAGGAATGCCTTGCACCCCTTTCGCATCATACTCTAAGCTTTTATATATGACACCAGGGGTGATCCCTCCTTTCTTTTGTCCCATTTGAATCTTACTCCCAATGTCCTTGGTGCGTGGAAGGTTATTAATTTCTTTCCACTGTAAACCCCGTCCTTTGGGGTTAAGGAAAACTAAGGTAAAAACCGGTAAGCCCGAGTGAGAAAATCAAACTGGTTCATAAACCCCGACCATTTGAGAACTAGCAAAATTGGAAATTTACAGCTATCGAGTGACCCAAAGAGTCATAAAAACCTTGGAAAGGGACTTAGGACAATTTGAGAGAGAAAACCAGACCAATTCAGGTTAACCGGATGCTAAATTCATTTTTCTAGGCGGCTTAGAAAATTCAAATTTGAGAATTGATGCGACCATTGGATAGAGAATTAATTTAGATAATTTAAATTTTTTTAATTTTGAAAAACTCTATCGAATCGGGCATAAACCGGTTGGTTTAAGCGTTGAACCCAGTTCGGAATAGTGTCGTCTTCTTCCTTCAGATGACATCCTTCAGATGACATCCAGTTCGGAAAACGTTTCCATTCAGTATGTTTCAGGCCATCAATAATTGTCATTAAGGTGCCAAATGGACAACCGGAGAGTCCCCGAGCTCCTTATATAAAGAGTCACTCCACACACCTGAAAACCTCACTCTTTCTCAGCTACTCACTTTTCTGACGAATCTCAAACCAGAGCTCCAACATAGGGGTTTTTCTGAGCCAAAGGTGTGGTCGGGTTCTTTAGACTCGGAGAGAAGTCAGCTACCCGATGATGGTCTCCAATTGCTTCGAGGGTTGCCGGAGAAGCACCGGCGTGATCGAACAATGAAGTAGCTTTGGCGGACCCAAGCTGCCCTTTTTTTTATTTAGCTGAAATCAGCTGATTTGAGCCCTCCTTAGACCAAACCAAGCTCTCCCAATACTCACTCAACCTTCATACAACCGAATTAGAGTAAAAAGGTAAGCCAATTTGGCTCCTCTCTGTAATTTCCGATTGGTGCTAGAGAGAGAACCGTTGAAATTTTACTAACCGAATTCTCCCTCAATTCGACATGAATTGAGGTGATTCTCGATTCTAGGAGGAACATCAGGATGAGAGCTATCTGCCCTGATCAAAATCTCAGACCGCTACACCCCGACGGAAAACTTTCCAAGCTTTCTCTCTCTACGTCTAGTTTTTTTACGAAGCTTTGTTTGAGCTCATCTCGTCGTCAATTCATGCAATTCAAAGTGCAATTGAATCATATGGATGCGTAGGAACTCAAATCTACCTTCAATTTTAACAATTAACCTCAATTGATCTATCAATTTGATTAAATCAAATTTGGCGAGGTTGAAAGGGGGGAATTTGGGGATTTCGAAAATTCAAGGGACTAAAGTGCAATTTCCCAAAATTGAAGGCCAATTGGCCATGGAAAAGATGTTGGAGGACCAATTGGTCAATTTTTGGGATTTTTGGGGTGAAATTTACCATTTTTGTAAAGTAGGGGCAAAATGGTAATTTTTGAAAAGTTGGGGACCAAATTGGGAATTTTGGGAAACTTGAACCCATTTTGTGATTTTGAATAAATTGTGGTCCCAAAGTTAATTTTAGAAGTTTCGGGATTCAATTTAGGGGGATAACACTAGGATTTACCCTCTATCATATATGCTTAATTTCTTTTAAACTTGCATTATTGTTGATATATGTTATTTCAGGTAATAAAGTTGAGATTTCGCTTGGCTCTCTTGAATTAAAGAAGGAGAAAACCCCTCTTGAACCAAGGGAGCGGCCAGTTGCTCACGGGGATCCGACCAAACCAGGTCAGGGCCTAACAACTTGAGTGGTATCATAGCTAAGTTCCCTTGAAACATTATCAATATTATGCCCTGACATTAATAAGACTTCAACTACCATGTAGGTAGGAGAATTCCTAGAAAGTTCGTCATGAAATCAAATCCTCCACCCATAACCCTAAAAAAGACACCTACCCCAAGGGAGGCAGCTGTTCAACGATTCTTAAAAGCTGAGAAAATAGTATCCGAGGACATGGTGGAAGATTATTGAAGACTTGTGGGAGCCTTACTGGAATCAGAAGGCATTACATACCCTACTCCAAGGCAAGAGGAACATGTACCTCCTCATAGGAGCCCAACCCCTCCTCCAGCCCCACAACAACTGGAGAGAAATCCAACTAAGAAAGAGGCTTGGGACAACTATTGGGATGCATATGCCACCTTCATGAAGGTCCACCAAGTACCCTCACCTACTCGGTCCAGCTTTAATCCCTCCCAATGGATGAAGTGGACATATGAGTGTGAGGAAGAGGTATTTAGGCGATATTGACTAGAGGCTATACATGAAGTCCATCCCATAAGGGAATATGGATGGACTCCAAATAGTTCCTCAAAGTTATCTGATCAAGAATCCCACGACCGTTCTAAGGCTAACTCTTAGCCTATGACCCTGGGGTAGAAAATTTTGTAATAAACCAAGTATGGCAATAAATACTTCTTGAATGAATGAAATTCTAACTTTCCTGATAAAATTTCTAGGTCTCCTTGATAAATTCAAGCAATAAGAGTATGCTAATAATGATCAAAGTAAAGGGTAGAAAATCACCTAAGGAAGGAAAAACGGGCCATTTCTAGTTAACCTCAACCTTTAAGATTTTCCCTCAAATGGACAGTAAAATTTGGCAAGGAAGAGACTCCTAGAGTTCACCCAAGGGAGACAAATCCTACCTAATGAATGGAAGGAGAAGTTTGGAATGGAAGAAGTGAGCTTCAAAGAGCATGGGATAAGTGAGAGTCCAAGGAGTTAAGGAAAGGCTCGAAGAATAAGAGTAAGGAAAACAAGTAATAGACTATTCCAAGGAAAACCAAAGGAATGGAGGCTGATTGGGAACAAAGATAGAAGGTTATGGGGAGCACTAAAGATGTTAAGACAATTAAGACCGGACAAGGAGAAATGAGATAGGAAAGAGATACGATAGCAAGAAAGCCCTAGGAATAATACCTACTTGGAAAGAGTTAGGATATAAATTATTAGGAACTCCATGAAAATAAGGGGACTTACTGAAAGCAAGAATATGGAACAAGAAGGGAGAAATCTAGAGTGAATAAACCATATAAAGATCTATAAGTATAAGAAAAGAATAAAGGAAGAACTTCTAAGGAGCAGTAGGGAGATCGAATGTAAGAATCCCAGAACGGTAGACCCTAGAAGAAGGATGAGAATAGGAAGTGGGGTCGTGAAAGGAGAAAGTTCCAAGTTAAGGTAATCAACAGAGGAAATATCACTAAACTAGAGCTAAAACAAGGAACTTAGTAAAAGGTATAAGTGGCTAAGTAAGTGCCTGGAGAGGTTAAGTGTGATCTACTTGCAAGAAAGTAGGGAAGCCATATAGGGATTTTTAGACGAACCTAGTTGAAGGAAATAACCTATAATAATCAGATCATCCGGGAGGATAAACTACGATCTAAGAAGGATTGGAGAGTAGTAAGGACTACACCTTAAATAGTGCAAAGGGATGGATTCTAAGGACAAGAAGATTCGAGAGACGACTATCTCAAAATAATTAAACTAAGAGGATGATACGGGTGAAGCCGTTAACGAACGGACCCTTGTGAAGGTCACAATCCCTGTAAAGAAGGAAAAGATGGAAAGGCCAAAACCTTTGGGAAATAAGGACAAAGGAAAGCCATGAAGAGATCAATGGCTAAGATAAGAGTAACGACCCAAAAGTGATGAGAAGGTTAAATAAGCTTTATGTAGGATGATCAAGAGATTGTGAAACAAAGGAGGATGTGAACTCCACCTCCAAGAAATAGATGAGTATTGGGAGCAAGTGAGAATGAAGATGGGGTATACAAGAAGTACCCATAAGGTCTCAAGGGTAAAGGTAAGCAGGAGAAGATGACATCAAAGAATTCATTTAAGGTTAGACATTCACAATGGTAAAACTAGAAGAGAATTCCGAGAGAAAAGGAGTATAAAACTTACCAAGGAAGAAAACCTTTGAAAAGCATGTGTGTTCAAATTAGGAGGAAATGAAACCAACAAAATTGGAAAGAAGATAAGCTCCTCAAAGACAAGTTGTTGTAGATGAAAGGATCAAGTGCAAAAGAAAAGTAATTATAAGGGTCCAAGGGATAAGTTAAACCCAAGTAATGGGTAAGTAGGAAGACAATATCAAAAAGATGATGTACAAATAAGAAAGAAACTAACTCGAAATAGAGAATTA
The DNA here is from genome assembly GCA_030064425.1 of Trapa bicornis. Classification (NCBI taxonomy): domain Eukaryota; kingdom Viridiplantae; phylum Streptophyta; class Magnoliopsida; order Myrtales; family Lythraceae; genus Trapa; species Trapa bicornis. The sequence continues at coordinate 11,478,737 of CM057741.1, read as the reverse complement.
TGAAATGATCACGAGTGAGTAAGAATGGATTAAGAAAAAGAAAAGTTCTTAAGGGAAAGGACGCCACTGGAAATGAGGAATGACGTAAGAAGGGAAGAGTTTCAACATGTCAGTAAGTTATCGGGAAACTCAAGGACATGAAATTGGAGAGACCCAATAAATAAGTTGGGAAAAACGAGTAAGGAAAACCAATATGGTTATATGGGATATGATGTCAAAAGCAAAATGGACGATTTGATAATAGTAAATATAGTCAAGAAATACTACCAGACAAAAAGAGGGATGAAGTTATACTATCCCTGAAAAGTAGGAAGGTTGAGAACAATCACCATGGAAGTGTTTTAAAAATATTAAAAGGTCAAAGATGGGTTCTAGAGAATGTCGTGTTGTGGGGGACATGTAAGTCTAACAGTCCTAGGGAAATATGACTCAAGTAAGGAAGGATTCATTAGTTAAGCATGAAAAGGTCAGATATTAAATTTGGAACAAAGTTGTAATAACCAATGAATGAGGGAAGGATCAATGTACGATGAAAAGGTGATAACACTGACACTTGTGGAAACATGTATGTGGTGCTTGAATGGACACTAAGCTAAGGAGGTCAACAATAAAGAGAATAATTGGATACAGGAATGATTGGATCTTTTGGAACTCACAATACTAAAATCTTAAGTAAAGAATCTTGAGATGGAGAAATTGTGCTTTAAGGAACGAAGGATGTGAATTTAAGGATATGACCTAAAACCTTCCAGTGAGATATGCTTAACTAAAGTAAACTCCATGGAATGAGAAAGTGATGGGAAGGAAAATAAAATCTCAAGTGTATGTTATATAAGGGATGAATGAGAATAACCGAGAAGGTTGAATGTCTATGAACAAAAACTTTACATGAAAGGAAGTTCCTTCCAGTGTGAAGAACATTGAATAAGTTTTGGGGACAAAACTCCTAAAAAGAAGGGAGAGTTGTAAACCTCGCCCTTTGGGGTTAAGGAAAACTGGGGTAAGAACCGATAAACCCGAGTGAGAAAACTGAACTGGTTCACGAACCCCGACCATTTGAGAATAGGCAAAATTGGAAATTTACAACTTCTGAGTGACCCAAATTGTCGTAAAAACCTTGGAAAGGGACCTTAGGACAATTTGGGAGAGAAAACCAGACCGTTTCAGGTGAACCAGATCCAGACCGGATTGAACCAGTTTGGATTGGTATGCACCACTATTGAACCAGATGCTAAATTCATTTTTCTAGGTGGCTTAGAAAATATAAATTTGAGAATTGATGCCACCATTGGATAGAGAATGAATATAGATAAATTTAGAAATTTTTAATTTTGAACAACTTAGTCGAATCGGGCTTGAACCGACCGATTTAATCGTTGAACCCGACCTGAACCGGTCCGATCCAGTTTAGAACAGTATCATCTTCTTCCTTCATATGATAGCATTGTTCACTCGCTGGAAAATCAAACAGTGCTGGTGAAGAGAAAACATTTCCATTTAGTACATTTCAGGCCATCAATGATTGTCATTAAGGTACCAAACGGACGATCGAAGAGTCCCCGAGCAGCCTATATAAAGAGCTACTCTCTATTCATCCTCCACACACCTAAAAATCTCACTCTCTCTCAGCTACTCACTTTTTCGATAAAGCTCAAATTAGAGTTCCGACATAGGGGTTTTTCTGAGCCAAAGAAGGCGTGGTCGGGTTGTTTAGACTCAGGGAGAAGTCAGCGACCCGACGGTGGTCTCCAATTGCTCTAAGGGTCACCGGAGAAGCGTCAACGTGATCGAAGAGTGAAGCAGCTTCAGCGTACCGAAGTTGCCCTATTTCTATCGAGTTGAAATTAGTTGATTTGAGCCCTCCTCAGGCCAAACCAAGCTCTTCCAACACTCCTTCTACCCTCATATGATCGAATTAGACTGGAAAGGTAAGCCAATTTGGCTCCCCTCTCTAATTTTTGATCGGTGCTAGAGAGAGAGCTAGCGAAACTTTACTAACCAAATTCTCCCTCAATTCAACATGAATTGAGGTGATTCTTGATTCTAGGAGGAACCTCAGGACAAGAGCTATATGCCTAGATCAAAAGCTCAAACCGTTGCACCCCCGATAGTAAGCTTTTAAACTGTTTGTAGTATCCCGCTAAGCCTAAGAAACTTCGTATTTATGAGGGATTTATGGGTGCCTTGCAATCGGATATGGCTTCCACCTTTGTCGGGTCTACTTTGAATCCATCTTTGGACACTATATGTCCTAAGAATCCCACCTCCTACAGCCAGAACTCACACTTGGAGAATTTTGCATGTAAGAAGTTTTCCCGTAGTATCTCCAAGGTGATCGCTAAATGTTCTTTGTGCTCAAGCCTAGTTCGCGAGTATATAAGAATGTCATCTATAAATACTATCATGAACCTATCCAAGTGTGGCTGGAACACTCGGTTCATTAAATCCATGAAGGCTGCAGGGCATTGGTTAAGCCAAAAGGCATCACCCTAAATTTGTAATGCCCGTACCGAGACCGGAATGTTATCTTAGGAATATCTTCCTCTCTGATCCTGAGTTAATGGTAGCTAGACCGAAGATCTATCTTGGAGAAGTAAGTTTCTTCTCTCAATTGGTCAAACAGGTCATCAATCCGTAGAAGTGGATATTTGTTCTTGATAGTGACCTGGTTCAGCTTTCTATAGTCTATGCACAGTCTCATGCTCCATTTCCTTTTCTTTACGAATTGGACTGGTGCACCCCATGGAGACTGGCTAGGACGTATGAAGTCCTTATTCAACAGCTCATCTAGCTGCTCCTTCTGTTCCTTTAGATCTGCTAGAGCCATGCGATAGGGGGCTTGGGATATGGGGTTTGTTCTTGGGATAATCTCTATGGTGAACTCCAATTGTCGGTTTGGGGGCAGTCCAAGTAATTCTTCTGGGAATACTTCTGGATGGTGTTTAACCACCGGAATGTCTTTGGGTCCCTTCTCCTCCGACTTCTCGTTGATGACCATGGCCAAAAAAGCCGTACAATCTTTATGTATCATCTTTTGGGCCTTTATATGAGACACCATATGTACTTCACTCTTCCTTCGATCTCCTTGGAATTTTAGTCCATTTGTTTCGGGAGTGTGGAAGGTTACTATCTTCTTTCCACAGTCCATCCTAGCTTGAAGGCTACTTAACCAATTCATTCCAAGGATTACTTCTACCTCCCTTAAAGGTAACAAAATCAAATCTACTTCGAGTTTGACTTCTCCAATCTTTATCTCAAATCCCTTCAGGTGTTTGTTCCTATTTAACCCTTCTTCTAAGGATGTGAGGATGTTGAGACTTTGTCCTAGAGGGGTGAGTTCTAGGGGTAAACTTGGAATTATGTCATCTTTGATGAAAGATCTCTCTACTCCTGAGTCAAAGAGGGCATAGACCTTTTGTCCCCATAAATGCACGTACCTTGATTGGAGAAACACATTTTTTTGAGAAAATATTTTCTTTATTGAATAACCAATTACAGGTTTTTCTTAATCTAATTAGGAGGGTTTTCGAAAGTACCTATTACGGTACTATGGTCTTTCCTAGCCTCTTCTTGAGTGAGGTTGTATACCCTAGCTGGTACTCTGGCTATGGCATCCTGCCTGGGATTCCTGGGGTTCCCTTGAGGTGGTCCAAGCGTATTCCATTGCTTGTTCTCCCTCATAGTGGGGCATTCCTTTGCAAAGTGCCCCACTTGTCCACATGCAAAACAGGACAAGGAAGCTTCTTCGTGGTACCTTTAGCACCTAGGACAGCGAGGGTTTCCTTGTGGCAGGGTGAGGGTTACTCTTGGAGGAGGTGGTGGTACCTCCTTCCTCTTTTGAAACACCATTTTATTTCCCCATCTTGGACCATTATGCTCCCTTCATCCTCCATGACAATTTTGGCCCTTGGCTTCCTTTCGGGTTGTCTGCTCCATCTGACGGTGTCATGTCTGTACCAGTTGCTCACATTCGTGAGCCATACTAATACTCCGATACATTCTCGTATGTCCATATTGAGACCATCCACGAATCGATGGCATATACCTGCTGGTCCAGCCTAGTCAGGAGCAAAGGGTCTTAGCTCATTGGACTTGGTTTCATACTCCGATATAGAGTTAATCCCTTGTCGGAGTCAGAAGAAATCTTATTTTCTTCTCATTAATTAGATGAGGAGCCAGGTACCTCTCCTCAAACTGCTCCCAAGTGGGTGTGGAGGTATGCAGGCTTCGAACATTGTCCCACCATCTTTTGGCACTACCCTCCAAGAAGAATTTTGTTAGGATCCCCATGTCCTCTGGTGATATCCTGACTATCTCCATCAGCTTCTTGATGTTAGTCAGCCAGTCCATGGTGGCTCCCACATCCTTCTCTCCAAGGAAAGGCTTACACCCAATTGATGGAGAGTTTTGAGATATTTGGGGATGTCAACTATAGGGGTACAATTAACAGGAGGAGGATGAGATTGTACTAACTCCACTTCAGCTCAAGAATTAGTGCATGCCTTAAGGACGAGATTAGATTGTCCAAATACTCTAGTGAATTCCTCGTACAACCTCTGGTGTTCTAAGCTTAGTCTTGGTGGGGTTGTTTAGGCTCCTCAGGGAGTTTCCAAAGGAAGGGGTGGTTGGGCAGTGTCGGGGACTACGACTTTAGTTCTCTTGGTTCCTCTCTTAGGAGCCATCTGAAAATTTTAAAATTATCCCTAATAGTTACTATGTTCTCTAGTCTTGATAATGTATTCAAGGAAATAGGCTCTGATACCACTCAAGTTGTCATGCCCCGACCCGATTTGGTCAGATCCCCGTGAGCAACCCGCCACTCCCTTTGGTTCATGAAGGGATTCGCCCTTTACTAAACCAAAAGGAGCAAGGTGACATTTTTCCTGTCTTTCCTAGAATAACATAATTAAAGCTGGATAAATTTAACCTTACATACATGTCTTACAAGTTTAGCTACACGTAGGTCTTTAAGTGGGTTTTCCCTTTGTTGCCTGAAAAGGGGTAAAGGGAGGGGGTGAGTTTGACAACTCAATGAATGGGTGTTGGGAGAGAGTATTCGAAACTTCTTTAATTGGAGTGTGCCACACACCTATTTCTTTCAAAAATATTATTTCCTTAAATTCCCTGTTTTTCAAACCATTTTCTTCATTTCTACATTAGGTGTGTTTAATAATCAATACACACCCATCATAAGGAAGGGAATCACACATTCGTAGGGCAGACCGTCCACTGCACCCACTTTTGGCATCAGAGCAACTTTACCGGCCACCTAGATAGAAGCTCGTCCACTTCTACCCTGGGAATGAGTGGATGTTCACGACATTCGACCCTCAAACCCGAAATCAACTCCATGTCCATATGAGGATAGAGACCTAATCCTGACCCCACCCCAGTCTCATGTGCATGAAGCAACATCGAGCTTCCTTGACTGCTAGCATGACAAACTACCCTTATCTCCACTATGTCGTCCAGTAGCCTTTAGAATGCATCACTACCCCTCTTGGGCATCTTGATAGTCTCGAACCTCAAGGGCATGCACAAACAAAAGATTTCCACAAAGCCATTTATCTTTGGTGCCACTGGTCCAACGGCCCCGACCCTCAACTCGACCTACAGCTATTTGTCTAGACTGGTCCATCGACCTAGTCTTGTCGCACTACAGCTAGTCCATCGAGTATGTCAGTCCTATCTTGGTACTATGGCTAAATCACATAAATCATTCATTAAGAATTTTCATGGATTATCATCATGTTTCTTTACGAGCACCTGCCCGTGCCAACTGGCATTGGGCCCACTATACGTGATTTTCCAAAATCAGGCATTTTAGACCCCAAGTTCCAAAATCGGGTATTTTAGCCCCCAAGTTCCGAAACCGAGGCATCTGGCCAATCTAAGCGATTCTAGCTCTCGTCGAGAAAGTCTCCCAAAAGTTTTAAGCAATGGGACATAACTAGGGGAGAAAGCTTCTCATAAAATAAAATTTTTCATTCATTACACCAACCAGGTGTGATGACATCTCCGCTTACAACCAGTAAGCGGGTTTACTACTTCCTTCCAAGAAGTCCATCATACCAACCGGGTATGATCTACTTACAACCGGTAAGTAGTTTTTTCGCGTAGTTCTCACATCATCCAACCAGGTATGATGTTAAAATTCCACATAGTAGTGGTTTTTTATTTTCGAGTTGCTCATCATCCCAACCGGGTATAATGTGAATAACCCACTCACCCGGTATTCGCAATGTATTCCTTCTTAGTCGGCCTTTTGCCTCCATGCGAGCCTATCCTTGTTGGTATTCCAGTCCTTTGTGTTCTTACACAATTTAGATATCCTTGTTTATTAACATTTGGCATGATAGCCTTCATTCCTCACATATGAAAAAAAATGCCCAAACTTTTGAGTTAACTGCATTTAGGTCCCTAAAGTTCTTTTTCCTTGACTTTAGGTCCCTAATGCTAAGGTTTCCTCAAATTGAGTCCCGAAACTTCTAAAAATTCTCTTTGGGTCCTCAATTTACTTAAAATAGTTAAAGGGGTTCAAGTTTTCCAAATTTCCAATTTGGTCCCCAACTTTTAAAAAAATTACATTTTGCCCCTATTTACAAAAATGGCAATTTGACCCCAATTATTTTCAAAAATCAACCAATTGGTCCTTCAACATTCTTTTCATGGCCAATTGACCCTCAATTTTGGGAAATTGCAGTTTGGTCCATCAATTTTATGAAATCCCCAAATTTTCCCCAATTTCCCCCCTTTTAAACTGGCCGAATTTGATTTTGATCAAATTGACCATTCAATCGAGGTTATTTGATCCAATTGAAGGTATGGATTTGTTCCTACATTTCCATGCAATTCAATTGAGCTTTGAACCACTTCATTTGGGTCCGAATTGAGCTCAAACGGAGCTTCATTAGAAAACTGAACTTAGAGAGAGAAAGCTTCGAAAGCTTAACGTCGGAGGTGCGGCGGTCCAATTTCTCTATCAGGGAAGATAGCTCTCTTTTTTAGGTATCTTCTAGGATCAAGAATTCCTATAATTGACTTTGAATTGAGGGAGAATTTCATTAGTGAAATTCTACAGTTTCTCTCTCTAACTCCGACCAATAATGACTAGGGAGGGCCGAATTGGCTTATCTTTCCGCTAAGTTGAGGTTGTCTAAGGGCTGAGGGGATGATGGGAGAGCTTGGTTTGGCCGGAGGAGGGCTGAATTCGGTTGATTTCAGCTCGACCAAAATAGGGCAGCTTCGGTCCGTCGGAGCTGCTTTACTATTTGATTACGCGCTTCTCCAGCGATCCTGGGAGTAAATGGAGACTATCGTCGAGTAGCTAACTTCTCCCTAAATCTAAGGAACTCGACCCGGTTTGGTCGGATCCCCATGAACAACCTGCCACTCTCTTAGTTTATTAGGGGTTTTCCCCTTTTTAAACCGTGAGGAGTAAAGCGTCCTTTTTACTTTTACCTTTCCTAAAATAACATTAATCAAAACTGAATATATTATCCTTACATACCTATCTTGCAAGTTCAACTATTGGAAGATGTTTAGGTAGTTTTTCCTTTGGTTACCTATAAAGGGGTAAAGGGAGGGGTGAGTTCGACAACTCAATGAATGGGTGTTGGGAGAGAGTATACAAAACATATTTAATTGGAGTGTACCAGAATCCTTATTTCTTTCAAAATATTTGTTTCCTTTCATTTCTGGTTATTCAAAACCATTTCCTCATTATTCACAATCAATGTGTTTAACAATCATCACACACCCTTAGTCATGAAGAGATCACACATTCGTAGGACAGCCCATCCATTACACCCACTTGTGGCGTCGGAGCGACTTTATCGACCACCTAGATAAAAGCCCATTCACTTTCACCCTAGGAATGAGTGGATGCTCATGACATTCAAACCTCAAACACAAAATCAACTCTATGTCCATATGAGGACAGAGACCTCATCCTGACCCCACCCCAATCTCATGCGCATGAAGCTACATCGAGCTTCCCTGACTGCTGGCACGACAAATTGCCTTTATCTCCACCAAGTCGTCTAGTAGCCCCTAGGACGCATTACTACCCCTCTTGGACGTCTTAATGGTCCCGAACCTCAAGTGCATGCATAAACAAAGTTTTCCATAAAGCCATTTATCTTTAGTGCCACTAGTCCAACGACCCCGACCCTTAACTCAACCTGCAGATGTTTGTCTAGACCGGTCAGTCAACATGGTCCTGTCGTACTGCTGCCAATCCATCGAGTATGTCGGTACTGTCTTGGTACCATGGCCAAATCATATGACTCATTCATTAAGAATTTTCATTGCTTAACATTATGTTTGTTTACGAGCTCCTGCTTATGCCAACTAGCCTTGGGCGTACTGTACGTGATTTTCCAAAACCGGGCATTTTAGCCCCCAAGTTCCAAAACTGAGGCCTCTGGCCTATCCGAGCTATTCCAGCTCTCATTAAGAAGGTCTCCCAAAAGTTTTAAGCATTGGCACATAATTAGGGAAGAACACTTCTAACAAAATAACTTTTCAACTCGTCCATCACACCAATCGGGTGTGATGACATCTCCACTTATAGTTGGTAAGCGGGTTTTCTACTTCCTTCCACGAAGTTCATCATACCAACCGAGTATAATCTACTTACAATCGATAAGTAGTTTTTCCGCATATTTCTCAAATCACTCCAACTAGGTGTGATGTTAAAATTCCACATAGTAATGGTTTTTCATTTCCGAGGTACTCATCATCCCAACCGGACATGATGTGAATAATCCCACTCACCCGTTAATCAGGACGTGTTCGTCCTTGGTCGATTTTCCAAGTTGACGCGAGCTTCTCTTACTAGCATTCTGGTCCTTCATGCTCCTACACGATTTGGACGTCCTTTTTTATTAACATTTGGCATAATTGTCTTCATTCCTCACGTATGAACAATATGTCTAAACTTTTCAATTATTTGCATTTAGGTACCTAAAGTTCTTTTTCCTTGACTTTAGGTCCCTAATGCTAACTTTTCCCCAAATTGAGTCTTGAAACTTCTAAAATTCACTTTTGGGTCCTCAATTTATTCAAAATCGCTTAAGGGGTTCAAGTTTCCCAAATTTCCAATTTGGTCCCCAAATTTTAAAAAATTACCATTTTGCCCCTACTTTACAAAAATGGAAATTTGACACCAAAAATTTCAAAAATTGACTAATTGGTCATTCAACATCTTTTTCATGGCCAATTAGCCCTCAATTTTGGGAAATTGCAATTTGGTCCCTCAATTTTACAAAATTCCTAAATTTCCCCAATTTTCCCCTTTCACACTAGCCGAATTTGATTAGGGCGGTGGTCCGAGCTTTCTATTAGGGCAAGTAGCTCTTGTCCTGAGGATCCTCTTAGAATCAAGAATTGCAACAATTCATGTCGAATTGAGTGAACCTTTGTTCAGTGAAGTTTCGTCGTTTCTCTCTCTAACGTTGATCGGAATTTACAGAGTGGAGCCAAATTGGCTTACCTTTCAGCTCTAATTCGGTTGTATGAGGGTTGTGGAAGTGTTGGGAGAGCTTGGTTTAGCCTGAGGAGGGCTCAATTTGGTTGTTTTCAGCTCGGCCGAAATAAGGCAGCTTCGGTCTGCTAGAGCTGCTTCACTATTTGATTACGCCGGCGCTTCTCCAGCGATCCTCGGATCAAATGGTGACCACCATCGGGTAGTTGACTTCCCCCGAGTCTAAGGAACCCAACCTCGCCTCATTTGGCTCAGAAAAATGCCCAAGTTAGAGCTATGGTTCGAGCTTCACGAGAAATTGGAGCAGTAGAGAGAGAGAAGAGTTTTCAGGTATGAGGAGGATGAATGAGGAGGAGCTCCTTATATAGGGAGCTCGGGGACTCCTTGGTCATTTGATTGGCACCTTTATGACAATCATTCATGGCCTGAAATGCCCTGAATGGAGACTTTTCATCTTCACCGGCGCTGCTCACTTTTCTAGCGAGTGAACAGTGTTGTCATCTGAAGGATGAAGACGACACTGTTCGGAACCGGACCAGACCGGTCCATACTGGATTCAATGCTTAAACCAGTCGGTTTAGGATCGATTCGACCAAATTTTTCAAAATTAAAATTTTCTAAATTCATCTAAATTCATTTTCTATCTAATGGTGGCTTCAATTCTCCAATTTGAATATTTTAAGCCACTTAGAAAAATAAATTTAGAAACTAGTTCAATAGTAGTTCAAATCGGTTCAATACTGTTCATGTCCGATTCACTGGAACCGGATTGGTTTTCTCTTCCAATTCATCTCAAAGTCCTTTTCCATGACTTTTGTGACTCTTTAGGTCACTCGGGATTTGTTAATTTTCTGATTTACCCATTCTCTATCGGTTACAGTTTATGAACAAACTCGGTTTTCTCTTTGAAAATGACCGGTTCTTTTCCCATATTTTTTTATTATCAAAGGACAGGATTTACAAATGGCCCTAGCCCTCAACTCGACCTACAGCTATTTGTCTAGACCGGTCCATCGACCTGGCCCTGACACACTGCCGCCAGTCCATCTAGCATGTCAGTTCTATCTTGGTACCATGGCGAAGTCACACATTCCATTCATTTAAAATTTTCATGGCATAAATAGATCATGTTTGTTTACAAGCTCCTACTCCTGCCAACTAGCCTTGGGCCCACTATATGTGATTTTCCAAAATTGAGCATTTTATCCCTCAAGTTCCAAAAGAGAGGTCTCTAGCCTATCTGAGTTGTTCTAGCTCTCATTAAGAATGTTTCCCAAAATTTTTAAGGATTAGCACATAGTAAAAGGAGAACACTTCTGTCAAAATAAACTTTCCATCCATCACACCCTCACCCTGTGATGACATCTCTGCTTATAACCGGTAAACGGGTTTTCTACTTCCTTCCAGGAAGTCTATCATACCAACCAGGTATGATCTCTTTACTTACAACCGTTAAGTAGTTTTTCCGCATATTTCTCACATCACTCCAAATGAGTGTGATGTTAAAATTCCACATAGAAGAGGTTTTTCATTTCTGAAGTGCTCATCATCCCAACTGAGTATAATGTGAATAAACTCACTCACCCATTAACCGTGATGTGTTTGTCCTCGGTATATTTTACACAAGTCGACGCGAGCTTCTCTTACTGGCGTTCCATTCCTTCGTGCTCCTAAACGATTTGCACAACTTTATCTATTAATACTTGGCATAACAACTTTCGTTCCTCATATATGAATGGCTAAACTAAAAATTTCCAATTTATTGCACTTAGGTCCCTAAAGTTCATTTTCCTTGACTTTAGGTCCCTAATGCAAACTTTTCCCCAAATTGAATCCCGAAACTTCCAAAATTCACTTTGGGTCCTCAATTTACTGAAAATTATTTAAGGGGCTCAAGTTTTTCATATTTCCATTTTGGTCCCTAACTTTTCAAAAATTACCATTTTGCCACTACTTTACAAAAATGGCAATTTGACCCTAATTAATTCTAAAAATTGACCAATTGGTCCTCCAATATCCTTTTCATGGCTAATTGGCCCTCAATTTTGGAAAATTTACAATTTAGTCCCTCAATTTTATGAAATCCCCAAATTTCCCCCCTTTTAAACTGGCCGAATTTCATTTTCATCAAATTGACCATTCAATTAGATTTATTTGCTCCAATTTATGGTATGGATCAATTCCTACACTTCCATATGATTCAATTGAGCTTTGAAACACGTCATTTAGGTCTAAATTGAGCTCAAACGGAGTTTTGCTGAAAAACTGAACGTATAGAGAGAAAGCTTTGAAAGCTTACTGTTAGAGGTGCGGTGGTCCGATCTCTCTATCAGGGAAGATAGCTCTCTTTTTTAGGTATCTTCTATGATCAAGAATTCCTACAATTGACCTTGAATTGAGTGAGAATTTCATAAGTGAAATTCTATAGTTTCTCTCTCTAACCCCGACCTGCAACGATTGAATAGGGCCGAATTGGCTTACCTTTCAGCTCAGTTGAGGTCGTCTAAGGGCTGTGGGATGTTGGGAGAGCTTGGTTTAGCCCGAGGAAGGCTTAATTCGACTGTTTTCAGCTCGACCAAAATAGGGCAGCTTCGGTTCGTCGGAGCTGTTTCATTGTTTGATTACGTCAGTGCTTCTCCGGCAATCCTCGGACTGAATGGAGATTTCTATTAGATAGTTGACTTCTCTCAGAGTCTAAAGAACCTGACCTCGCCTTCTGAGGTTGAGAAAAATGCCCGAGTTGGAGCTCTGGTTCGAGCTTCACCAGAAATTGGAGCAGTTGAGAGATAGTGGAGTTTTCAGGTGTGAGAATAATGAATGGAGATGAGCCATTTATATAGAGAGCTCAAGGACTCTCTAACCATCTATTTGGCACCTTTATGGTGCTCATTCATGGCCTGAAATGCCCTAAATGGAGACTTTTCACCTTTATCGGTGCTGTTCATTTTTTTGGCGAGTGAACAGTGCTGTCATCTGAAGGAAAAAGACGACACTGTTCTGAACTGGACTGTACTGGCCCGAACCGGGTTCAATGCTTAAACCGATCAGTTCAAGCCAGATTCAACCAAGTTTTTCAAAACTAAATTTTTTTAAATTCATTCTCTATCCAATGGTGGCTTCAATTTCCCAATTTGAATATTTTAAGCCACCTAGAAAAATGAATTTAGCAACTGGTTCAATGTTGGTTCAAATCGGTTCAATCCAATTCATGTCCTATTGGTAACTGCCCCCGCTACTCATATTTTCAGGCATGCATTACAATCACATATCGAAGTATTTTTGTTCATGAGTTTCGGTATGCTATCTAACCGACCCACTACTCATGTTCTTATTTATTGAGTAGTTGATCATTATTTTTTTTATTTACTTAATTGATAAGCATAGAGCCTAGTTCCCCTTTTTCCTTTTAAGAAACTTCTTGGCATATTAGCCTTATTTGGAAATTCATCCGCGGAACATGGTTTCGATTTTTTTTCTTATGTTATCATGATCACCAGTCTCATTTATAGTTTAGCATGCACTTTTTATATCTCTATTTATGTTTAGTGAAGCCCTATCATGCTCTCTATATTTTATAGCTTTTAATATAAAATGTGTAAAGCATTATAATCGGTCCAATAGTATGTGTCGTCTATAAACTCACTCACCTCTTTTTCCGAGACTTATTTGTCCCACAAAATTTTCTGAATGTCTTTGGATAGATGTACTCATGCATCGCTTGGATGGAAATTTAACTACACAATTCAAATTACATGAAAAAGGTAAATTTTGGTTTAACAGTAACTATAGTTTCATCCCGTAAGTTTTCCAAAACTACAGTTTTATCTATTGGGTCAAGTTCACTCGACTCGTACGTCGATGAACATGATTTATCTAAGCCACCTTTCAAAGTTATATCCATATTTAGGTTTATTAGCCGAAATACCTAAATTCTTCAATATTCCTACTTGGATACTCAACTTTTTCAAAGTTACCTTTTAATCTCCAAATTTGGCAAAATTATCATTTTGCCCTTACTTATCCAAGCTCTCTCTCACTTTGACCCTAAACTTTCCAACTCTCTCGTTTGGGTTCTCAACTTTTCATTACACTTATTTGAATCTCTAAGTTCTCAAAAATTACTTATGTACCCTCAATATTCATGAATTTATACTTGGGTCCCTAAGATAGGCAAAATTACAATTTTGCCCCTTACTTGCAAAAATCACATTTTTGCCTCCTTTACTTTGAAAAACTCCACTTTTGCACTCCAAGTTTCAAAATAAACTATTTTAACCTATTTTGGACATAATTAGTTATTTTGCCCATTTTTAGGCAAAATTACGTGATCGCCCCTAATTTACTAAAAATTAGGATTTGGCCCCTAAATTTTTGAAAACAACTTTAAGTATCTCATTTATCCCAAAATCACTTCTTATGCCCCTTAGGTTATCATTGGGGACTATTTCCATAAGTTTTCTCCTTTTTGGAATTTGGTCTCCAAACTTTTCTGAAATTATATTTTAGTCATCAAACTTTAAATACTAACTAGATGCACTAGGAGTGTGTCTATTATAGCCGTGCGACGATTGTACTTTTAAGGAGGACTTAGGGGTACCTCACTTTCCTTTCTATTTTCATACCACTCAAAATGAGAATGTATAGTGCAAATGATACACGGAAAAGTTAATCATGGTCACATTAGTGAATCTCACTATTCACTTCATATAATATCAAATTTCAAGGGAAGATTTTATTTAAAATTCGTTAGCATATACTTGCTTTATTAGAAAATTTGAATATTATTAAATCGATTCTCATACTTAATTACTAAACTTGTATATTAAAGCAACCGTAGAAATTAATATTTTTACTCAGGTAATCATATAGGTACTTAATCTATTGATCTTGAATTCAACCCAATCTAGCGTGATGATGACCCATATATTTAGCCCCATCTATTTAGCCCCATCTATTTGTGTTCTACACCAAAAAAAAATCCACCATGGTAACTTGTTCACTAGACGAATAATTGAGCCATCTCGTGGACCATTTATGTTTATTAGTATTAGCTCATGCACATATGTGGTTATTTTAATCATTTTTTAAGGTTTTTGGTAACATAATTAATTTTATATTTAGTAAAATAGATAAATATTATATATATAATTAAAAAAAATTACTACTTATAAATTTATATATAAACTCAAATTCTTATTTATACATAATATTTTATAATATAATATTATAAATATACTCATTTTATATTAGAATAATTATATTACACTTTAATATAATTGTTGAGTAAATATTTAAGATTATTGGTGTAAGTATATTGAAATAATTTATTATATATTAAATAAAATAGATAAATATTATATATATATATATAAAGTTTAAATTATTTTAATACTTTTAAACTATACTTTTAAAGAAATATAATGCGCTTTATTGCAGTAACCTCAGCTTATCTTTTAATTGAGATGCCATATTCATACTCTAACCGAAAAAAATAAATTGCAGTGACATGGGGTTTTTTAGGTTCCAAATTGTTTGACCCACGACTCTGAAAACTAGGTAACTTTTTATTTGATTTAATACACTTCATTTTTTTACTCAAGACTTTTTTTAATATAATATTTTTTTAATTCAATTATTAATCAAGCATTTATCTATAAATTGAATTTATACTTAAATTGAGCTATTTTATACATTATTTTTTTTTTTTTCCAAAAATTAATTTTCTCACATTTATCCCTTTATCCTAGCTATCACGATCACCTTCATATGTGCTCCGGTCCACCGAGGAATCATAGCTCCCATCCAGCTTGCCCGACTCGATCAGCATTACCACAACTTCCCGCATAGTTGGGCGGTCCACCGGGGACATGCTCGTGCACAGGAGAGCGATCTTTAGGACCGTGATCATGTGAGTGACGGTTCTTTCATCCTGCATACCTAGCCGGTGATCGAGGATCCAGGGGGATAGCGAGTGCGGCTGAATGCTGCTTCTTACCCAGTTTACAAGATCCCCGCCCTGCTCAAGCGGTTGCACCGGCGTTTTTCCGGTCAGTAGCTCCAGTAGGACCACCCCATAGCTGTAAACGTCGCATTTCTCCGTGACCTTCATTGTGTATGCGTACTCTGCAGATTTTTTTCCCCCACAAGAATGGGAAGATTTTTAGACTTCTAGATATCATATGCGCTGTCAGGTAATGCATATTGGGCTTGGCAATGCAAGATACTCACCAGGGGCGATGTAGCCGTAAGAGCCGGCGATAGCAGACATCGATTTGGACTGCGGCAAGTCCATCAACTTAGCCAAGCCAAAATCCCCAACATGTGCCTCAAACATGTCGTCCAATAGAAGGTTGTTCGATTTTATGTCGCGATGGAAGATCTTAGGCTTGCAGTCATGGTGCAGATAGGCCAGTCCCTGGGCGGCTCCCACGGCAATGTTGAACCGCTTCTGCCAGTCAAGATCATAACAAGGTGATCCATGGAGGAGTTCCCCTAGGCTGCCCAGGGCCATGTACTCGTAAAGGAGAAGGCTCGAGTCCTGATGGTGGCAAAAGCCGTAGAGCTTCACTATGTTCCGATGCCGGATCTTGCCTAGAGTGAGAATCTCGGCATGGAAGCTGTTATCCGCACCGCCGTTTCCTATTCGGTTGGAAGCCAACTTCTTCACCGCAATCGTCAATCCGATTGGCAGCTCTGCTCGGTAAACTGTCCCGGAAGCTCCCCTCCCTATCACGTAGCTCTCCTGGAAATTATCGGTAGCATGGACCAGATCCTGGAATTTGAAGCCTTCCTTTGTAGAGAAGTAAATCTCCGAGATTGGGGAATTGTAGATGGGCTGTTCTTGCAATGGAGCGACCACCTCAACGGGTCCTCGCCTCATGAGGTACATGAACGCCATGATCGCGATGACTGAGATTGCCCCGATAGATGCTGCTGTTAAGGCGATGATCTTGCGGAATTGGGTCTTTCCCTGGAGGGTTGCTGAAGGCAAAGGGTCTGTATTGCAGGTACCAAGAGGACCACCACAGAGCCCTTTGTTGCCAAGGAAGCTGCTGATCGACATGCTATCTAGGCGAGATGGAGACGGGAGAGCACCCGAAAGGTGGTTGTAGGAGAAGTTGCAGATCTGCAAGCTCGATAATTTCTGGAATGAACCTGGGATTTGGCCAGTCAAGTTGTTGCTGTTGAGCAAGATGCATTCGAGCATCGTGAGTTTCCCAAGCTCCCGGGGGATCTCGCCGGACAGATGGTTGAAGCTAAGATTCAAGGAGATCTGAAGACCGGAAAGTGATCCGAATTCCTCTGATATTTTACCGGTGAAGTGGTTACCTCCCATCTGCAATTCCATCAGATGTGATAGCCTTCCAAGCTCGGCAGGGACGGTCCCAGTGAGTTGATTGTCAGAGAGCTTCAGGATCTCCAACTGGGGTAGGTTCCCTGCATCACCTGACAAGGGACCCACAAAGTTGTTCCGGCTTAGGTCGAGCCGTTGAAGCATCTTGCACCGGAAAATCTCCGGTGTAATCCGCCCGGATAGTGAGTTGGACGATATGTTGAAGGTCACTAGCTGGAAGAGGTTGCCGATCTCCCTGGGTAGCTCGGATGTGAAATAATTGTGCGATAGGTGGAGTCTCTGGAGAGCCTTGCAGGTCCCAATCTCTGGAGGAATCGGGCCACTGAACTTGTTCTGGTCCAACTCAACAGTCGAGAGGTTTACGAGCTTGCATAGGTCAGCAGGAAGACTCCCTTCAAGGGAGTTTCCTACTAACTGAAGCTGGATGAGATTCTTGCAGTTGACAATTCCCCTTGGGATAGGACCTGTGAGCCTATTGGAACCCAAATTCAGAAGAATCAAGTTCAACTTGCTGCAAAGATTTCTAGGTATCTTTCCTGTGAGAAAATTCTGTGATAGATTAATCACCCAGAGGGGGCTGTAGATCCCAAGATCCTGAGGAATGGTTCCGGTCAGCAAGTTGTCGAATAACTGCAGCATGGTCAGCTCTGGCAAGTACTGGAATCCGACAGGAATCGTGCCAGTAAGGTTGTTAATAGAGAGGTCAAGCCTGCTGAGGTCCTTGAGGTTGGTGAGTCCTTCTGGTATGGAGCCTGTCAAGTCATTCTGGAAAAGATACAGCAGCTCTAAGTCGGTGATGTTGGAAAGTTCCGGCAGTATCTCGCCCGTCAGGTAATTTTCCGAGAAGTCAATCTCCCTCGCGGATGACAGGTTCCCGATTTCCCTCGGAATGGAACCATTCAGTTGATTCCGGTAAATGTAGAGCCTCTTCAGGAATCTAATGCTGCCAATTTCCCTTGGAATGCTGCCAGAGAGAGTGTTCTCATATAGGGCGATGGTCTCCAGGTTGGTACAGTTACCGATCTCGCTAGGCAAGGATCCGGAAATCTGATTATCCCAGAGGATCAACATCGTCAATTTCTTGAGCTTGCCAAGCTCTTTCGGTATAACACCCGCTAACTTGTTCTGTGCAAGGCCGAGATACTCCAAGCTGTGACAGTCGCCAATCTCTGGTGGCAAGCTCCCTGAGATGAGGTTCTGGCCGGCACGAAAAGTCCTCAAGCTCTTCAAGTTCCCGAGCGACCGTGGGAGGGAGCCCGAGAGGCTGTTGGAGAAGGCAACCAAATCTAATAGAGCTGTCAAATTTCCAAGCTCCTCAGGAATCGGCCCAGCGAGCTTGTTGTTGCAGATGTTGAGCGTCTGCAGACTGCTAAGCCTGCCTAATTCGGCCGGTATGCGGCCTTCAAACTGGTTGTTGTTCAGCCCGAGAAACTCGAGATTCGAGCAGCTACCTATCACTGGTGGGAGATTGCCCGAGAGCTTGTTGAAGGAGACGTTGAGGTGGGTCAAACCAGTCAACAAACAGACGCTAGGTGAAAGGGGGCCAGAGAGATTGAGAGAGCTGATGTCGAGAGATGAAACTACGGGTGAGGTGCAATAATTTCCCATGGAGCATTTGACGCCTCTCCATGAACATGGAGTTGGGTCATTAGGATCCCAGCTGCTGAGATGGTCGAGGCTACCCGTCAAATTGCCTTTGATTTCCAACAGGTATTGTTTGTCAAGGTAAAATCCTAGAGACTGATCATCAAGAAACGACGGGGACACTAGAAGGCAGGAGTGCATTAGAATCATCAGCAAGTCCCAACGCCACCTCCCCATGATCTAAAAACACCTTCCCAATTGGAAAAGCTGAAGAATCCTGGTAAGATTGGAAGCTATGATTACGTACCAAATATCAGGTGCATAGACTTACTTCCTCCTGGAAATGTTGCCTTGAACTGGAAGGACTCTCAAGCATCCACAAACAACCTATCTCTTTCTTTCCATGCTGAAGATAAGATGACAAGTTTTATCTATGTGGGTCGTCGGGTCCTCGTGATTCTTTGACTATAGCCTAACTTTCGTTCTGGGTTAGTAGGAAGAGACACCATAAGTGTTACAAGAGAAATTAGAAGAGAGTTCGTCTGAAATTGGCATTGGCAAACAAGAAAGGCATCATGATTCTTGCTTGCCTCGTCAAATCTCACTCTTCCATCTGGCCAATGGCATCATGATTCTTTTTCCTACCAAATACTATATTTATAGTGGGTTTCAATAATGTGATATAAAAAAAGTCACCAACCTTTATATCCTTTTTTTAGTGCCCTTGAAAATAAAAGGAGGTGATGATGATGATGGTCGCATTTTTCTAATCATACTCCTCAATTTTTCAATATCTTGAATTAGGTTTTTTTCCTTGGTACTAACTCGAGATTTTGCCCTCCTGTGCACAAGTCTACTAGACATGAAATTTTGTTATAATTATATTAAAATTGTACGTAAATGTAAATATTAAAAATTAATTACATATAAAATAAAATAAAATAAATGTTACTAATTTATAAAAAAAAACTAAATTCTTATTAATTTAACAATTTAAACGTACAACTATTTCTCTACTGTGCAATCCAACTGAGAATATATGCACGTGAAGAAGCACTATGTAGTGGGAGTTGTACTCTTGGAAAAGTGAAAACGGAATAGAGATTAAATGGAGCTTCCTCCTACACAGCTAGCCTATCAAAATTCAGAGCTGGACCCGTTAATATTTCCTTTTTCGGGTTAATGCAGATCCCAACCAGCGGATCTTCTCTCTTTTTTTTACTCAGTTTTCTACCTCCTCAAGAAGTTAGGATCTCAAGAAGTTCACTCTATGATCTACCTATATCTCCTAATGAAGAATGAATTCTCAGACCCACTTTGGCAAAAAGATTCCTCACATCAGGAGGATCTGGTCAAAGCCACTAAGTTTGGTAGAAAGCAAGCACTAATTTCTGCAGAAAAAAAAAGGCCCATCTACACCTTACCTACGACCCGAGACAGACAATATTATTCCTCTGATCCATGCCCTTATAATCATTCAGAAGGATTCTCCCTGAGTGGTGGAGGGTCCATGGATTTAAAGAAAGACCAGCAGCAGCAACAACATTTTCCCTCGTTTTACAACTGGGGATCCTCAATTTGCTTCCTGTTTATTAGCCAACAAAGGAAGGAATAAAATTTAAATCATTTGGGTTATCACATAATAGTTAATAATAAGTTACATATATTATACAGTGAATTGCCTATGTGGGAGTAAACAAGTGACTTAAAGGCATGCATTACACTGAGGCAGCTGTAATTTTGCTGTATCCAGACTCAAATAGGCAGCTGGGACACCTATAATTTTCAATTACTGGTAATCATTTCTTTATTTGGTGTCAAGACGGCATTTAGACTGATTGGTGACCATTGACTAAGGGAAAGAGCAGCAACTAACTTCCTCCCTTCCTTGTCCAAATGGTTACATGATTCAGTAGGAGGGAACGCCCTGAACTTTATGACTTCTTTTCTTCCATAAAACCCCATATTAATGTTGGGAGCGGTGAATAGTACACTCAACTTCTCATAGTTTTGTGATAATCTCAATTTATGCTAAAATAAACTTTCATTCTTGAGGCTACTTTTCTTAAATGAAAAAATTTGTATTTTTTTTAGTGTAAATTATGAATAACATAACAATAAAACAGTTTTAATTAAAACTATTTTGAACTGATGTGTAGGATTTAAATTGGCTCCAACAGAAGATACTTTCCAATCTCATTTGGGTTAAGTGTTTGGATTAAGTGATTTGGAATGGTGGATAAATTACTTATTTGATAAAAAAAATATTGAGATTTGGAGTAATTTAGAAGGGTGCAAAATCACCTACAAATCATTTTAAATTCTCTATTACACTAGTAAATAGTGGAGATATTTGTACTTAAATTACATTAATATTATATTTATATAATATAAATATATAATACAAATATTATAAATAAAAAATTATTATATAAAATATTTTAAATATAATTTAATTATATATAATAATTAATAAATTTATTTAATTTAATTAAAATAATAATTTTACATTTTTAATTTTTTTATTAATAATCTTTTATCTCACTTTAACTCAATTCAAATAACACATTATTAAAAAATTTTAAAATCTCTAAATCCATCACTTTATTTTCACTCCCACCACCTCACAGCTCCAAATCCCTCTATCTAAATATTAGTTAAAGGCTCTTTCTAATGCTTCTCTCTGCTGATTTTAGTTTGCAACTATGCAGATTTTTTCTTCACAATATTTTCACTCTAAATATATACAATCTCTTAGTACTATGAGGGTTTTTAATGTTTGTGAGATTTTTTGATGAAATTGGACATACATCCAATCTTCCATCCTTTATCAACAGAATTTTATTTTGTGCAATCCACTATAAGTTGTGTATTTCATTGTGCTCAATTCATTCATTCATGTGCTCTTGGACATGATACTTAGTTACTCTATTCTAATAGTCATTGTGGATTCTATGCGACAAGGTGTTCAGACCGTTCCTTCCCTTACTCTATTCCCCTTTCTTTTATGATTTATTTATCATTTTTATGTGCTAATCAGCACAAACTTGTTTGAGTGAAGAAAAAACAATTATTCGTTGCACCTGAAGAACTCCAGGAAGACGATCTCCAGACTCTTACTTGAGGATGCACTATTCCAACCACTTCCAGAAGGTGTACTCAAGAGAATGCTCTATTCCATTGTTCTTCACTGTAATTAATTAATCTTATTTTTTTGTATCCGGTCATACTCATTTTATATTTTTATATTTTTTAATTTTGTATTTTTACGCTTTTCCCAACCTTTCATATATATAAGTTTAAATACATGTGAATGCAATCAACTTTTAAGTAGTGATATATGCTAATTAGCCTCCTTAGCCTCCTCTCAACCAAGTTTCTTGAATATTAGTTCATAAAATTTAATTTAGATTACCTGCATAATTTTTTTCTAATATAGCAATATTTTACATCAATTTATTTTGATCTCCCATTAATTATTAAATTTTTAGCTAGTTTAACCAGAGTAAATTTAATTTTTTATAGTGTCAATACTGAGTTATCTGTTCTATAATATTTCGTTACTAAGTATTATCTGGTATATACTCTATCTCTTTAGTAGATAATTATTTTTTATACAAATATTAACTTCAAGTAGAAACAAATAAGGGAGAAGCATATTTCCTTTTCTCTTCGTTCCCTCCAAAATCACTATCCTTATATCCTAATAAATGCAAAAATAAAATTTTCTTATAAACCCAATCATATCATCCTTTCCATTTATATATCTAAAAATTATTTTAGCTGCCTACATATTTATTAGGATTTTTCATTATTCTATTAATTAGATTTACGGCATACATAATATAATATCACGGTGCATCAGGATAACAAATAATAAACTAACTACAATTTGCTTAAAATAAGTACTATTCCCTTTTAAGAAAATGCATGTATAACGTTAATTTCAAAAAAATAATGTAATTTTCCTAAATTTATTATTTCAAATGATCTCTTCATATAATTTTTAAACTAATTTAGTATTATATAATTATTACTGAAACTATTAAATCATCCACATTCATACTAATTATTAATATTTTTCCCAGTGGTAATTTTTGTTAATAATGTTTCTTCATACCAACATTTGATTAATTCTTCATAAATAAAGAAATTTTCAATACGACTAAGGAGGACGTTTCTTCCCGGAGGAAGAGGAAGAGCTGGAGGAGAGAAGAAAGGCCAGTGAGGGAGCGAAGAGAGAGCTCAAATCCAGCATTGGTGAGGCTTCGTAGGATATTCAAAATTCAACTTACTGTAAAATCATTGACAGACGGGGATTAAGAATCCTCACAGGGAGAGAATACAAAGGAGATGGGCTTTCCATTATGGATAGAGCCTCCCAAAAAAAGTTACTAATTTAAAAGTTGATGGACTTTCCATTATGGATACGTAGGCCCGATATCGGGCCCATAAGTATGACAATCTGAAATGGTGCAGGCCGCATTGAAATTGAAAAGCGCCAGCAGCTCAAATTGCCATTTACTGCATAGGCCTATCTAGTGCTGGATCTGAATCACCAACAAGGATTAGTAGATTAACCCGATTGAACACTACCCACGTACTACGGATATCATGCTGATGTGGCGTCACGTCGTTGGTCCACGGAAGATCCTCAGCCTAGTTTAAGCTAATTGGAAATCTTCTGCCGCCTGCCAGGACAAGGGAAAGAAAATACCTCATCTGCCTCTATAGTGGTTTTGTGACTGTGAGCTCTGAACAGATACAGATTTGCTACCACAGAATCTGTAATGGCTTCCTTAAACATGGCATCTGCAACTTCAAGCTTCTTGATGAGTTCAGGGGTCGGATCCACGGCCGCCAGCTCTTCCTCGAGGGGCTTGGTGTGCTTTCCCCGGGAGACCAACTCTCGGTCCGGGAGGCTGGTTGTCCGAGCTGCAGAGGAGGGGGCACCGCCGCCGCCCGCCGCCTCGGCCACCACCACCGCGGAAGGGGAGAAGCCCAAGGCCGCTCCCAAGCCCCCTCCGATCGGGCCCAAGAGGGGCACCAAGGTATCCAATTTGCACCTCCCTTTTTACATACACACACAGCTTGCGCAAGAAATTCTAGTATTGATAGTGTTAGCACGTAAAAAGCTTGAGATGTTTAATGAAAAAAAAAGTGGGTATTTATTGCTTGTGTGTATAGGTCAAGATCCTGAGGAAGGAGTCCTACTGGTACAAGGACGTGGGATCGGTGGTGACAGTGGATCAGGTATAAATATAGTACACTAACTTTACCGTGAAATCTGGACTCGTGCTAATGTAGTACAAGAACCTTGGATGATGACAGGACCCAAAGACGAGGTACCCAGTGGTGGTGAGATTCAACAAGGTGAACTACGCCAATGTGTCCACTAACAACTACGCTTTGGATGAGATTGAAGAGCTGTAATTGGGTGATGTTATCTTAATTGGCTGTAATTCACTTGCATCAGGAGCAGGATTTGTACAATATCTACCTCTTTTAAGTCCCATTGGATGTGTGATCCCATCTCCTCATCAAGTCCTCCCGTTTTTTTCATCGTGTGATTATGCATATGGTAGTATCTTTTGTCGGGTCACCTCACCAGTTTCCTATTTCTCAGAGCAATGCATTTCAGCTAGCAGTTATCTCAGAGTATCTTATAGATACCCTAATGAAAGGCTGGTCTAAACTGAGGCAGATACAGCACAAGAAGACACACTATTCAAACGCTTTGTGATGATGGTGTTTTTCTGATATTAAAAAATTGAATGAACACTAGCTAATAGGAATCATAGTAGCACAATTGAAAGGGGGTCACTGGCTCCTCTTCTCTCTCTTCTACTCTACGGCCATAATTTTGCTAGGGCTTTTCAAACCTTGTTGAAACGAACTAGAGCTGGAAATGGCCTATGGTAATATAATAGTTTGGGATGTTGCCAAGTCCCCCAAGTACTCTTGCATAATATGAGAATGTAATAATACATTTTATAAAATAGATAATTTACTGTTTATAATTAATAATTTTTAAATAAATATAGTTGGATCACTTATATTTATACAATATTTTCTTAAATTATATAATAGATAATGTATTCGTACTTATACCCTATTGATACTGAAAATATAAAAAAATACCGCATTTTTTCCATCAAATACTTAAGTAATAATAAGTAGTTTGTAAATATAAATTTAAAATTTACTAAAATTGTACTTAGTAAATATATAAATATTTGTTGATAATATAATATAATATAAAATAAAATAAATAAGTATTATTAATTTATAAAATAAAAAATATTATGCTAATTATAATTAATAAATTTTAAATAAATATAATTGTAATAAATTATTTGTACACGATAAATTTGGACAGTTCACTCTAGATAATTCAAAAATGGTTGGTAAGATAAATTGATTATCAATTACCTGGTATTTATTGTTGTACTTTTGAGTACAACAATAAAAAATAAGTTTATATTTATTGAGAGAATAAATTTTATAGGGAGTAAAATAAAAATGATATAAATTTGTAAGATTAAAATAATTTTATTCCTAATAAATCATTTTTTTAAATGAACATTATTCTAATACATTATTACTCTATAATTATTTTTTACGTGATAAATAAATTAACACAATGTCCATCCATAATAATTTCTCATATTATAAATATTTATAATACTTAGAAAAATATAAATTTATTAGTGAGTAGTAAATATAATGTAATACACTATCCTTTCTATAATCATTTCCCAGAATAATTATAAGAGAAAATGCATTAAGAAACATAAAATGCATTAAGAAATGATGTGAAATTCTACATTATATTTTTTTTATCAAGGAATTTAGAGATTGAAGGTAATATCGAACTTGACCCTTAACCTGGTGACACGTTAAGCCATGGATATGCCTTTTCTCCCTTAATATTTTGCAGAAGAATCGTTCAGTGTGTTCTTCTTTTTGCTAAGTTGATCGGTACAAAACAAGAAATCGCACGAAAGAGTACACTGACTGTCGTAACTTCCTCCGGACTGTATCTGAGAATCATACTCGATTCTGAGAGAGAACCATTAGAATGTCGGTAAGTTGGATCTACTTTCTGCCATTCACAAAGTCCCGTGAACCTGCTCATCCATGCAAACTCTTGTGTGCGTTCCTCCTCCTCCTCATCATCATCATCGCTAGCATCCCGTTTTCAGCTGGCGAGATCAAGGACATCCGGATCGCCGATGATCCCCGGCACATGATCCTCTTCGAGAGGTTTGGATTCGGTCCAGATGGTCGGGTCGTCGTCTACATCGAGAACGTCTCGTATAAATCAAACCGCCGGCACCCTAGTTCCCCTCTCGATCCATCTCAAATGGGCTTCTTCCTAGTCCGAGACAGTTTGTTCCCTCGGATTATCCGAGATCACGATCATCTGTGTGCCCTATCGAGCAACTATGTGATGCAGGTTTTCCGGTTCAGCGACCTTTCCATTGGCTCAACCTACAATGGCACGGTTGCTATATCCGATCCGGATGAATACATTCTCGTCTTTGGGAACTGCCTCCCGGAATATAAGGTGTCGATGACAGTCCATACCGAGATGTACAACCTGCAGCATTACGGCATCGACAGGAACTTCCTGCCTATGGGGCAAACCCCATTGCCGTTGATGTACTTCTTAATCTTCGTTACCTACTGCGGACTCTTCATCACATGGCTGTTTGTATGTCTCAACAATAGGCCAGTTGTGGATAAGATCCACTTGTTGATGGGTGCTCTGCTGATCCTCAAGGCGCTCAAATCGTTCTGCGCATCCGAGGACCTAGCCTACATGGCGAGGACCGGCACGCACCACGGATGGGACGTCGCGTTCTACGTGTTCGGGTTCTTAAAGGGCACGATGATGTTCGTCGTGATAGCCCTAATAGGCTCGGGGTGGTCGGTCCTCCGGCCGTTCCTCCAGGACCGGGAGAAGAAGGTCCTGATGGCGATAATACCCCTGCAAGTCCTCGAGAATGTGGCATACATCGCCGTGGAGGAGGCCGGCCCGGCCGTGAGGAACCCGACGTGGTGGAACTTTGTGTTCCTCTTCATCGACCTCACGTGCTGCTTCGCGGTCGTATTCCCTGTCGTTTGGTCGATAAGGGCCCTCAGGGAATCGGGAGGAGACCGGAAGGCCTGCCGGAGCCTGGACAAGCTCAGCCTCTTTAAGAAATTCTATATGGTGGTCATAGGATACTTGTACTTCACTAGGGTTGTGGTATTGGCTCTTGGGTCTCTGCTGGGCTACAGGTTCGAATGGCTCATGGCCTTGATCGCCGAGGGCGCGAGTCTCGGATTCTACGGGTTCGTGTTCTGGAACTTTCAGCCGGTCGAGAAGAGCCCTTACCTGATGATCAACGGAGAATCTGACGACACCAAGATCGAGATCTCCCCCATATACACGCTCGATGGGGAATATGATGACGACCACGATGAAGAATGACAGAACATAGTTGGATAAAGGATCATTCCCTTATTTGAATGTTGTTGTGAAGCATCTGCATCACTAGCTGCAGTATGGCCATAAGTAGACCACCATCACTACGACAGACAGGCTCGGCTGATGCAAAGTGGACACTCATGCCTTCCATGGTCCTCTCTCTCTCTCTCTCAGTGGGGGAGTTCTCCACATGGACACTTCAAAGTCATGCTTGAAGCCTAAGATTCCATGATGTTTGCCTATTAACAAGGCATGTTTGACTACCATTTCTTTTTCTTTTCTTTTCCTTTTGATACTGCTCTGGTTTGGCACGAGGCCGTAACAAGACATTCAAATGATTTGTACTAATACTAATGCAGTATTTGTACTCACTTCGAGCAATCAATCCTCGGTGCTGATTATCGCGAAAGACCTTTTAAGTCCACCTTCAGAATAACCGGATGACATGTGATGATAGTAAGTTACAAAATTAATATTTGATGAGAATATAATTTTAAATTGGATAAAATTGAGAAATATTATGAGTTTATAAGATAGTAAAAATTTTATTAACTTATAATTAATAACTTTTAAATAGATATGAACATAGCTACTTATTGGTTAATAATAGTTTTCACATGGTATTAGAGCTATTGGGTTCGTACCCGTACCCAACAAAATCATACTTATGGTCTGCCCAAGTATGGAGAAAAAATAATTTAACTCGAGGCAATTGTTTTCCTTAGTCCGAAACCATAAGAATAATACCTAGATTATAAACAGCTATTAAGAGTGAATTTAAAATTACACGTCTCAAGTGTATACACATAACACGTGTGAATGTCGAAAATATTATCTCAAATTATATAAAATAGATAATTGTTAATGAATTTATAAAGTTGAAAATATTATACTATTTACAAATAATAACTTTTAAATAAATATGTGTCAAAACTATTATAAGTGTACAATAGCTTCCCACAATATTTATAATAAAAAGATTATACTATTTTTATAATTTGTCTATAAACCATAACATTTACTAGATCAATAAAAAACTATACTAAAATTATCTTATATCTATAAGTTTTAATGGTATTAGAGCAACATTCTTGATGGAACTTGTACCCTCCTTATTCTTACTAACTAAAGAAGTGAACCTCCTCCATTCTTCCTTTCTAGTAACACCATCCCTCTATTTCGTCTATATGTCATTTTCATCATCAATATTATGTTCTCACCATTCTCAAAGTGATTCATCTAGATGAGAATTGATGCTTATCTTGCTATTAGAACCCAAACTCATCAGCAATAGAAGGTTGGACTAATTCTACTTGAGAAATTGACACAAAGTTTGAAAAAGGTTTTGTTTCTTATTCAGTGAGTTTCTATTCTACACATCACATCATGTCCATCAAAGTTATGAATACTAGGTTGAATTGAATTGAACAAGGATAAACTGATTTAAATATTTATTTTTATAGGTGATTTAGAAATGTCAATTTAAAAAATTAAATTCATAACTATTTAGAAAATGAATTTAGATAAATTTATAAATTTTTAATTTTTAGAAAATTGGTCGAATCGGACCTGAATCGACCAATTTTTTATTTTGGGTCATCGAACCCGGTCCAACCGAACCGGTCAACGGTCTAGCCGATCAATGGACCGCTTGCCAGGTCAGTACCTAGTTAGCACATGACACATGGTGAAGTGTGCTCAATTAGCCGCTTAGTGAGTGTTTGAAAACGCTGACCAATCAGAGCATAACACGTATTATCATGTCCCGACCTGGTTTGGGGTCGGGACCCTGTGATCAACCTTTCCTTGAACCATCTTGGTACTCCTACCATGATGATTTAAGGAAGGTAAAGCCGTATCAACACATGTTTTCCATAACAAGTTAAAATAATTGGGTTTTATAGTATGAGACTTAACTTAAGAGTTCGAGCCTTCGCTTGTACTTCAGTTATACCTGACTCGATATCACTTTTAGGAAAGCCTTAGTTCGAGCCTTAGTTTGATATAATAATATGGGACTTAACTTGAGTTGTTTACTCATTCCCCTCGCTTATACTTCAATTATAACTTTGATGTAATTGGGTTTTTAGTTTTCCTGAAAGAGGTGAAATGAGGGGAATGAGTAAATAACTCAGTGAGGGAAAATTTTCCTACAATAAACGATTATATCAAATTTATTTCTTTCCCTTTCTCCATGACCCACACAGATTTCATACATCAACCGCCCTTTTTATCATAAAAGGGGTCACACAATCGTAGAACAACCCCCGACTATTTCACTTATGGACCAGAGCGCCTTTATCGTCCACCCTAATAAAGGTACGTGACCTCTACCCTGAGTTTGAGTGGACATTAGTTGTCCGACTCTCAAACCCTAGCCATACTTCGTATCCGCAATGTGTGACGAGACCTCTTCCCCCTCCAATCTCGGTCTCAGTGCGCATAAAGCTCCCAGAGCTTCTTGACATATTGGATGACAAACCGCCCTTATGCTCCTTAGGACGTCCAGTAGCCCTTAGAACCATCACTACCCCATATTGGGCCTCGATGGTTCCACATCTCATGCAAGCACAATCAAAGTCTTATTAATTAAAGCCATTATCTTTGGCCTACGGGCCCCACGGGTCTGTTGACTTAGCTTCAACCCCTTGCTCACCAGCCCAACGAGTTCGACGACCCGACTTCGACTTAAGAGCTGTTTGGTCTAACAAGCCCAACATCCCGACCTTGGCTTGGTAGGTATCACACACAATTATCCATTATAGAAATTTTAATGGCCCATTACTTGCTAGATTTCAACGGGACTGTACCCGTGCCCATCGGCTTTAGGCCCATGTGCATCATCTAGCCGACCACTGGAATTAGCTCCCAAATCGTTTAAGCAGAGTCATCTAGTTAAGGGATGCTAATTCCAAGAAAACAATTTTCAATTTTAAGAGCATAGCTATTGTACCAATCGATACCGATGCTAGAAATTTCCACTCACCCGGTAGTCGCGACACGTTCATCCCACTAGGTTCCGATTCATGGCATGCTCCTCAGCGTAAGTCCTCAACCTTCAATTATTCAAAAATTGACATCCAGCCCTAACTTTTCTAAAAATTCCCAATTGGCCCCATGTCATCTCAAGTTGTCATGCCCCGACTCGGTTTGGTCAGATCCCTCTTAGCAACCCACCACTCCCTTTGGTTCATGAAGGGTTTTGCCCTTTTCTAAACTGCAAGAAATAAGGTGTTCTTTTTTCTGTCTTTCCTGGAATAACATTATATAAAACTGAAAATCTTTTAAACAAACATACTTGTCTTTACATTTCTCATATAGGGAGGTTTTTAAGTTTGATTTTCCCTTGGTTACTTGAAAGGGGTAAAATAGAGGGGGTGAGTTCTACAACTCAGTGAGTATGTGTTGGGAGTGAGTTTTCAAAAAAGGCTTAGTTTATCCAAACCACACCAATGTTATCATTTACTTTAAAAAGGATTTATTGCTAAATTTTGGTTTTCAAAATCTTTACCCTGTCAAGGGTAACATTTTCTTTTAAAAGGGGTTTTTCTCAAATTTAATTTCCTTTCCAAAATATTTTCCAAAGTTTACCATTCCTTTTCCAAGGATTCTCAAGTCTCTGAAACCTTTTTTCCATTTCCATATCAGGTGTGTTTAGCTTTCTTAAACTATCCCCTTGCCTTGGGAGGTGTTTAACAAACAAACACATGCCCTTCATCAGGAAGGGTGCACACATTCACGAGATGCAGTTATGCCGACTGCATCCACTTGTGGACCAAAGTGTCTTTACCATCCACCCTGATAGAAGTCCTTAACTTCTACCTGTAGTCTAAGTGAACATCTCATATATTCAAACCTCAGACCCAAAAATACTTCATGTCTATATAAGGACGGAGACCTCATCCCAACCCCACCCGGTCTCATGCGAATGAAGCTACGTCGAGCTTCCTTGACTGCTGGCATGACAAACTGCCCTTATCTCCACCATGTCATCTAGTAGCCATTAGGATGCATCACTACCACTCTTGGGCGTTTTAATGGTCTCGAACCTCAAGTGCATGCATACACAATAGTTTTTCCACAAAACCATTTATCTTTGGTGCCACTAGTCCAACAACTCCGACCCTTAACTCAACCTGCAACTGTTTGTCTAGGTCGATACTAGAACTACCCGAAACTAAGGTACTTAGGGAGTTATTAGAAATTCTCACTAGAGTTAGTCGGAGGGGTGGTCACAGCTTATGCGTTTTGTAGCCAACTTCCAAGGGAAACTTTTGTGGTGGTGGTCAGCCAAGTGGTCGGTGGAGTTGGGAGAATTTGGTCATTGACTGGCTACGATCGGACAACCCAATAGACCCACTGATGGAAATTGACTCATGGTGGTTGATTTTCCCCTTGTCGGAGGCCGACCCTTGCCATGGAGAGGTAGAGGGGAGGCAGCCAATCATTTTGGCACTAGTGTCAGTCAGAGTCGGGAGCCAACCATAGTACTTAAGAGGAGTCACTTAGCAACATTTTGATACCAAGATCACTCCATTTGGTGGTGGGGTGAGGGAGAATTTTGGGGAGGAACAATCAGGTTTCGGGAGAGAGTATGAGATCGAGTTTTTGAAATTTTTAGATTAAATTTGATATGATCGAGTGATGAAAAAGCAATTAACTTCACATGTAAGCCGCTCAGGGAGTTTTCATTGCAATGTCAGGTTTGATTGCATGAAATTAGATGAAAAAAATGGGCCAATTAGATGTGTTTCCATAACTTTTTATCTGTAGAAACTGATTGGAGTAGGTAGAGGGAATTCAGGTTGTATGGCCACTAGTCAGGTCGTGTTGTGTGTCCAAATTCGGGTTGAATCCGACCTGACTTGGTCCCCCTTCATTTTATCCAAAAATCCAAATTAACTTATTGTCCTATTTGGTCCCCTTAGTAATTTAATTCGAAATCTCAGCCTCGTTCGGGTGAAACCAATTTTTTCCAAGACTATCGGTTTTTGTGCTTAGGAATTTGAACTCTAATTCGATCGGATCCCTATTCACAACATCGGGTTCCCTTTCTCACTTCCAACATTGGGTTATGGTCTAGTTTAACTTTTAAATCACAACTCGAGTTTCCTTCCCCGCTTGAGGTTCCATTCTCGGTTTAGATTTGCATCTTTAGTTTGGGGTTCCATTCCTGGTTTCAATTTTCATTCTTTATTTAGGATTTCAATCCTGGTTTAACCATAGTTTTCCAATCTGGTTCGACTCTTGGACCCATTCTAGTGTTCTATTATTGGTTCTCTTTCTTAGTTTTTAGTTTAAGTGGCTTAAATTTAGTTTTCAAAAATTTGGTGTTAAATTATCTAAGTCGGACCAATGATGGCATTTCACATCTCTCTCATTCGAGAAGAACTTGCACTAACTGTTTATTGTCCACCTAGATATGGTCCATTCCCCCTCGTCCTGAAGATCCGACTAGATGCACTAAGAGTGTGTCTCTGTTGTAGCAGTGCGACGATTGTACTTCCAAGGAGGACTTAGTGGTTCCTCACTTTCCTTTCTATTTCCATACCACTCAGAATGACAATGTATAGTGCGAATGATACGCTCACATAGA
The DNA here is from genome assembly GCA_030064425.1 of Trapa bicornis. NCBI lineage: Eukaryota > Viridiplantae > Streptophyta > Magnoliopsida > Myrtales > Lythraceae > Trapa > Trapa bicornis. Next base: position 11,446,240 of record CM057741.1, on the reverse strand, counting down.
TAATATTAATCATGGTGGTCAGATCAGTGAATCGCATTATACATTCCATACAATATCAAATTTCAAGGGAAAATTTTATCTAAAATTTTATCTCGGATTGATTGGAGTTTGCTATCAGATAGCTGTCTTCTCCCCGGTTCTAAAGAGCTCGACATTTGTTCAAGTCGAAGCTCTCGTTTGAGCTTTACTGGGAAATGGAGCAGTAGAGAGAGAGAGAGAGAGAAGTGTTCAGGTGTGAGGAGAATGAAATGGGGATGACCTCTTTATATAGTCGTAAAACCCGTGTATTAAATAGGCGAGATTCATTACTGGTATTAATATGGCCATAAATTTTTGGTATTAATTCCAATAATTTAATTTCGGTATTAATTCTAATAAATTGAATTTCAGTATTAATTTCAATAATTTAATTTTGATATTTAATTATTTGTATTAATTCCAATAATTTAATTTATGATAAGGCGTACATACAAATTTTTGACCGAAATTTCGGGTTACAAAAAAATCCATACTTCCCAAGAGGTCACCCATCCTCACTTTACTCTCAGGTAAGCACACTTAACTTTAAAATTTTTATGGAATCTAGTTCACCTGAACCACTTTGGTTTTTGTTTTCTAATTTGTCTTAAGTTTCTTTTCCAAGGTTTAATGAACCCTTTGGATCACCCAAGAGTTGTAAATTCCCAACTTGCCCGTTCAGAAATAATCGGGTTTGTGAACCGGTTCTGAATCCTCACTTGGTTTGACTGGTTCTTTTCCTGGTTTTCCTTAGCTCAAAAGGGCGGGTTTTACACACCCAGTAGGGGAAGGGAGGCACCCACCCAAATTCCAGCCCAAGTCTACAACCTAACCCAAGACAAAGCCCGGAAGGACCCCAATGTAGTGGCAGGTACGTCCCAACCTTCCCTTTGAATTGAGTCTGTCATTTTGAGTCATGTAGTGCCCTTTTCCGATTTAATAAAATGCATTCCCTCAAAGATTCTATTAAATCTCCCCCAAGTTTTGTATAAAGGTTTGAGAAAGAGATACACACCCTCTTCGATTCAGGGGTGGAGCGATCCTTTATCAAAGAGACCTTAGTCCCAGATAACCCTAAGAAACTCTCACCTCTCACACCACCCCTCAACATCCTTATGCCACTAGGAGAGGCACGAACTCCTTAAGGCATGCAAAATACATATAGGAGGAATAACCTTAGAAGCCAACTTGATTCCCCTTCCCCTAAGGGAAGTAGAGGTCATCCTGGGAATGGACTAACAGTGTCATGCCCCAACCTAGTTTGGTTGGATACCCGTGAGCAACCCACCACTCTCCCGGTTTATAAAATATTTTTCCCTTCTCTAAACTACGAGGAGAAAGGTGTCTTTTTCACTTGTATCTTTCCTAGAATAACATTAATCAAAACTAAATATAAATTTTACATACTTGTCTTAAGGTTCAGCTACAGACAAATCTTTAAGTTTGGTTTCCCTTAGTTTCCTGAAAATGGGTAAAGGGAGGGGGTGAGTTCGACAACTCAATGAATGTGTGTTGGGTTCGAGTTTTCACAAAAAAACTTTAATCGGAGTGTGCCTAACACCTTATTTCCTTTAAAAACATTATTTCCTCAAGTTTTGGTTTTCAAAACTATTATCCAAGGTTTACCAATTCTTTTCCAAGGATTCTCAAATTCTTTCCAAGGTTTTCAAACCTCTTTTTTTCCACATTAGTTGTGTTTCACAAACAACACACACCCTTCATCAAGAATGGTACACACACATTCGTGAGATGCAGTTACGCTGACTACACCCACATGTGGATCGAAGCATCTTTACCATCCACCCTGATAGAAGTCCCTGACTTTTACCTGAAGTCTGAGTGAACATCTCTGACGTCCTACCCTGAGACCCAAAATACTTCGTGTCCATATGAGGACAGAGACCTCATCTTGACCCCACCCCGGTCTCATGCACATGAAGCTACATCGAGCTTCCCTGACTATCGGTATGACAAACTACCCTTATCTCCACCATGTCGTCTAGTAGCCCCTACGACATATCACTACCCTCTTGGGCATCTTGATGGTCCCGTACCTCAAGTGCATGCATAAATAAAAGTTTTTCACAAAGCCATTTATCTTTGATGCCACTAGTCCAACGGCCCCAACCCTCAACTCAACTTGCAGCTGTTTGTCTAGACCAGTCCGTCGACCTGGTCTTGTCGCATTGCCGCCAATCCATCGAGTATGCCGATCCACTCTTGGTACCATGGTGAAATAAGATAATTTATTCATTTAGAATTTTCATGGCTTATCATCATGTTTTTTTACGAGCTCCTACTCGTGCCAATTGGCCTTGGGCCCATTGTATGTGATTTTTCAAAATGGGGCATTTTATCCCCCAAGTTCCAAAACTGAGGCCTCTGGCCTATCTGAGCTATTCCAGCTCTTGTCAAGAAGGTCTCCAAAAGTTTTAAGCATTGGCACACAGTTAGAGGAGAATATTTTTGACAAAATAATCTTTCCACTCATCACACCAGTTAGGTGTGATGGCATCTCCGCTTACAACCGGCAAGCGAGTTTTGTTCTTCCTTTTAGGAAGATTATCATACCAATCGGGTATGATCTACTTACAACCATTAATTAGTTTTTTCCACGTAGTTCTCACATCACTCCAACCATGTGTGATGTTAAAATTCCACATAGTAGTGGTTTTTCATTTCCAATGTGCTCATCATCCCAACCGGGTATCATGTGAATTAACCCACTCACTCGATATTACTAGTGTATTTCTTCTTAATCGGCTTTTTGCCACCACGTGAGCTTACCATTGCTGGCATTCTGGTCCTTCATGTTCCTACACGATTTGGACATCCTTATCTATTAATATTTGGTACAATAGCCTTCATTTCTCATGTATGAATGAAATGCCCCAAAAGTTTCAATTAATTGCATTTAGGTCCCTAAAGTTCTTCTTCCTTGACTTTAGGTCCCTAATGCTAACTTTTTTCCCAAATTGAGTCCCAAAACTTATAAAATTCACTTTGGATCCTCAATTTACTCAAAATCTCTTAAGGGGTTCAAGTTTCCCAAATTTCCAATTTGGTCCCCAACTTTTAAAAAATTACCATTTTACCCCTACTTTATAAAAATGGAAATTTGACCCCAATTATTTCCAAAAATTGACCAATTGGCCCTAAATTTTGGGAAATTGTAATTTGGTCTCTCGATTTTACGAAATCCCCAATTTTCCCCTCTCAAACAGGCCAAATTTGATTTCCTCTAATTGAACATTTAATCGAAGTTTTTTGATCCAATTGAAGGTATGGATCAGTTCCTATACTTCCACATGATTCAATGGGGTTTTGAATCGTGTCATTTGGGTCTAAATTGAGCTCAAACGGAGCTTTGTCGGAAAACTGAACTTAGGGAGAAAAAGCTTTGAGAGCTTTCCATCGAGGGTGCGGCTGTCACGCCCCGACCCGGTTTGGTCGGATCCCCGTGATCAACCCGCCACTCTCCCGGTTTATTAAAGGGTTTTCCCCTTATTGTAAACCATAAAGAGTAAGGCGTCCTTTAACCTGCACCTTTTTCCTGGAATAGAATAATCAAAACTGCATGAAATTTAAAACTTTACATACCTATCTTACAGGGATCTTAGTGGATGGTCTTTAAGGGGAGGCTTTCCGAGATTTCCTGAAAGGGATATAAGGGAGGGGGTGAGTACGACTACTCAGTGAATAAGTTTTTTTTTTAAAAGCTTTTGACTTTTAAGAAAAACATTTATATGGAGTGTGCCAGACTCCTTTGTTTTAAAAAAATCCCATCATTTAAAATTTTGGATTTTTCCATTATTTCCTAGTTACCATGGTGTGTCATCACCCAACACACATCCTACATCATGAAGGTTACACACATTCGCAAGTCAGTATCACTACTGAATCCGCTAGTGGCTTCGGAGCGACTTTTCCTGCCACCCGGATAGAAGTACGACCACTTCTACCCTGGGAATGAGTGGATGTACGTGACATCCTACCCACAATCCCGAAATCACTTCTTCATGTCCGTATGAGGACAGAGACCTCATCCTGTCCCCACCCCGGTCTCATGCGCTTCGTGCTACTCCAGATTTCTCACAGACACCTGGAACGACGAACTGCCCTTATAGCCGCCAGGTCGTCCAATGCCCTTAGGACGCATCACTACCCCTCATGGGCGTCTTGATGATCCCGTACTCACAGTGCATGCACAAACAATGTTTTCTTATATTGCCATGTAATCTATGGTGCCATTAGTCCAACGGCCCCGACTCTCAACTCAACCCGCAGCTGTTTGTCTTGACTAGTCCGTCGACCTGTCATGTCGCACTGCCGCTAGTTGACTGAGCATGTCGGTCCTATCTTGGTACCATGGCCAAACAATTCACTTATTAAGTTTTATGGCACATATATCATGTTCGTTTACGAGCTCCTGCTCGTGCCATCTAGCCTTGGGCCCACTGTACGAGATTTTCAAAATCGGGCATTTAGCCCCCAAGTTCCAAAACCGAGGCCCCTAGCCTATCAGAGCTATTCGAGCTCCCGTTGAGAAGGTCTCCCAAATAGTTTAAGCATTGGCACACAGTCAGGGGAGAACACTTCTGGCAAAATAGGTTTTCATTGTCCATTATACCAACCGGTATAAGGACATCTCCGTTCATAACCGATGAACGAGTTTTCAACTTCCTTCAAGGAAGTCTCATCATACCAACCGGGTATGATCTACTTACAACCGATAAGTAGTTTTTTTTTCGCATAATTTTCACATCACTTTCTCTAAGTGGTGATGATTAAAATACCACTAAACAGTGGATTTTTATACCGAGGTACTTATCATCCCCTATCGGGTATGATATAAAATTTTCACTCACAACCGGTAAGTGGTTTTTATCTTTAAGTTGTGCTCATCATCCCAACCGGGTACGATGTTAGTAAACCCACTCACAACCGGTAAGTGGTTTTTAACTTTAAACTGTGCTCATAATCACAACCGAGTATGATGTGAATAACCCACTCACCCGTTAATGCCGTGAATTCCACTAGACCGGTTCTTGGTATTCACGCGAGCTTGTCCTTGCTGGCGTTCCCGGTACTTCGTGTTTTGGTGAAGGCATGGCGGTCCGTGCTTTCGATTTGGGCAGATAGGTCTCATCCTGAGGTTCGTCCTAGAATCAAGAATTACATCAATTGATGCGAAATTGGATTAGAATTTTGTCATTGAAATTCGGTCGACTCTCTCTCTAGCATCGATCAAAAATTGTAAAGGGGAGCCGAATTGGCTTACCTTTCGGTCCTAATTCGGCCATGGAAAGGATGAGAAAGTGTTGGGAAGGCTTGGTTTGGCCTGAGGAGGGCTTGAAATGGCCGATTTCAGCTTGGCCGAAATAGGGCAGCTTCGGTCCGCCGGAGTTGCTTCACTATTCCATCATGTCAGCGCTTCTCCAATGATTCTCGGATTGATTGGAGTTTGCTATTAGATAGCTGTCTTCTTCCCAGTTCTAAAGAGCCCGACCTTTGTTCAAGTCGAAGCTCTCGTTCGAGCTTTACCGGGAAATGGAGCAGTAGAAAGAGAGAGAAGTGTTCAGGTGTGAGGAGAATGAAATGGGGATAACCTCTTTATATAGGCGTAAAACCCATGTATTAAATGGGCGAGATTTATTACTAGTATTAATATTGCCATAAATTATTGGTATTAATTCCAATAATTTATTTTCGGTATTAATTCTAATAAATTAAATTTCAGTATTAATTCAAATAATTTAATTTCGGTATCAAATTATTTGTATTAATTCCAATAATTTAATTTAGGTATTAAATTATTGGTATTAATTATAATAATTAAATATATATTAATTTATGATAAGGCGTACATACAAATTTTTGACCAAAATTTCGGGTTACTGGCCTATTAGAGCTATTCGAGCTCCCATCGAGAAGGTCTCCCAAATTGTTTAAGCATTGGCACACAGTCAGGGGAGAGCACTTCCGACAAAAATAGGTTTTTACTATCCATCATACCGATGATAACCGATGTATAAGGACATCTTCGTTCATAACCGATGAACGGGTTTTCAACTTCCTTCGAGGAAGTCTCATCATACCAACCGGGTATGATCTACTTACAACCCGTAAGTAGTTCTTTTCGCATAACTTTCACATCACTTTCTCTAAGTAGTGATGATTAAAATACCACTAAACAGTGGGTTTTTATATCGAGGCACTTATCATCCCCAACCGGGTATGATGTTAGTAAACCCACTCACAACCGGTAAGTGGTTTTTTAACTTTAAGTTTTGCTCATCATCCCAACCGGGTATGATGTTAGTAAACCCACTCACCCGTTAATACCGTGAATTCCACTAGACTGGTTCTTTGTATTCACGCGAGCTTCTCCTTGCTGGCGTTCCTGGTATTTAACTATTTAACGTTCCTACACGATATGAACAACCTTGTTCATTATTACTCGGCATAACAGCCTTCATTCATTAATGAATGAGAAAACCTAAACTTTTAGTTATTTGCAATTAGGTCCCTAAAGTTATTTCTCTTTAACTTTAAGTCCCTAATGTCGATTTTTCCTCAAATTGAGTCCCGTAACTTTTAAAATTTATCGTGGGACCTCAATTTATTCAATTTCACCAAAAAGGGGTTTAATTTTCCAAATTTCCAATTTGGTTCCCCAATTTTTCCAAAATTACCATTTTGCCCTTCTTTCACAAAAATGGTAAGTTTTTCCCCAAAATTTCCAAAATTCCTCAATTGGTCCTCCAACATTATTATCATGCCCAATTGACCCTCAATTTCATAAAATTGTATTTTGGCCCCTTTGAATTTTGAAAATCCCCAAATTTTCTCCCAATTTCAACTCTTCAACACTACCGAATTTGATTTCATCAAATTAACTGATCAAACACTTTTAATTATTGAAATTGGAGTTGAAATTGAGTTCCTGTATGTTCATACGATTCTAAGAAACTTTGAATTGCAGATTTTAACGTCGAAACGAGCTCAAAGGGAGCTTTGCCGGAAAATAAACTACAGAGAGAGAAAGCTTTGATTACTCACCGGTGAAGGCACGACAGTCCGAGCTTTCGATCTGGGCAGATAGGTCTCGTCCTAAGGTTCATCCTAAAATCAAGTATTGTATCAATTGATGAGGAATTGGATTAGAATTTTGTCATTGAAATTCGGTCGACCCTCTCTCTAGCACCGATCGAAAATTGCAAAAGGGAGCCAGATTGGCTTACCTTTCGGTCCTAATTCGATCGTGGAAGGGCTGAGGAAGTGTTGGAAGGGCTTGGTTTGGCTTGAGAAGGGCTTGAAATGGCCGATTTCAGTCCACCGGAGTTGCTTCACTATTCCATCATGTCGACGCTTCTCCAATGATTCTCGGATTGACTGGAGTTTGCTATTAGATAGTTGTATTATCCCCAGTTCTAAAGAGCCCGACCTTTGTTTAAGTCGAAGCTCTAGTTCAAGCTTTACCGGGAAATGGAGCAGTAGAGAGAGAGAGAGAAGTGTTCAGGTGTGAGGAGAATAAAATGGGGATGACCTCTTTATATAGTCGTAAAACCTGTGTATTAAATGGTCGAGATTTATTACTAGTATTAATATTGCCATAAATTATTGGTATTAATTCCAATAATTTAATTTTGATATTAATTCCAATAATTTAATTTCGGTATTAAATTATTTGTATTAATTCCAATAATTTAATTTAGGTATTAAATTATTGGTATTAATTTTAATAATTAAATATATATTAATTGATGGCTATTTATGATAAGCCATACGCATAAAAATTTTTTACCGAAATTTCGGGTTACAAAAAAAATTATACTTCCTAGGAGGTCACCCATCCTCACACTACTCTCAGGTAAGCAAGCTTAACTTTAAAGTTCTTATAAAATCTAATTCACCTGAACCAATTTGGTTTTTATTTTCTAGTTTGTCTTAAATTTCTTTTCCAATGTTTAATAAATCCTTTGGATCAACCGAAAGTTGTAAATTTTCATATAGCTTATTCCCAAATGTAAACTGCTTCGGTTTTCTTATTCAGTTTAACTGGTTCTTTTCCCGATTTTCCTTAACTCAAATGTGCGGGGTTTACACTCAGCCCCTCCAAATAACCTTTTTAAGGCAATGATGGTGATGAAGGTCATGTGCTTAATAGTAAATTTATCCAAAAATAAAGGTATGCTTTACCTTCAGTACTTGGTCCTGTTATTATTTATGAAGTTTATTTTTCTAAATATTTAAATAATTATTTTTGGAAAATAACTGATATTATTTTATTTACGCCTCACACCCTATCAAACTTACAATGATGAGGCACCCATCGTTGTAAAACCGGGAGGATGTGGTGGGTTGTCTACAGGTCCGACCGGGGAAACCGGGGCAGGGTGTGACAAGGTACGCCTGACTCCTCGTAGTCTTGGGAGTGGTGACTCTTCCTAGACCGATGGGAAAGACGAGTTGCTTACGGGGTTCCAGCCAAACTAGGTCGGGGCGTGACAATTCTTTTATCCCTCATTTTTCTCCTTTAGATGCCTAAACTTCCTTTAATTAAGTTTAGGTCCTTTTTTCTCTTATTAAGTTTAGGTCCTTGAACTACCCAAAAGTTATCTTTTGGTTGCACAAATACTCTTATTTGCACTTTAGTCCCTAAATTTGCCTTTATTGTAAATAGGTCTCTCGACCTTCCAAAGTAGGCAAACCTAGTCCCTAAACTTCACCAAACTTTCTAATCAGCCCCAAAAGTTTATTTGACCTCCTAGGAAGACCCCATAAAAAGCTCATTTATAATTGGGTCCCCTAACTTCCAATTATTTGCATTTTAGTCCCTGACCTTTGACCCATGACAAAAGTATCTTTAAAATTACCAAACTAAGTGATGAGGTTCCACTGGCCTCCCTCTAGGCCATCGTGGACTTAATTTGGTCGGAGTCGGTCGAAATTTCTTCGATCAGGCTTGATTGGAAACTTAAGAAAATGAGTAATAATTGAGTCAAAGTTGGGAACTCACTAGAGATGGCACGCCAGTTGTTGAAGCCAGTGCGATTTGAAAGAAGACTACTTAAGGAGTTTGCAGCCACTTGAATCAACTTGATTTGTGGTTTGTAGCTCCTGTAATGTTCATTTTAGTTAGCTCGACCACTCAACCTGAAATATGATACTTAAAAGATTTAATTCACCTTTGAAACTTACTCAAATTGGGAAAGGGTGGTGGCCATGGAAAGCTGGTGGTATAAGGGACTTGCTTAATTTTTCTCAACTTGCAAGGGCCGTCGGAATTAACACATGAAATAGATGCTTTGTTTTCGGTCATCGGAGATCGTGTACTATGCGATTTCATAGGAAACTGTAGATGTGGAGTTAAGGGTCGAGATAGGTGGCAATGGAAAACTGATGTCCTCAGCTTTTCAAGGGTACCAAGATCGTCAACGGAGGTGGTCGGACAGAGGAGTTATGGTTTTTAGTAATCGGGTCACCGAAGTTGGAAGCAATCTGACTTTTAGAGAGAAATCAGAGGAATTTCTGACAATAGTACATTCAATCTATATATGGATGTGTTCTAGACTTGCGTAACTAACTATCCATAGCCTTCTTTACTCATTTCATAGTTGTGGCTCTATAAATGAATTAATTTCCCAAAGTAGAGTAGTCGTGTTGTCTGTCGGTGTTTATCAGGTTAAATGGAGGGATTCGGGTCGGGACTCGAGCGAGTAAGAGGACATGCGCGCATGTGGCCGCATGTGCATGCACTCGATGCTACACGCCGACTGGTTTGCACTGTAACGAACCGGTTTCCAATGAATTTATCTGCTGGTTCGGTGGTTTTTAGCCCGATTCACCCCTTTTTCGCCCAGTTCTTGGAAAAATAAAAATATCTAAAAATTCTAAATTCGGGGGGGGGGGGGGGGGGGGGGGGGGAGGAGAGGAGAAACTTCTAAGGGTCCCTCATGACCCTTTTCACCCCTATTCATCTATCTATCGATCTCTTCTCTCATTCCGATTCGATTTCATTTCCTAATTTAAGTTTTCTTTCTAGGTTTGATCTCATTTTCTAGTTCAACTCGGTTCAGTTATTGAATTAAGATTTTTTGGTGTTACGTGCCTGACGGTAAGGGACATCTAGGGTATACGTATACTTGAGTGTGTGGTCAAATTGGACAAACAAAGTATACAAATGGTCGAGTATACATCATTGACATTCACATAAATTATGTGTATGGTTTGGAATATGGTGAGATCATATTCATCTTATTTGGGAACTTGATAAATGATTTATGGTGTGTTGTGATAAACTTTGAAACTCTAAGGTCGAATAATAAGGGTTGGGTGGAAAACTAAAATTTACCTAATTATAAGAAGTATAAATTTTATTGTGTAAACTATTTGGGGAAAATGAGAGTAAATTCGATCGTAAGGTAAGACTACGGTTATGGACGACCCGATATCAGTGTCTCGATAAGCCAAATGAAAGCATGATAAAAAAAAGGTTTTTGTAAACTGATAATAAATTGTATGACAAGAGTTTCGAGTGGCTTAATCAAACACATGTGAAATTTGGGATTTTGCAAATCAATAATAAGTACACATTAGGAAATTTCATGAGATGTTGGAGGTAGTAAGTTGAAGTGGTCCAACGCAGAAGAACAACAAAGCATAAGTGGGAAAGCTTTTCCGAACAAGCAAATTTTGAGGTAGGTCTATTTACTTGAATACGAATGTTATATTTATTGCTTATCCACTAATATAATATTTAGTCATTTATTTGTTAGTACACTACCTTTTAAAGAAAATTTTTAAATTTTTATTAAAAATAGAAAATTTTATATTATTAATCTTAATTTATTCAATTTTACGTGAATGAAAATACTAATATGGTAATATCTTATAAATAATGGAGTGTGTACGTAATACCTATACTTACTTTTAGTGTTATTTAAGTTACAAAGTTTCTAAAATTATATTTAATGTCCAAATTTTTAATTATTTACCATTTTGTTACTTAAATTCTTCTAAATTTCCACTTATGTTATAATTTTAACTTTTTCAATTTAAAATTCTAAAATTTTCAAGTTTTTAGTTAAGTCTAAAATTATTTATTTGCCATCTCCAAACTTATCAAAAATGACATTTCAGTCCCCGTAAATCCTAACCTCTAAAAACTTAGTTACGAGCTTATCAACTAATTTTAATACGATCATAAGCATTTTACCTATACCGGATTTGTTTATGCGAAAATAGTGTCCTTTTTACCCTTATTTCACCATTATTAAAAAACTGTATAATATCAGTAAAAGATTAAGATATCTTGGACACCAAAGGTTGAAGGCATAAATATGTGAGGAGAAAACTAACACCTTTACATTACATTTATCTCCCATGGGTCTTAAAAGGAGATCGATTTATATAGAGCTATACAAGTTTATAACAGGTCTTCAACTTCGTGATTCCCTAAATTCAACTTTACGTAATAAATAATTAGACTTATTTTTATTTAAAAATTATTATTGATAAATAGTAAAATATTTCTAATATTATAAATTTATAATATTTTTCTATTTTATTTAATTTAAAATTTTATTCTCAGGTATTTTATTCTGTTAGCTGCTACTCTCTGGAGGTTATTAGATTGGATTGCGTGCAGTCCATTATAGTTGTAGGATGGTCTGAAGTTTTATTATAGAAAAGTAAAAACTTCTGATGAAATGAAAATGTTAGTAATTTACCTTCTGCCTTATTGCTGAATGGATTTGGTAGCTATGTGGAACGTCTTCTGGACCGCATAAGCAATGGTTTCATTTCAGAGGAACGGAGGACTGCTATTTCTGAGCTTCAATCCGTTGTAGAAGAAAGTCGTGCGGCACAGCTAGCTTTTGGGGCTATGGGTAAGAGTTTCATCCAGATTCATTACGCCATGGGGCACTACTTTGTAAAGTTGTAATTTTTTTCTTCTCATCACTGCCCTGCAGGCTTCCCTGTACTCATGAGTGTCTTGAAGGAAGAGCGATATGATGTTGAGATGGTCTGTGTTAATTTTTTCCATAACTTTCTTTTACTTTTATGTCATTTCTTTTAATCTGTTTTTCTGATATCGTCCATTGATGAAATAGAAAAATATTTGTGCTTGTCACGACATGGCACATGTCATTTTTGTTACTGTTTCTTTCCGTAGGATTTTTGGCCACATGTTATATGTGGTTATTTCAAATTGACACAATAAAGAAGATGACAGATAAAAATCTGCTAAATTTGATTCTGCAGGTCCGAGGGTCTCTTGAAATACTTGTCAGTGCATTAACCCCTATTGACCATGCAAAGGGACCAGTGAATGAGATTCAACCAGCTTTGATAAATGCTGATTTACTTGCTAGAGAGGCAGAAAGCATTTCTCTCTTGCTTAGTTTACTAGTGAGATTTGTTATTGTTTTTCTACTTTTGGGATAGGCATGGTATCATTTGAAGTTTGTTTTCAAAATTTAGCTAATCTCATGATATTGTACTTTTCTAGGCCGAGGAGGATTTCTATGTTCGTTATTACACTCTTCAACTTTTGACAGCTCTTCTTTCAAATTCTCATAATAGGTACTTGTTCCTAGAAGTTTCAATCTTTCATATTGGAACTATTGGATTTACTTCAGGTTACAGGAAGTTATACTTTCCATACCTCGTGGTATAACCCGGCTAATGGATATGCTCATGGATCGTGAGGTATAAAAGAACTTTATTAATACATCTGTAAAAGGAACAGTCTGTTTTCTCCTCTTCTTTGTGGTAACCTTTGTATGCTAGTAATTGATCAGATCATACATCATTTTTTTGTTTGTATGGTCATTTCATAAATGCAACATTTGACTGTTCTAGGCTTCAAATCCTTTTGATGGCAGGCTATGTTGGAATAGAATTACTTAAGTTGCTCATTGCCCAAGCAGCCTTCGGTGTTATCGTATATGTTGATTAATTTGGCTCATTTTCTAGGTCATACGAAATGAAGCCTTGCTGCTTCTTACCTATCTAACTAGTGAAGCAGAGGTAAACATCTGTCTTGTTGCTACTTTTATTATGATGTCATAGAAACGCCAATTTTCTTGTTGTTTTCTCAAAATTTTCACAACTTTTTTATGCTGCCATTTTAGCGCTGATGTGGCTCTAATAATATGCCACATGTCATTTTATCTGGTTGCTTTTATTCAGGTTCAGGCCAAAATTGACACAAATATCAAAGGTTTGGCCTTTTCAAATTTTTGAGAAAATGACCAAAAAATTGGTCCATTTAGTCTATTAACCCTATGTTGTTGAGGTAGATTGCCTGTCTAAAGTTCAAAACTACCTTTCTGACAATGTTTTTTTTTAGGAAATTCAAAAAATTGTTGTCTTTGAAGGTGCATTTGAGAAGATTTTTAGCATTATCAGAGAGGAAAGTGGTTCAGATGGTGGTGTTGTTGTCCAGGTATTTAATTGCATTCTTTAGAGCTTGTAGAAAAAGTGGTTTTGCGTTCTTTGGTTATGACTCTTACTTGTATTATGTCTTTATACTCCAGTATTTGTAAATATATTGAATGTATTATTGACTGAGACAAGTATAATTACAACTATATCTATGTAACAGGACTGTCTTGAATTGTTGAACAATCTCCTTCGTAATAATGCTTCTGATCAGGTAAATATTTCTGTCAATTAATCTCATGCTGAATTGTTTCAGTTATTTATTATATATATTTCTATCTAGATATTGTTGAGAGGGAGTCTATCGGTTTTGATCCCTTAATATCAATTTTGAAGCTACGGGCAAGTATATATCGTTTTACTCAGCAAAAGGTTGGATAATCTCATTCTTTTATCTTCTTTCTCTAGATTATATTCCTTTTTGAAAGTTTATTCTATTTTCATTACATTTTTAAAAATGTATATGCATATCTCATTGGTTATTTTTATGCTACTTCATATATATCTATCGTAGTAGACGATCAACCTACTGAGTGCATTAGAAACGATAACTCTGTTGATATTGGGAGGTTCAGCCACTGATTCTGCAAAAGATTCTGATAAACTGGCCAATAAGACTGTCTTTGATGAGGTTGATTTCCTGACTTTACATGTTCTCTCTCCTCTGACAATATCCAATTATACTACTTTTTAAACTTGTAGTTATTTGACTGTAGAAAAAAGTATTGGATCATCTGCTTTTGCTTGGAGTTGAAAGTCAGTGGGCACCTATTTCTGTTTGATGTGCTGTAAGATAACATTTTCATTATGTTCCTTCGCTCTTCCTTCTCCTTGCCAGAATGGCCATTTTTAGTGGATGTTGCTCTGTATCCCCTTCTAGGCTTTAAGGTGCATTGGTGATTTGATTGCTGAACATCCTAAGAACCGTGATGCTCTTGCAAGTAAAGTTCTTGGAGAGGAGCCGCAGTTAAAGCCTTGTCTAAATTCTATTCTTGGCATCATCTTATGCACATCCAGTATGCAAGAATTTAATGCAGCTGATTATGTTTTTAAATGCTTTTGTGAGTTATGTCCTTTTATTTATTGTTAGTAATTTTTTACACAGTACTTCATTGCTTAATAGTTTTTTATTTTTTATCCACCTCAACATGAAACAGAGCAATTCTGATGGTCAAGCAATGTTGGCATCCACATTGATCCCACAGCCTGAGTCTCTGATTCATTCTCTTCCTGAGGAAGATGTGCACATGTCTTTTGGAAGGTATGCCCATGTACTGTCATGGCTGGTACTAGAACAACTATCGGATCGATGAATTAATTATATGGAATATGCAATTCAACTAATGTATGTGCTTCAAAAAAATTTTCTTTTGCTACAGCATGCTGTTGCAGGGTCTTACTATGAGCGAGAATGAAGTTGATCTTGAGGTGTGAGAACCCTTCTAATTGTTTTTGCATCTTTTTTTCTTTATCTTTAGCTGATATATTCTGCCTTCTTGATTTCAATTCCTTTGGACTCTGTTTTCTGCAGACATGTTCTCCGGCTGCCAATGTGCTTTCTCACGTATTAAAGGACAATAGATCATGCAAGGAAAGGGTACAAAGTTTCTTGTCCTTACTTATCTCTTTTTTCTTCTTCAATGTCACCATTTTCTGTGATTCACTGTTCCAAATACGAAAAAATCATCAGTTGTGGCTTTGGCTCTTCGCATCTTGTCTCCCATGTAATCTTGGTTTGGTACTTGAGTTCAAGTTATTAATTTTCTCTGTCAGAATCATTTGGTTATTAAAATGCATTTTCCAACATTTGGTTTTTTCCTAAGATAATTTTCCTTTGATAACTTCAATCTATATTGGTGTTAGGTTTTTTTACCAAATTATCCTCCTTTTCTTATCTTTTATGAGTGTGCCTTGAAATGTCTCATGGCAGTATGTGAAGATTCTGAGACCTGGGCTTCTTTTTGGCTGTCGTTAGTACTTTAGCCTGAGGATATAAGAACCACAAAGGAAAGTATATGATTGATAAGACGTTAAAATGGTTTTATTTTCCCGAGCAAAAATAATTTGATGTCATAACTTTTTGTAGGCAATTCAGATTGAGCTTGAAGCACCAACACTGTCATTAGGAGCTCCAGAGCCGCTCATACATCGCATGGTCAAGTACTTGGCCCTTGCTTCTCATCAAAAGTAAAGATGGAAAGTCAATGCCAGAAAACCTGGTTGCTCAACCCATAATCTTGAAATTGCTTGTGATATGGCTCTCCGATTGCCCCAATGCTGTTCAGTGTTTCCTCGATTCACGTCCTCACCTGACTTACCTTTTGGAGCTCATTTCTAGTGCATCTGCTACAGTCTGTATCAGAGGTTTAGCAGCTGTATTGTTGGGAGAGTGTGTCCTTTACAATAAGTCTACAGAAAGCAGGAAGGATTCTTTCTCAATAGTTGATTCCATAAGCCAAAAAATTGGAATCACGGCTTTCTTGATTAAGTTCGATGAAATGCAGACTAGCTCTATTTTCTCATCTGTGAAGTCTGCTCAACCCCGTAGACCTTTGACAAGATCTACTGCAGCTAGTATGGTGGAGATTGAAGATGAAGATGAAGATGAGAGTGAATTGCCTGATCAAAAGAATGAGGATCACCATTTTCTGTCATTAATTATTGATGTTCAATTTATAAGCTTTTTAAAAAGTGTGGAGGATGAGATTCCGTATAGTGGATGTTTATAGTCACCCTAAGAGTGAGGTAGCTGTGGTGCCTGTTGAATTGGAGCAAAAGAGTGGGGAAGCTGACAGGGAATACATTGAGCGGTTGAAAGTATTCATCGAGCTTTGAAATACAGGTGGCATATTTTTACACATATTTTATCTCAAATTTGATTCTTTGGCACTCTACTTCTTTATTAATTGATGAGCTCTGGTCTCATATACACATGTACACACTCATGGAGCTAATTAAGTTCTTCTAAGAAGTCTATTTGAGTGAAATGAAAATGGGCATGAATTTAGCTTTTTATTCCGGAGGTACAGTGATGAGACTCATTTCATGGTAGCAAGCCTTTATAAAGTAATTGACTACTAATTCAATAGAAACCATAGCCCAGCTTCTGGGAATTAAAACTTGCTATGCTTGATTATATTGTCAGGTAGTATTGTTGATCAGCAAATTTATGTCAGGAAGGTGACAGCATGAATACCATTCGGAGGTGAAGTTGAGTCTTGACATTTGATTTGGGTTTTGTGTTCTTGAACAGGGACTACTTGTGCGAAATGGTTCTCTTGCTGAAGAACTTGCCAAGAAGGGAGGAGCTTCTGAGCAAAGAACAAATGGGACATCGGATAGAGTCCAAGTCAGCACTCTTAGGAGAGATCTTCAAGAAACCTCTCAAAGAGACGAATTTCTCAGGGCAGAGAAGATGAAACTGGAGTCTGAGGTGTCCAAGTTTCAAACACGGCAGAGAAGATGGAATCCGACCTCAAGGGCCTGGCCAATGCATACAACAGCCTTGAACAGGCCAACTTCAACCTTGAGCGAGAAGTTAAGGCTATGAGAAGCGGAGGGGCATCCTCTGGACCTGACCTTGAGACAATAAAGGCAGAAGCTAGAGAAGAGGCGCACAAGGAGAGCGAGGCCGAACTTAACGACTTGCTGGTCTGTCTGGGGCAGGAGCAGAGCAAGGTGGAGAGGCTGTCCTCCAGGCTGCTCGAGCTAGGGGAGGACATGGTTAAGTTGCTCGAAGGGATAGGGGAAGAAGACGAGGCTGATCTCCCCGACCATGATGATGACGATGAAGAAGACTAAAAAGGGGTTGAACATTCGAATTTGATCTCCAATGGTAAAGGATCCCAGGGTATACATACCATTGCAGCATGGCTGCCTTATTAACCTTGTACATCTATCTGATGGTGAACTGTACAGCTGTTGAACTCTCTCAATTGTTTGTTGCGTAAGCTCCTTCCATAACTCCTGACATTCTTGCGATGGAGCTGAAATTTCTTTCAACGTGTGGGAGTTGCTTGTGCCTCAGTTTACACAAAAAAGGATGTTTCCTCATGATAGATGGATAGTGTAGCTTTGATGAGGAAATAATTCTCCTCGCCTTCATCTATGACCCCATTGACTGAAATTTTCATTTTCTCTTCATTTTCATCAAAGGTTGACTTGTGAATGTAAAAACTACAAGGAAAGGTCGTTCTTTCCTCATGATAGTCAGCAGGAAGGAACAGCTGTGGTTATACTGTCAACAAGAAGAAGACATGGAGGAAGAGGAAGAGCATCACAAGCTGCAGAGAGGGAAGAAAACAAACACCATTATGGTATAATATCAGTAGACCTGAACAACAAACAAATCAGGATGAAACAGAAACTAGGAAGAATATGAATATGTACATTGAATATATGTCAAAAGGGCTGAAGTCATTATGTTATGAATAAAATTCCATGTCCATACTACCCAGATCACACTAACTTGCTGTCTGTCTATAGACAAATTACAGTACACAAACAGATCACAAAGCATAAGGCATCCAAAGAAAAACTGACCAAAGGCCAGGATCACCTTTCACAGGAAAAAAAACTTTACAAATGACTAAGTTACATTTCTCAGGCCCTCCAAAAGCCAACACAAACTCAGTATCCTCTTGCCACCAGGGGACTACTCTGGTCTAAGTTTTAGTCTAAATTCACTAAGCCATTTACCAAGCTACTGAATCTCAGTCATCAGACAACACAGCCATGAGATCTTGAGGTGAGGCCCAAATTGGAAGATCCATCAAAGATTGTCTAAATTCCTCTTCATGGCCTCTGCACAAGGACTCAGCTATATCACACATATTCGAAGTATCTTGGATGATGGCCTCCTGAGCCTCCACCTGAAAAGGGCAATTTTTAGTATGAGAACAGGGAGCAGGGCCAGTGTAAGGAGCTTTCCAATGACTATACATAATTCTTTGTGCAAGAATGAGAATCCCATTCACAGGATTGGAGAAGTATCTAATGAATTGTGGAACAATTTTGAAAGTAACTCACTGAAGTTTACACTTCATCGTGATATCTGAAACCCTAAATTGCTCATCTTAAAGCTAACAGAGCTGTACGAGGATGAAATGACAGAGGATTCGAGAAGCGCATGGGGGTTTAAATTAGGGAAGAAAAAGTTGCATTTCCCAAATTTTCTCAGCAGCCCAAGTGACCAAAAAACCCTCAATTACCTTCAAGAGCAGTCTGTCGATTAGAGCCTCCAGACCATTCTCCTCTCCGGGGACCTCCCCCTCAGGAGGCCTTCCAGATGACCTCGTTTCGCACCTCTCTTCTTCTTCACCTCCTGTCTCTTGCTTAAGCTGCTCTGCACTATCCTGCATTGCTCGACACTTGCTCGACAACTCCTCCCAAAGGGACAGCTCCTTCTGGTACCGTTCCTTGATCTTCAATAGAGTCTTCTTCCTCCGAGCCCGCCGGAACTTCTCCTCCTCCGCCCTGGAGTTGGCCGGCGGTGGGGCGGCAGATAACGGATCGAGATGCCGCTTCTTGCGCTTGTAGATGAAGCCGTCGTCGTTGCAGAGCTCCCACTCATCGTCCGACCCGCCGGCCGCAGCCAAGTCCATCGCGGCCTGAACTAGCGGGCGGGAAAGATTATTCAGCAAGTACCACCAACAGACAGCGGCAGATCAGTGCGAAGTAGAAATTTTGAAATAAGGATGAGGAGAGAGAGAGAAAGATAAAGAGAAAGTCTTTTCAATGTTCGATCTCCAACCCATACGACAGTCCAATTAATGTCTCGAGCTGAATTTACCAAAACACCCCTTACCTCATATTGCTGATTTCTCCATTACCAGCCCTCTCTCCCCTGCCTTGCTGCTCACATCTCCATTTTTGGAGAGCTAAACTCCTCTTTATCATATATTAGCCCTCTATGGTAGTTTTAATTTCTGGGTTCTCTCTCATTTATGAAGCTTTTGAAGTTCTTGGAGGAATGTGAAATTTCTTTCTTTATTTCAAGGAAAATTGTCTGTGCCTCAAATTCGTCTTTGTGAGATGAGCTAAGCTGTTTGAAAACTTTACATAGTCATCTCTTAAAACTCTCAGTTGGTATTGCAGTTGCACCAGTATTACTACCCTGCATCAACAAGACAACAATATCCATCCTGCAATGACATTGCATAGTGACAGGACTTTCTGCACCCATTGAGATGACATTGCACATCTCCGTCTGTTTTTATTGCCAGATTTCTGAAAATGAAAGCATCCTGAAGCAGGCCTCTCTAGTGCCTGTGGCATGCTTGAGTGATCGGTAAAAATTCCGGATTCCCATATACATGGACACCTGGGCTCATCTTCATAAACCCCATAGAGAGATCGTTCTGCTCGATATCGAATGTATACAATGCCTTCCAGAACTCTTCTTGAACCGGAAGTTTGTTTCTCTCCTCTAGATCCGTTGCTATGAATCAGAAAAAGAGAAGTGCAGAACACATACATACGGTGAGTATATCTTTAACCGATCAATGTGTGCAAAAAAAGAGGCCACTTATCCTGGCAATATTCTAACTCAATTATCTGAACCTTGGGCATAAAGATTTGCAGTTCTCTGCTTAAACTGTGCCATCTGCATGCATTTTGAGGTAGAATGGGCTTATCCCATACGGGTAAAGCGTCTCATTGGGCTTCCCAATTGTTGACCCCCGTGGCAAAATTAGCGCTACGTCTGTAAGTTGTCCCCAGTGAGTTGAGGTAAACACTCAAGCAAGGAAGCTTCAGTTACTCAGCTGCAAAAAAAAAAATTACAGAAGCACAAAATCTCTTCAGCAAAAGCAGCGATATTTATATATGAACTTATGCAAAGTACTGTTTAGAGAGAAAGAGAGAACCGATGAAGTGGCCAATTTTGTGGAAGAAGCCCTTGCCGTAAGGCGCGCCGATGGCATTTAATGCGGCCGATATACCGTTGGCTCAGAAATCAGACCATCCACCTCCACCGCAACTGTCATGACCCATAAGGCCACCAAGACGATAAGCCTACATACTATAACGCCCAATAATCCATTTTCCTGCTCTCTACTTGTTGGTAATGTACAATATTAATAATATAGAAAATATTTGTAAATAATATAAATATATTTTATATATTTTTAATAAAACTTATTAGTTAAATTATTTTATTTATAATATTAATATAATATTAGAGATAGTATTTTTTACTATTTTCAAGTTTTGATATATCAGAAAAATCGATAAAATACTTCATAATACGAATTAGTTGAATTATAAATAAGTTGAAAATATATCTTTAAAATTTGATAAAATTGAAAACTGCGACTAAGTAGACCCAAAAGTTAAAAAAATATTTATAGTGATAAAAAATATAAATAACAAATATTTTATTATATTAGACAATAATAAAATTAATTATAATAATAAGGTATAAATAATTTAATATTTAATACTATTATGTAAATATTAGATTATTGATTATGGTATTTCAATACATATAATATAATTGTTAATAAATAATAAAGAAAGTGGGGAGGGATAATAGAATAATAGGAGATAGACAATATGCCTAAATGTTATTGTAATAGTTTATTTAATATGTGTACAATATCAATATAATGGGTTTATATAGGTTTAATAAAAATATTTATATGAATAGAATCTAATAATATATAAATAGAATATGTGATAAATCTAACAATATCTGAATAAGCTCATCTATATTGTTAATACTAGTTGTACCTTTTTTCTCTTAACTTATGATATCTTTTGGTAATACTGGTTGGGCCTTATTTCTCTTAACGTATACGGACTTATGTTTTGTGGTCTTTTGATAATATTCGTTGGGGCTTGTGTCTTTTCACTTGTGTGTACTCATATTTTGTGCTCTTTTGGTAATACCCGTCGGGGCTTGTGCATATTCATGTCTTGTGTTCTCTTGGTAACACTAATTGAGCCTTGTGTATCTTGACTTGTGAATTCAATGTTATTTATTGTCTATTACTTCCCCAAACTCAAGTGTAGGAACAAAATTTGGGGTTGGATATAAATAAAATAATTGAATAATTAATTCATAATACATTATTGAATATGTACGCTAAGAAAAAATATAAATAAATCCATTGAAGGTAAAATAAGCCAAATGTGGAAAATGCCTTAATATAGATGGATAAATAATATATATAGGGATATGCCATTTTTGTGAAGATCTAAAAAAAATGAGCTGAATTTTGATAGAAACATCATAATTATGATTTAGATACTAAATATTATAAAAATTTTAAGTTATGTGCATGTATAATCAAGAGTCTTTTAAGTTATAGCCATTATCTTTGGCCCTCCAGCCCAATAGTCTGTTGGCTTGGCTTCACCCATGCTTACTGGCCCAACAGGTTCGATGACCTGGTTTCGGCGGAGCAGTGGTTTGGCCTAACAAACCCAATAACTCAAACTTGACTTGGTGGGTATCACACACAATTTCCCGTTAATTGGATCTTTTTAGCATTACTCATCACATGCTAGTTATGAATGGTTTCATCCTCGTGTCCATCGGCCTTGGTGACGGAGTTTGGCTTTGCGGTGTGCTTTCGGAAGTTGACGCTCGAGCAGTCTACTCCTACAAAGCATGAATATCCATATTAGGATGCTTTAACTAAGAGATCGCATCCTTTTTAGCATTTGCATATAGGCCCTCACATTTTGCCTTAATTGCAATTTGGTCCCTAAAGTTTGTACTTTTACCTTTAGGTCCTTATTTGTCCCTTAGTTTCAATTAAGCCTCTAGGGTTTCCAATTATCTTTCTTGGGTCCTTAGTTTTATCAAAATCGCACATTGGCCCCTTAATTTTCCAAAATTGCCATTTAGTCACTAATTTTCCCAAAATTGTAATTTAAACCCAAACTTCTCAAAATATGCAAATTGGTCCTCCATTTTATCCAAATTGCCCAATTGGCCCTTAGTTGGGAGTGAATTTCATGAAAATGCCCTCAATTTCATCAATTTTCCATTCGGCCCCAAATTTTTGAAAAATCCTCAATTTTCCCAAATTTCACAAAAATTGCACTTTGGCCTTCGAATTACAATCTTGTTAAATTGATTATCAAAATGTGGTTAATTGCCCCCATTCATGATTTGGATCACCTTCCTTATGTTTCCCTCATCGTTTTAAGCCCTGAAGTGCTTCATTTGGCTCAGAAATGAGCTCAAATGGAGCTTCACCAAAAAATATAGTCTAGAGAAAGAAAGCTTCGATATCTTACTAGTGGGGGTCTGGTGACTAGAGCTTTGGCTATCACTGTGTTTCTCTATTTGTGGGGATCCTTTGTAGATCAAACCACACCTCAATTGATGACTTGAGTAGTGTGAATTTCTTAGTCAAAGTGTTTTGTAGAATTTGGCCATGAATAGTTATCCGGAGAAGGGCAGCGGAGGGAGCTTACCTTCTTAGCTCGGGGGGAGGTCGTAGCACCTCTAGGTGGGATGTAGGGGGTCTAGCTTGGCTGCAATTGGCTGGGGGAAAGCTCGAAGTGGGTTGTAGAAGGCCGATTGTTTTCTAGTCGAGGAGTGGCAACATTGTTTGAGCTTCCTCGTTCTTCCTCTGTTATCCTCAAGCTAAAAAGGTGGGTATGGCTAGGTAGAGGACTTCTTTCTGGTTCCAAAGACACCAAATGTGGCTTTAGAAGTTGAGAAAAGTCCCATCCCCAGAGCTCTAGTTCGCTGCTCGTCGGAAAGTGATTTTCTTCTTCTTCTTCGCTTGATTGTGAGATGCTAAGGATGAATGGAGGGGCGCTCTTTATTTAAGGAGCTCGACAATTGTTCAGGCTACTGACCAACATGAGACTCGACCTCTGACCCAGCCGTCGATGACCTGATCGAAGAGATTTTTGTGTCATCGAAGACTCCAGCTTTTCTAGCCTCTCTCTCTTCTCTGTTCTCTCTATCAGCGACTGGAGGTTGAAGATGATGACATGGTAGGCATCCCACGTGGTGCGTTGTGATTTGACAGTTTATCTAACATAGAGGTCCAACTTAGTCACTGCATCAGCTGTTGACCAGTTGACCAGACAAGTGGCAACCTCTCATTGGTTGCTCATGTCTACTTGACAAGGTAACAGGTTGCCCACTGACCATTGACCGGACACGTGGTAGCCTCTCATTGGTTGCCTGTGTTTGTGTGGTTGCTAGTTGGGTGCCGTTGACCGGTTTAGTCTGTTGACCGGTTGGACCATTGACCGGTCCGGTTCGACCGAGTTTGGTGACCCGAATTTGAAAATCGACCGATTTTGACATGATTCAACCGATTTTCTGAAATTTAAAGATTTCTAAATTCATTTTATATCTAATGGTGGTCTCAATTTATCAAATTTACATTTTAAAGCCACCTACAAAAATGAATGATTGAACCGGTTCGCTTTGGTTTATCCTAGTTAAGTTTGGTTCGGGTCTGGTTCACCCTGAACTGGTCCGGTTCTCTCCTCAATTCCACTTCCCAATTCTTCTTGACAATTTTTGTGAATTTTTGGTCACTTGGGATTTTTCAATTTCCCATGTTATCCCTTCTTTACCATTTTTCATTCATTAATTAGATCGGTTCTTCACATGAAAATCTTACCAGTTCTTTTTTCGATTTTCCTTGGTCCTAAAGGACGAGTCTTACAACTTTCCCCTCCTTTTGGGAGTTTTGTCCTTAAAACTATTACATACTAAATAGTTGTGGGTATCTACCCTTTATAAACGACTCAACCTCCCATGTTTCCTCCTCCACTTGACCATTCTGCCAGAGGATGTTTACCATGGGGATCCTCTTGTTCCGGAGGTTTTTCTCACGTCGGTCGAGGATTCGTATAGGCTCCACTTCATAGACTAGGTCTTCCTCGATCTTTAGCGGCGGTTGATCTAGTACATGGATGGGGTCAGGCTCGTACTTTCACAGTACTGACACGTGGAAGACGTCATGGATTCTCTACAGGTCTGGGGGTAACTCTAGTCGGTATACTACCGGTTCGACCATTTGGGTTATGGCGTATGGACCTATGTATCTTGGTTTCAACTTTCCTCTATGTTGAAACCTGAGTATTCCCTTCCACAGTAACACCTTGAGGAATACCCGGTCCCCCACCTCAAACTCTAGGTTCTTCCTTTGGTGGTCGGCATAACTCTTCTGCTGATCCTGAGCTTCCTTGAGTTGGCTCCTTATTATATGGATTTTCTTGGTTACATCCTTTATCAACTCGATCTTCTTGAGTCTTCTTTCCTCTACCTCCTCCTAGAACAGGGCCGTGTGGCAAGGTCTCCCATTGAGGGCCTTGTAGGGTGCCATCTGGATGTTGGCTTGGTAGCTGTTGTTATATGTGAATTCCATTAGGCATGGGTAGTCCTCCCAACCCTTATTCATTGTCAGAACGCATGCTCAGAGCATGTCTTCTAGGGTTTGGATGGTCCGTTCAGATTGACCATCCATTTGAGGGTGAAAGGCAATGCTCATGTGGAGTTTGGTCCCAAGGGAAGCTTTTAGGCTGGGCCAAAACCGAGAGGTGAACCTCGGGTCCCGATCCGATACTATACTTACGGGGACCTCGTAGAGCCGTACGATCTCTCCCACGTACAAAGCAGCTAGTCTTTCTATCAGGTCTGTCACCCGGATGGGTAGGAAGTGGGCAGACTTTGTCAGCTGGTCCATGATGACCCATATCACATCCCTACCCTTTTTTTGTCACTGGCAACCCCATTATGAAATCCATTGTGATATGTTCCCATTTCCATTCAAGAATCAGAAGGGGCTGTAGTAGTCCGGAGGGTTTCTGGTGTTCGACCTTAATCTATTGGCATGACAAGCATATGGCCACGTACTTAACGATATCCCTCTTCATCCCTTTCCACTAGTATCCTTATTTTAGGATGCGATACATCTTGGTACTGCCCGGATGCATGGCATACATCGAGTCATGTGCCTCCTCTAGTATCCCTCTTTTCAATTCTCGGTTGTTCAATACCTAGACCCTTCCTTTGAAGATCATTACCCCATCGCTCCTTACCATGAGGTGTTGGGTTGATTGGAAACCATAAAGTTGGGGCAAGGGAATACCCTAGGAGTATGGTGGACCAAGATAGTTCTGGAACCCATCCTACTACTAGGGGACATGAAGGTCCAAAGATTTCAGAGAGGTATAACTCAAGGGGAGAAGGATCGTTTATCTCAAGATAATGAGGCCAAATGAAGGGTAGGATGGGCTAGTGTAGTAGTAAATAAACAGTTAGAGGACCAATACAAGACAGGAGGAGAGCGAAGAAAACATGACACGGAGACCCACAGAAGACTAGGACAAAACACTTGAGAGGACTCGAGCTAAGAACTTTTGGCTACCAGTAGGCCAGCTAAACCTTTCGAAACTGCCCATCTGGTGATTTGAGCTAACAATTGGAGGAACCCAAAGGGGGAGAGACATACGATGTAAACCGTGTCCTTTGATAATGAGAAAACTGGGGAAAGAACTGGTCAGTTTCAAATTTTAAAACTGAATCAGTTTACAAGCTCAATTATTAGGAAACGGGCAAATTGAGAATTTACATCTTTCATGTGACTCAAAATGGTTCATAAATCTTGGAAAAGAACCTTGGGACGAATCGGGGAAGAAAAACTAGACCGGTTCAAGTGAACTAGGTTTGAACTGGATATAACCGATTTATGAACCAAATCGACTCATAAACCTGAATCGATAGAGAGAGGATAGACCGAGAAATTTATAGATCCCAAGTGACACAAAGAGTCCCAAAGATCATGGAAATGGACTTGAGAAGGAATTGGAGATGAAAACCAAACTGGTTCAAGTGAATCGTATTCGAACTAGTTTGAACCACTATTGAACCGGATTCTAAATTTATTTTTCTAGGTGGCGTAAATAATTCAAATTCGAGATTTGAAGCCACCATTGGATAGAAAATGAATTTAGAAATTTTTAGAATTGAAAATTTTGGTCAAATGAGGGGTGAACTGGCCAGTTTATGCTTTGAACCTAGTTCGGACCGGTCCAGTCTGGTTCAGAACAGTGTCGTCTTCTTCCTTCAGATGACAACATTGTTCACTCACCGAAAAATTGAAGCAACACCGGTGAAGAGGAAACATCTCTGTTCAAAATGTTTCAGGCCATCAATTTCTATCATAAAGGTGCCAAACAGACGACCGACAAGTCCTCGAACTCCCTATATAAAGAGCCCCTCTCCATTCATCCTCTCCGCACTTGAAAAGCCCACTCTCTCTTGGTTGCTTAGTTTTCCAGTGAAGCACAAACTAGAGCTCCGATATAGGGTCATTTCTAAGCCAAAGGAGGCAAGGTCGGGTTCCTTAGAACCAGGGAGAAGTCAGCTACATGTTGGTGACATCCATTCGTTCCGAGAGTCGCTAGAGAAGCGCCAGTGTGATCAAACAGTAAAGCATCTTCGGTGGACCAAAGCTGCCCTATTTTGGTTGAGTTGAAATTGACCAATTTGAGCCCTACTCATGCCACACCAAACCCTTCCAACACTTCCTCAACCCCCCCACGACTGATTTAGGACAAAAAGGTAAGCCAATTCGGCTTCTCTCTATAATTTCCGATCAGTGTTAGAGAGAGAGTCGGGTGAATTTCAATGACAGAATTCTAATCCAATTCAACATCAATTGATGTCATTCTTAATCCTAGGAAGAACCTCAGGAGGAGAACTACTTGCCTAGATAGAAAGCTCAGACCGTCGCGATCTCACCGGTGAGTAATCAAAGCTTTCTCTCTCTATAGTATGTTTTCCGGCGAAGCTCCATTTGAGCTCGTTCCGGCGTTAAAACTTACAATTCAAATTGCTAGAGAATCGTATGAACATGTAGAAACTCAATTTCAATTTCAATTTCAGCAATTGGAAGTGTTTGATTGGTCAATTTGATAAAATCAAATTCGGCTGTGTTAAGAAGTTGGAATTTGGGAAAATTGGGGATTTTCGAAAATTCGAAGGAACAAAATGCAATTTCCTAAAATTGTGGGTCAATTGGACATGATAAAAATGTTAGAGGGCCAATTGAGGAATTTTAGAATTTTTAGGGTAAAATTTACCATTTTTGTAAAGGAAGGGCAAAATGGTAATTTTGGAAAAGTTGGGGGACCAAATTGGAAATTTGAAAATTTAAACCCCTTTTTGTGAAATTGAATAAATTGAGGCCCCAAGGGGAAATTTAAAAGTTTTGGGACCTAATTTGCGGAAAAATTGACATTAGGGACTTAAAGTTAAAGAAAAATAACTTTAGGGACCTAATTGCAAATAAATAAAAGTTTGGTTTTTCCCATTGATTTGGAATGAATGAAGGCTATTAGGCCGAGAGATAATGAACTGAGATGTTCATATCGTGTGGGAATACAAAGTACCGGGAATGCCAGCAAGGACAAGCTCGCGTGAATACAAGGAACTGGTCTTGTGGAATTCACTACACTAACAGGTGAGTGGGATTTTATATCATACCTAGTTGGGGATGATAAGTAACTTGAAATTAAAATCCACTACCAAGTGGTATTTTAAATATCACAACTTAGAGGAGTGATGTAAAAATCATGCGGAAAAACTATTTATCGTTTGTAAGTAGATCATAACCAGTTGGTATGATGAAACTTCCTCGAATGAAGTTGAAAACCCATTCATTGGTTATGAGCGGAGATGTCCTTATACCCGGTTGGTATAATGGATAGTTGAAAACATATTTTTGTCAGAAGTGCTCTCCTCTAACTATGTGCCAATGCTTAAACGATTTAGGAGACCTTCTTGACGGGAGCTTGAATAGCTCTTATAGGCCGGGGCCTCGGGTTTGGAACTTGGGGGCTATTATGCCCGGTTTTGAAAATCTTGAACAAGTGGGCCATAGGCCAGTGGGCACGAGCAGGAACTCGTAAACAAACATGAGATATGTGCCATAAAACTTTAATAAATGAATTGTTTGGCCATGGTACCAAGACATGACCAACATATTCAGTCAACTAGTGGCAGTGTGACATGACAGGTCTTTGAACTAGTCAAGACAAATAGCTGCAGGTTGAGTTGAGGGTCAGGGCCGTTGGACTAGTGGCACCACAAATTTTATGGCATGATAAAAAAATACTGTTTGTGCATGCACTATGATTACGAGATCATCAAGATGCCCATGAGGGGTAGTGATGCGTCCTAAGGGCCATGGACAACCTGGTGAGTATAAGGGCAGTTCGTCGTACTGGGTGACCGTGCAAAATTTGGAGTAGCACCGAGCGCATGAGACCAGGGTGGGGATAGGATGAGGTCTCTGTCCTCATACGGACATGGATAATTGATTTTGGGATTGAGAGTCGGATGTCACGTACATCCACTCATTTTTAAAAACCCATTCACTGAGTTGTAGAACTCACCCACTCCTTTCTATCCCTTTTTCAGGAAAAGAGAAAATGACTAGGAATAATATCGAGTCGTACCCTCAGTCAGGTATGCTTAAATTTTCCTTAAGCTTGCATTTTATTTGATATGTCTTTCGAGGGAACAAGGTCGAAATTACATTCGGCTGATCTCAAGTTTAAGTCGGAGGAAACTTCTCTTGAAACGAGAGAGTAACGGGTTATTCACGGGGATCCAACCAAGCTGGGTTGGGGCGTGATATATGAAATGGGGCCAGGGAAGTACCCCTAGTGAATGGGTAGGACTAGCCGCTCGGAATGGTCCCATGGAATGGATGCGGATTGGGAACAGAAAGGGGGACTCCATTAAGCCATCTGATAAGAAATTTGGAGAAGAAATCACCATAGGGATAGGTTACCAAAGAAAAGGATTATGTAAGAAAATGCCTAAAATAAAAGGGAATGAGAACCGGATTATCCCAACAATCTTCTTATCGCGTAGCAAGGGCAAGTCACACCGTTGGGAACAAGACAACAAGATAATACACAACCAAGACCAAAGGAAAGAAAGATGTCTAAAGGTCGGAAAGGCATGAGGGATACAACCTGGATGGGCATGTGCTCGAGACATCAAGTCGAGACAGGTCCTAAGTTGACCATAAAGAAAGACCACTCCCTATGTGAAGAACGAGTTTTGAGGACAAAATGTCTAAAATGAGATGAGAATAGTAAACCCCGTCCTCTAGGACCAAGGGAACCGGGAAGGATAACCGGAAGTTTTTAAGAGAGGGAGAGAGAGAGAAACCAAGAGCTTAAATGAACTAGAAGTTGCTAAATAAGGGCCAAAACGAGAATTTGAAAAATCTATAGTAGCCAATAAATCACAAAATTCACGGGGAAACACATGAAGTGGATTGGGTGTGAAAATTGAACCGATTCAAGGTGAACTAGACTTGAACTGGATTGAACCGAAGTGAATCGGGTGGAACTGTGAAGAACTGGTTAAAAAATTCATTTTTCTATATGGCTTAAAAATATCAAATTGGAAAATTAAAGCCACCATTAGATAGAAAATGAATTTAGATAAATTTAGAATATTTTAATTTTTAGAAAATTGCTTGAATCGGGTCTGAACGAGTCGATTTAAAATGTCAGATCACCGGATCCGGTCGGACCGGACCGGTCAACAGACCGCTGCTAGGTTAGTGCCTAGTCAGCAGGCACGACCAATCAGTGTGTGACATGTGGTGAAGCACGCCTAGTCAGCCGCTTGGTCAGCGCCTAGAAGCGCTGGCCAATCAAAGTGCGACACGTGTCCATGGTTAACGGTCAAAGGAGGAAAATCCACATTAGCAACGACCAACCAATAGGAGAGTGACACATGTATCGGTCAATGATCATTGTTTAAAAAGCCTCGTTAATAAGGACGGACCAACGAGGAGCTAACACATGAAAAAAGTGCCATGTCGGCATCCGACAAGGATGTTAGAGAAACGACCGACCAATTAGAGTCCAACACATGGCAGGGCCACGTCAGATGACCCTGGCTAATCAGAGGCTAACAAGTGGTAGTGACATTGTGTGTTATGATGAAAATTTGATGCATTTAAAATAGCCAATCTATCATACCCTGACCCGGTTTGGTTGGATCCCCGTGAGCAACCCGCCACTCTCCTAGTTCATTATGGGTTTTCCCCTTCTTTTAAATCGAGAGTAGTAAGGCATCCTTTATACTTGTACTTTTCTCGTAAGAACATCAATCAAAATTGAATAAATTTAAACTTACATACCTGTCTTGTAGGCTTAGCTAGCGGAGGGTCTTTAGGTAGGATTTTCTCTCGGTTACCTAAAAGGGGTAAAGGGAAGGGGTGAGTTCGACAACTTAGGGAATGGGTGTTTGAAAATGAGTTTCCATAAAATAGTTTTGAATTGGAGTGTACTAGTGTAAACCCCGCACATTTGAGTTAAGGAAAACCGGGAAAAGAACCGGTCAAACTGAATAAGAAAACCAAACCGATTTACATTTGGGAATAAGCAATATCAAAATTTACAACTTTCGGGTGATTCAAAGGGTTCATTAAACATTGGAAAAGAAACTTAAAATAAAATAGAAAACAAAAAACAAATTGGTTCAGGTGAACTAGATTCTATAAGAACTTCAAAGTTAAGCGTGCTTACTTGAGAGTAGTGTGAGGATGGGTGACCTCATAGGAAGTATGATTTTTTGTAACCCGAAATTTCGGTTAAAAATTTTTATGCGAACATATGGCTTATCATAAATAGCCATAAATTAATTTATATTTAATTATTAAAATTAATACCAATAATTTAATACCTAAATTAAATTATTGGAATTAATACCAATAATTTATGGCAATATTAATACTAGTAATAAATCTCACCCATTTAATACACGGGTTTTACGACTATATAAAGAGGTCATCCCCATTCCATTCTCCTCACACCTGAACACTTCTCTCTCTCTCACTACTGCTCCATTTCCCGGTAAAGCTCGAACCAAAGCTTCGACTTTAACAAAAGTCGAGCTCTTTAGAACCGGGGAGAAGACAGTTATCTTATAGCAAACTCCAGTCAATATGAGAATCGTTGGAGAAGCGCCGGCGTGATAGAATAGTGAAGCAGCTCTGGTGGACCGAAGCTGCCCTATTTCGGCCAAGCTGAAATCAGCCATTTTAAGCCCTGCTCAGGCCAATCCAAGCCCTCCCAACACTTCCTCAGCCTTTCCACGACCGAATTAGGACCGAAAGGTAAGCCAATTCGGCTCCCCTTTATAATTTTCGATTGGTGCTAGAGAGAGAGTCCACCGAATTTCAATGACGAAATTCTAATCCAATTCCGCATCAATTGATGAAATTCTTAATTCTAGGATGAACCTCAGGATGAGAGCTATCTATCCAGATCGAAAGCTCGAACCGTCGTGCCTTCACCGGTGAGTAATCGAAGCTTTCTCTCTCTATAGTTCATTTTCCGGCGAAGCTCCGTTTGAGCTTGTCCCGACATTAAAACTTGCAATTCGCATTTCTGAAGAATCGTATGAACATGTAGAAACTCAATTTCAACTTCAATTTCAACAATTAGAAACGTTTGATGGGTCAATTTGATGAAATAAAATTCGGTTGTGTTAAGAAGTTGGAATTGGGGGGGAAATTGGGGATTTTCGAAATTCAAAGGACCAAAATGAAATTTTATGAAATTGAGGGTCAATTGGGCATGAAATAATGTTAGAGGACCAATTGAGGAATTTTGAAATTTTTGGGGCAAAAATTACCATTTTTGTAAAGGAAGGGCAAAATGGTAATTTTGGAAAAGTTGGAGGACCAAATTGGAAATTTGGGAAATTAAACCCCTTTTTGTGAAATGGAATAAATTGAGATCCCACGATAAATTTTAAAAGTTACGGGACTCAATTTGAGGAAAAACCGACATTTGGGACTTAAAGTGAAATAACTTCAGGGACCTAATTGCAAATAACTAAAAGTTTGGGTTTTCTCATTCATTAATGAATGAAGGTTGTTATGCCGAGTAATAATGAACAAGGTTGTTCATATCGTGTAGGAACGTTAAATACCGGGAACGCCAGCAAGGACAAGCTCGCGTGAATACAAAGAACGAGTCTAATGGAATTCACAGCATTAACGGGTGAGTGGGTTTACTAACATCATACCCGGTTGGGATGATGAGCAAAACTTAAAGTTAAAAAACCACTTACCGGTTGTGAGTGGGTTTACTAACATCATACCCGGTTGGGGATGATAAGTGCCTCGATATAAAAACCCACTATTTAGTGGTATTTTAATCATCACTACTTAGAGAAAGTGATGTGAAAGTTATGCGAAAAAAACTATTTACGGGTTGTAAGTAGATCATACCCGGTTGGTATGATGAGACTTCCTCGAAGGAAGTTGAAAACCCGTTCATCGGTTATGAACGGAGATGTCCTTATACCGGTCGGTATGATGGATAGTAAAAACCTATTTTTGTTGGAAGTGCTCTCCCCTGACTGTGTGCCAATGCTTAAACAATTTGGGAGACCTTCTCGATGGGAGCTCGAATAGCTCTAATAGGCCTGGGGCCTCGATTTTGGAACTTGGGGGCTAAATGCCCGATTTTGAAAATCTTGTATAGTGGGCCCAAGGCCAGTTGGCACGAGCAGGAGCTTGTAAATGAACATGATATATGTGCCATAAAACTTAATAAGTGAATTGTTTGGCCATGGTACCAAGATAGGACCGACATGCTCAGTCAACTAGCGGCAGTGCGACATGACAGGTCGACGGACTAGTCAAGACAAACAGCTGCGGGTTGAGTTGAGAGTCAGGGCCATTGGACTAGTGGCACCACAGATTACATGGCAATATAAGAAAACATTGTTTGTGCATGCACTGTGAGTACGAGATCATCAAGATGCCCATGAGGGGTAGTGATGTGTCCTAAGGGCACTGGACGACCTGGTGGCTGTAAGGGTAGTCGTCGTTCTAGGTGTCTGTGCGAAATCTGGAGTAGCACGAAGTGCATGAGACCGGGGTAGGGACAGGATGAGGTCTCTGTCCTCATACGGACATGAAGAAGTGATTTCGGGATTGTGGGTAGGATGTCACGTACATCCACTCATTCCTAGGGTAGAAGTGGTCGTACTAACTATCCTTGGGCCCACTTCACGAGTTTTTGAAAATTGGGCCTTAAGCCCTATAAGTTAAAAAATCGAGGCCTCCAACCTATTGGAATTCTCCCAACTCTCATCGTAAAAGTCTTCCAAAGTTTTTAAGCAGTTGCACATAGTCATGGAGATTATTTCTAGAAAAACGGTTTCAAACTTAAAATGTACTCATCATACCAACCGGGCATGATGATAAAAAATCCCACTCATAGTGATTTTTTAATTTTTAGAAAAGGTGTACTCATCACCCCAACTAGGCAAGGTGTATAAAAGGTCCCACTCACCTTAATCTGGGGATGCATTTTTCTCGGATGGGTTCCCGAGTGTTTGTGCTTCCTCTTGCACCATCGTGTATGAATGGTTCCCTTCTCGTCTAAATTCTAGCACTTGGGAAAATCCGGGGTTGGTTGTGAGGGCGTCTAATTTTTAGTTCCCTGGTTCCTGAAGGCTAAGTATCCTTTGATTGAAGGTGTCATGTGTACTTAGTTTCTCCTCTCAAGTTCAAGTTGCCCACAACCCTCAAATTGGTTTGTTTTCCTCCACGAGTCTATTTGTTTCAGTCCCCCTCAAGTAAGCTCTCTTCATCCTAGTTTACTCGGATCATACTAACATTGGAATGACTTTAATGGACCATTGCTTAGCTCTTAGAATTGGAGAAGTTAGTCGTGTGTGTATTGTGGCTGTCTAGATTATTTGGGAAATTTCATTGTTTCCTATAATGTGAATGATTTGTTGGGAAGTCTTTTAATTGGAAGTTCCTTTATGTTATTTACATCGGAGGATGTGAGGGATTTGGATAGTTATGAAGTTTAGATAATTGTTAGGAATTTCCATTTGTTATCTTATCTCGAAATGGTATGAGTGTGCCTTTGAGGTAATTTCCTTTCCTCTCTTATTTCCCTCTTTATTTATATTCCATTTGGCATTACTTTCGAAATTTAGACAATCCTCCTAATTTATTTCCATTTGTTGCAGTAGGTAAATTGAGAAATGTTCTTTCTATTCATATGATTGCCATATTTCTCTTTCATATATAGACATGTAACATATATTACTTTCCTCGTGGGGATAAGTCTAATTAATTGTTTCCTTTCTTCTCCTAATTACTTTCTATATGTGTATTGCTTTTCCATTGTTACTGCTTCTTTCTAAGTTTTTCCATTGGCAAATGAATGCTATAAATTCCTTTCATGGTTGTGTGGGTAGGGATTTATGAGCATGGGTGTTTGCCTATTATTTAATATGATAAAATATTATGATCTTCAATACCAGTGGAATATTAGGTTGTTCATTGATCAGTTAATGACATATTCATGTTATCATACATTGCAAGCTCTATCTAGTAGGGAAAAGAAGTCAAAAGTCAAGGCTCATTCTTAGCTTCAGATTTGTGTAGGAGCTGATGGAAGATGTTAGGTACGGTTCATGCTCGGGGGTTCTCCTCTTTTTTTTTCTTTTTTTTTTCAGATAAATGAGGGTAATCAACCTAGATTTTTCCTTGATAATTTTTGCAAGACATTTGTTTCCCTGCATGCCCTTTAGAACTAACTATTGCAAAGTAACATCATCTTCCACAGATAAGGGAGTCATGCCTAGACCCCGAGTAATCATCCCTCCCTCATTCTCCCATTTCTAATGATTTTAATATGTTTAGGAAGTTCCACTTTGTTTATGATGGGTTTTCTTTGACTGACTATATCTTAATTAGGTGGTATCTAAATGGAAATTCTTGGGTCATTATGTAAATACCGTCCCCTAGGACCAAAAGAGGAACCAAGAGCTTTCAAGAGAGAGGGAAACCAGGGGCTTAATTGAAATGGAATTGGTAAAGAAGGGTCAAATCGGGAATTTGGAAAATCACAAGTAACCAATAAATCACAAAAATCATGGCAAAGGACCACGAAGTGGATTGGGTGTGAGAACCATACTGGTTCAAGGTGAACCGGACATAAACCAAATGGAATAGGAGGGAATTGGGTTGAACCATGAATAATCGGTTCAAAGAGCCATTTTTCTAGGTAGCTTAAAAATAAAAAATGGAAAATTTAAGCCACCATTAGATAGAAAATGAATTTAGATAAATTTAGAAAATTTTAATTTTTAGAAAATCGGTCGAATTGGTCCTTAACCAACTAATTTACAATTTTGGGTCACCAGACTTGGTTAGACCAGACTGGTGCCAGGTTAGTGTCCAATCAGCAGACGCGACTAATTTGTGCATGACACGTGGCGAAGTGCACCCAGTCAGCTGCTTAGTTGAAGTGATAGCCAATTAGAGTGCGACACATGTCCCTGGTCAAGAGGAGGAAAATCCACCTCAGCGACGACCGACCAATAGGAGAGCGACATGTGTCCTGGTCAATGGTCAATGTCTAAAAGGACTAGTTAGTAAAGACCAACCTATGAGAAGCTGACACGTGGCAAAAGTGCCATGTTAGCATTTGACAAGGATGTTGGAGAAATGAACGACCAATCAGAGGTCGACACGTGGTAGCGCCATGTTGGATGACCTTGGCCAATCCGAGGCTAGCACATGGTAGTGACATTGTGCACTAGGAGGGAAATCTGACGCATTTAAGACAGCCAATCTGAGGGCACCATGTATCATGGTCAGCAGTCAAAGGAAATTCGATCAGTAGCCACGTAGGTGGGGGCAGCCAATGGGAGGCTGCCACGTGTCCAGTCAACAAGTTAAAGGCTGACATGGCCACTTAGTGAGACATTGTGTCAGCAAAGCCGACTAATTACAAGGCACCACATGGCACTTCCGCACATGTGAAACTCGTATGCACAGAATAGTATAATCTTTAATCTTAGTCTGATGGGCGATTTGCGACCGCCGGAGGAGGACCGGAACTTCTGCCTCCTGAAAAGTGATCCGCTGATGGGCGATCCGCTGACGGAATCGAGCGAATCAGACGCCGAAACCACCGCTGGCTGGTAGCCCTATCAGTTGTCGAGCATCCTATAAATAGAGCTTCCTCCCACTCAGCCTCCCCATCGCTCTAGCGTGCTCTAAAGATAAACAACACCTTTCTCAACGAAGTGCTGACCAGAGCTCTGACAATGAGCCTTTTCGCAACCAAAGGAGCTCCGGTTGGAGGCATCAGAATCGGAAAGAAGTCCTCTAGCTAGCCAAACCTTCAACCAGACCTGAGGACTCCTGAGGGATGCTAGAGCGATCGCAAAATGAAACTACTCTGACAACTCAAAGCAGCTCACCTCTGACCGACAGAATTCAGGGCCCACCCAACTCCTGCTACTGAAGTCGACCTCCCCGATTCTCCTGAGTTGACCCTCAACCCTCCTTTAGTGTCCAAGTATGCAATTCAACTTCCAATTGTGAATTCTCAAAACTTATAGAGAGAGAAAGTGGCCCTGGATTGCTGATCGGAATTCCTCTGCCTAGGACATCAATTGAGGTGAACTTTGACCTTCCAAGAATCCTCTCGATGGGAGCTAGCTCCACAAACTCGAAGCCTGGACAATCGTGCCTCCATAGGTAAGAACGAGAAGCTTTCTTTCTCTCAGTTCATTTTCCGATGAAGCTCCAACAAAGCTTAGAACTCAACCAAATTAAAAAATTCAAAGTGTAGGACGATCATAGGAAGCTAGAGGAAGCGAATAGAGGCATCAAAATATGCAATTAAGGAAATTTAGGCGGTCAATTAGATGAGGTAAGAATGAGTAACCCAAAGGCTTATTTTGGGAAGAATTTGGGGTTTTTGAAAATCAAGGGACCTAAGTGCAAATTTTAGAATTTTTGAGGACTAATGAGCAATTTCAAAGAAGTTGAAGGCCAAGCTGAGCTAATGGACCCTTGGGTTAGTGGGCCAAAGATAATGGAAATATTGAATAAAATTTACTTGATTGTGCATGCATGAGATGTAGGACCATTGAGACGTCTGGTATGGGGTAGTGCTGGTTACAAGGGCTACTGGACGACCTAGGAAGTATAAGGGTGGTCCATCTTCTAGTATGTCGAGAAGCTTTGGGGGCTTCCTGCGCATAAAGACCGAGGTAGCAGGGGAAAGAGGTCTCATCCCTCAAAGTGGACACAGGGTATGGTTAGGGTTTAAGGGTCAGACGATTGATGTACACTCAAACTCAGGGTAAGGGCCACAAGACTCTATGAGGGTGGACGATAAAGGCACTTCGGTCCACAAGTGGATCAGTCAGGGACTGGTCTTCAATAGTGTGATCCCTTTTTATGACGAAAAGGGCAGTTGATGCGTGAACCTTAAGTGAATATTAGAAAATGCGAAAATGATTAAACATATAAAAATTGATCGCTGTATGATTTTTCCCTCACTGAGTGTATTCTCATTCTCCTCCTTTCACCCTTTCTGGAACACTTAAAGAGGAGTCGAGCTAGGTGAAATCAAAGTCTCAAGAAAAGGCTCAAACCCTCAAGGTACAATCCCACACCACGTAATTTGATTATATTTTGGGAATGTATATTGGTACACCTTTATCTTCTTTAGACCATTAAGGTAAGATATGCTAAGAGGGTTCGGGGAAGGGTGGTAGGTTGATCACAAGACTCTTACCCAACTAGGTTGGGGTGTGACAACTTTAGTGGTATTAGAGAATAGTTTTCTAACAAGTCCCCACAAACCATAGGCCCTAACCCCCAAAACCTTGTAGAGTACATTCCTTGGAGGAATGCCATGGAACAAAGGATAGAAGAGTTGGAGGAGGACGTTCCATGGAGGGAACCACGATGGAGGATTGCTCCTCGCTTGGTAGAAGATGAGACCTCTCTACCCCGAGAACTGTATCAGGCTTTGGCCTGAGAGGAGGCGAAGAGAAACTTTTGGGAAGCCCATGCCAACTATGTGAGAGTCTTCCATCAACTACCCCTAATACAAGGTGACACATGCACGTTGAATCACATGCAGTGCTCTTACGCATACAAAGCCACAGTTCTAAATAAGTTGGGAGTCGAGGTCGCACAAGAGGTGCGGGTCAGAAGGGCCATCAGCATGTCATCTTCCATAGAGTTTGAAGAGCCCCACATGAACCCTTGCCCACAATGTGGAAGATACCACGGAGGCGATTGCCCACCTAGGAGAAGGGGTAGGCGCGTAAGGACAACTGACGCAGAATCTCGCAATCTGCCCATGTTAAACTCTAGGTCGGTTAACATGAGAGGCTAGGTTAGGGACGATAAATTCCTCATTTCAATTGCTGTAATAAGCCATAATCAGGGCTCCACTAGTAAATGAATAAAATCTTCATTTGATTAAACTCTCGCACAATGAAAAATAAGAAGGAAAGAAGTGACCCTTAGTATGAGGAATCCCTCGAAAAGTTAAAGTACCCCGTGGAAGGATGAAGGAACTAGAAAATTCTTCGGAACAAACTTAGCCTACAAGGTACTCATAAACCAAGAAAACCCTAGAACTATAGGAACATAAAAGTAGGGAGTAAGTATGGGGAGGTACTTGCAAGAGGAAATACATTCCCCATGCAAAGGAGGCATGGGGTGCCACG
The DNA here is from genome assembly GCA_030064425.1 of Trapa bicornis. Lineage (NCBI taxonomy): Eukaryota > Viridiplantae > Streptophyta > Magnoliopsida > Myrtales > Lythraceae > Trapa > Trapa bicornis. The sequence goes on along the minus strand of CM057741.1, from coordinate 11,407,230 downwards.
AAGCCCTAGGAGGCAAGAAGAGGGAGTAATAAACCTCAGTCAAGAAACAAACTTAAGAGGGATTAGCCGTCCTAGCTTCATGAAGCTTAAAATGACTGGGTGTAGTACCAACTACCCCAAAAGAAGACATGAAGAATTGGAAATCCCTTAGGATAGTAAGACTGAGAAGGGCAAGAGAACATTGAGAAAGATCCCTCGAGGGTGGCAAGGAAGGTTCGAACATGAGACCTATGTGATAAAGGTTGCCATTCCAAAATGCGGGAGTAAAAGACAAGACCGATCATGGGTCCAAAAAGTGAAGGGGAAACCGTATGGGATAAGTTGGAATGAAGTACCATGAGACGACCACAAGTGAGCAATGATGGACTAGTGGATGATAACCCCTAGGTAGGGATGTTGTTAACATAAGGAAGTGTGTGATGTTGTCAGTAAACCGAGTATGGATTGAGGAGCCAATGGTCAGAACTAAGAATGCACCCACAAAGGGGGTGCGAAGATATAAAGGTAGGACACCTGCCAGGAACAACAATAGAATGGATGCCTAGTCATAAAGATGGAAGCCTCAACCTCCTGATACATGAGCAGTAAAATGGGGGCAAGCCAAAGATACCTCCTAAGGACTAACCAAAAAGGAGACTTCCCCGCCACAAAGGAACCCTCGTAAGTAACAAAAGGTATAATCATGGAATGGCAATGAGTATGTGTGAGTCGACTAAGGAACGTGAAGGAAAATTCCAAACGAATAGAGAAGTGAGAGGTGGGTTAAGCCAATGGTGAAGTGATAGGGAACCCTGACAGTTGGAATCGAGAATAATCCATTGGGAGACAGGTAAAGGATAGGCAAATAATCCATGCATGGGATTCTAGGACAACCAAAATGTCATTAAAATGACAAGGGAGATTATGAGAACAAGCGTGGAGCCTACAATAGAGTTTGGTCAAGGTATGATATAAGAAAGTCAATGAGTAGAAATTTGATACACAGGGATAACAAGTTAAAATAAATGAGTGCTAGAACACTCTACCAATGTAAGAAGAAAAGCGTAAGGGATACCATCCAATGAAAAATGTTGTGAGAGTTCGGTACTAAAAGGAGGCCAGATTTCAAGAGATGGAGACCTATGAGGAAAGGGAAAAATGATCAAGTCATGGGTGTAAACAATGGGTGCTTGGATAATGCCTAAGGTGGTCCAGGAACTCTACCAGATGGTTAGGAGGGACAGAGTTCCACGATCCCTAAAGGTTTAGAAATCAAAGAGTTGTGGCAAGGGAATACCCTAGAAGTATAATGGAAGAAGATAATTTTGGAACATATCATGCTACTACGAGCATGAGGGCCCAAAAGTTCCAAGAAGGGGTGTGAATCATGGAGAGAAGAGTCATCCATTTAAGCATGACAAGGGCAAATGAAAGGTAGGGTGGACCCTTGTGGTAGTAAATAAATAAAGGATTCAAGGATCAATACAAGACAAGAAGAGGGTGAAATAAAATAAGCCAAAACCCACGAAATAATAACAAAAAGCTCGAAAGGACGTTGAGCTAAAGACTCTCGACAGCTAAAGAAAAAAACCAAACAATAGGACAACTAAACATTCCACCCTAAAATCTAGATCAACATCTGGACAAGAGCCTCCCAAGTGAGAATCTTACCCCTAAGCGACATAAGGATTGGACCCAAGAAAAATATCTTTGGGCAAATGAGTAAGACATGCTAATTACAATAAATCCCATGGAGTACGTGGACAATCACGAGGAAGAAAAGTTCCTTAAGGACACTATTCATAGGACTAAGTAAAGTGATAACCATAATGACGTTTAGCCCTAGGAAGAATCGTATGAGCCAGGGGATGCTTAAGGAAAAGAAAGTGGGAATACCAAATTGCACCATTAAGGGCGATGGAAAGATAATTGATAAAACAACAAACACCCCAAAAGATGGAAATGAAAGATGCCCAGAAGAGTCACGAGTGACCTAAAGGGAAATTTAAGCCCCAAGGAAAATAAATGGGCGAGGACATGCTGACTAGATGGACGAAATGGGAAAGGAAAGGAGGAAAAAGGAAGGAGGGCATTATTCAATAATTAAGATATGCATAACGAGTTTTAGGGACAAAACTCCTAAAAGGTGGGGAGAGTTGTAAACCCCGTCCCCTAGGATCAAGAGAATCGGGCCAGGAGCTTTCACGGGAGAGGGAAACCGGAGACTTAATCGAAACGGAATTTGGTAAAAAAGGGTCAAATCAGGAATTTGGAAAATCCCAAGTAGCCAATAAATCACAAAAATCATGGCAAAGGACAATGAAGTGGATTGGGTGCGAGAACCAGACCGGTTCATGGTGAACCGAACTTGAACCAGATAGAATAGGAGGGAGTTGGGTTGAATCATGAAGAACTAGTTCAAAGATCCATTTTTCTAGATGGATTAAAAATAACAAATTGGAAAATTGAAGCCACCATTAGATAGAAAATTAATTTTGAAATTTTGAATTTTTAGAAAACCGGTCAAATCGGGCCTGAACAGGCTGATTTACGATTTTGGGTTATCGGACCTGGTCGGACCGGACTGGTCAACGGTCCAACCGATCAACAGACCGCTGCTAGGTCAGTGCCCAGTTAGTAGACACGACCAGTCAACATGCGACACATGACGTATCGTGCCTAGTGAGTCGCTTAGTTAGTGCTTGGAAGCGCTGGCCAATTAGAGCACAATACGTGTCCTTGGTAAACGGTGTGAAACTCGTCATCTCAGTTCAAGAAAACCGAGAAAGAACCGATCAATTTAATGAGAAAACTAAATCATTTAGGGAACCGAGAATGATAAAGAGGGGTTAAAATGGGAAATTGGAAAATCTCAAGTCAACAAAATTTCATGAAAATCATAGGGAATAGCCATTAAGTAATTTGGATGGGAAAACCAGACCGGTACAGGATGAACCAAACATGAATCGGATTGAACCAGTTTGAACTATACATGAACTAACCTCTAAGTTCATTTTTCTTAGTGGCTTAAAATGATAAAATTGGGAAATTGAGGCCACCATTGGATAAAAAATGAATTTAAACGAATTTAGAAATTTTTATATTTTAGAAAACGGGTCGAATTAGGCCTGAACCGGCCAATTTTTTCCATTGAACCCGGTCGAACCGGATCTGTCCAGTTTGGAACAGTGTCGAATTCTTCCTTGGGATGATAACACTGTTCATCGATTCAAAAACATTCCATTTTCAATGAAAGGAATATTGCTCCGATGAGGGCATTTTCAGGCGAGGATAAGCTCAACTCGAATGGAAATTGGTTGAGTAGAGGGTCCCCAGGCTCCCTATATAAAGAGATTCCCTTGATTCATGCTACACACACCTCAAATCGTACTCCTTTCCTAAGTGCTCCATTTTTCGGCGATGCTCAAACCCATCTCTGTCGTTGTAGATCAATGCTAGAGAGAGAAAGTGCCGAATTTCTCTAACGAAATTTCCATTAATATGGACTTCAATTGTAGCAATTCTTGATCCTAGGAGGACCCTAAGGATGAGAGCAACCTCCCAGATCAAGAGCTTGAACCGTCGCACCTCCGACTGTAAGCTTTCAAAGCTTTCTCTCTCTACTTGTAGTTTTCCAATGAAGCTCCGTTTGAGCTCGTTGCAGACCCAAACTCTGCAATTCAAAGCTCCATTTGATCGTATGGAAGTGTATAAGCTAATCCATGCCATCAATTGGTTAACCCCAATTGAATGACCAATTTGAAGAAATCAAATTCGGTTAGTAAATGGGGTAGAAATTTGTGAACTGGACTTAAACCAAATTGAGCCAGTTTAAACTATACATGAACCGACCTCTAAATTCATTTTTCTTAGTGGCTTAAAATGATCAAATTGAGAAATTGAGGCCACCATTGGATTGTAAATGTGTCACGCCTCGATCCAATTTGGTCGGATCCCCGTGATCAACCCACCACTCTCTCGGTTTACTAAGTGTTGCACTTTCTTTTATAAATCTTCAGGAGTATGGTGTCCTTTAAACCTGAAACTTTCCTAGAATAACATAAATCAAAATTGCATAAAATTGTAAACTTTTCATACCTATCTTATAGGTGTGTTAGCTAGTGATCTTTGGGTAAGCTTTCCAGGGTCACCTAAAAGGGATATAAGGGAGGGGGTGAGTTCAATGACTTAGTGAATGGGTGTTTAAAGCTTGACTATTCGAAAAAAAATAGTTTGAATTTGGAGTGTTCTAGACTCCTTATATGTCTTTTAAAAACTTTTCATTCTCAATTCTTAGTTTTCATAACCATTTCTCATCATAACAATGCGTTTATTAACCAACACACGCCCTTCATCATGAAGGAAACATACATTCGCGGGCCAGCCCGTCCATTGTACCCTCTTGTGGCGTGAGAGCGACTTTACTAGCCACCTAGATAGAAGTACGTCCACTTCTACCCTGAGAATTAGTGGATGCTCATGACATCTGACCCTCAATCCCGTAATAAAACTTCGTGTCTGTATGAGGACAAAGACCTCATCCGTCTCCACCCCTGTCTCAAGCGCAATGAAGATACGACTAACTACCCTTATTTCCACCAGGTCATCCATAGCCCTTAGACGCATCACTACAGCTCTTGGGCATCTTGAAGGTCTTGTAACATAGTGCATGCACAAATCAACAGCTTTTCACATAAGCCATATAATCTGTGGTGCCATTGGTTCGATGGCCTTGACCCTTAACTCGACCTCCAGCTGTTTATCTTGACTATTCCAGAGACCTGCCATGTCGCACTATCGCTAGTCCATCGAGTATGTCGGTCCTGTCTCGGTACCATGGCCAAACAACTTATTTACTAAAGTTTTCATGACTTAATTATCATGTTTGTCTATGAGCTTCTGCTCGTGCCAACTAGCCTAGGGCCCACTATTCGAGATTTTCAAAACCGAGCATATTAGCCTCCAAGTTCCAAAACTGAGGCCTCTGGCCTATCTGAGCTATTTGAGCTCCTGTTAATAAGGTCTCCTAAAAATTTTATGTAGTGGCACACAGTTAGGGGAGAGCACTTCCGACAAAATAAACTTTTCATCTGTCCATCATACCAACTAGGTATGAGAACATCTCCGCTTATAACCAATAAGCGGGTTTTCTACTTTCTTCCAAGAAGTTCATCATACCAACCAAATATAAACTATATACAATTGGTAACTAGTTTTTTCCGTGTAATTTCCACATCACTACTCTCAGGTGTGATGGTTAAAATACCACTTAATAGTGGGTTTTCATTTCCTAGGTGCTTATCATCCCATCTGGGTATGATATCAAATCCCACTCACCTGATAATGCAGTGAATTTCCTATTAGCCGGCTTGTTGCATTTACGCGAACTTATCTTAGCTTGCGTTCCTGATACTTCGTGTTCGTACATGATATGAACATCCTTGTTCATTATCCTTCAGCCTAATAGCCTTCATTAATCCCAAATGAATGAGAAAACCAAACTTTTCATTTATTTGTAATTAGGTCCCTAAAGTTATTTTTCTTTAACAATGCTAGTTTTTCCTTAAATTGAGTACCGAAACTTTTAAAATTCACCTTGGGACTTCAATTTATTCAAAGTCACACAAAGGGGTTAAATTTCCCCATTTTCCAATTTGGTCCCCAATTTTTCCCAAATTACCATTTTGCCCCTACTTTACAAAAATGGTATGTTTTGCCCCAAAAATTCCAAAATTTGCATAATTGGTCCTCCAATATCTTTATCATGCCCAATTGGCCCTCAATTTTATTAAATTGCACTTTAGTCCCTCTAATTTTTGAAATTCCCAAATTTCCCCCAATTGTTTCCCCAATTTCAACTTTCTAACTCAGTCGAATTTGATTTTATCAAATTGACCAATCAAATGAGTTTAATTGTTGAAATTGAAGTTAGATTGGAGTTCCTAAACCTTAATATGATTTAATTACACTTTGAATCGCACAATTTGATGCCAGGATGAGCTCAAACAGAGCTTTGCCAGAAAATTGGACTTAGAGAGAGAAAGCTTTGAAAGCTTACTATCGAGGGTGCGACGGTCCGAGCTTTCAATCTGGGCAAATAGCTCTTGTCCTAAAGTTTCTCCTAGGATCAAGAATTGCATCAATTGATGCCGAATTGAGTAAGAATTTTATCATCAAAATTTTGTCGGTTCTCTCTTTAGTACGGATTGAAATTTATAGAGGGGAGCCAAATTGGCATACTTTTCAGCTCTAATTTAGTTGTAAGAGGACTGTGGAGGTGTTGGGAGGGCTTGGTTTGGCCTGAGAAGGGTTTTAATTGGCCAATTTCAGCTCGGCCAAAATAGGGCAGCTTTGGTCCGTCAGAGCTGCTTCACTGTTTGATCACGCTGACGCTTCTCCGGCGATACTCGGAGCAAATGGAGACTACAAGCGTGTAGTTGACTTCTCCCCAAATCTAAATAACCTAACCATGCCTTCTTTGGCTCAGAAAAATGCTCAAGTCAGAGCTCTGGTTCGAGCTTCACCGTAAAATGGAGCAATTGAGAGAGATTGGAGTTTTTAGTTATGAGGAGGAAGATTGAGTAGGGGCTCTTTATATAGGAGGCTCGGGAACTTCTTGGCCATCCGATTGGTGCCTTAATGTCATTCATTGCCTGTAACTCCCTAGCTAGAGACTTTTCATCTCTGCTGATGCTGCTCGATTTTCCGGCGAGTGAACAGTGCTATCATCTGAAGGAAGAAGACGTCACTGTTCTGAACTGTACCAGACCGGTTTGAACCGGGTTCAAAGCTTAAACCAGCCGGTTCATGCCCGATTTGACCAAATTTTTTATAATTAAAAATTTCTTAATTCATGTAAATTCATTCTCTATCCAATGATGGCCTCAATTCTCCAATTTGAATTATCTAAGCCATCTAGAAAAATAAATTTATAATCCACTTCAGTAGTGGTTCAAATGGGTCCAATCCGGTTCAAATTCGGTTCACCTGAACCAATTTGTTTTTCATATCCTATTCATCCTAAAGTCCTTTTTCATGACTTTTGTGACCCTTTAGGTCACTATGGATCCATAAATTCCCTGGTTTGCCCTTTCTCTATCAATTCCAGTTCATTAACCGACTCGATTTATAAATTGGTTCAATCCAGCTTGGATCCAGTTCACCTGAACCGGTCTGGTTTTCTCTCCAAAATTGTCCTAAGATCCTTTTCCAAGGTTTTATGAACCCTTTGGGTCACTTGGGAGTTGTAACTTTCCTAAATTGCTTGTTCTCTAATGATCGAGTTTGTAAACCGTTTTGGTTTTCTCACTCGGTTTGACCAGTTCTTTTCTCTTAACTCCAAAAGGGTGGGCTTTACAAAATGAATTTAAAAATTTTTAGATTTGATAAAACTGGTCGAATCGGGCCTAAACTGGCAGATTTTAGCCATTGGACCTGGTCGGACCAGACCAGTCCAGTCCAGAACAGTGTTGTCTTCTTCCTTGGGATGACGACACTTTTCATTGGTTAAAAAACTTACCATTTTCGGCAAAAGGAATATTGCTTCGATCAGGGCATTTTCGATCGAGGATAAGCTCGACCAGAATGAAACTAGTTGGGCATAGGGTCTCTGAGCTCCTTACATAAAGAGCACCCCTTCTTTCCTCCTCCACACACCTCAAATCATACTCCTCTCCCAAGTGCTCCATTTTTTGGTTAAGCTCAAACTAAAGCTCCAACCTAGGCACTTTCCTTAGCTTCAAATTGCAAAGTCAGGTCCTACAGACTTTAGGGGAAGTCAACTAACTGAAAATAACCTCCCTTCGACCTGATGATCGCTGGAGAAGTGTCGACGGAATCAAATAGTGAAGCAGCTCTATCAATTCAAAGCTGCCCTATTTTGGCCGAGCTAAATTTGGCCAAATTCAAACTCTTCTGGCCAAACCAAGCCTCCCCAAAGTCCCCACAACCCTCACACGACCTCCACATGGGTGAAAGGTAAGCTAATTTGGCCCTCCTCCGTCGTTGTAGATCGATACTAGAGAGAGAAAGTGCCAAATTTCACTAACGAAATTCCCATTCATATGGACTTTAATTGTAGCGATTTTTGATCCTAGGAGTATCCTAAGGATGAGAGCTAAATCCCCAGATCAAGAGATCAGACCGCGCACCTCTGATGGTATGCTTTCGAAACTTTCTCTCTCTATGAATAGTTTTTCGACAAAGCTCCGTTTGAGCTCGTTTCTGACCTAAAATTTTCAATTCAAAGCTCCATTTGATCATATGGAAGTGTAGAAACTGATCCATGCCAGCAATTAGAGCAATTAACACCAATTGAATGACCAATTTGATGAAATCAAATTCAGTCAGTAAATAGGGTAGAAATAGGGGATTTCAAAAAATTGAGGGACCTCCATGTAATTTCTCAAAATTGAAGGTCCATTGGCAATGTGAAAGATGTTGGGGGACTAATTGGTCAATTTTTGAAAGAATTGGGGTCAATTTGCTATTTTTTGGAAAGTAGGGGCTAAACGGTAATTTTTGATAAATTGGGGACCAAATTGGAAATTTGGAAAACTTGAGCCCCTTGCACAATTTTAAGTAAATTGAGGATTCAAAGAGGATATTGGAAGCTTTAGGACTCGATTTGGGGGGAAGTTAGCATTATGGACCTATAGCCAAGAAAAATGAACTTGGGGGACCTAAGTGCAATAAACCATAAATTGGGCCTAGTTGCTCAAACATGAGAAAATGAAGGCTATCATGCCGAACCCTTACTAATAATGATACCCAAATCGTGTAGAGAAACTTGGGATTAGAGCACAAGCAAGAGAAAACTAGCATAGACTAGAAACTAACTAAGGTCGAACACGTCACAATCAACAGGTGAGTGGGAACTTTATACTTTATACTCGGTTGGGATGATGAGCATGGTTTAAAATCTAAAAACCTACTTACCTGTTGTGAGTAGGATTAAATAAACATCAAACCCGGTTGGTGTAATGTGCTTCCTTAAGGAAAGGAAAAACCCGCATACAGGTTGTAAGCAGATCCATCATCACACTTCATTGGTGTGATGAATAAAAAGAGATTTTGTCATAAGTGTTCTCCTTTAACTTTGTGACAACTAGTTAAACAAGTTGGGAAACCTTGACAGGAGCAAGAGCAGCTCTAACAGGTCAGGGTTCTCAATTTTTGCAACTCATAGGGCTCATGGCCTAGTTTTGGAAAAACATATGCAGTGAGCCCAAGGCTAGTGGGCACGGGCTGAAGCCTGTAAACAATCATTATTAAGAAAAAGCCATGAAAACTCCTATTTAAAATGGAAAATGATTGTGTGATTCACCATGGTATCGAGTCAGGACCAACAATGCTCGATGGGTTGGCGACAGTGTGTTAGGGCCAAGTCGATGGACCGCCCTAGACAAACAAATTCAATTCGGGTTGAGTGTCAGGGCCGTTGAACCGTCGACACCTTAGAGAATGGCTTAATCATGAAAAATTCTTGTATGTGCATGCACTCATGGATATGTGACCATCAAGACACCCTAGTGGGTAGTGATGGGTTCCAAGGGCTGCTGAACAACATGGTGGAGATAAGGGCAGTTCGTTGTGCCAGTTAGTCACGATGGGATGTGGTTAAGATGAGGTCTCCATCATCATATGGACACGAAGTGGAATAAGGATTTGAGGATCGGACGTTTGGGACATCCACTTAGACTCATGGTAGAAGTGTGGGACTTCTATCATGGTGGATAACAAAGTTGCATTGATCCCCAAGTGGGTGTAGTTTAGGACTGCCTTGCGAATGTTTGTATCCTTCCTAATGAAGGGCATGTATTTGTTTGCTAATTGCCTCCCGATGCAAGGGGATGGGCTAAGAGAGCTAAACACACCTAATATGAAAACGGAAAAAGTTCTAAGATTTGAGATTTGAGAAAATCCTTGAAAAGGAATGGTAAAGCTTGGCAATGATTTTGATAAAATAAGCATGTTTTTTTAAAAACTTGCTCCCAACACTCGTTCACTGAATTGTAGAAACTAACCCCGTCCCTTTAATCCTTTTCGGGAAAAGGAAGACCTACCTTATAGACACCCCCACAGTTGAAGCCGAAGACAAGTATGTAAATTCTTAAAATATTGAGTTTTGTATAATGCTATTTGATTAAAAATTGGAAAAAAAAGAGACACCTAACTCCTCACGGTTTAGAAGGGGGTGAAACCCTCTTGGACCAAAGGGAGTGATAGGTTGCTCACGGGGATCCGACCAAACCGGGTCGGGACGTGACAAATGGTCAAAGGAGGAAAATCCACCTCAACGATGACCAACCAATAAGAGAGTGACATGTGTCTAGGTCAACGGTCAAGGTCTGAAAGGCCTAGTCAGCGAAGATTGACCAATGAGAAGCTGACATGTGGCAAAAGTGCCTCGTCAACATCTAACAAGGATGTTAGAGAAACGATCGGCCAATTAGAGGCCGACACATGGCAACACCACGTCGAATGACTCTGGCCAATCAAAGGCCAACACGTGGCAGTGACACTGTGCGCCAAGAGAGAAACCTGATGCATTTAAAATAGCCAATCTAAGGGCACCATGTGTCACAGTCAGCGATCAAAGGAAATTCGATCATTAGCCATGTAGGCGGGGGCATCCAATGGGAGGCTACCATGTGTCTAGTCAGTAGGTCAAAGGCTGACAGGGCCGCTGAATGTGATGTCGCGTCAGTAAAGCAGACCAATCACGAGGTGCCATGTGGTACTTCCACAGGTGCAAAGCTCACACACGCGGAACAATGTCATCTTCAACCTTAGTCTGATGATGATCTACGACCACAAGATGAGGACTAAAACTTTCGCATGTGAAAAGGTGGTCACCGTAGACGGAATCAGGAAAGTCAAATGCCGAAAAGACCATTGGGTGGTAGCCCTGTCAGTTGCTAAGCTCCCTATAAATAGTGCAACCTCCCACTCAACCACCCCACTACTCTGGCACCCTCTGAAGACAAACAGGTCCTTTCCCGATGAAGTGCTGACCAGAGCTCTGACAACAAGCCTTTTCGTAACCAAAGGAGCTCTGGTTGGTGGCATTAGAACCAAAGAGAAGTCCTCTCGCTAGTTGAACATTCAACCAAACCCAAGGACTCCTTGAGGGATGCTAGAGCGATCACTCAGTGAAGCTGCTTTGACAACTCGAAGCTGCTCACCTTAGACCGACAGAATTCAGGGCCCTCCCAGCTCCTACCGCTGAAGTCGACCTCCCCCAACTCTCCCAAGCTGACCCTCGACCCTCCTTCAGTCTTCGGGTAAGCAATTTGACTTCCAATTGTAAATTCTCAAAACCTCTAGAGAGATAAAGTGGCCTTGGATTGCTTATCAAAATTTCTCTACCTAGGATGTCAATTGAGGCAAACTTCGATCCTCCTAGAATCCTGCCGGCCGGAGCTAGCTCCACAAACTCGAAGCCCGGACAATTGTGCCTCTATAGGTAAGAACAAGAAGCTTTCTCTCTCTAAGTTCATTTTTCGACAAAGCTCCGATGGAGCAGGGAACTCAACCAAATTTGAAAATATGAAGTGTAGTATGATCGTAAGAAGCTGGAAGAGGCGAATAGATGCATTAGAAGAAGAAATTAATTAAGTTTAGGTGGTCAATTGGATGAGGTAAGAATTGGTAACCTAAATACTTATTTTGGAAAGAATTTGGGGGAAATATTTGGGGGTTTTTAGAAATCAAGGGACCTAAGTGCAAATATTTTGAACTTCTGAGGACTAATGAGCAATTTTAAAGAGGTTGGGGGCCAATTTACCATTTTGGAAGAATTTGGGGGTAATTTGGTAATTTGTAGAAGTTTGGGGGTAATTTGGGAATTTTCCAAAGTATGAAGACTTTATGCAATTTTTTGGGCCGCTTGGTGGAATTTTGGATGAATTGAGACTAATTTTTGAATTTTATGAATAATTGAAGGCTCGGATCATGTAGGATGGGTCGCACTAGGATCATGTTGTGACAGTGTGCCTCGGATCGAAACCTAGTCTGGCGAACGCGACGCGACTACCGGGTGAGTTGAAAATTTACAACATCGGTTTTGATTGGAACGATGGTCTTGCTTCCAAACTGGTTTTCTCAGAATTAGCCTCCCGTGACTAGGTGTCTTTGCTTAAAATATTTGGGAGCTAATTACGAGACTTGGACTAGATGATACAAGTGGGCCCATGGCTGAAGGGCATGGGCATAGGTCCGTTGAGAATCTGTAAATATGAGTCCATCAAGACTTTCAAAATGGAAAAATGTGTGTGTTTAACCCACCGAACCCAGAATAGGTCATTGGGCTTGTTGGGCCAAAGAGCCACTAAGCCGAAGCCAGGTCGTTGAACTCGTTGGGCTGGTGCACACCGGGTCGAAGTTGAGCCAACGGACCCTTGGGCTGGTGGGCCAAAGATAATGGCAATATCAAATAAAATTTAGTTGATTGTGCATGCATGAGATGCGGGACCATCGAGATGCCCGATATGGGGTAGTGGTGATTTTAAGGGCTGCTGAACTACCTAGAGAGCATAAAAGTGGTCTGTCGTCTAGTATCTCGAGAAGCTCTGGGAGCTTCCTGCACACAGAAACTGAAGTAGTAGGGGAAAGAGGTCTCGTCCCTCAAAGCGGACATAGAGTATTGTTAGAGTTTGAGGGTCAGATAATTGATGTTTACTGAAACTCGAGGTAGGGGCCACAAGATCAGGGTGGACAGTAAAGGCGCTCCGGTCCACAAGTCGATCAGTCGTGGACTGGTATCTGATAGTGTGATCCATTTTTATGACAAAAAGGGTGGTTGATGCGCGAACTTTGTGTGAATATTGGGAAAAGTGAAAATGATTAAACATATAAAAATTGATCACTATAGGAATTTTCCCCTCACTTAGTGTATACTCATTCCCTTCCTTTCACCCTTTCAGGAACACTTAAAGAGGAGTTGCGTCAAGTGAAATCAAAGTCTCAAGCGATGGCTCGAACCCTCAAGGTATGATCCCACACCACGTAATTCGATTATATTATGGGAACGTATATCGGTACGCCTTTACCTTCTTCAGACCATGAAGGTAGGATTTGCCAAGAGGGTTCGGGGAAGGGTGGCGGGTTGATCACAAGACACCGACCAGATGAGGCCAGGGTGTGACACATTAGGTAGTCAATAATCTAGTTTCACGCTCATTTTTAGGTAAGTATCCTATCTAGTTCCATCCCTCCCTCACTCTCCCATTTCTAATGATTTTAATATGTCTAGGAAGTTCCTCTTTGTCTATGATGGGTTTTCTTTGACTGACTATATCTTAATTAGGTGGTATCTAAATGTAAATTCTTGGGTCATTAGGTAGTCCATAATCTAGTTTCATGCTCATTTTTAGGTAAGTATCTATTCTATTTAGTTCAACTGCATATCACCTTAAGATTATTGGTACTTGGGTTTAATTGCTTGTGTTGGATGGTAGGAAGATAGTTAGCTACTAGTTTGGGACATAGGGTATCATCATGATGCCCTGTGCTTATGGGGTTTAGCTTTAGTGTATTGCCTAATCTAAGGTTAGATTGCTACCTTGCTCATTCGAGGGAATGGTCTTAATTTATGATTTATAATATAAGAAACTTGTTGTTTTATTGGTTGCATTTATGATATGCAGGACTAGCTAGAAGAAGTATGTCACGCCTTGACCCAGTTTAGTCAGAACCCTATGATCAACCCGCCACTCCCTTTGGTCAACGAAGGATTTCTCTTCCTTCTAAAGCGCGAGGAGTCAGGCGTTGTTTCACCTAGTTTCTCGGAATGACATTATACAAAACTTGAATAATTTAAAAAAAATGTACTTGACTCTTGGTTCAGCTTCAGAAAATCCTTGGAGGGTTTTGTTCCCTTTTCTAAAAGGGGTAAAGGGAGAGGGTGAGTTTTTACAACTTAGTGAGAGGGTGTTGGGAGTGAGTTTTTTAAAATATAAAGTTTATTAAAAACCATTTCATAAATCCTTCTTCGAAGCCTTTCATCCCTTTTTAAAATTCCTTAATTTTACCATTTTCACTTATTATGTGTATTTAGCTCTTTTACCACATCCCCTTTCCTCTAGATGCATTTAGCAAACATACACATGCTCTTTATCATAAAGGGTACACACATTCATCGATGTAGCACACCCATTGCACCCACTTGTGGATCGTAGCATCTTTATCATTCACCTTGATAGAAGTCCCTAACTTCTACCTTGGGTTTGAGTGACGCCCTGAGCGCTAGGCCCTCAAACTCAACCTCTCTTCATGTCCATATAAGGATAGAGACCTCATCCTGCCCTCACCCTAGTCTTATGCACAAGAAGCCCAAAAATAATAGTTTCATGACTAACTAGTACCGTGAGAAGCCCAAACACAGTAGCTTCTCCTTCCCTAATTGCCACCATGTCGTCCAACAGTCTTTGGGACCCATCACTACCCCTTTTGGGTGTCTTGATGGTCTTGAATCAAATTGCATGCACAAACAATAGTTTTCATATATAACCATTATCTTTGGTGCCGACGATCCAATGTCCCTGATACTCAACCTGACCTATAGTTGTTTTCCCAACCGGTCCGTCGACCTAGTCTTGGAGCACTACCACTAGCCCATCGAGCCTTGTTGGTCCTGACTTTGTACTGTGGAAAATCACACAAACATTTCCATTTTTAATGAGAGTTTTCATGGCTCTTCCTATTCATATTTGTTTATGGGCTCTAGCCCGTGGCCACTAGCCTTGGGCCCACTTCATGAGTTTTTTAAAACTAGGCCTTGAGCCCTATGAGTTCAAATTCAAGGCCCCCAGCCTGTAGGAGATGTTCTAGCTCTCGTCAAAAAAGTCTCCTAAAGAGTTTAAGCATTTGCACACAGTCAGGGGAGAATAGTTTCGATAAAATTGTTTTTAGCTCAAGGTACACATCACACCAACCGAATATGATGGTAGAAGTAGGTCCACTCATAAGTGGATTTTCATTTTTAAAATGATTCTCATCATCCTAACCGGGTGTGACGTTAAATAACCCACTCACAACTAGTAAGTAGGTTTTTAATAAGAGTATGCTCATCATCCCAACTGGGTATGATGTTTAAAATGTCTCACTCACAGTGGTCTTTCAATTTAAAGTGCGCTCATCATCCCAACTGGTATGATGCATACCTTTCCCACTCACCCGATGACTACGACGTTTTTGTCCTTAGTTAGCTTTCTAAGTCTGACTTGAGATCCTTTGCTCACGTCCTTATCTAAATTCATTCTTACATGGTTTGAATACCCTTATAAGGAACGACTTGGCATGCATAGCCCCTCTATTTCCAGGTATTTACATTTGGGTCCATATTTTTGTCTTATTGCAATTAGGTCCCTAAAGTCCAAAATCTTCGACTTTAGGACCAAATGCTCAATTATTTTCAATTAAGCCGCCGGGGCTTCCAATATCCCTCTTGGTCCTTAATTTTATCAAAAAGGTACTTGGGGCTCAAATTTCCCAAAGTTCCAAATGGCTGCCCTAAATTTTACAAAATTATTGTTTTGCCCCTAAGTTCCAAAAATGGCCAATTGGTTCTAATTCTTTCAAAAATTGAACAATTGGTCCTCCAATATCTTTCTCATTGCCAATTGACCTTCAATTTTGTGAAATTGTATTTAGGTCCTTCAATTTTTTGAAATTCCCAATTTCCCCCAAAATTTTTCCCCAATTTCACCCCTTTCTACTGACCCAATTTGATTTCTTCAAATTGGACATTCATATGGAGTTAGTTGCTCCAATTGATAGCATGGATAAGCTTCTACACTTCCATACAATCCAATTGAGCTTTGAATGGCAGGATTTATATGTGAAATGAGCTCAAATAGAGCTTCGCAGGAAAACTATATGTTGAGAGAGAAAGCTTTGAAAGCTTACCGCCAGAGGTGCGAAGATCTACGTTCTTGATCTGGGGAGTTAGCTTTTGTCCTCAGGGTCCTCTTAGGATCAAGAATTGAGACAATTGCTGTTAGAATCAACAAGAATTTGATCAACAAAATCCATTACTTTCTCTCAATAGAATGAAACTGCAACAATGGAGGAGGGCTGAATTGGCTTACCTTTCTCCTCTGTAGAGGTTGTGTGATTGCCTTGGGAGCTAAGGGAATGCTTGGTTTGGTTGTAGGAGGTATGAATTGGATGAATTCAGGTCGGCCAAAATAGGGTAGCTTCGAGCTGACGAAGCTACTTCACTGTTCGATCTTGTCGACACTTCTCCGGTGATCCTTGGGTCGGGGGGAGGTTATTGTCAGGTAGCTGACTTCCCACGGAGTATGTAGGACTTGAGTTTGCCTTCTGAGGCTGAGAAATGTGCCCAAGTCAGAGCTCTAGTTTGAGCCTTGCCGAAAAATTGAGGACTTTGGAGAGGGAGGCGATTTGAGGTGTGTGGAGGATATGGAAAAAAGCTCTTTATATAGGGAGCTCGGGGACCCTATGCTCTACCAATTTCCATACTGGTCGAGCTTATCCTCACTAGAAAATGCCCAAATTGGAGGTAATATTCCTTCATATGGAAAGAAAAGTTTTTTGTATTGATGAACAGTGCTGTCATCCCAAGGAAGAAGATGACATTGTTCTAGACCAGACTGGTCCGACCGGGTTCGATGACGAAAATTGGCTAGTTTAGGCATGATTTGGTCGATTTTCTCAAAATTAAAAATTTCTAATTTGAGATTTCCTAGCCACCTAGAAAAATGAATTATCTGATCCGGTTCATTATGGTTCAACCCGATTCAATCCGGTTTAGGTCCGATTCACCCTGAACTGGTTTGGTTTTCCCATCCAATTTACTTCCTGGTTCTTTCCCATTATTTTCATGACTTTTTGGTCACTTGGGATTTTCAAATTTCTGATTTTAACCCTTTTTT
Source organism: Trapa bicornis (assembly GCA_030064425.1). Classification (NCBI taxonomy): domain Eukaryota; kingdom Viridiplantae; phylum Streptophyta; class Magnoliopsida; order Myrtales; family Lythraceae; genus Trapa; species Trapa bicornis. Next base: position 11,390,353 of record CM057741.1, on the reverse strand, counting down.
ACCATTTTTAGTTCGTTAAATAGTTCGATTTTCTCCATAAAATCGATGGGTTCTATCCCGGTTTTTCCCATTCTCGAAAGGGCGAGGTTTACAAAGCATGTTGGCTTCTCATTTTTTCAATGAGGGTTAATGTTGTAGGTTCCATAGGTGGCTGAAGATGCTAGGATTCCTCTAAGCTTATGTTCCCAATCTGTTTAGTTGGCCCCCTTTGTTTTGGATGGATTAGGCTTTCCCAAGTCCATATGTTAGCAATCCATGTCCAATTAATTCATACCGTTTTTTCTAGCAGTAGTCCAATTATAGCAAAAATGTTTGTTTAGTGTTTTGTATAGGTGGGACCAATCAGTATTGTTCTTCAATTGCTAGTCAGCATTAGTTTACTGCATTGACAAAGTTGGTTATTTAATTTGTTAACGACTCAATTTCGTCTAGTAACCACCCTCCCTATTTTATACAATTCTCTTCTAAGTTTTTAGTGGATTATTGAATTACTCTCTTTTGATATGTAGGGGATGCCCTTGAAGTTATGATGTCTTTCCATAGTGATGCTCTAATGCGGTTCATCTTTCATTCCAAAGGGAACTAATGAAGATGCCCTTTAGTTCTAAAGCACCTGACGAATAGTGCGCATGGGTTGGTTCATTGTAGACATCTTCAATTGCTTAAGGCCTAAATGGACGTTTGCTATGTAAATTATGTGTCTCTTCTTCATTTTGATTGTTGGGTTGTATATTTGGCTTATGGGTTGTAAGTCTTTTTATTGGCTCTTAGTTAGGTCTATTAAGTTTGATTTATGACCCGAATTTATTTGGGATTCCTTGTATGAACTTTTGGGTCATCCTTAATGAAATCTCACATTGGTTTGAATTAATAAAATTATATAGCTTGACACTTTGGACTTTACCTTGTATCTTTAGGTTATTTAATTCCAATTACCTATATATAATTATATGTATATATTTATTTATTTTTTTATAAAATATTAAATATCATTATTTTAAATAAAACCCTTTCAATTTACCTTACTCGAACCAATTTAATCACATTTCTATTTAAATTTTAATAAAAAATTTTGGGTTACTAAAATGGGGACTTACAACTACTCCCTTCTTTTTGGACTTCTGTCCTCAAAACTTGGGTAAAGAAGGTTTCCATTTTCTAAAGTCACTCCTTAATTACCAACATATGGATACGTTCCTCATTAACCATAGTTACTATTTATGAATAGTCCATTACCCATTTTTGACCTTGTAATGATTGCCTGCATGATACCGATTATCATTTTGGTATAATATCATATGGGACATTCTTTCTAAATGCCCATCCATTAAGAGGTAAGGTTCACTTGTATTGATAATCTAGAGTTATTCTCCTTGGGTTTAGGCATTTTTTTTTGTTTTTGTACTTGTAATGTCTCTATCTGTGGTCTAGAGAATATATGTCGATAAATGTTATCCTGTTTGTTGTTGGTACAAGCCTAGGGTTCTTGTTGGTTGTTTCATTTCTGGTCCATCCTTGGGGTGGGGTACGTACTAGGTTCGCATCAAAGTCCTTTTCTAGGCTAGGGTGATCACAACCAATTTCTTCTTGATTATATATGATTAGTTCGTACTCTCCTTACTCTCCCTGAGCAACCTCTATGGTGCATCATAAACGTTTCTGTGTTCTGGAGTGTTGTTCATATATAGTGACTTTTCCCATGGGGTTATTAACACCCCTCATTTAGGTTCCTCGACCCATGAGTCTTAGGTGTCATGACCTTCATGAAAGTTGTGGTGCCATCCTTACTTATGCTCAACTCCGTAGTAGGTTTGCTTTTTTAACTCGTTCATTCTTTTGTGAATCCCTCTATGCTAGATCGTATGTCCTTTCCAATGAGCTAAGGTCATTCCTTTCCTTAGGAACCTCGGTTGGAAACTTATTATCTGATAAGGGTATTTGGGTATCTTATGTCGATTCCTTCTTTGTCTGGTTTTGGGTATCATTGGTAGTGAGCCAAGTTTCTTATTAGTTGTAATAAAGTTTCCCTTTATGGGTTTCATTTAGAACATAATTTCAGTATTATGTTCTAAATGAAAGTGAAAGTACTTATATTTGTAGTGTTCTATATATAAAGATTTAAGGTAAGGAAATGACATGGTCATTTCTACTACCTTCAACTCCCTTGCCAAGTATCAATAATATGGTTTCCTCTATAACCTTTTAGTTTTAAATATATATATTTTTGGTGAATCCTTTGAGGATATTTTTCAGATTTCCCCTTAAAATCCTTATATCACTTTCTTAGTGTTCACTCACATTATTCTTGTGAAGGCTTTTCCACTTTAGGTTTTTCTGCATTCTTGGGTTAGTATTCCATCATGACCTATCCCTCGAGGTCACTTCCTTACTAGAGTCATAGACTAGCACTCCATTCAATAAATGTATTTCTGACTAAAAGTTTAAGTGTGCTAGGTTCCATGTATAGGCCTTACATAGTACTTTCCCAATATTTTACTTTTCAAAAATGTTTCCTTAAAAAAACCAATTTTAAAAAATAATTTAGCTTTGATACCATTTAGGATGTCAAACCTCGACCCGATTTCCCTAGCCGGACATGTAGACAACCCACCACATCGTCAAAGTTTTACAATGATGGGCACCTCATCATTGTAAGTCATATAGGGTGTAAGGCATAAATAAAATAATTCTAATTATTTCACAAAAAATATTCATTTAAATATTTAGAAAAATAAACTTTATAAATCATACAGGGACTAAGTACTGAATGTAAAGAATACATTTATTTTTGGATAACTTTACTATTAAGCACGTGACCTTCATGACCATCAATTCCTGAAAAGGGTTATTTGGGGGGTTGAGAGAGCGAGTATTTAGGTGAGTTTTAAAACACAACTTTCAAAGGATAGTTTTTAAATTTTACTTTTATATGACTTTAGCTCTTTTCAACACTTCCACTTGTTCGGGAGGTGTTTAGCAAATAATCACACCCCTTTATCATAAAGGGTACACACGTTTGTAGGGACAATACTCCGACTGCACCCACTTAGAGATCAGAGCATCTTTATCGTCCACTTTGATAGAAGTCCTCGACTTCTACCTTGAGTCTGTGTGGACGTTACCCATCTGACCTTCAGACCTAAGTGTACTTCGTGTCCGTGATGTGGGGAAAGGACCTCATCTTGACGCTGCTCCGGTCTCGGTGTGCAGGAAGCTACCTCGAGCTTCATGACTCACTCACACGAAAAAACTGCCCTTATCGCATCTGGGTCATCTAGTATCCCTAAGAATCAACACTACCCCTATTAGGCATATCGATGATCTCGTATCATAGTGCATGCACAAACAATAGTTTTGAGATTAATATGCCATTATCTTTGGTGCCAATGGCCTAATGACCCAACTCTCGACTTGGGCTCCATGGTTGTTTGCTCGACCGGTCTATCGACCTAGTCCTAGCACACTATCACTAGCCCATCATGTCTCGTCAGTCTGGTTTCGAAACTGTAGCAATTCACACAAAATTTACCAATTATAAAAGTTTTCATGGCTCTTATAATCATGTTTGTCTATGGTGTCCAGCCCGTGCCCACTGACCTTGGGCCCACTTCATGAGGTTTTGAAAACTAGGCCTTAAGCCCTATAAGTTCAAAAACCGATAACTCCGGCGTATTGGTGCTGTCCCAACTCTAATTAGAAAAGTCTCCCAAAGTTTTTAAGCAATTGCACAGTCAAGGAAGATTATTTATAGAAAAACAGTTTCGAATTAAAATGTACTCATCATCCCAAGATATGGAAAATCCCACTCATAGTGGTTTTTCAATTTTTAGAAATTGTGTATGAATGGTTCCCTTCTCATCTAAATTTTGGCACGTGGGCAAATTTGGGGTCAGTTGTTAGGGCATCTAATTTTCAATTCCTTGGTCCCTTGAGGCTAAGTGCCCTTCGATTGAAGATGTCATGTGTACTTAGTTTCCCCTCTCAAGTTCAGGTCGCCCATAACCCTTAATTCCGTTTGTTTTCCTCCATGAGTCTATTTCCTTCGGTCTTCCCCAAGTAATGAGTCTATTTCCTTAGGTCTCCCCCAAGTAAGCTAGTCTCCCCCAAGTAAGCTATCTTGGAATGACTTTGATGGACCATTGCTTGGCTCTTAGAATTGAAGAAGTATGACCTTTTTATATGTGTATGGCCGTCTAGACTATTTGGGAAATTTCATTGTTTCCCTATAATGTTAAGGATTTGTTGGGAAGTATTTTTATTGATTTGGAAGTTCCTTTATGTTATTTCCGTGAGGATGTGAGGGATTTGATCGTTATGAAGTTTAGATAATTGTTAGGAATTTCCATCTGTTATCTTATCTCTAAATGGTGACTTGCATGCATAATTTCCTTTCCTCTCTTACTTTCCTCTTTATTGATATTCCATTTGGCATTACTTTCCAAATTTAGATAATCCTCCTAATTTATTTCCATTTGTTGCTGTTGGTAAATTGAGAAATATCCTTTCTATTCATATGACGCCATATTTCTCTTTCATACATGTAACATATATTACGTTCCTCTAATGGGATAAGTCCAATTACTTGTTTCCTTTTCCTCCTAATTACTTTGGATATGTGTATTGCTTTTCCATTGTTACTGGTTCTTTCTACGTTTTTTAACTAGCAAATGAATGCTATAAATTCCTTTCATGGTTGTGGGCCTCTGTGTTTGCCAAATGTTTAATAGGATAGAATATTATGGTGTTCAATACCAACAAAATATTAGGTTGTTCCTTGATATGTTAATGACATATTTGTGTTATAGTACATTGCAGGCTCTATCTAGTGGAGAAAAGAAGTCAAGCTCATTCTTAGCTTCAGATTTGTGCAGGGGCTGATGGATGTTAGATACGATTCATGCTAGGGGTTCTCCTCTTTTTTTTTTTTTTTCCAGATAAATGAGGGTAATCAACCTAGGCTTTTCCTTGATAATTTATGCAAGACATTTATTTCCATGCATGCCCTTTGGAACCAACTATTGTGGAGCAGCATCATCTTCCATAGATAAGGGAGTTGTGCCTAGTCCCTGAGTAATCATCCCTCCCTCAATCTCCCATTTCTAATGATTTTAATATGTCTAGGAAGTACCTCTTTGTTTATAATGGGTTTTCTTTGACTGACTATATCTTAATTCGGTGGTATCTAAATGTAAATTTTTGGGTCATTATGTAGTCCATAATCTAGTTTCATGCTCATTTTTAGGTAAGTATCCAATCTATTTAGTTTAGCTGTATATCACCTTAGGCTTATTGGTACTTGGGTTTAATAGTTTGTGTTGGATGATAGGAAGATATTTAGCTGCTAGTTTGGGACGGGGTTTAGCTTTAATGTTTTTCCTAATCTAAAGTTAGATTGCTACCTTCCCTTATTCATTTTGATTGTTCGGTTGTATACTTGGCTTATGGCTTTTATGTCTTTTTATAGGCTCTTAGTAAGGTCTATTAAGTTTGATTTATGACCCAATTTTGTTTGGGGTTCCTTGTATGAACTTTTGGGTCATCCTTAATGAAATCTCACATTAGTTTGAATTAATAAAATTGTTTAACTAGACACTTTGGACTTTACCTTGTATCTCCATGTTACTTATTTTATTCTAATTACTTATTTATAATTATATGCATATAATTATTTATTTGTCTACACAACTTGGGTAAAGTAGGTTTCCATTTTTTGAAGTCACTCCTCAATTACCAACATTTGGTTGCATTCCTCATTAACCATAGTTACTATTTATGGATATTCCATTAAGAGGTAAGGTTCACTTGTATTGATAGTCTAGAGTTAATCTCCTTGGGTTTGGGGATTTTTTTTGTTTTTGTACTAGTAAGGTCTCTACCTATGGTCTAAAGAATATCCGCCGATAGAGGTTATCCCGTTTGATCTTAGTACAAGCCTAAGGTTCTTGTTAGTCGTTTTATTTCTGGTCCATTCTTAGGGTGGGCTACATACTAGGCTCGTACTAGAGTCCTTTTCTAGGCTAGGGTGATAGTAACCAATTTCTTCTAGATTATGTATGATTAGTCTGTACTCTCCTTACTCTCCCTTAGCAACCTCTATTGTGCATCATGCACTTTTCTGTGTTATGGAGTGTTGTACATATATAGTGACTTTTCCCATGGGTTATTAACACCCATCGTTTAGGTTCCTCAACCCTTGAGTCTTAGGTGTCATGACCTTCATGACAGTTGTGGTTCTATCCTTACATATGCTCAACTCAGTAATAGGTTTATTTTTTCACTAATTTTTTTTAACTAATTTCCAATAGAGGTTGGTAACTTCTTAGTAGTTGGGTATCTTATGTCGAGTTTCTTATTAATTGCAATAAAAATTCCCTTTATGGGTTTCATTTAGTACTTAATTTCGGTATTTCTAATGAAAGTACTTATATTTATATTTATGGTATTCCATATATAAAGATTTTAGGTAAGGAAATGACATTTTTCTTTCTGCTACCTTTGGCTCGTATCATTAATAAGTTTTCCTCTATAACCTTTTAGTTATATATATATATATGTATTTATTTATTTTTGGTAAATCCTTTGAAGATATTTTTTCGATTTCCCCATGAAATCTTTATATCACTTTCTTAGTGTTCACTCACATTATTCTTGTGGAGGCTTTTCCAATTTAGGTTTTTTGACATTATTGGGTTAGTATTCCATCATGACCTATCTCCCGAGGTCACTTCCTTAGTAGAGTAATAGACCTAGCACTCCATTCAATAAGGGTATTAATAAATAAAAGTTTAAGTGTGTTGGGTTCCATGTATAGGCCTTACATAGTACTTTCTCGGTATTTTACTTTTTGAAAATTTTTTCCTTTTCAAAAATAAAAACCAATTTCAAAAAATAATTTAGCTCTCATACCACTTATGTTGTGACACCTCGACCCGGTTTCCCCTGGGACATACAGACAACTCGCCACATTCTCATAGTTTTACAACGATGGACGACTCATCATTATTAGTCCCAAAGGGTGTAAGGCATAAATAAAACAATTCCAGTTATTTCCTAAAAAATAATCATTTAAATATTTAGAAAAATAAACTTTATAAATCATATCGAGACTAAGTATATAATGTAAAATATACCTTTATTTTTGGATAACTTTACTATTAAGTTCGTGACCTTCATCGCCACCATTGCCTGAAAAGGGTTACTTAGAGGGGGTGAGTTTCTACAACTCAGTAAGAGGATATCAAGGTGAGTTTTAAAACATAGCTTTTGAAGGATCATTTTAAATTTTACTTTTATGTGAGTTTAGCTCTTTTCAACACTTTCCCTTACTGAGGAGGTGTTTAGCAAATAATCACACACCTTTTATCATAAACGGTATAAACGTTTACAAGTGTAGCACCCACTTGGGGATCGTAGTGTCTTTACTATCCACCTTGATAGAAGTCCTCGACTTCTACCCTGAGTCTAAGTAGATGTTACCCGTCTGACCTTCAGACCCAAATGTACTTCATGTTCATGATGTGGGGACAAAGACCTCATCCAAACCACTTCTCGGTTTTGGTGCACATGAAGCTACTCCGAGCTTCATGACTTATTGGAACGATAAAACTACCCTTATCGCATCCTGGTCGTCCAGTAGCACTTAGAACTAACACTACCCCACTTGGGCATCTCGATGGTCCTATAGCATGGTGCATGCACAAACAATTATTTTGGGATTAATAAGCCATGATCTTTGGTTCCAACGGTCCAACAACCCAGACTCTCGACTTATGCTCCGTACTTGTTTGCCCGACTGGTCTGTCGACTTGGTCATGACACATTGTCACTAGCCCATCAAGTCTTGTCGGTCCGATTTCGGCACCATGGCGATTCACACAAAATTTGCCACTAAAGAGAGTTTTCATGGCTCTTATAATCATGTTTGTCTACGGGCTCCAGCCCGTGCCCACTCGCCTTGGGCTCACTTCACGAGTTTTTCAAAACTGGGTCTTAAGCTCTATAAGTTCAAAAACTAAGGGCTCTTGCCTATTGGAGCTATTCCAACTCTCATCCAAAAAGTCTCCCAAAGTTTTTAAGCAGTTGTACACATGGGGGGATCATTTCTTTTCAACTGGCATGATGATGGAAAATCCCACTCATAGTGGTTTTTTTATTTTTAGAAAAGGTGTACTCATCATACGGTCCCACTCACCTTAATTCGGGATGCATTTTTCCCGGATGGATTCCCGAGTGTCTATGGTTCCTCTTGCACCATCATGTATGAATGGTTTCCTTCTCATCTAAATTCTAGCATTTGGGCAAATCTGGGGTCGGTTGTGGGGACGTCTAACTTTTAGTTCCTTGGTCTCAGAAGGCTAAGTGTCCTTCGATTGATGGTGTCATGTGTACTTAGTTTGTCCTCTCAAGTTCAGGTCACCCACAACCCTCAATTTTGTTTGTTTTCCTGCGCGAGTCTATTTGATTCAGTCTCCCACAAGTAAGCTCTCTTTATCTTACTTTACTCGGATCATACCAACATTGGAATTACTTTAATGAACCATTGCTTAGCTCTCAAAATTGGAGACGTTAGTCATGTATTGAAGGATTGAGCATATGCCCTTGTGTGTATGGCTGTCTAGACTCTTTGAGAAATTTCATTATTTCCATATAATGTTAAGGATTTGTTGGGAAGTATTTTTACTGATTTGGAAGTTCCTTTATGTTCTTTTCATTGGATAATGTGAGGGACTTGGATATTATGAAGTTTAGATAATTGTTAGGAATTTCTATTTGTTATCTTATTTCTAAATGTTATGACTATCTTTGAGGTAATTTCCTTTCCTCTCTTATTTCCCTCTTTATTGATATTTCATTTTTGGCATTACTTGCCAAATTTAGACAATCCTCCTAATTTATTTCTATTTGTTGAAGTAGGTAAATAGAAAGATGTCCTTTCGACATGTAACATATATTAATTTCCTACTTCCACATCAATATGTCGTATAACCCTTTTAGTGTTGGTGGAATATGATAGAACATTTATTTTGCCCTCTACATAAATAGAACTTGAAAGAGAATTATTTTAATTCAACCATCTCCTTTTCCACTCGATTAGTTAAATTTTCTATTTTGGATACTAACTAATCACAAAATATCCCCAGTAATTTTTATCTCTTATGCTATTCAATAGTAGTAACTGATTCCATAAATTTATGGAGTTCAAAAAAGAATTTTTTTTTATCTTATTAAATCTTTATTTATCTTATTATTAATTAGGGATTTCGTAGCTAGAACGACCCTCACAAATTGCGAATACTAATTTGTTAAGAATTAATTGAATTGAAGCTATAGCATCATCATTTGCTAGAATCGAAATATCTGTAAGATCGGGGTCACAGTTTGTATCAATTAATCAAATTGTTGGAATTCCCAAAGTGATACATTCTCGAAGAGTCGTATATTGTTCTTGCTGATCAACAATAATTATAATATCGGGCAAGCCTGTCATATATTTTATCCCGACCAGATATGTTTGCAAGTGAGATAATTCTCTCTTCAAGATGGTTGCGTCTCTTTTTGGAAGACGGTTGAGTTTCCCTTGTTCGGTTCTCAAATCCCTGAACTTATGAAGTCTTGTTTCTGTAGTAGACTAATTCGTTAACATACCACCGAGCCACTTTTTATTAACATAATGACACCTAGCCTTTATTGCAGACCGTGCTACTAAATCAGCTGCTTTATTTTTGGTACCAACAATTAAAAACGGTTTTCCCCGACTTGCTGCATCAAAAATTAAATCACAAGCTTCATATAAAAAATGAGCAGTTTTAGTAAGATTTGTAATATGAATACCTTTACACTTTGCAGAAATATAAGGTGCCATCCTAGGGTTCCATTTCCTAGTACCATGACCAAAATGAACTCTTGCTTCCATTATCTCTTCTAAATGGATGTTCCAATATCTTCTTCTCATTTCTCCCACATTTTCTCTTTTTTTTTTTCAAAAAAAAGTGACTAGATGCTTTGAATGAAATAATTGTTCCGATGGAACCTTTTTTTTTCTATCAGAAATTGGCTGTGTCTGTCGATATACAATCAAAATCATTACCCTCTATTTGTTATTTTCTTTGTTTTTAGGACAGCCTCAAAACGACATAGAGAATTTTTTTTATATTAATTTATTAATAAAAAGTATGATTTTATTAATAAAAAAAGTATGAAGCCACTTTTAGGAATTATTAAATCCTCTAAATAATTGTTCTGGTATATCATGGAAATTCTTTCTTTAAAATGCAAGAACAAAATAATTCTATGTGATGTAACAAAATATCTTTGATTTTACCCTAAAAAAAATTCTTATTTTTTATTTTCAAAGGAATATTCTTATGTTGTCTTGACCGGTGAACTAATCCTGTAAACCCTACACTTTTGAGTTAAGGAAAACTGGGAAAAGAACCGGTTAAACCAAGTAAGAAATCCAAGCCGGTTTACATTTGGGAACCAACAATATGAAAATTGACAACTCTCAGGTGATACAAATGGTTCATTAAACCTTGGAAAAGAAATTTAAGAAAAATTAAAAGATAAAAATTAAATTGGTTTAGGTGAATAAGATTCCATAAGAACTTTGAAGTTAAGCGTGCTTGCTCGAGAGTAGTATGAGGATGGGTGACCTTTTGGGAAGTATGAATTTTTTTGTAATCCGAAATTTCGGTCAAAAATTTTTACGACTTATCATAAATAACCATAAATTAATATATATTTAATTATTATAATTAATACCAATAATTTATGGTAATATTAATACAAATAATAAATCTCTCCCATTTAATACACGGGTTTTACACCTATATAAAGAGGTCATCCCTATTCATTCTCCTCACACCCAAACACTTCTCTCTCTCTACTGCTCCATTTCCCGGGAAAGCTTAAACTAGAGCTTCAACTTCAACATTTTTCTTAACCTCGAAAGGAAAGGTCGAGCTCTTTAGAACTAGGGAGAAGTCAGCTATTTGATAGCAAACTCCAGTCAATCTGAGAATCACTTGAGAAGCACCGACATGATGGAACAGTGAAACAACTCCGGTGGACCGAAGCTGCCCTATTTCAGCCGAGTTGAAATTGGTCATTTCGAACCCTCCTCAGGCCAAATCAAGCCTTCTCAACACTCACTCAGCCCTCCCATGATCGAATTATGACTGAAAGGTAAGCCAATTCGGCTCCCCTCTGCAATTTTCGATCGATGCTAGAGAGAGAACCGACAGAATTTCAATAATGAAATTCTAACTCAATTTGACATCAATTGAAGCGATTCTTGATTCTAGGATGAACCTCAAGATGAGAGCTATCTGCCTAGATCAAAAGCTCGGATCTTCGTGCCCTCATCGGTGAGAAATCGAAGCTTTCTCTCTCTATAGTTTTTTTTTCCGGCGAAGCTCCGTTTGAGCTCGTTTCGGTGTTAAAATCTGGGATTCAAAGTTTCATAGAATCATATGAACATGCAGGAACTCAATTTCAACAATTAGAAGTGTTTGATCGGTCAATTTAATGAAATCAAATTCGGTAGTGTTGAAGAGTTGAAATTGGGGGAAAAATTGGGTATTTTCGAAATTCAAAGGGCCAAAATGTAATTTATGAAATTGAGGGTCAATTGGGCATGAAAATAATGTTGGAGGACCAATTGAGGAATTTTGGAATTTTCGGGGAAAAACTTACCATTTTTGTAAAGGAAGGGCAAAATGGTAATTTTGGAAAAATTGGGGGACCAAATTGGAAATTTGGGAAATTAAACCCATTTTTGGTGAAATTGAATAAATTGAGGTCCAAATATAAATTTTAAAGGTTATAGGACTTAATTTGAGGAAAAACCGACATTTGGGACTTAAAGTTAAAGAGAAATAATTTTAGGGACCTAATTGCAAATAACTAAAAGTTTGGGTATTCTCATTCATTGGAAATGAATGAAGGCTGTTATGCCGAGTAATAATGAACAAGGATGTTCATATCGTGTAGGAACGCAAAATACCGGGAATGCTAGCATGGACGAGCTCGCGTGAATACAAAGAACTGTTCAAGTGGAATTCACTACCTTAACAAGTGAGTGGGCTTACTAACATCATACCCAGTTGGGATGATGAGCACAACTTAAAATTAAAAACCACTTACCGGTTGTGAGTGGAAATTTTATATCATACCTGGTTGGGAATGATAAGTACCTCGGTATGAAAACCCACTATTAAGTGGTATTTTAAACATCACTACTTAGAGGAAGTGATGTGAAAATCATGCGGAAAAACTACTTATCGATTGTAAGTAGATCATACCTGTTTGGTATGATGAGACTTACTCGAAGGAAGTTGAAATCCTGTTCATCGGTTATGAACGGAGGTGTCCTTATACCGGATGGTATAATGGATAGAGAAAATATATGTTTTGTTGGAAGTGCTCTTCCCTGATTATGTGCCAATGCTTAAATAATTTGGGAGACCTTCTCGATGGGAGCTCGAATAGCTCTGATAGGCCGGGGGCCTCAGTTTTGCAACTTGGGGGCTAAATGCCCGATTTTGAAAATCTTGTACAGTGGGCCTAAGGCCAGTTGGCACGAGTAGGAGCTCGTAAATGAACATGATATATGTGCCATAAAACTTAATAAGTGAATTGTTTGGTCATGGTACCAAGATAGTACTGACATGCTCAGTCAACTAGCGGTAGTGTGACATAACAGGTCGACGGACTAGTCAAGACAAACAACTACGGGTTGAGTTGAGAGTCGGGGCCGTTGGACCAGTGGCACCACAGATTACATGGCAATATAAGAAAACATTGTTTGTGCATGCACTATGAGTACATGATACACATCGATCCTCTAGTTCATTTCTCCCTCTGAGTCAGAATAAATATGTTTTCAAACCCTTTCTTTAAAATTTAAAGTGTATATTCCCGCGCAAATCTCAGCAATCACTTGTTCTGATTCTACATATTGATTATTTTGAACCAATAGAAAACTTTTTTGTGGAATAGACACGTTATGTATAATATCTTCACTCTCAATAGTTACATTCAATTCTATAGAACATAGAAAGGCAGGATGCCCATGACGCGTACGTGTAAGATGAACCAAATTCTCATTGAATTTTATTTTTCCATTAGAAGGGGCTCGTACATGTCCTGCAATACCTCCTGTGAATACTCCACTCGTATGAAAAGTTCTTAATGTTAGTTGAGTCTCTGGTTCTCTAATAGATTGACCCGCAATAATACCTACGACTTCTCCCAATTCGACCAGGTCACCATGAGTAGGACTCCTACCATAACATAATCGACAGATCCAAGACGGACTCCTACAAGTAAAGGGGGTTTGAATAGATATTGGTTGTGTTCGAAAAGTTATGAATCGATTGACAAGTCCAATTCCAATATCTTGATTTCGAATGGCAATGCATCGCGAACCCATATATATATATCATCCGCCAATACGCGACCAATTAATGTTTGAATAAAAATTCGTTTCAGCATCATCCCATTTCGAGGAATCACAGAAACTCCTCGAATGGTACCACAATCTATTCTACGTACAACAATGTGTTGAACTACTTCAACAAGTCTACTCGTAAGATATCCAGCATCTGATGTTCGAACAGCAGTATCCACAACTCCTTTACACACTTCGTAGCAAGAAATGATATATTCTGTTAACGACAGTCCTTCACGTAAATTGCTTTGAATGGGTAAATCAATCATTTGTCCTTGAGGATCCGACATTAATCCTCATATACCTAATAATTGGTGTACTTGAGATGCATTTCCTCTAGCTCCTGAAAAAGATATTATATGGACTGGATTAAAGGGGTCGATCATCTTAAAATTAGGATTCATTTATTGTCGCAAATATTCACTTGTAGCATACCATACCTTAATAGATTGGTGTAATTTTTCTACTGCGTGTACATTCCCATAATGATGGTGTTTTTCCAAAGTCAAACTTTGTTGTTCAGCATCTTGCACTAACCATCCTTTAGAGGGTATCGTTAAAAGATCATCAATCCCTAATGAAATGGATGTAGCAGTGGCTTGCTGGAAACCCAGAGTCTTTACTTGATCCAGAATGTGTGATGTATATGTCATTCCGAAGTGATCTATTAATATGCTAATAAGTCTTTTAATGGTAGTTCCATCTATTACTTTAATGTGAAAGACTAGATTGACTTGTTCTACCATAAGTACCTCCATATTCTGCTGAGTGGGATTCGACAATGAGTTTGAGTCAATGATTGGAAAACTTCCTTTTCTCGATCTTAATTCGCATAAAAATTCAGTAATTTAGAATCCCAGTTGAACAGGAGGGACTCAAATTCACACCAATTACGTAACTTACATATGATTAGATACCATATGAGCAAGCTCGACAAAATCCTTGTATAGCTTCTTCAATTTCTCGAAAAAGAGAAATATGACCGACGGTTGTTCCAATATATATGTAAAAAATTTCTTTTTTTACAGTTCTTACTATTAAATAGTGCTCATAAATCTCATAATAGGTACTCAAAGATTCATAGTGAACTTTGATGGGAACTTCTCTTGAAGCAATAACGCGTTGATCTAGTTGCCATCGAAGTCACAAAGGACTATTTAAATGGATTCTTTTCTGTCAATAAGCTCCAATTGCATCATACGAATTAAAAAAAAAGGGTTCTTTTTATTCCAGTTATTATCATAAATTCTTTCTTTTTGATAGTTTTTGCGATTCCATTGATTATACCTATTTGTACAAATACCTCGACGATTCCTACTCGTTAATATGTATAGACCAATAAGCATATCTTGGGTTGGCATGGCAATAGGATCCCCAATAGCTGGAGACAAGAGATTCATATGAGAAAACATAAGTAAATGAGCTTCCGCTTGAGCCTCCAAAGATAAAGGTACATGAACGGCCATTTGATCCCCATCAAAGTCTGCATTGAATCCCTTGTAAACTAATGGATGTAAAGAAATAGCACGTCCTTCCACTAAAATGGGTTGAAATGCCTATATCCCTAATCTATGCAAAGTAGGCACTCTATTCAGCAATATGGGATGCCCTTACATAACTTGTTGCAATATTTCCTAGACAATCGGATCTTTTTCCCGAATTTTACTCTTAGCAACTCCTATGTTCGAAGCAAGATGTTGTCTAATTAGCCCATGAATTACAAATGTCTGGAAAAGCTCTATTGCTATTTCCCGAGGCAATCCACATTGATGTAATGGAAGTGAAGGTCCTACAACAATGACAGAACGACCTGAATAATCGATCCGTTTACCAAGTAGAGTCTCACGAAATCTTCCCTCTTTGCCTTCAATTACATCCAAAAATGACTTATAAACCTTATTATGACCATCCCTCATTGGTTTTCTGCGAATTCCATTATCAAGAAGTGTATCTACAGCTTCTTATACTAATTTCTCTTGACACATTACTAATTCCCCTAGTGTAGATCTACTTGTTGTTAATAGATCTATAAGGGTATTGTTTCGATAGATAACTCTTCTAAAGAGTTTATTAATATCTGAGCTCATTAGCTTACCTCCATCTATCTGAATAATGGCCCATAGCTCGGGAGGAAGAATTAGTAGGAGACATAGAACCATCCATTCAGGTTCTATATTTGTTCAAATAAAATGCTTAGCTAATTCCATGCGTCTAACCAAAAAATCCTTTATTCTTCCAATTTTGCGATCTTCCCATTCATTATCTGTGGGTCTTTCTTCCCTTAATTCCTTCTATTCTACCAATGAATAATCTAGAAGAATTCGCAAATCTAGATCGGCTAATTGTTCTTGGATAGCCCCGCTCCAGTAGCAATTTCCCGATTTCAAAATGTATCGAAGCCTTGAGTAGTTAAAAAAAGTGGGATGCTGTATTTCCAGGATTGAATTTCATATTCGAATAATCCTCGTAATCGTAAGAAAGTAAGTTTTTTAGCTATGGGCCTGGCAAAAGAGAAATTGGGATAGGATCTTGATCCTATAGATCTCCCCCTTCAAAATCGGACGTGAAAGTTCTTTCATCTGGCTCAAGTAATTACACCAAATAAAAAAGAGGTTTTCACTTTCAAATTATTGAAAACCTCAAAAGATCCACATTTACTCCTTACTCAAGTTAGCAGTAAAGACCAAGTAATATTTCATTGATTTATATTTTTTTTCTTTAGATTTTTTTTGAATTTTTTATTAAAATTTAGATTACTACATAAATGATAAATGAAATGTAAAATTCTTGAGTAGTCTACTTCCCTTGAACGATAAAGCCCCTAAAGGGTTGTAATTCATAAGGGATTTATTTGTCTATACGTACCTCAAGTTAGCAGTAAATACTAAGCAACATTTCATTGATTTATTCTTTTTTTTCTTTAAATTTTTTTTGAATTCTTTATTAAAATTTAGATTACTACATAAATGATAAATGAAATATGAAATTCTTGAGTAGTCTACTTCCCTTGAACGATAAAGCCCTTAAACGATTGTAATTCATAAGGGATTTGCTTGTCTATACGTTACTCCCTTCCATCTTTTAGGTCCTGACATCACCTCGACCATTATGCTACCATGTTCTTAAAGCCTATATGCGATGGATAGACTCCTACAACCATGACATATTTACCTACTTGAACATAATTATTTCCTTCTAAAAGAAAGTTAATGATTCATTTCTGAAATAAGTCTTTTTTCACCAGGTACAAATAAATAGTAATTTTGAGTTATTGAGTTCACCATAGATCAATCCCCTTGTTAGGAAATATTTAATATACCCATAATTTTGAGCTTCATGTTACTTCTTTCAAGAAATATGTCAGATCCGGGGCATCCTAATTTGATTGAATGGGATGACAGTCTTTCATTTCGAATCTGTAAAATCAGAATTTCGATCAAATCACACATCGCAGAATTTCGATCGAATCACACATTCTTTAAGAGGTTTATCTAAAAGATTCGCGATATAACTAGGAAGACGTTTTAAATACCACACGTGAGTTACTGGACATGCCAGTTTGATGTATCCCATTTGATATGTTCGTATCCGAGAATCAACAAATTCGACTTCGCATTGTTCACAAAATTTCAGATCTTCTTTTTCATCTCCAATTACTTGATAATTTCCACAAGCACAAATTCCACTTTTTATAGGACCAACAATTCTTTCACAAAATAATCCATCCTTTTCAGGTTTATTGGATTTGTAACGAAAAGTATAGGGTTTTGTCACCTCTCCAACTATTTCTCCATTATGGAGGATTTTATTGGCCCAAACACTTATTTGTTGAGGAGAAACTCATCCGGTTCGGAGTTGTTGATATTTATACCGATCAGTCATAGAATAAAAATTTGAATTCATTCCAATTAAACTTCCTTCCTATCAATCTAGAAGTTCTTCTCAGATACGAGGAAATGATTCAGTTCCAAAGCCAAAGATCGTAGTTCTCGAACAAGCAATCAAAAAGATTCTAGAACATCCTTAGGTTTAGGTATTGTTCCTCCAATGATCATAGTACTAAGAACTTCTTGACGAGCTCTAATATGATTAGATTTATAAGTAAGCATTTCTTGTAAAATATGAGAAACACCAAATCCCTCTAAAGCCCAAACTTCCATTTCTCCTACTCGCTGTCCCCTTGTTTTGCCCTTCCTCTAAGGGGTTGTTGCGTAACAAGTGCATAATGTCCACTGGAACGCCCGTGTATTTTATCATCAACTTGATGAATTAATTTCAATATATAGAGCTTTCTTATTATAACAGGTCGTTCAAAAGGATCTCCTGTCCTTCCATCAAATATTCTACTTTTTCCCGGATACTCGGATTCAAATACCCATGGATTCGCTGTTTGCTTACTGGCTTCATATAATTCAGAAAACACTAGTTTTCTTGAAGCCTCTTGCTCATATATCTCATCAAAAGGTGCTATTTGATAATGTCTATCTAGTAGATCCCCTGCTAACTCGAGCGAACATTCAACTATCTGTCCTACATTCATTCGGGAGGGAACTCCTAATGGATTGAAGACCATAACAACGGGTCTTCCATCTTGCAAATAGGGCATATCTTTTCTAGGTAAAATTTTGGAAATGATACCTTTGTTTCCATGTTTCCAGTTACTTTATCACCTACTTTGATTTCACATTTCTGTAAAATATATACACGAATTGTTTTTGGATTATAACTAGAACCTCCCCTTTTCTGGATGTATCTCATATCAATAACTCGACCCCTACCACCTATAGGTAATTTTAGACAAGTTTCCTTTAAAGTGGATATCTGAATGCCAAGTATGGCTCGTAATAATCTATCCTCTGGGACATACGATGATTCTTTTGTCATCTGAGGTGTTAATTTACCTACAAAAACATCGCCCACCTCTACCCAAGATCCCAACATTACAATTCCATTTTTGTTTAAATTACGGAGTAAATGGGCTTCTAGATGTGGTATTTCATTTGTGATTCTTTTGGGACCTTGGCTTGTTACATGAGTCTAAATTTTATATTTTTGTATTTAAAAAAAAGTAAAAATATTTTCATATACCAGATGCTTGCTAATTAGTACTGCATCTTCAAAATTGTAACCTTCCCATGGCATATAAGCCACTAAGACGTTTTTACCTAAATCAAGTTCACCACCAATTATAGTAGTCCCATCCACTAAAATTTATTCTTTTTTAATGCATTTATTCCGTGGAATCTAGGGTTTTTGGCTCATACAAGTATTTTTGTTGGAACGTTGATACATAACTAATTAAATGCTTAAAGTATCTCCATTGCCCGATAAAATGATCTTGTTAGTATTGGTAAAAATGATCTTTCTCTCGCGTGCGGCTATAGCGGTAATCCCTGAATCTAGAGCCGCTTGGCATTCCAACCCAGTTCCAACAATGCACTTCTCAGACTGAGAAAGTGGAACTACTTAACGTTGCATATTCGAACTCATTAAAGCTTGATTCACATCATTATGTTTGATAAAAGGAATGAGAGAAGCTCCAATAGAAAAATATTGGAAAGGAAAAATACTTCAAAGATGAACCTGCTCCCATGCAATAGTCAGGAATTCTTGACCGTATCGAGCCAGAACAACCTGTTCTTCTTGAATACCCTGATTCAAAGCCAAAGAATTTCCAGCCACTACCATATAGTATTCATCTTTACTTGGTGATAAATAAAGCACCCGTTCTTTTTTTGATCTCTCAGAGATTTCATAAAATGGACTTTCTAAAGATCCCCCTGACCAATTCTCGCATGAATTGCTAAGGATCCAATAAGTCCAACATTGATTCCTTCAGACGTGTCAATTGGGCAAATGCATCCATAGTGACTAGGGTGGATATCTTGTATTCGAAAACTAGCAGTTCGCCCTGTTAACTCCAGGGCCCAAATAATTCAACTTTCTGCTATGAACTATTTGTGTCAATGGATTCGTTCAATCTAAAACTTGAGATAATGGATGTAATCCAAAAAAAGATTCATAAGTGGTTGTTAATGGAGTTAAAGTTACCAAATTCTGAGGAGTCGGTATCAATTTATGCCTAATTGTGCCACCTATAGTTCCTCTAATCACATTTTCTAAACGAACCAGAGCTAGTCCAAATTGATCTTGTAAGAGATTTGCTACAGAACGAATATGTTTATTTTTCAAATGATTCATATCATCAAGTGTACCCATTTAGAATTTCATTCCAATCAAATGATTCGCAGCAGCCAATATATCTCGCAGTAACAAGAATGTATTATTTTAAGGTATATCAAGATTCAGTCTTCGATTCATATTTTGTCGACCAATCCTTCCTAATTCACATTTTTGTTGAAATAATTTCTTTTGTAATTCCTTACATAAGGATTCAGAAAATACCGGATCTCTGCCTACACAAGAAAATTGTTGATAAAACTCTAAAATTGCATTTTCTTTTGACCCAATTTTTTTTCTCTTTCTCATTTAGGAAAGACAAGAAAATTTCAGGATAGCAAACATTTTCAAGAATTTCTCTTAGATTCGAACCATAGCTGATGATAGAACTAGAATAGATATTTTTTATTTCCTAATCACACGAGCCCATATCCTTGCTTTTCTATTAATCTCTAATTTCAATCTCCCCCTCCCCCAATCTAATATTATGGTGACAGTATAGAGAGAAATTCGGTTATGGTCCAACTCTAACCGGTAATAAATACCGGGACTTTGTAATATTTGATTGATCACAATTCTGTATATTCCATTTACTATAGAAGTTCCCAAGAAATTCATTAAAGGAATGTTTCCACTAAAAATAGTTTGTTCTTGCGTATCCCTACTGGTTTTCCAAATTAATCCCACGGATACATATAATTTAGAAGAATATGTGAGTAATTCATATACAACATCCCTTTCTTTTATCAAAGGTTCTACCAATTGATATCTTTCCACAAATAATTGAAATTCAATTTATTGATTTGTATCTTCAATTTTTGGAAACTTATAAAGTTCTTCTGTTAAGCCCTCATCAATAAATCTACAAAATCCTTCAAATTGTATCTGATTATAACCGTGTATTATAACCAAGGTATTTGAATCGAAAAAATTCCATTATTGATCCATTCTTCATCAAATCATATCTTCATTAAATCATATGGATTGATCTAGCAATGATGAAATTTCTATTGTGTTTACTAAATCACATGAAATTTTAACCAACTCCATATATGTAATGTATAAAATGTATCGGGAGGAAAAAAGAGAATTTTATACTCAAATTAGCACTTATAACAGATAAAAATGGAAAGAAATTGATAAATGCCACTTAGACTTGTGGACTTTTGTCTAGAATCTCAAAAAGTAGTTCTATTTCTACTATTTTTATGATATTATATATTCCAATCCTATTGAATACAAAAAAAAAGAAATGGATTCGGGATTTGATCTCTTTGATGAGATAAAGACATAATAAGCATCAACTCTCTATTTTTGTTTGAAATTTTTTGAGCAATTAATCTTTTCGTGCTATCTATTGTTTAACAAACAACAAAGAAATATAATAAAAGAAAGAACTTTTTACCCATTTTTTTAGTAGAATATGATTGAAGTGCATAACATAATAAGTATTTATTAAACATGTGTATATAGCTATCTATATTGAATTCCTCCCTTATTGTAGTTCTATTCGGGAAAACACTATAAAAAAATTTAAATTTTCTATTTAATCTATTCAATGAAAAAAAGGACTACCGTTTAATTTCCTTAGAATTGCCTATAGGCATCATATGCAGATTAAATAAATGCCCCAGAACATAAATTGTTCTAGGGTTTACATATACTACTATTTGCTGTTATAATTGAAATTGGAAAAGATTTTTTTTATTGAAAAGAATCAATAGAGATTAGTTATGTATCAATTTTAATTTTCTTATATAATGAAAAGTACCCATTTTCAAAGATAAATTTCCATTCAAATACAAGAATCGTTTATGAATTTATAGTGCTATCTAATAGTTAATGGTTCCAATTTGTCCCGTATTTTTTATTTTGTGACTGAAAACCCACATTTTGTTTATTAATATATGTTTTTCAATATAAAAGAGTGAAAGTTTTTAGATACAAGATGAAAGTACAATAAAAGAAGAAGTTTAGTAATTCCTCCACCCAAACAAAGGGAGAATATTTTTATCTATTTTGTATGGTATCATTTTCATGGCGGCATGGCCGAGCGGTAAGGCGGGGGACTACAAATCCTTTTTCCCCGGTTCAAATCTGGGTGTTGCATGCTTAAAAACTCAAAATTCCTTATTTTTTTTATTTAATTGGCTGAATTTTTCCTAAGGAGAAGCAAAGGGAGAAAGGGAACTCCTGATACTTGATTCTAAATCAGCTGGAAGTTGGGTTCTCTATAGCTAAAGTAGTGTAAATCCTTGATTCAAGGATGGATATAGTAGTGGAAATATTTTTATATAAAAATTGACCAATTCCCTTCCAATAGTAGTGTAGTATTTTAATTACTAGGTTTTCAATTAGGTTGGATAGTGCAACGAAAAATCTAATTAGTGGTTTTACAAAGGGCTGAAGATGCTTTCTATATATACAAACTTATGGCAGTCTCTACTAATTACTTGTTTCCTTTCTTCTCCTAATTACTTTGGATATGTGTATTGCTTTTCCATTGTTGTTGGTTCTTTCTAAGTTTTTCCACTGATAAATGAATGCTATAAATTCTTTTTATGGTTGTATGGGTAAGGATTTATGAGCCTAAGTGTTTTCCTAATATTTAATAGGATAGAATATTATGGTATTTTTACCGGTAGAATATTATGTTGTTCCTTGATCAATTAATGACATATTTGTGTTATAGTACATTGCATGTTCTATCCATTGGGAAAAGAAGTCGAGGCTCATTCTTAGCTTTAGATTTGTATAGGGGCGGATGGAAGATGTTAGGTATAATTCATGCTCGAGGTTCTCCTTTTTCCAGATAAATGAGGGTAATCAACCTAGGCTTTTCCTTAATAATTTATGCACCGCATGCCCTTTGGAACCAACTATTACAGAGCATCATCATCTTCCATAGATAAAGGAGTCCTGCCTAGTCCCCGAAATAATCACCCCTCCCTCATTCTCCCATTTCTAATGATTTTAATATGTTTAGGAAGTTCCTCTTTGTCTATGATGGGTTTTATTTGAGTGACTATATCTTAATTAGGTGTTATCTAAATGGAAATTCTTGGGTCATTATGTAGTCCATAATCTTGTTTCATGCTCATTTTTAGGTAAGTATCTTTAGTTCAGTTGCATGTCACCTTAAGATTGTTGGTACTTGGGTTTAGTTGCTTGTGTTGGATGGTAGGAATGGTCTCTAATTTGTGATTTCTAACATAGGGAACTTATTGTTTTGCTGGTTGCATTGATGATATGCAGGACTAGCTAGAAGAAGCATGTTGGCTTCTCATTCTTTCAATGAGGCTTAATGTTGTAGGTTCCATAGGAGGCTGAAGATGCTAGGATTCCTCTAAACCTATGTTCCCAATCTGTTCAGTTGGCCCCCTTTGTTTTGGATGGATTAGGCTTTCCCAAGTCCATAGGTTACCAATCCATGTCCAATTAACTCATACCATGATTTCTAGCAGTAGTCCAATTATAGCAAAAAGGTTTGTTTGGAGTTTTGTATAGGTGAGACCAGTCATTATTATTCTTCAATTGCTAGTCAGCATCAATTTATTGCATTGACTAGGTTGATTATTTAATCTTTTAAGGACTCAATTTGGTCTAGTAAGCATTCCCCTATTTTATTCTATTCTCTTCCAAGTTTTGAGTCGATTATTGAATTACTCTCTTTTGATATGTAGGGGATTCCCTCGAAGTTATGTTGTTTTTCCACAGTGATGCTTTGATATAGTTCATCTCTGTCCCTAAGGGAACTAATGATGATGCCCTTTAGTTCTAAAGCCCCTGACAGATAGTGTGCATGAGTTGGTTCATTGAAGACCTATCTTTTATTGCTTAAGGCCTAAATGGATGTTTGCTATGTAGGTTATGTGTCTTTGCTTCATTTTATTTGCCAGGTTGTATACTGGCTTATGGGTTGTAAATATTTTTATAGGCCTTTAGTTAGGTCAATTAAGTTTGATTTATGACCAAATTTTGTTTGAGGTTCCTTGTATGAACTTTTGGGTCATCCTTAATGAAATCTCACACGGTTTGAATTAATAAAATTATTTAGCTCGATACTTTGGGCTTTTCCTTGTATCTCTAGGTTACTTATTTAATTCCATTTACCTATTTATAATTATATGTATATAGTTATTTATTTGTTTATAAAATATTAAATCTCATTATTTTAAATAAAACTGATTCGATTTACTTTACTTGAATCGGTTTAATCACATTTCTATTTAAATTTTAATTAAAATTTTTGGATTACTAAAATGAGGACTTACGAACCTTCTATCATTATTTAGTGGAATAACATTATGAAAAACTGATAACTTAAAAATTAAAATACCTAGATTTTGAGGTCGTCTTCCCTATAGGGGTCATCTTCTTTCTTGGAAAAGGTTTAAAGGGAGGGGGTGAATTTCTACAACTTATTGAGCGGGTGTTAGGGTAAGTTTTCAAAATAGAGTTTATAACATTTTTCTTGATCATAGGTTTTGGGGTTTTTCTTCTTTTAGAAAAATGCCTTAAATCTTCCCTTGCTCAAGATTTGTTTAGCATTCAATCATACACCGTTTAACAAAAAGGTTCACACATTCGCAAATGCAGACTGCATCCACTTATGGATCGGAGCGTCTTTACCGTCCACCTTGATAGAAGTCTATGATTTGTACCCTGAGTCTGAGTGGACATCGATAGTTCGACCCTCAGACCCGCACTTTGGAGTTAAGGAAAACCGAGAAAAGAATTGGTCAAACTGTGTGAGAAAACTGAATCGGTTCACAAACCCGATTATCAAGAAACATGCAAATTGGAGAATTTACAAATTCCAAGTGACTCAAAATAGTTCATAAACCTTAGAAAAGAACCTTAGGATAAATTGGGAGAGAAAAACCAGACTAGTTCGGGTGAACTGGATCCGAAACGGATTGAACTGGTTTACGTACTGGAGTCGATAGAGAGAAGACAAACTGGAAAAATTATGGACCCCAAGTGACCTCCATGAAAAAGGACTTTAGGATGAATGGGGGATGAAAACCAAACCGGTTTGGGTGAACTAGATCCAAATCGGATTGAACCAGTTTGGACCTGGTGGATATAAGGGCAGTTAGTCATACCAGGTAACCTTGTGAAGCTCGACGTAGCTTTAAGCGTATGAGACCAGGGTGGGAATAGGATGAGGCCTTTGTTCTCATAAGGACACAGAGAATTATTACGGGATTGAGGATTAGATGTCATGAACATCCACTCATTCTCAGGGTAGAAGTGGACGTATTTATATCTAGGTGGCCATTAAAGTTGCAAAAGACCAAATGGGAAAGTATGTAGGAGGATGGTGCTAGGACCTATTGAGGTCACAACTCTAAGTACGAAGGAAGCCAACCATGAAGCCATAAATGCTAGCAAAGGGTGTATAACCTTACCTAGGAGGATGCTTATCAAGAATCTTGTAACTCCTTATTTATTTTGTGACCATTTTCTGTAATAGGGCCAAAACCCCCAACATATTGTACTTCTCTATTAATGAAGTATTCCAAATTCCTAAAAACCCTGTCTCTCAAAGGATGTGATCTTGCTAGGAAGATGGCCCCAAAGAAAATGACCAAACAAGCCTGCACTACCATAGAAACTATGGAGAATCCCATCCAAGTTAAGGAAACTGAATTAGAGAATCAATAAATCTAAGAGGACTCTTAGAGTGATCCTTTGACAAAGAAGACTCCACAAGAAATCTCTCAAGGTATCCAGACTCAAAGACGATGAAGCACCAAAACTAATAATTCCCTAGAAAGATGCAAGGAGGAACCACTTATGTCCACGTAATTACAAGTATGAATGATAGTGACACTACGTGGAGAAGTGCCCAACCTTACTAAGGATAGAAATCAAGTTAATTTATAAGGGAATAGGACATGAAGTGAAAGACTGTCCCACACCACAAGGATTTAGGACAATATTTTTCAAGAATAATTCCCCCACATCTATAGGAAACCCAAAAGGATACCATCCCTAGAAATACAACTCCTACTCAGAACTTCAACTACATCCAAGAGTAAGCTCTTCAAGATCCTAGCATAGTGGTAGGAAGGAAAAAGGACTAAAGGTGGGACGTCGATAAACCACAAACAAGAACAAAGTGTAGTTGCAGAAGATTTTTCCTTAAGAAGAAATTTTCAGCCATTTATGAGCAAATAAGGGAGCTCCTCCACGAGAGAAGACTAGTCGAGCATTGACGACAAATGAAATACCTCGAGATGGCAAATACGACTCACTTTGGAAAAAGCAGTAAAGCCAAATAGAGGTTTCAAACAAATATAGCGGAAGGAAGCAAGTCGTTACAACAAGATAATCAAGGAGAATAAACGATGCCCTAAGAAAGACCGAGAAGTAGAAAGGAATACACTCTAAAAAGGGTAGACATTAAGGATAAGAAAACTCGAGAAATAACTGCCTTAAGAAAATTAAACCAAAGGAATTGTACAGATGAGGCAGTTAACAAACCGATACTTGTGAAAGCCATAATTTAAGCTCCAACAAAAGTGGGAGAGGCAGAATGGCCAAATATTTGGAAAAAGAAGGATGAAGGAAAATCCTTAAAAAGACCAATGGCCAAATTAACGACCAAACACAAGCCAAGAGAGGAGTAGGCAAGCCTCTCACATGATCAAGAGATCATGAAATAAGGAAAATGTGAGCTCTCCCTAAAAGAAATAGACACATACTGAGGTACATGTGAGGATGAGGATAGAGTACAAAAGATGTGCCCGCCAGATTTTAAGAGTAAAGGTAAACAGAAAAATACGACATCAAAGGATGTCATTTAAGGGTAGATATTCCCTAGAGCAAATGAAAAAGGAATTTCAGGAGAAAAGGAAAGAATCCTACCAAGGAAGGAAGCCCCGGAAAGACATACGTATCCTAATTAAGAGGAAATGGAACCAACTGAAATGGAAAGAACGATAAGCTCACAAATGAAATGTTGGTTGAGATGGAAAGATCAAGTACCAAGGAAAAGTACTCATGAGGGCCTAAGAAGTAAATTAAATCCAAGGAACAGATAAATAGCATGGTAGCATCAAAGAATTCTGTAACGAATAGGAGTAGGTGGACTACAATAATAAGAGAATAAAAGAAAGAATATATGAGGAATCTTGGAGAAAGTAAGCCCTCAATTAAGAAGTAGTTAGGGAAAATGACCATTGACATTAGGACGAGTCGTGGTCCACGCTCACTAAATGGAGCATAAAGAATGGACGGATGAGCATAGTTTAGGTATATGAAATAAGACCAATAATCAGAAATTCCTCAGATAAGGAATGAAAGGGAATTTTAAGATGAATAAGGATTAAGTGGGCAATTGCCTCAACATAGAAGGTGTAAGAAAAATGAAGGAAGAAATCTCCAAAGGATGGTAAGAAGGTTGATCATGTAACTCTTAAGGTTAAAACCCCTAGTTTGAGGAACATAGTAGAGAATGAAATCGTAAGAAGGGAACTTCCCAAACAAAACAATAAATATATAGACAAAAAAGAGATCAACTCGAAATAATGAATCGTGAAATGGTAACGAGCAAGTAAGAGTGGATTTAGGAAAAAGGAAAGTCCTTGAATAAAGGATGCCACTAAAGAAGAGAAAGGACATAAGAAGGAAAAAATCCTCGTATGTCAATAAGTCATCAGGAAACCCTATGATTGGAATCGAAAAGACCCAATAAAGAAGTTGAGAAAGGATGGGTAGGTAAGAGAAATCGATACAGTTATGTGATACATGACTTAAAAGGCATGATGGATGAGAGGATAATGGTAAAAGGTAGTCGAGGAATTCTATCAAAAGAAAAGAGGGATGAAGTTATATGATCCCTGAAAGGTTGGAAAGCTAAGAGAGACCCTCAAGGAGATGTTCTAGAAATCTTATAGAAACAGAAAGGTCCTAGAAAATGTCATGCTGTAAGGGGCATGTAAGCCCAACAGTCCTGAGAAGACTATGACTCAAAGAAAGGAAGAGTCAGCTAGTAAGCATTACAAGGTCGAATATAAAAAAAATTGGGACCGAAGTTATAATAAACAACGAATGGAGGAAGGGTCAAAATAGGATTAAAAGGTGATAACAAAGAAAACCGTGAAAACAAGTACGTAATGCTCGAAAGAACATCAAGCTAAGGGTTTCAACAACTAAGAGAATAATTAGACATGAGAATGGTTGGGTATTTTGGAACTCCCAATCCTGAAATCTTGGGCAAGAACACTTAAGAGGAAAAATCTTGCCCTAAGTAGAGGACGAAGTGGACATTAAAGGAAATTAATCCAGATGGGAAATATGCGGATTCAATTTTGGGGACAAAACTCCTAAAGGAGGGGAGAGTTGTAAACCCTGTTCTTTAGAATTATGGAAAACTGGGAAAAGAACCGGTCAAACCAAGTGAGAAAACCAAACCGGTTCAAAAACCCGATTATCAACAAACGTGCAAATTGAAGAATTTACAACTTTCAAGTGACTCAAAATGGTTCATAAACCTTCTAAAAGAACCTTAGGACAAATTGGGAGAGAAAAACCAGACCGGTTCGGGTGAACCAGATCCGAAACAAATTCAATTGGTTTATGAACCGAGTTAGTTTATGAACCCGAACCGATGGAGAGAGGACAAACTGGGAAAATTATGGAGCCCAAGTGACCTAAAGGGTCACATAAGCCATGAAAAAGGACTTTAGAATGAATGGAGGATGAAAACCAAATTGGTTCGGGTGAACTGGATCAGAATCGGGTTGCACAGGTTTGAACCACTATTAAACCAGATGTTAAATTAATTTTTCTAGGTGGCTTAAAAAATTCAAATTTTAGATTTTGAGGCCACCATTGGATAGAAAATGAATTTAGAAATTTTTAGATTTGAAAAATTCAGTCGAATTGGGGGTGAACTGACGTATTTAAGCTTTGAACCCGTTTCGGACCAGTCTTGTCAGGTTCAGAACAGTGTCATCTTCTTCCTTCAGATGACAGCACTGTTCACTCGCTGGAAAATCGTGCAGCGCTGGTGAAGCTGAAAAGTCTCAGGCCAAGGAGTTTCATGCAATGAATGACCACCATTAAAGTGCCAATCAGACGACCAAGAAGTCCTCGAGCTTCCTATATAAGAGCCCCTCCTTATTCATCCTCTCCACACCTAAAAACTCCATTCTCTCTCAGTTGCTCCAATTTTCGGCAAAGCTCGAACCAGAGCTCTGACTTGGGCATTTTTCTGAGCCAAACAAGGTGAGGTCGAGTTCTTTAGAACTGGGGAGAAGTCAGCTACACGCATGTAGTCTCCATTTGCTCCGAGAGTCGCCGGAGAAATGCCAATGTGATAGAAAAGTGAAGCAGCTCCGGCGGACCAAAGCTGCCCTATTTTGGCCGAGCTAAAATTGACAAATTTGAGCCCTTCTCAGGCCAAAACAAGCCTTGCCAACACCTTCACAACCCTCCTACGTTTGAATTAGACCTGAAAGGTAAGCCTATTCGCCCCTCCCCCTCTGTAATTTCCAATCAGTGCTAGAGAGAGAACTGACAGAACTTCGACGATAAAATTCTCACTCAATTTGGCATCAATTGATGCAATTCTTGATTCTAGGATGAACTTCAGGATGAGAGCTATCTGCCCAGATTGAAAGCTCAGACCACCATGCCCCCGACGGTAAGCTTTCGAAGCTTTCTCTCTCTAAGTTCAATTTTTCGGTAGAGCTCTGTTTGAGCTCATTCCAGCACCAAATTGTGCGATTCAAAGTGCAATTGAATTGTATGAAGGTGTAGGAACTCCAATGTAACTTCAATTTCAACAATTAAACTCATTTGATCTATCAATTTGATGGAATCAAATTCAGCAGAGTTAGAATATTGAAATTGGGGAAAAATTGGGAATTTTGAAAATTAGAGGGACTAAATTGTAATTTCATAAAATTGAGGACCAATTGGGCATGATAAAGACGTTGGAGGACCAATTGGGCAATTTTTGGAAAATTTGGGGCAAAACTTACCATTTTTGTAAACTAGGGGCAAAATGGTAATTTTGGAAATGTTGGGGGACCAAATTGGAAATTTGGGAAATTAAAACCCTTTTTGTGAAATTGAATAAATTGAGGTCCCAAGGTGAATTTTAAAAGTGTCGGGACTCAATTTGAGGAAAAATCAGCATTAGGGACTTTAAGTTAAAGAAAAATAACTTTAGGGATCTAATTGCAAATAAATAAAATGGTGTGGTTTTCTCATTCATTTGGAATGAATGAAGGCTATTAGGTCGAGGGATAATGAATAAGGATGTTCATATCATGTAGGAACACGAAGTACCGGGAATGCCATCAAGGACAAGCTTGCGTGAATACAAGGAACTAGTCCAGTGGAATTCACTACATTAACGGGTGAGTGAGACTTTTAACATCATAACCGGTTGGGGTGATAAGCAAATTAAGCTAAAAACCACTTATTAGTGGGATTTTTATATCATACCCAGTTGGGATGATAAGTACCTCAAAAATGAAAACCTACTATTAATTGGTATTTTTAAGCATCACAACTTAGAGGAGTGATGTGAAAATGATATGAGAAAACTACTTATCAGTTGTAGGTAGATCATACTCGGTTGTTATTATGAAAACTTCCTCGGAGGATGTAAACCCTGCAATTGGGCATGCAAATAAATTTGGAAATTCAAAGGACCAAAATACAATTTTATGAAATTGAGGGTCAATTGGGCATGCAAATAATGTTGGAGGACCAATTGAGGAGTTTTGGAATTTTTGGGTCAAAACTTACTATTTTTGTAAAGGAAGGGAAAAATGGTAATTTTGGAAAAATTGGGTGACCAAATTGGAAATTTGGGAAATTAAACCCCTTTTTGGTGAAATTGAATAAATTGAGGTCCCAAGATAAATTTTAAAAGTTACGGGACTCAATTTGAGGAAAAACTGACATTAGGGACTTAAAGTTAAAGAGAAATAACTTTAGGGACCTAATTGCAAATAATTAAAAGTTTGGGTTTTCTCATTCATTGGAAATGAATGAAGGTTGTTATGTAGAGTAATAATGAACAAGGATGTTCATATCGTGTAGGAACGTGAAATACCGGTAACGCCAGCATGGACGAGCTCGCGTGAATACAAAGAATCGATCTAGTGGAATTCACTACATTAACGGGTGAGTGGGTTTACTAACATCATACCCGGTTGGGATGATGAGCACAACTTAAAATTAAAAACCATTTACCGGTTGTGAGTGGAAATTTTATATCATACCCGGTTGGGAATGATAAGTACCTCGGTATAAAAACCCACTATTAAGTGGTATTTTAAACATCACCACTTAGAGGAAGTGATGTGAAAATCATGCGGAAAAACTACTTATCGATTATAAGTAGATCATACCCGATTGGTATGATGAGACTTCCTCGAAGGAAGTTGAAAACCCATTCATCGGTTATGAACGGAGGTGTCCTTATACCCGGGTAGTATAATAGATAGAGAAAACATATGTTTTGTCGGAAGTGCTCTCCCCTGACTGTGTGCCAATGCTTAAACAATTTGGAAGACCTTCTCGACGGGAGCTCGAATAGCTCTGATAGGATGGGGGCCTTAGTTTTGGAACTTGGGGGCTAAATGCCCGATTTTGAAAATCTCGTACAGTGGGCCCAAGGCTAGTTGGCACGAGCAGAAGCTCGTAAACAAACATGATATATGTGCCATAAAACTTAATAAGTGAATTGTTTGGCCATGGTACCAAGATCGGACCAACATGCTCAGTCAACTAGCGGCAGTGCAACATGACAGGTCGACAAACCAGTCAAGACAAACAACTGGGGGTTGAGTTGATAGTCGGGGCCGTTGGACCAGTGGCACCACAGATTACATGGCAATATGAGAAAACATTGTTTGTGCATGCACTATGAGTACGAGATCAACAAGACGCCCATGAGGGGTAGTGATGCGTCCTAAGGGCACTGGACGACCTGGTCGCTATAAGGGCAGTTCGTCGTTCCAGGTGTGTGCAAAATCTGGAGTAGCACCAAGCGCATGAAACCGAGGTGGGGATAGGATGAGGTCTCTATCCTCATACGAACACGAAGAAGTGATTGCGGGATTGTGGGTCGGATGTCACGTACATCCAGTCATTCCCAGGGTAGAAGTGGTTGTACTTCTATCCAGGTTGTAGGAAAAGTCGCTCCGAAGCCACTAGTGGGTTCAGTAGTGATACTGACTTGCGAATGTATGTAACCTTCATGATGAAGGATGTGTGTTGGGTGATGACACACCGTGGTAAATAAGAAATGGTGGAAAAGCTCGAATTTTTAAATGAAGGGATTTTTGAAAAGAAAGGAGTCTGGCACACTCCATATAAATGTTTTTCTTAAAAGTCAAAAGCTTTTAAAAACCCATTCACTGAGTAGTCGTACTCACCCCTCCCTTATATCCCTTTCAGGAAATCTCAGAAAGCCTCCTCTTAAAGACCGTCAACTAAGATGCCTGTAAGACAGGTATGTAAAGTTTTAAATTTTATGCAGTTTTGATTATGCTATTCCAAGAAAATGTGCAGGTTAAAGGACGCCTTACTCTTTACGATTTACAATAAGGGGAAATCCTTTAATAAACTGGGAGAGTGGCGAGTTGATCATGGGGATCCGACCAAACCGGGTCGGGGCATGATAGAGGAAGTGGAAAGCCCTTTCATCGATTATGAGCGGAGATGTCCTCATACTCGGTTGGTATGATGGACAGTTAAAATTATTATTTTGTCAGAAGTACTCTCACTTGACTGTGTGCCACTGCTTAAACGATTTGAGAGACCTTCTTGACGAGAGCTCGAATAGCTCTGTTAGACCGGAGGCCTCGATTTTGGAACTTGGAGGCTATTATGGCCAATTTTGAAAATCTCGAACAGTGGGTCATAAGCCAGTTGGCATGAGCAGGAGCTTATAAACAAACATGAATTATATGCTATAAAAACTTCAATAATTTAATTGTTTGACCATGGTACCAAGACACGACCGACATACTTAGTCAACTAGTGGCAATGCGACATGACAGGTCTCTAGAGTAGTCAAGACAAACTATTGTAGGTTGAGTTGAGGGTCAGGGCCATTGGACCAATGGCACCATAGATAATATGGCATGATGTGAAAATATTGATTGTGCATGCACTGTATTTACGGTACCTTCAAGATACCCAAGAGGGGAAGTGATGTGTCCTAGGGCCCTAGACGACCTGGTGGATATAAGGGCAGTTAGTCATACTAGGTGACCTTGTGAAGCTCGATGTAGCTTCAAGCGCATGAGACCAAGGTGGGGATGGGATGAGGTCTCTGTCCTCATACGGACATAGAGAATTGTTACGGGATTGTGGGTTGGATGTCGCGAACATCCACTCATTCTTAGGGTAGAAGTGAACATACTTCTATCAAGGTGGGCGATAAAGTCACTCCAACGCCACAAGTGGGTTCAGTGGACGTACTAATATGCGACTATGTGATTGACCTTCATGATAAAGGATGTTCTTTTGAAAACTGAGATTTTAAAGTCGAGAAAATTAAAGAAAATTAAGGAGTGTGGCATACTCCAAATTGAAAACATTTTTTTTAGAACTCCATTTTTAAAATACCCATTCACTAAGTCATTGTACTCATCCCCTCCCTTATATCCCTTTCAGGTAACCCCAAAAAGCCTATCTTAAAGACCACCAGCTAATACGCCTGTGAGACATGTATGATCAGTTAAAAATTTTATATAGTTTTGATTTATTTTATTTTAGGAAAGGTGTAGGTTTAAAGAACGCTGTACTCTTTACAGTTTATAAGTAAGGGGCAACCCTTAGTGAACCGAGAGAGTGGCGGGTTGAACACGGGGATCCGACCAAACCGGGTCGGGGCGTGACATTATGCCTTATTGCATTTATGTTCCTAAAGTTCATAATTTTGACTTTAGGCCCCTAATACTCAATTTATTTCCAATTAGATCCTAAAGGTTTCCAATATTCCTCTTAGGTCCTTAATTTTCCCAAAATTACCAATTGGTCCCTCAAACCAATTGGCCCTCAATTTCATCCAAATTGTCAATTGGCCTTCAATTGGGAGTTAATTTCATAAAAATCCTCCAATTTTCCTTTAATTGCAATTCAGCCACCAATTTTCCAAAAATCCCCAAATTGCCCAATTTTACCCAAAATTGCAATTTGACCCCTAAAATCTTATTTCATTCAATTGACCCCTTAAACTCGAGTAATTGACAGCTTTAATGATCTCATTCATCTCCCCTATATCTCCCTCATCATTTCAAGCTTTAGCATGCTAAAAATAGCTAAAAAATGAGCTCGATTGGAGCTTCACCGAAAAATCGATCTAGAGAGAGAAAGGTTTGATTTCATACCGGTGAGGGTCCGACAATAGAAGATTTTGATTCAAATGGATTATACTCTTCCTAGAGATCTTTCCTGGAACAAACCGCGTTTCAGTTGGTGATATGAGCAGTGTGAATTTCACAATTTATTTTTCAATAAAAATGCACTGTGAATACTACTTTCAAGCGAGGGGTGGCGGAGGGGACTTACCAATTCAACTTAGGGAACATCGGGGCAATTCTAGGGGTGGTCTAAGGAGCTTGGTTTGGCTAGAATTGGTCCAAGGATGGGTTGAATTGAGCTCAAGTAGCTTGGGTTACAGACCATTAAGGAGCGACGGTATTGTGCGAGCTCGCGAGTGCTTCTCCAGCGATCCTCGAGCTGAATGGAGGATGTCTTCATGCAGCTAACTTCCTTAGGATTCTAGAGAACCCAAATTCGACTTCAGTGGTGGAGAAAAGTGCCCAAGTCAGATTTCTGGTTCACGCTTCGTCGGAAAATGGACACTTCTTCTTCTCCCGAAATTTGAGGGATGAGGAGAATGAATGGGGAAGAGCTCTTTATATAGGGAGCTTGATGACTGATAATTCTATCCGTTACCCCTACAATTGGCCATTAACCCCTTGATTTATGTCCTTGTCGAAGGGGTTTATCCATCGCTAGAGAAGGCGTCCGTTTTTGGCCTTCCCTCTTCTACTCATCCCAAGGTAGACGACGACCCTAACGTGGTGCTCTATGATTGGCTGACTTTGCTAACATGGCTTCCTACTCAACAGCGTAGTCAGCCTTTAACCCATTGATAGGACATGTGGTGAGTTCCTATTGGCCGTTCGTTCCAACATGGCTTTTGACCGTGTTCGGTCAGCCATTGACTAGGGACACATGTCTCTCTCTTATTAGCCGGTCCTCGGTGATGTGGATTCTCCTCCTTTGACCATTGACCAAGGACATGTGTTGCCTTCTGATTGGCCAGTGCTTCTAGGCACTGACTATAGGCTGATGGGGCGCACTTCGCCACACGTCGCTCAAAGATTGGTCGCGCATGATGACTTGGCACTTACCTGGCAGTGGCGTGTTGATTGTCTAGACCATTTACTGATCCGGTTCGAGCAGGTTCGGAGACTTAAAAATGTAAATCAACCAGTTCAGGCCCGATTCGACTAGTTTTCCAAAAAATTAAAATTTATAAATTCATCTAAATTCATTTTTTATCTAATGGTGGCTTCAATTTTCCAATTTGCTATTTTTAAGCCACCTAGAAAAATAAATCTTTCAATTGGCTCTTCGTAGTTCAATTAGGTTCAATTCGGTTCAGGTTTGGTTCACCCTGAACCGATCTAGTTTTCACATCCATTAACTTCATGGTTCTTCTCCATGATTTTAGGTATTTATTGGTCACTAGGGATTTTCCAAATTCTCGTTTTGACCATCTTTACTAATTTCAGTTCACTTAGACCTTCAATTTTTCTCTTAGAAAATTTCAGTTCCCTTTTTTGGTTTCCTTGGTCCAATAAGACAGGGTTTATAGGAATCATGGAACCTAAGTTATAAAAAAGATGGAACAAATGGTAATTTTTCCTAAACTTAGGGACCATTCAACAATTAATAGGAAATTAAGATTGTAATTGTTCTAATGCCTATTTGCGACTAGAATGGGACCCATGGAAGCTTGGGGGACCCAAATGAAAGAATTGGAAAAGTCTAACGTCCGAAAGAGAAGTTTTAATGTATAAGGGCAAAATGGTAATTTTGCCCATGTAAACCCTGTCCTTTTGAGTTAAGGAAAATCGGGAAAAAGAACTGGTCAAACTGAGTGAGAAAACTGAACCGGTTCACAAACCCGATTATCAGGAAACGGGCAATTTGGAAATTTACAACTCTTGGGTGATCCAAAGAGTTCATAAAACCTTGGAAAAGAATTTTAGGACAAATTGGAAGAGAAAAACCATACCGGTTTAGATGAACCGGATCCAACTGGATTGAACTGGTTTATGAACCGAGTCGATTCAGGAACTGGAATCGATAGAGAAAGAGCAAATTGGGAAATTTATGGATCCTGAGTGACCCAAAGAGTCCCAAAAGTCATGGAAATGGACTTGAGAATGAATTGGAGATGAAAATCAAACTGATTTAGGTGAACTGGATCTAGACTGGATTGAACCGGTTTGGACCAATTTGAACCATTATTGAACCATATCCTAAATTTATTTTTCTAGGTGGCTTAAAAAATTTTAATTGGAGATTTGAGACCACCATTGGATAGAAAATGAATTTAGAAAATTTTTAAATTTGAAAAATTAGGTCGAATGTGGAGTGAACCAGTCGGTTTAAGCTTTGAACCCAGTTCGGACAGGTCAGGTCCGATTTATAATAGTGTCATCTTCTTTCTTTAGATGACAGCACTGCTCAATCACTGAAAAATCGTGCAGCGCCGACGAAGCTAAAAAGTCTTCGACTAGGGAGTTTCAGACAATGAATGACCGCCATTAAGGCACCAATTAGATGGCCAAGAAGTCCCCGATCTTCCTATATAAAGACCCCCTACCCATTGATTCTCTTTACACATGAAAACTCCATTCTCTCTCAACTGCTCCATTTTCCGATGAAGCTTAAACCAGAGCTCCGACTTGGGCACTTTTTTGAGCCAAACAAGGCGAGGTTGGATTCTTTAGAACCGAGGAGAAGTCAGATACATGCTTGTGGTCTCCATTTGCTCTAAGGGTCGCCTGAGAAGAACTGACGTGATGGAACAGTAAAGCAGCTCTAACGGATCGATGCTGCCCTATTTTGGTCGAGCAAAAATTGACGAATTCGATCCCTCCTCAGGTCAAACCAAGCCATCCCAACACTTTCTCAGCTTCTATTTAGGTGGTTGGTAAAGTTGCTCCGACGCCACAAGTGGGTTCAATGGATGGGACTTGTGATTGTGTGATTGACCTTCATGATGAAGGATGTGTGTTGGGTGATGATACACCGTGATTAATAAAAAATGGTGATAAAAACAGAGATTTGAAATGAAAGGATTTTTGAAAGAAAATAAGGAGTCTGACACACTTCAATACAAATCTTTTTCCTAAAAAGTTAAATTTTGAAAACCCATTCACTGAGTAATCGTACTCACCCCTTCCCTTATATCCCTTTCAGGAAATTCCGGAAAGCCTATCCTTAAAGACATCAACTAAGACATTTGTGGGATAGGTACAATAAATTTAAGATATTATGCAGTTTTGATGTTATTCCAGGAAAAGATGCAGATTTAAAGGACGCCTTACTCTTTATGGTTTATAATAAGGGGAAACCCTTTAATAAACTGGGAGAGTGGCAGGTTGATCATGGGGATCCAGCCAAACCAGGTCGGGGCGTGACAACCCAAGTTGAGGACCAAATGGTAATTTAGAGAAAGTTGGACCACTAGGTGATAAATAAAGTAATTATGGGCACTTCAATAAGTGCTAAGTGGAAAGAAAAAAGGACATTAAGCCTTATGGATTAACCTTAGAAAAGGGTTAGGATATGGGTTGGTTTATCGACTGGTGAGTCCGGTAGCTCAGACCCTTGAGGGCTAAACCATAAGAAAAGCACAATAGATTAAAGTTAAGAAGGGTCATAAGTGCAATTAACTCCATTGTCGCTAAATATTGTAGAGAACACAAATGACCACTCAAGCGGAACCGAGAGTGGGATTTCCAGAACCTCGCGGAACGAACAAGTTCTGTGATTTGAGGCGAGTGGGTGTATTGATGACGTGTGCGATTAGACCGACTGAGGCACATAGATGATGCTTGAATGATTGTATGAAGAAGTGTAGAAAGTGAACATTAAACCCCACATAAGAAGTGCAAAATGAATAAGTGAATGCCCATTAAAGATTTGGGGGATTTTCATGAAATTAACTCACAATTGAATTCTAATTGGGCAATTGGATGGAATGGAGGGCCAATTGGCAATTTTTGAGAAATTAAGGGCCAATTGGAAATTTTCAGGAAATTAAGGACCAATTGACAATTTTGAAAAATAATTGAGGGCCAATTGGTGCTTTTGGAAAAATTAAGGACCCATGAGGAGAAATTGGAAATCCTATAGACTTAATTGAAATTAAAGGATGATTAGTGACATAAATGTAAAATTATAAACTTTTGGGACCTAAATGCAGTTAAGGCATAATGGGAGGACCTATGCACAAATACACGAAAATATTTGGCCTCTTATGCCAATTCTCCTTATAGGGATACTCGTATCATGTAGGAATGAATTATCCAAGTACTTGTGCAAAGGAGCGCACCACAACCTGAGGTCTCACTGGGACGACTGCGACATTGTTATCGGGTGAGTGAGATTTTCAGCATCATACCCGGTTGGGGGTGATGAGAACCGTTTTAAGTTGAAAAATCATTTTTCCAAGAATGGTCTCCCCTAACTACGTGAAACTATTTAAACATTTTGGGAGACGTTCCTGATGGGAGCTAGAATTGCTCTAATAGGCTTGAGGCCTCGTATTTTAAAATGATAGGGCTTGAGGCCCAGTTATGAAAAACTCATAAAGTGGGCCCAAGGCCAGTGGGCAGGGGTTGAAGCCCGTAGACAAACATAATTATAAGAAACATGAAAAATCTCACAAAACTAGCAATTTTGTGTGACCTACTACGACACCAAGACAGGATTGACAAGGCGCGATAGGCTAGTGGTAGTGCGCCAGGACTAGGTCGATGTACCGGTCGGGCAAACAACTACATGCCAAGTCTAGTGTGAGGGCCATTGGACCGTTGGCACCAAAGATTATGGTTAATGATTCAAAAACTATTTTTATGCATGTACAAAGATACGAGAGCATCTAGACGACTGAGAGGGGTAGTCAATGGATCCCAAGAGTTGTTGGACGACCAGGATGTACCAAAATAATTTAATATAAGAAAATATCAAATGTAAGAAATATTAGGTTATGACTGTCTTGAATGATGGTGAGAAATTATTAACTTATTAGATTATTAAATATATTAATTCAAATAATTATAATAAACATTTTGATGCATCGACTCATTAAGCCGTACAGAGATGATTTTAGTCTTGTTTGATTGATGTGAAATTGTGAAATAAGATATATTTTGTGTTTTAAACCATCAACATTTATTATTGTAACATGTAATAATTTTTATTTTTCAAAATTAATAATACATTTATAAATTTACAAAAAAAAACAAATTATTGAACTATATTTGAATAATAAAAATGACACAATACAAGGGACATAATGGCTTAGATTTTTTAGATATCTCCAAAAGTAACTTCAGACAATGTTAACAAGGCATAAGAGCTTCATTGCCCCTAAATAAACTAGGCAGTTGCCAACTGTGTTTGTACTGTATTGATACTTACGGCCCTGTTAATCGTGCATTTGCATAATATCATAATTAAGATTGCTTGATCGTTATATGATTAATATATTGAATGTTAGCACACAAAATGTTCTCAAATGCACATAAAATTAAAAACAAATTGTAGAATATTATTCTCACAACTACTAAAAATTATTCGGTCTTAAAAAGTTTTACAAATAAAAGATCTTACCTAAAAATTGCATCTCCACTAGATGACACCTTCTCGAATAACCACTGTGGTGCCAAAACTTTCATAATGCTCAATTCTTCTTCTACTTCCTCTCAGAGTATAAGCATCAAATTATGTTAGGTTAGTATGATTGGATAAATAATTAATGTGAAATAATTTATTTAGTCTCAACCATGTAATGTTTAGGGTAAAAATTACTTCATTTTCTCTTTTAGCTAGATAAAGTGCGACTTATTTCTATCAACCATATGGCAGCGACATTTAATGATATGGTATATGAGCTCCTCCTTCATTATCACATTCTGCTTGGATGAGTGAAACAAGAAACGAACAATGTTGAAAAGCTTTGGAAGTTATGGAATTATCTCTTGTCTCCTCTTATCCCATGAAATTTCAATATCCATATCTTGCATAGCTTTCCTCTCCTTTTCTCTTATCTATATATATAAGTACACAGTTCATGTGCATATTGATATGCATGCAATGTATAATTTTTTACTTCTACTCGGTAAAATTATTGAACAACTCAAATTTTAAAATGAAAAATTGTTATAATCTAATCTTACCGATATCATAAAATTGTCGGAAAAAATATCAAAAATATCATCAACTACTCTCCTCATTCCCATAGTCGAACAAAGTTTGCACGAGTTCACTGCAAGTGGAATAATAGAAATCTTACTTTTTTTTATTAGAGTTGATTATATGATTGAAGAGTATAACCATTTAAAATAAATTAGTATAAGAAAAGTTTTATTAGGTAAATTCAATCCATGGGACGCTAATTCAAAGAAGGGTATCCTAGATTTTAAAAAAATTAATATTGTTAAAAAAATTACTAAATATTATGCTTGCATTGTAGTAAAAAATTTTATTTTGTTTAAAAATAAGCTGATACACTAACCAAAATATAATATGATATTTTAATTAAGTGATCAACTAATAATAATATTTGAAACTCTTATCCAACCATAATAAGATTGTTAGTAGGTCTCTTTCAACCCATAAAATATTTCATAACGACACTAAGTCAACACTCTTGATAATAAATACATTAAAAAAGAACCACATAAACAATTGTGTTATTGGATTGAGTTTCATAATAATAATTCAATTATCCTTAATGTGTTAGTTCCTATTTAAATTTAAATTATTTAAATTGGTTATCTTGTGACCATATTATGACTTGTGAGTAATGATTGACCATTCATATCAATAAACTAACCTAAAATTATGATATGTAATAAGTGAAAGTTTGTTATTATTTACATTTGATCAAATTATTGTACCTATATTAATTATGTGTAACACTTCAAAGAAGTCATAACATATATCTTGTCAATCACATCTAACTAGTGACATGTCAATTAATTAACATGATTAACACAGAGAAAATAATTAGAGTGGTTTAGAGTTTTCTTTGAATGAAATATGCCAATAATTATTAGTCAACATAAGATCCATTAATTGAAATTCTTATTTGGTTTTATAGAAAATGAGGAGCTTTTTATAAATAAATTTTTATGAACTAAAATTTGAAAAATAAGAAATGATAATTAGTTATTTCATCAAATAATAGTGGATTATTTTTTCTGGGCACTATAAATTTATTCTGTAAAAATAATTACATAAAAACATATATTTTATTTTTGATAATATTTTATTCCACTTATTTTATATTATAATAAAATTTTATTTTACTAAATACTACTCAAATCACCCAAATAGAAATATTTTATTTTTATACCAAAATATTTTAATAAATGAAAATATCAAATGTAAGAAATATTAGGCTATGAACGTGTTGAATGATGGTGAGAAATTATTGACTTATTAAATTATTAAATATGTTAATTCAATCATTATAATAAACCTTTTGAAGCGTTGACTCATTAAGCCATACATAGATGATTTTAGTCTTGTTTGATTGATGTGAAATTAAGAAATAATATCTATTTCGTGTTTTAAGCCATCAACATTAATAAATGTAACATGTAATAATTTTAAATTTTCAAAATTAATAATACATTTTTAAATTTATAAAAAAAACTAATTATTAAACTATATTTGTATATTAAAAATGAAATAATAAGAGGGATATAATGGCTTAGATTTTTTTAGATCTCTCCGTAAGTAACTTCAGACAATGTTGACAAGGAATAAGAGCTTCATTACCCCTAAATAAACTAGGCGGCTGCCAACTGTGTCCGTACTGTATTGATACTCACGACCCTATTAATCTTGCATTTGCATAATATCGAGATTAAGATTACTTGATTGTTGTATTAATAATATGTTGAATGTTAGCACACAAAGTATTCCCAAATGCACGTAAAATTAAAAACAAATTGCAGAACATCATTCACACAATTAATAAAAATGATTCTATCTTAAAAATATTTGTATATAAAAGATCTTACCTAAAAATTACATCTCCACTAGATGACACCTTCTCGGATAACCATTGTGGTGCCAACTCTTTCATAATGCTCAATTCTTCTTCTAAATCCTCTAAGAGTATAAGAATCAAATTATGTGAGGTTAGTATGATTGGATAAATATTTAATGCAAAATATTTTATTTATTCTCAACCATGTAATTTTTAGGGTGAAAATTAGGTCGTTTTCTCTTTTAGCTAGATTTTTAGCTAGATAAAGTGTGACTTACTTCTATCAATGAGATGACATCGACATTTAATGGTATGATATATGATCTCCTGCTTCATTATCACATTCGGCTTGGAAAGCTTTGGAAGTTCTGGAATTATCTCTTGTCTCCTCTTGGCCCGCGAAATTTTAGTATCGATATCTTGCAAAGCTTTCCTTTCCTTTCCTTTTATCTATATAAATAAGTACACCGTTCATATGCACATTGATATGCATACAATGTATAATTTGTTTACTGCTACTCGGTAAAATAATTGAACAACTCAATTTTCAAAATAAAAAATTGCTAGAATCTAATTTTACTGATATGATAAAATCGTTAGAAAAATATCACGAATATCATCAACTACTCCCATCATTCTCATAGTCAAACAAAGTTTGCACGAGTTCACTGCACATGGAATAATAGAAATCTTATATTTTTATTAGAGTTAATTATATAAGTGAAGAGTATAACTATTAAAAATAAAAGACTATAAGATAAGTTTTGTTTGGTAAATTCAATCATGTGATGTTAATTCAAAGAAAGTTATCCTAGATTTTAAAAAATTAATATTGTTCAAAAAAATTACCAATTATTATGCTTGCATAGATGATAAACAATTTTATTTTGTTTACAAATAGGCTGATACACTAACCAAAACTTAATATGATATTTTAATTATTTGATAAATTAATAATGTTATTTGAAACTCCCACACAATTGTTGGTGGGTCTCCACAATGAGACTAAGTCAAGAGTCTTGATAATAAATACGTTATAAAAAAACTAAATAAACAATAGTTTCATAAAGATAATTCAATTATCATTAAGCTGTTGTTCCTATATGAATTTAAATTATTTAAATTAGATTTTTTGTGACCATATAATGACTTGTGAGTAATGATTGATCATTCATATTAATAAACTAATCTACAATTAAGATATGTATTGAGTGAAATTATGTTATGTATTACATTTGATCAAATGATCCAACCTATATCAAGAATGTGTAACTCTTGAAAGAAGTGATAACATATAACCTCTCAATTATATCTAACTAGTGATATGTCAATTAATTAACATGATTAACATAGAGAAAATAATTAGAGTGTTTTAGAGTTTACTTTAACTGAGATATGTCAATAATTATTAGTCAACATAAAATCCATTAATTAAAATTCTTATTTGGTTTTATAGAATATGAGTTGATCAATACACACAGAGATTTTTATAAAATAAATATTTATGAACTAAATTTTGAAAAATAAGAAAAGATAATTAGTTATTTCATCAAATAATTGTGGATTATTTGTTCAGAGTACTGTAAATTTATTCTTGTAAAAATATTTACATAAAAACATATATTTTATTTTTGATAATATTTTATTCAACTTATTTTATATTACAATAAAATTTTATTTTACTAAAAACTACTAAAATCACCCAAATATAATTATTTTATTCTTCTACCAAAATATTTTAATATAAAAAAAATAAAATATAAGAAATATTATGTTATGAATGTGTTGAATGATGGTGAGAAATTATTGACTTATTAAATTAATAAATATATTAATTCAATAATTATAATAAACTTTTTGATGTGTTACTCATTAAGCCATACATAGTTGATTTTAATCTTGTTGGATTGATGTGAAATTGTGAAATAATATCTATTTTGTGTTTTAAACCATAACATTTATAAATGTAATAGTTTTTATTTTTCAAAATTAATAATACATTTTTAAATTTACAAAAAAAATAAATTATTGAACTATATTTGTATAATAAAAATGAAACAATACAAGGGAAATAAAGGCATAGATTTTTGAGATCTCTACATAACTAACTTCAGACAATGTTGACAACGCATAAGAGCTTCATTTCCCCTAAATAAACTAGGTAGGTAGCTGCCAACTGTGTTCTATTGATACTC
Source organism: Trapa bicornis (assembly GCA_030064425.1). NCBI lineage: Eukaryota > Viridiplantae > Streptophyta > Magnoliopsida > Myrtales > Lythraceae > Trapa > Trapa bicornis. The sequence continues at coordinate 11,346,231 of CM057741.1, read as the reverse complement.
AGCTATGTTAACCCTGCATTTGTATAATATCGGGATTAAGATTGCTTGATAGTTGTATGATTAATATGTTGAATGTTAGCACACAAAATATTCAGAAATGCACATAAAATTAAAAATACATTATAGAACATTATTCACACAACTACTAAATTATTCGGTCTTAAAAATGTTAGTAAATAAAAGATCTTACCTAAAAATTACATCTCCACTAGATGACACCTTTTTGGATAACCACGGTGCCAACTCTTTCATAATGCTCAATTCTTCTTCTACTTCCTCTTAGAGTATAAGTATCAAATTATATGAGGTTAGTATGATTGAATAAACATTTAATGCAGAATATTTTATTTAGTCTCAACCATGTAATGTTTAGGGTCATTTTCTCTTTGATTAAGTGTGACTTACTTCTATCAACCATATGACAGCGACATTTAATGATATGGTACATGAGCTCCTCCTTCATTATCACATTCCGCTTGGATGAGTGAAACAAAAAACGAACAATGATGAAAAGTTTTGATAGTTCTGGAATTATCTCTTGCCTCCTCTTGGCCATGTGAACATGAAATTTCAGTATCCATATCTTACCTAGCTTTCCTCTTATCTATATACATAAGTACATAGTTCATATGCATATTGACATGCATGCAACGTATAATTTTTTTACTTGTACTCGGTAAAATAATTGAACAACTCAATTTTCAAAATGAAATATTGCTATAATCTAATATTACCGATTTGATAAAATCGTTGGAAAAATATCACGCTCATTCCCATAGTCAAACAAAGTTTGCACGAGTTCACTCCATGAGGAATAATATAAATCTTTTTTTATTAGAGTTGATTATATGAGCGAAGTGTATAACCATTTAAAATAAATGAGTATAAGATAAGTTTTATTTGGTAAATTCAATCAATGGGACCCTAATTCAAAGAAGGTTATCTTAGATTTTAAAAAATTAATATTGTTCAAAAAAATTACTAAATATTATGCATGCATAGATGATAAACAATCTTATTATGTTTACAAATAGGCTAATACATTAACCAAATCTTAATATAATATTTTAATTGCGTGATCAATTAATAATAATATTTGAATCTCTTACCCAACCATAATAAGATTGTTAGTGGGTCTCTTTCAACCCATAAAATATTTCACAACAAGAGTAAGTCAAGAGTTACGTTAGAAAAATATCAGACAAACAATCATGTTATTCGGTTGAGTTTCATAAAGATAATTCAATGGTCCTTAACATGTTAGTTCCTACTTAAATTTAAATTATTTAAATTGGATTACTTGTGACCATATAATGACTTGTGTGTAATGATTGATCATTCATATCAATAAACTAACCAACAATTAAGATATGTATAAGTAAAATTATGTTATGGTTTATATTTGATCGAATTATCCTACCTATATCAAGAATATGTAATACTTAAAGAAGTCATAACATATATCTTGTCAATCATATCTAACTACTCATATGTTAATTAATTGACATGATTAACACAGAGAAAATAATTAGAATGCTTTAGACTTTACTTTAAATGAGATATTTCAATAATTATTAGTCAACATAAAATCCATTAATTGAAATTGTTATTTGGTTTTATAGAAAATGAGTTGATCAACACACACAAGAGTTTTATATAATAAATATTTATGAACTAAATTTGGAAAAGTAAGAAAACATAATTACTTATTTCATCAAATAATAGTGGATTATTTTTTGTAGGTACTATAAATTTATTCGGTAAAAACATATATTTTACTTTTGATAATATTTTATTGCACTTATTTTATATTACAATAAAATTTTATTTTACTAAATACTACTAAAATCACACAAATACAATTATTTTATTTTTATACCAATATATTTTAATATAAGAAAATATCAAATGTAAGAAATATTTGGTTATGAATGTGTTGAATATTGGTAAGAAATTATTGACTTATTAAATTATTAAATATATTAATTTAATTATTATAATAAACTTTTTTTATGTGTTGACTCATTAAGCCATATAGAGAAGATTTTAGTTTTATTTGATTAATGTGAAATTGTGAAATAATATCTATTTTGTATTTTTAGCCATCAACATTTATTAATGTAATATGTAATAATTTTTATTTTTCAAAATTAATAATACATTTTTAAATTTACGAAAAAATAACAAATTATAGAAATATATTTGTATAATAAAAATGAAATAATACAAGAGACATAATGGCTTAGATTTTTTAGATCTCTATATAAGTAACTTTGGACAATGTTGACAATACATAAGAACTTCATTGCCCCTAAACAAAATTAGGTTGCTAAGAACTGTGTTCGTACTGTATTGATACTCACAGCTTGATCGTTGTATGATTAATATGTTGAATGTTAGCACACAAAATGTTCTCAAATGCACATAAAATTAAAAATAAATTGTAGAATATTATTCTCACAACTACTAAAAATTATTCGGTCTTAAAAATATTTATAAATAAAAGATCTTACCTAAAAATTATATCTCCACTAGATGACACCTTCTCGAATAACCACTGTGGTGCCAACTCTTTTATAATGCTCAATTCTTCTTGAACTTCCACAATAACCACTTGGAATAATAGAAATCATTTTTTTATTAGAGTTGATTATATGAGTGAAGAGTATAACCATTTAAAATAAATGAGTATAAGATAAGTTTTATTAGGTAAATTCAATTAATGGGACGCTAATTCAAAGAAGGTTATCCTAGATTTTAAAAAATTAATATTGTTAAAAAAATTACTAAATATTATGCTTGCATAGATGATAAAAAATTTTATTTTGTTTACAAATATGCTGATACATTAACCAAAATATGATATGATATTTTAATTAAGTGATCAATTAATAATAATATTTAAAACTCTTATCCAATTATAATAAGATTGTTAGTGGGTCTCTTTCAATCCACAAAATATTTCACAATGAGACTAAGTCAACAATCTTGATAATAAATATGATAGAAAAAAACCACATAAACAATTGTGTTATTGGGTTGAGTTTCATAAAGATAATTCAATTATCCTTAAGGTGTTAGTTCCTATTTGAATTTAAATTATTTAAATTGGTTATCTTGTGACCCTATAATGACTTGTGAGTATTGATAGACTCTTCAAATTAATAAACTAACCTGAAATTAAGATATGTAATGAGTGAAATTTTATTATGATTTACATTTGATCGAATTATTGTACCTATATCAATTATGTGTAACACTTTAAAGAAATCATAACATATATCTTGTCAATCATATCTAACTAGTGATATGTAATTTAATTGATATGATTAACACAGAGAAAATAATTAGAGTGCTTTAGAGTTTACTTTAAATGAGATATGTCAATAATTATTAGTCAACATAAAATCCATTAATTGAAATTCTTATTTGGTTTTATATAAAATGAGTGGATCAACATACACCAGCTTTTTATAAATTAAATATTTATGAACTAAAATTTTAAAAATAAGAAAAGATAATTAGTTATTTCATCATATAATAGTGGATTATTTTTTCTTGGTACTACAAATTTATTTTGTAAAAATACTTACATAAAAACATATATTTTATTTTTTTATAATATTTTATTCCACTTATTTTATATTACAATAAAATTTTATTTTACTAAATAGTACTAAAATCATCCAAATACAAATATTTTATTCTTATATCAAAATAATTTAATATAAGAAAATATCAAATGTAAGAAATATTAGGTTATGAAAGTGTTGAATGATGGTGATAATTTATTGACTTATTAAATTATTAAATATGTTAATTCAATCATTATAATAAACCTTTTAATACTTTGACTCATTAAGGGAGAGGATTTTAGTCTTGTTTGATTGATGTGAAATTGTGAAATAATATCTATTTTGTGTTTTAAACCATCAACATTTATTAATGTAACATGTAATAATTTTTATTTTTCAAAATTGATAATACATTTTTAAATTTATAAAAAAAAATTATTGAACTATATTTGTATATTAAAAATAAAACAATATGATAGTGACATTTAATGATAAAGTGCTACTTACTTCTATCAACCATATGCAGTGACATTTAATGATATGGTATATGAGCTCCTCCTTCATTATCACATTCCCCTTGGATGAGTGAAACAAGAAACAAAAAATGAAATTCTGAAATTATCTCTTGTCTCCTCTTGGCCAGTGAAATTTCAGTATCTATATCTTGCAAAACTTTCCTTTGCTTATCTCTTATCTATATCTATAAGTACATTGTTCATATGAATATTGATATGCATTCAATGTATAATTTTTTACTTCTACTCAGTAAAATAATTGAACTCAATTTCAAAAATGAAAAATTTCTAGAATCTAATCTTACTGATATGATAAAATCGTCTGAAAAGATAACACGAATATCATCAACTGCTCCCCTCATTACCATAGTCAAACAAAGTTTACACAAATTCACTCCATGCGGAATAATAGAAATCTTATTTTTTATTAGAGTTGATTATATGAGTGGAGAGTATAACCATTTAAAATAAATGAGTATAAGATAAGTTTTATTTGGTAAATTCAATCAAGGTGATGCTAATTCAAAGAAGGTTATCCTAGATTTTAAAAAATTAATATTGTTCAAAAAAATTACTAAATATTATGCTTGCAAAGATGATAAACAATTTTATTATATTTACAAATAGGTTGATACACTAACCAAAACATAATCTACTATTTTAATTAGCTGATTCGCACCCAGCCATAATAAGATGGTTAGTGGGTCTCTTTCAACCTATAAAATATTTCACAATGAGACTAAGTCAAGAGTCTTGATAATGAATAAGTTAGAAAAAATCCACATAAACAATCATGTTATTGGGTTGAGTTTCATAAAGATAATTAAATTATCGTTAAAGTGTTAGTTCCTATTTGAATTTAAATTATTTAAATTGGATATCTTGTGCCTATATAAGAACTTATGAGTAATGATTGACCCTTCATATCAATAAACAACCCTGAAATTAAGATATATTGAGTGAAATTGTGTTATGATTTACATTTGATTGAATTATCCTACCTATATCAAGATTGTGTAACTCTTGAAAGAAGTCATAAGATATATCTTCTCAGTAACATTTAACTAGTGACATGTCAATTAATTTACATAATTAACATAAAGAAAATAATAAGAGTGCTTTAAAGTTTACTTTAAATGAGATATGTCAATAATTATTAGTCAACATAAAATCTATTAATTGAAATTCTTATTTGGTTTTATTGAAAATGAGTTGATCAACACACACTAGATATTTATAAAATAAATATTTATGAACTAAAATTTGAAAAATAAGAAAAGATAATTAGTTATTTCATCAAATAATAGTGGATTATTTCTTCTGGTTACTTTAAATTCATTCTTACTTACACAAATACATATATTTTATATTTGATAATATTTTATTCCACTTATTTTATATTACAATAACATTTTATTTTACTAAATACTTCTAAAATCATCCATATTCAATTATTTTATTATTTTACAAAAATATTTTAATATAAAAAATATCAATTGTAAGAAATATTAGGTTATGAATGTGTTAAATGATGATGAGAAATTATTGACTTATTAAATTATTAAATATATTAATTGAGCAATTATAATAAACATTTTGATGCAATGACTCATTAGGCCATACAAAGATGATTTTAGTCTTGTTTGAATGATGTGAAATTGTGAAATAATATCTATTTTATGTTTTAAACCATCATCATTTATTAATGTAACAAGAAATAATTTTTATTTTTAAATATTAATAATATATTTTTAATTTCAAAAAAAAATTATTGAACTATATTTGTATAATAAAAATGAAATAATACAAGGGACTTAATGGCTTAGATTTTTGAGATCTCTACATAAGTAACATCTGATAATGTTGAAGCTGCCAACTGTGTTTGTATTATTTTGATACTCACGCCCCTATTAACCAAGCATTTGCATAATATCGGGATTAAGATTGCTTGATCGTTATATCATTAATATGTTGAATCTTAGCACACAAAATATTTCCAAATATATATAAAATTAAAAAAAATTGTAAAACATTATTAACACAACTACTAAAAATTATTCGGTCTTAAAAATGTTTGTAAATAAAAAGTCTTACCTAAAAATTGCATCTCCACTAGATGATACCTTATCGGATAACCATTGTGGTGCCAACTCTTTTATTTTTCTTCGGCTTCCTCTAAGAGTATAAGCATCAAATTAGGTGAGGTTAGTATGATTGGATAAACATTTAATGCTAAATATTTTATTTAGTCTCAACCATGTAATGTTTAGGGTTACAATTACTTCATTTTCTCTTTTAGCTAGATAAAGTGTGATTTACTTCTATCAACCATATGACAACGATATTTAATGATATGGTATATGAGCTCCTCCTTCATTATCACATTCCACTTAGTTGATTGAAATAAGAAACGAATAATGTTGAAAAGCTTTGGAAGTTCAGGAATTATATCTTGTCTTCTCTTGGCCCGTGAAATTTCAGTATCGATATCTTGCAAAGTTTTCCTCTCCTTTTCTCTTATCTATATCCTTAAGTACATCGTTTATATGCACATTAATATGCATGCAATGTATAATTTTTTACTTCTACTTGATAAAATAATTGAACAACTCAATTTTTAAAATAAAAAATTGCTTGAATCTAATCTTACCGATATGATAATATTGTCTGAAAAAATAAAAAAATATCACAAATATCATCAATTGCTCCCCTCATTCCCATAGTCAAAGAAAGTTTGCACGATTTCACTCCACGTGAAATAATAAAAATCTTGTTTTTTTTATTAGAGTTGATTATATGAGTGAAGAGTATAACCATTTAAAATAAATGAGTATAAGATAAGTTTTATTTGGTAAATTCAATCAATGGGACCCTAATTGAAAGAAGGTTATCCTAGATTTTAAAAAAATAATATTGTTCAAAAAAATTACTGAATATTATGCTTGCAAAGATGATAAACCATTTTATTTTATTTACAAATAGGCTGGTACACTAACCAAAACATAATATGCTATTTTAATTAAGTGATCAATTAATAATAATATTTGAAACTCACAACCAGCCATAATAAGATTGTTAGTGGGTCTCTTTCAACCCATAAAATATTTCAAGTCAAGAGTTTTGATAATGAATACTTTAGAAAAAAATCACATAAACAATCGTGTAATTAGGTTGAGTTTTATAAAGATAATTCAATTATCGTTAGTTCCTATTTGAATTTAAATTATTTAAATTGGATATCTTATGAGCATATAATGACTTGAGAGTAATGATTAATCCTTCGTATCAATAAACTAACCTGAAGTTAAGATATGTATTGAGTGAACTTGTGTTATGATTTACATTTGATCTAATTATCATTTCTATATCAAGATTGTGTAACTCTTGAAAGAAGTCATAACATATATCTTCTCAATAACATTTAACTAGTGACATTTTAATTAATTTACATGATTAACACAAAGAAAATAACTAGAGTGCTTTAAAATGTACTTTAAATTAGATATGTCAATAATTATTAGTCAACATAAAATCCATTAATTGAAATTCTTATTTGGTTTTATAGAAAATGAATTGATCAACACAAACACAGGCACACACACGAGATTTTTATAAAATAAATATTTATGAACTAAATTTTGAAAAATAAGAAAAGATAATTAGTTATTTCATCAAATAATATTGGATTATTTCTTGTGGGAGCTATAAATTTATTATTTAAAGATACTTCAATAAAAATATATATTTTATTTTTATAATATTTTATACCACTTATTTTATATTTCAATAAAATTTTATTTTACTAAATACTACTATATTCACCTAAATACAATTATTTTATTATTATACTAAAATATTTTAATATAAGAAAATATCAATTGTAAGAAATATTAGGTTATGAATGTGTTGAATGATGGTGATAAATTATTTACTTATTAAATTATTAAATATATTAATTCAATAATTATAATAAACTTTTTGATGCGTTGACTCATTAAGCCAGATGATTTTAGTCTTGTTTGATTGATGTGAAATTGTGAAATAATATCTATTTTATGTTTTAAACCATCAACATTTATTAATGTAACATGTAATAATTTTTATTTTTCAAAATTGATAATACATTTTTAAATTTATAAAAAAAAATTATTGAACTATATTTGTATATTAAAAATAAAACAATACATGGTACATAATGGTTAGATTTTTGAGATTTCTCAATAAGTAACTTCTGACAATGTTGACAACGCATAAGAGCTTTATTGCCCCTAAATAAACTAGGAGTCTGCCAAATATGTTCGTAATGTATAACTCACGGCCCTGTTAACCCTGCATTTGCATAATATCAGGATTAAGATTGCTTGATCTATGTATGATTAATGTGTTGAATGTTAGTACACAAAATATTTCCAAATGCACATAAAATTAAAAATAAATTGTAGAACATTATTCTCACAACTACTAAAAATTATTCGATTTTAAAAAGTTTTGCAAATAAAAGATCTTACTTAAAAATTGCATCTCCACAAATGACACCTTCTCGGATAACCATTGTGTTGCCAACTCTTTCATAATGCTCAATTCTTCTTCTACTTCCTCTGAGAGTATAAGCATCAAATTATGTGTGCTTAGTTTGATTGGATAAATATTTAATGCAAAATATTTTATTTAGTCTCAACCATGAAATGTTTAGGGTGAAAATTACATCGTTTTCTCTTTTAGCTAGATAAAATGTGACTTACTTCTATCAACCATATGATAGCGACATTTAATGATTTGGTATATGAGCTCCTTCTTTAATAATAGAAATCTTATTTTTTTTATTAGAGTTGATTATATGAGTGAAGAGTATAACCATTTAAAATAAATGAGTATAAGATAAGTTTTATTAGGCAAATTCAATCAATCGCTAATTCAAAGAAGGTTATCCTAGATTTTAAAAAATTAATATTGTTAAAAAAATTACTAAATATTATGCTTGCATAGATAATAAAAAAATTTATTTTGTTTACAAATAGGCTGATACACTAACCAAAATATAATATGATATTTTAATTAAGTGATCAATTAGTAATAATATTTGAAACTCTTACCCAACCATAATAAGATTATGGGTCTCTTTCAACCCACAAAATATTTCACAACAAAACTAAGTCAAGAGTCTTGATAATAAATACAATAGAAAAAAACCACATAAACCATCATGTGTTATAGGGTTGAGTTTCATAAAGATAATTCAATTAGTTAGTTCCTATTTGAATTTAAATTGGATATCTTGTGACCATATAATGACTTATGAGTAATGATTGACCCTTTATATCAATAAACTAACCTGAAATTAGGATATATATTGAGTGAAATTGTGTTATGGTTTACATTTGATTGAACATATATCTTATCAGTAACATTTAACTAGTGAAATGTGAAATAATTGACATGATTAACACAAAGAAAATAATTAGAGTGATTTAAATTTTACTTTAAATAAGATATGTTAATAATTATTAGTCAACATAAAATCCATTAATTGAAATTCTTGTTTGGTTTTATAGAAAATGAGTTAATCAACACACACACAAGAGATTTATATAATAAATATTATGAACTAAATTTTGAAAAATAAGAAAAGATTATTAGTTATTTCATCAAATAATAGTGTATTATTTCTTCTAGTTACTATAAATTTATTATGTAAAGATACTTACACAAAAGTAAATATTTTATTTTTGATAATATTTTATTCCACTTAATTTATATTAAAATAAAATTTTATTTTTCTAAATACTAATAAAATCACATATATTCAATTATTTTATTATTATACAAAAATATTTTAATATAAGCAAATATCAATGGTAAGAAATATTATGTTATGAATGTGTTGAATGATGGTGAGAAATTATTGACTTATTAAATTATTAAATATATTAATTCAATAATTATAATAAACATTTTGATGTGTTGACTCATTAGGCCATATAGAGATGATTTTAGTCTCGTTTGATTGATGTGATATTAAACTGGCTCTTTGCCTGCACGTCAGCTTGTCTTTGCTGGCGTTCCTGATACTTAGTGTTTCTACACGATGTGAACATCTTTGTTGATTATCCTTTGGCCTAATAGCCTTAGTTCATCACGAATAAATAAAATGCCCAAACTTTTAATTATTTTCATTTAAGTCCCTAAAGTTCTTTTTCTTTAACTTTACGTCCCTAATGCCAATTTTCCCCCAAATTGAGTCCCTAAACTTCTAAAATTTACTTTAGGATTATTTAAAATAACAAAAATGGGTTAAAGTTTCCCAAATTTCCAATTTGGTCCCCAACTTTTCCACAATTACCATTTTGCCCCTAATTTACAAAAATGGTAAATTTTACCCCAAAAATTCCAAAAAATGACCAATTGGTCCTCCAACATCTTTTCCATGGCCAATTGATCCTTAATTTTGTGAAATTGCACTTTAGTCCCTTGAGGGAGAATTTGGTTAGTAAAATTCATCGGTTCTCTCTCTAGCACTGATTAGAATTCACAAAGGAGAGCCAAATTGGCTTACCTTTCTGCTCTAATTCAATTGTGTGATAGCTGAGGGAATGTTGAGAGAGCTTGGTTTGGCCGAAGTAGGGTTTGAATTGGCTAATTTCAGCTTGACAGAAATAAGGCAGCTTAAGTTCGCCAAAGTTGTTTTACTGTTCGATCACGCCAGCGCTTCTTCGATGATCCTCGGAGCAATTGGAGACCACCGTCAAGTAGGTCACTTCTCCCCATGTCTAAAAAACCTGACCACCCCTTCTTTTGCTCAGAAAAACCCTTATGTTGGAGCTCTGGTTTGAGTTTCATTGGAAAACCAAGTAGCTGAGAGAGAGTGAGGTTTTCAAGTGTGTGGAGGATGAATGGAGAGGGGCTCTTTATATAGGACTCTCCGGCCGTCTGTTTGGCACTTTAATGACAGTCATTGATGGCCTAAAACATATTGAATGGAAACATTTCTTCTTTGTCAGCACTGTTTGATTTTTCCAATGAGTGAACAATGCTATCATATGAAGAAAGAAGACGACACTATTCCGAACCGGACCAAACCAGTCCGAATCGGGTTAAATGCTTAAACCAGCTAGTTCAGGCATGATTCGACCGAGTTTTTCAAAATTAATAATTTATAAATTCATTCTCTATCCAATGGTGCCCTCAATTCTCCAATTTGAATTTTCTAAGCCACCTAGAAAAATGAATTTATCATCCAGTTCAATAGTAGTTCAAACCGATCCAAACTAGTTAAATCTGGTTCAGATCCGATTCACTTTAACTGGTCGAGTTTTCTTTCCCAAATAGTCCTAAAGTCCCTTTCCATGGTTTTTATGACTTTTTGGATCACTCGGGAGTTGTAAATTTCCCAATTTACCTGTTCTCTAGTGGTCGGGGTTTGTGAACCGGTTCGATTTTCACACTCGGATTGACCGGATCTTTCCCAGTTTTTCTTAACTCTAAAGGGTGGGGTTTATAGTTTCCTAGTTAGTGGGTGTACTTTTCCAAGGCTACGCTTCCTTTCGGAATTCCCTCCCTTATTTCTTTGTTATGGGTACCCTACCCATCCCAATCGGGTTATGGTCTCTTTTGTTGTTATATCCTAGTCCACCCGTTCTTTGGGTTTAACTCTCTCCTTGGACTCTCATGAGTATACTTGGTCCTATATTCTCTTTTTATAGGCTTGTCTCTTTAGGGGAGGTTGGAGTACTTTTGTTTTGGGATCTCTTGACCTCATTGTCTAGAGGATTCAAAGGTGTTATTTATCTTTCCTTAGTTTCAAACATGTAGGCCACAAATTTTTTTTGGGTCTTAGTTCCTTTCGACTCTTCATTTTTATAACTAAGATTTGTCCTTCTCATTCCTTATTTCTTCATAATATGAGTTGAGGCACGTGGTCCTGATTGGACACATTATGATTTGGGTGACAGAAGTTTTTTAGGAAATTGAAACTCTAATTATTGGGAATAGAATACAATACATTTGGGACTTCTTCCCCCACTAAAGGAAGATGGTAACAATGAAAGGTCGGGAAGCACTTGCTACTATACTAGGGTTTTGATGAACTCCTTCCGAGGTGAGGTTGAAATCCCCAATTGGAGTTGTAGCTCTTAGGGCGGCCTCCTGTCTTCCATCCCCTTGGACTCTAGTAGTCAGGGAGGTATCATTCTGAGGAGGTATTGCCACAGCTCCTTACGGTATGGGACATCTCCTCATCATGTGTCCTACTTGTCCACACCTATAATAGGTTATCCCAACACAGGCTCCAACGTGAACCCTCTGATATTTACGTTGTTAAGAGATTTCCTTTTCCCTATCTACTCTATCTTCCTTTCTCCTCCTTTCTTCGTGTCCTTTCCCACCCATGGAGGCAGTGCCCCCAAGTGTGGGTGCCATATCCGCTAGTGGTTTTGGGCACTTTCGTACATAGTGTCCCCACTGTCCACAACTGTAACAGGTTACTTACTTGTGTGGACCTTTATAGCTTCTTCTCCATCTCAAACCTTGGGAAGTTTTTCTTGGTGGTTGTTGGTGGTCTCCACATTTCACCATACATAGGTGTGTACTTCCTACGGGATAGTCATCCTTTTATAGCATGAAGTAAGGTCTCCCAAATACCTTGAGAAATTCCTCGTAAATTCTCCTCGGCTCAAGAGTTATCCTTGGTATAGTGGGTTGGGTCCTCCAAGACTTTTGAGCTCCCAAGCTAACTTCCTCACTTGGGGTAGGATTTCTTTCTAGTCCTGTGATGGCCATGGTAGTGTGGGTTTGTTTGGTTCCTCTAGGAGTGGTCATATTTGTTGGACAGAAGTTTACAATTAGTTAAGGCTCTAGGGCTTTTAGTTTTGAAAACTTTGTTTGGAAAAACATGCTCTAATACTACTCATGTTGTCACTCCCCAACCTGGTTTGGTTCGAATCCTCATGATCAACCCGCCACCCTTTCCCGTACCAATTTAGTATTTCTACCAAATAGACCGAGGAAGGTAAATGCATAAAAGTACACATGTTTTCCATAACAAAATTTACAAAACTTTTACGCGGTACCTTTGACTTGCTCCCATCGCTTCTACCGTTCTTGACGAGATGTTTTTCCAGAAAAAAGATTTAATGGGAGTGAGTTTCTACAACTCAGTGAGTGGGTGTTGGGAGTGAGTTTTCAAAACAAACAGTTTTTCAAAGCATGTTATTCTTTTTGTTTAGTGTGATATGAGTTATCTATTTTTAGCACTTCCCCTTGCTCGTGAGGTATTAGCAACCATTCACATGCCCTTTCTAACATAGAAAGGGATCACATGTTCACAAAATAGTCCCCGACTATTCCGCTTGTAGACCGAAGTGTCTTTACTATCCACCCGAGTAGAGGTTAACAACCCCTACCTAGAGTTTCAGTGGAAATCATACGCCTGACGCTTAAACCCTAGTCATTCTTCGTGTCCGCTTTGTGGGATGAGACCTCATTTCCCCTACTGTCTCGATCTTAGTTCGTAGGAAGCTACTCTGAGCTTTTATGACTAACTAGCACGACAAACCTACCCTTATTACATCCAGGTCGTCCAATAGCCCTTGGGACCCATCGACAATCCCTCTCGGGCGTGTAGTTGCTCCTGGATCCTCATGCATGCATAACAATAGTTTTTGAATCATTAACCATAATCTTTGTGCCAACAGTCCATCAGCCTTGACACTCGACTTGTCTATAGTTTGCCTGACCGGTCCGTTGAACTAGTCCGATGCACTACCACTAGCCCATCGAGCATTCTCAGTCCTATCTTGGTCCCGTGGAAAGTCACACAAAATTGCCAGTTTTGTGAGATTTTTCATGGTTCTTAAAATCATGTTTGTCTACGGGCTCCAACTCGTGCCCACTAGCCTTGGGCCCACTTCACGAGTTTTTCAAAACTGGGTCTCAAGCCCTATCATTTCCAAATATGAGGCCTCGAGCTTATTAGAGCCATTCTAGCTCCCATGAGAAATGTCTCCCAAAATGTTTAAGCAGTTTCACGCAGTTAGGGGAGACCATTGCTAAAAAAATGATTTTTCAACTTAAAACGGTTCTCATCACCACCAACCGGGTATGACGCTAAAAATCCCACTCACCCGATAACAGTGTTGCGGTCATCCCGGTGAAACCTCGGGTCGTGGTGCGCTTCTTTGCACAAGTACTTGGATAATTTGTTCCTACATGGTACAAGTATCCCTATAAGGAGAATTGGCATAAGAGGTCGCATATTTTTATGTATTTTCACGTTGGTCCTCCCATTATGCATTAACTACATTTAGGTCCCTAAAGTTTATAATTTTACATTTAGGTTGCTAATCATCCTTTAATATAAATCAAGTCCCTAGGATTTCCAATTTCTCCTCATTGGTCCTTAATTTCTCCAAAATCACCAATTGGCTCTCAATTTTTTCCAAAATTACCAATTGGTGCTTAATTTCCTGAAAATTGCCAATTGGCCCTTAATTTCTCAAAAATTGCCAATTGGCCCTCCATTTCATCCAATTGCCCAATTGGACTTCAATTGGGAGTAAATTTCATGAAAATCCCCCAAATTTCCTTAAATTACACTTCCACCCCCAATTTTCCAAAAATCCCCGAATTGCCCAATCTTTCAAAAATTGAAATTTGGTCTCCAAATCATCATTTCTTTCAATTGATCACAAAACTTGGTTAATTGTCCCAATTAGTGATATGAATCTTCTTCCCTATGTCTCACTTGTCATTCCAAGCTTTGAAGCACTTCATTTGGCTTAGAAATGAGCTAAAACGAAGTTTCATTGGAGAACTAAGTCTAGAGAGAGAAAGCTTTGATATCTTATCGGCAAGGGTCCGATGGTCAAAGCTCATGCTTTCTCTTAATTGCCCCCCTCCTAGGGATCCTTCCTAGATCAAACTACACATCAATTGGTGGCCTGAGCAGTGCAAATTTTGTAGTTTATATTTTGTAAAAATATAATGTGAATAGTATTTTTCGATGAAGGGCAGCGGAGGGAACTTACCGTCTTAGTTCAGGGAAGGTCGGGGCACCTTTAGGTGTGGTCTAGGGAGCTTGGTTTGGCCAGAATTGGTTTGGGCATGGCTTGACTTGAGCTTAAGCAGCTTGGGTTGCTAATTGTCGGGGAGCGACGGTATTGTGCAAGCTTCCCCACTCTTCTCTAGTGGTCCTCAAGCAGAAGGAAGGGTGCAGCTGGGTAGAAGACTTCCTCCTAGTTCTAATGACACCAAATGTAGCTTCACAGGTTGAAGAAAACCTCATTGTCGGAGCTCTAGTTTGCTGGTCTTTGAAAAGTGGAGTACTTCACCTTCTTCGCTCGTTTGTGGGATGGGGAAGATGAATGGAGGGGTGCTCTTTATATAGGGAGCTTGGAAACTGACCAAGATACCGTCCGACATAGGACTCGGCCTCCGAATCATCAGTCGACGATCATACTAGAGCTCTTCCCGGGTCGCCGGAGGAATCGTCCTTCCTCTCTCTCTTTCCTTTCTGTCGGCTCATTGAGGAAGACGACGAAGACATGGTGGGCATGCCACTTGGCATGCTGTGATTGGTTGGTTTTTCTCATATGGCATTCCAACTCAGTCGTCGTATCACCCATTGACCGGACACGTGGCAACCTCCCATTGGTTGCTCGTGTCTGCATGGCCTGCTGATAGGTTGAGCAGACACGTGGCAACCTCCCATTGGCTGCCCATGTGTGCATGGCTGCTAATTGGGCGCCCGCTGAGCGTTGATCGATTGACCGGCAAGACCGTTGACCGGTCTGATCCGATTGGATTTAGTGACCCAAATTTGAAAATCGGCCAGTTCTCGCCTGATTTGACCGATTTTCTAAAAATTAAAAATTTCTAAATCTATCTAAATTAATTTTCTATCTAATGGTGGCTTCAATTTTCTAATTTTACATTTTTAATCTATATAGAAAAATGGATTATTGAACGGGTTCACCATGGTTCAATCCAGTTCAGGTCTAGTTCACCCCGAACCAGTACGATTTTCTCATCCAATTCACTTCATGGTTCTTCCTCATGATTTTTATGACTTTTTGGTCTCTTGGGATTTTCCAATTTCTCATTTTAACCCTTCTTTACTATTTTTAGTTCATAAATTGCCTCAATTTTCTCAAAAAAAATTGCCGGTTCTTTTTCCGATTCCTTTGGTCCGAGAGGATAGTTTTCACAGAGTTGGTTGAAAGACTGGTTAGGCTCTAGAGACTTACATGATTTGAGGGGAGACGGTCGAACAACAAACTAGGATCCTAAGTATTCTATATTATTTGCATACTTGAATTGCGATGCCTAATTTGTTGTGTAATTGGGGAGTAAGGCATGTGTCGCACCAAACTCCCACTAATGAGATGTTGTGTACCATTACAGAATTTAGCCCTTGAGTGCCATGATTTTGACTATATGTCATGTCATTTCATTATGATACCTATCACACCCCAACTTGGTTTCATTGTAACCCTGTGAACAACACACCACTACTCCCAATACTTTAATAGAGGCCACAGCCATTACTATAATAATGACATGAGAAAGACTTCAAAATAACGATAAAATGTACATGTGTTATACTTTCAAAATAAGTCGGAATATATATAGTTATGTACATATATCAGTAAGGTAAAATGTCATACCAATTTGGTACTTCGTCTTCTAATGTCCTCCTTAACATATTTAAAACTTGAAAGGGATAAGAGAGGGGGTGAGTTTACAACTCAATGAATGGTTCATACTGACATCATGACTTCCTACCACCGATTCAACACATACTTTGAAGTATATGGTTTTCCTTTCTGTAAATCAAAAGGGTTTTGATTGACCAAATAAATGAGCTATAAGTTGTCTTATCATTTAGAAAAGATATCTCGGTTAAATCCAATGCTTGTATCGCACAAGGTCAAAATAGGTCCGTTCCTACCTGAAAGAATTTTTTTGTGATTTGTTTATGGTTAATACCCCATAGGTTTGTATTTGACAAACAACAAATTGAACACTCTTTCTCATTAAAGGGATCACTAATTTGCAGAATAGACCTTGTGAGGCTACAACCTCGATCTATCCCACTTGTGGCCTGGAGCATCTTTATTGTTCACTTTGGTGAGAGGCTACAACCTCTACCACATTGGTGCAAGGCTACAACCTCGACCATTTGTCTATGTGAGCACCATTGCCCAACCCCTAGACATTTCCTTATGAAGTTGTTTGCTATTGAGGGATGGGACCTCTCCTACTTCCCCTCGGTTTCAATGTGCATTGGGACTCCTAAAGCCCCGTGACATACTGGACCGATTATAGCATTCCTTATTCCAACCTTACTATCCAGTAGGCCTTAGAACCAACACTACCCCATACCATGCATCTTCTTGGTTCTGAATGATTACAATCACAACAACTAGCCTCAACGGGCACCAACCCAATCTCGGCTCAACAACCTATGCAAAAATTATCAATTGGTGATAACTTTTATTAAGCTCTTAAATCAAATCTTATTTAAGGGGTTGGACTTGTTTCCATTGGCCTTGGACCCACTAGTACGAGTTTTCAAAACACGGCCTTGGGCCAACTTATTTTTTCAAAATCATGGTCGTGAGCCCACTTTCAACAAACTAAATCTAATAAACTCTTTTTTGATCATACGTCCCACCCATATACTACATCGACAGTTGAATTAGATCATCCCCTAAAATTGAGGGTCAATTGGGTATGATAAAAATGATAGAGTTCCTATTGAGAAATTTTAGAATTTTTGACGTAAAATTTACCATTTTTGTAAAGGAAGGGCAAAATGGTAATTTTGGAAAAGTTGGGGGACCAAATTGGAAATTTGGGAAATTAAATCCCTTTTTGTGAAATGGAATAAATTGAGGTCCTATGATAAATTTTAAAAGTTTCGGGACTTAATTTGAGAAAAAACTAGCATTAGGGACTTAAAGTTAAAGAGAAATAACTTGAGGGACCTAATTGCAAATAAATGAAAGTTTGATTTTCTCATTCATTTGGAATGAATGAAGGCTATTAGTCCATAGGATAATAAACTGAGATGTTCATGTCATGTAGGAACACGAAGTACCAGAAATGCCAGCAAGGACAAGCTCGCATGAATAAAAAGAACTAGTCTAGTGGAATTCACTACATTAACGGGTGAGTTGGTTTACTAACTCATACCCGGTTGGGATGATGAGCACAACTTAAAGTTAAAAACCACTTACCGATTGTGAGTGGGATTTTATATCATACCCGGTTGGGAATGATAAGTATTTCGGAATGAAAACCCACTACTATGTGGTATTTTAAACATCACAACTTAGAAAAGTGATGTGAAAACCATATGGAAAAACTACTTACCGGTCGTAAGTAGATCATACCCGGTTGGTATGATGAAACTTCCTCGAATGAAGTTGAAAACCCGTTCATCAGTTATGAGCAGAGACGTCCTTATACCCGGTCGATATAATGGACGGTTGAAAATATATTTTATCGGAAGTGCTCTCCCCTGACTGTGTGCCAATGCTTAAACTATTTAGGAGACCTTCTTGACGGGAGCTTGAATAGCTCTTATAGGTCAGGGGCCTCGATTTTGGAACTTGGGGGCTAATATGCTCAATTTTGAAAATCTCGTATAGTGGGCCCAAGGCCAGTTGGCACGAGTAGGAGCTCGTAAACAAACATGAATTATATGCCATAAAACTTTAAATAAAGGAATTGTTTGGTCATGGTACCAAGATAGGATCGACATACTCAGTCAACAAGCGGTAATGCGACATGACAGGTTGACGAACCAGTCAAGACAAATAACTGCGGATTGAGTTGAGAGTCGCGGCCATTGGACTAGTGGCACCACTGATTATATGGCATAATGAGAAAATATTGATTATGCATGCACTATGAGTACGGGACCATCAAGATGCCCAAGAGGGGTAGTGATGCGTCCTAAGGGCACTAGACGACCTGTTGAGTATAAGGGCAGTTCGTCGTACCAGGTGACCCTGCAAAATTTGGAGTAGCACCAAGCACATGAGACTGGGTTGGGGACGGGATGAGGTCTTTGTCCTCATATAGACACGAAGAATTGAATTCGAGATTGAGGGTTGGATGTTATGTACATCCACTCATTCTCAGGGTAGAAGTGGACGTACTTCTATCTAGGTGGCCAATAAAGTCACTCCGAAGCCACAAGTGGGTTCAATGGATGTATTGACCTGCGAATGTGTGTTTAACCTTCATGATGAAGGATGTGTGTTGGGTGATGATACAACATGATTAAATAAGGAAATGGTGATAAAACTCGAGATTTCAAATGAAATGGTTTTGAAAGAAAGGAGTCTAGCACACTCCAAAAATCTATCTTTTTCCTAAAGATAAAAAGTTTTGAAAACCCATTCATTGAGTAGTCGTACTCACCCCCTCCCTTATATCCATTTCAGGAGGTTTTGGAAAGCCCACCCTTAATGACCATCAACTAAGATGCCTGTGATACAGGTATGATAAATCTAAATTATTATGCAGTTTTGTTTATGTTATTCTTGGAAAAGGTGCAGGTTTAAAGGATGCCTTACTCTTTACGGTCTATAATAAGGGGAAACCCTTTAATAAACCAAGAGAGTGGTGGGTTGATCACGGGGATCCGACCAAACCGGGTCGGAGCGTGACATTCCCTATTTCTGTCAAGCTGAAATCAACCGATTTGAGCCCTCCTTAGGCCAAACCAAGCTCTCCCAACACTTCCTCAACCCTCATATGACCAAATTATAGTGCAAAGGTAGGCCAATTTGGCTCCCCTCTTTGAATTCTGATCAGTGCTAGAGAGAGAACCGACAAATCTTTACTGACCAAATTCTCCCTCAATTCGACATGAATTGAGACAATTCTTGATTCTAGGAAGAACCTCAGGATGAGAGCTATCTACCTAGATCGAATGCTCAGACTGTCGCACCTCCGATGGTAAGCTTTCGAATCTTTCTCTCTCTACATCTAGTTTTCATGTGATTCATGCAATGCTCCGTTTGAGCTCGTCCTGGCATCAATTCATGCGATTCAAAGTACAATTGAATCGTATGGATGTGTAGGAACTCAAATCCACCTTCAATTTCAACAATTAACCTCGCTTGATTGATCAATTTGATGAAATCAAATTTAGCCAGATTGAAAAGGGGGAATTGGTGGAAACTATTGGGAGAAATTGGGGATTTCAAAAATTCAAGGGACTAAAGTGCAATTTACCAAAATTGATGGTCAATTGGCCTTGGAAAATATGTTGGAGGACCAATTGGTCAATTTTTGGAAATTTTGGGGTAAAATTTACCATTTTTTTAAAGTAGGGGCAAAATGGTAATTTTATAAAAGTTGGGGGCTAAATTGGAAATTTGAAAACTTGAACCCCTCTTTGTGATTCTGAATAAATTGAGGTCCCAAAATTTTTTTTAGAAGTTTCTTGACTAACGAAAAAGAACTTTAGGGTCTAAATGCAATTAACTAATAGTTTGGGCATTTTATTCATTCATGATTAATAAAGGTTATTAGGCAAAAGGATAATGAACAATGATGTTCATATCGTGTAGGAACATAAAGTACCAGGAACGCCAACAAGTACAAGCTCGAGTGAAGGCAAAGAGTCGGTTAAGGGGAAATCACTACATTATCGGGTGAGTGTGATTTTTAAATCATACTTGGTTGGGATGATGAGCACCTCAGTAATGAAAACCCACAACTATGTGAGATTTTAACATCACACCTAGAAGGGGTGATGTGAAAAAATGCCCGGAAAAACTACTTATCGGTTGTAAATAGATCATACCCAGTTGGTATGATGGACTTCCTAGAAGGAAGTGGAAAACCCGTTTACCGGTTGTAAGCGGAGTTGTCATCATAACTGGTTGGTGTGATAGACGAATGAAAAGATTATTTTTGTCAAAAGTGCTCTTCCTTGACTGTGTGCCACTGCTTAAACCTTTTGGGGGACCTTCTTGATGGGAGCTCAAATAGCTCTGATAGGCCGGAGGCCTCGGTTTTGGAACTTGGGCGCTAAAATGCCCAATTTTAAAAATCTCGTACAATGGGCCCAAGGCTAGTTGGCATGAGCAAGAGCTCATAAACAAACATGAGATTAAGCCATGAAAATTTTTATGAATGATCTGTTTGGCCATGGTACCAAGACAGGACCGACATACCTAGTGGACTAGTGGCAGTGTGACAAGACAAGTCGATAGATCAGTCAAGACAAACAGCTACAGGTCGAGTTGAGGGATGAGGCCATTAGACCAATGGCACCAAAGATTAAATGTCTTATGAGGAAAATTATTGTTTTGTGCATGCTCTGAGGTATGAGACCTTCATGATGCCCAAGAGGGGTAGTGATGCATCTTAGGGGCTACATGACAACATGGTGGAGATAAGGGCAGTTTATCATGCCAGCAATCAGGAAAGCTCAACATAGCTTCAAGCACATGAGACCGGAGTGGGGTCGGGATGAGGTCTCTATTCTCATACGGAAATAGAGTTTTCTTTTCAGGTTTGAGGGTCGGATGTCACATACATCCACTCATTCCCAAGGTAGAAGTAGATGGGCTTCTACCTAGGTGGTCGGTAAAGTCGCTCCGACACCACAAGTGGGTGCATTGGACAGGCTGCCCTACAAATGTGTGATGCATTCATGAAGAAGGGTGTGTGTTGATTGTTAAACACACTGACTATGATTAATGAGGAATAATGGTTTTGAAAATCAATAAATTGAGGAAATGGTTTGAAGAAAATAAGGAGTCTCACACACTCCAATTCAAAAACATTTTTTTTGAAACATTATTTTAAAATACCCATTCATTGAGTGTAGAACTCATCCACCTTTTTTTATCACTTTTTAGGATTAGAGAATGACTTGGGATAACACCAAGATTTACCCTCTATTAGGTATACTTAATCTCTTCTTAAGCTTGCATTATTATTGATTTATGTTATTCTAGGGAATAT
The DNA here is from genome assembly GCA_030064425.1 of Trapa bicornis. Taxonomy (NCBI): domain Eukaryota; kingdom Viridiplantae; phylum Streptophyta; class Magnoliopsida; order Myrtales; family Lythraceae; genus Trapa; species Trapa bicornis. The sequence continues at coordinate 11,324,153 of CM057741.1, read as the reverse complement.
GGTTAAGATTACTTCTAGCTTCTCTTGAATTAAAGAAGTGAGAAACCCCTCTTGAACCAAGGGAGCGGCGAGTTGTTATCGAGGATCCGACCAAACCGAGTTGGGGCATGACATTTATTGTGCATGCGAGTTAAAGTGTCTCTTCAGCCCTTCCTCTTCGCAATTGATTAGTGGTTGAAGACGACACTTTATGCACGCCTGTGAGCTTCACATGTGCGAATTGGCACGTTGTGCACTATGATTGGCTGACACAACATCCTACTCATCGTCCGAGTTGTCTGTAGATCCGTTGACTAGACATGTGGTGACTCCGTTGTGTCCTACATGCTAGTTGACTAAATATGTCCATCCAATTACTATGCCACATGGCATTCTCTTATTGGTTGATTTAAATTTGCCAGTTTCCCATGTGACATATTGTGCCATTACCACGTGTCCTCTGATTGGATGTGGCTATAAGATGTGGCCTTGCCATGTGTCAACTCCTAATTGGTCAACATTTTTTGGACATCCTAGTTAGTTGGTGACCTGTCATCCCAATCACGTGTCAACCACTCATTGGTCATCCTTGTTGACGGGGATTTTCCTTAGTTGATCGTTGACTGAGGACATGTGTCATGCTCCTATTTGTCAATTCCTAATGATGTGGCTTTTTTTATCTGACCATTGAATGAGGGCACGTGTCACGCTCTATTTGGTTAGCATTTTCAGACACTGACCTAGCAGTTGACGAGGTGCGCTTCATCTCGCACGCTAATTGGGCTCTAACCTGGCATGTGGTCCATTGACCTAGTTGAACCATTAATTAGTTTAATTGGATAGGATTGAGTGACCCGAAATTGAAAATTGACTAGTTCAAGCTCGATTCCACCAGTTTTTCTAAAAATGAAAATTTTCTAAATTTATTTTCTACATAATGGTGATTTCAATTCCCTAAATTAACATTTTAAAGTCGCCTCTATAAATGAATCTTTAAAATGGTTATTCATAGTTCAATCCGGTTTGGTTTCGATTCACCCCGAACTAGACCGGTTCTCTCTTCAAATTTAAATTATGATCATTTTTCTTGATTTTAGATCATCATTATTCACTTGGGATTGATTAAATTTCTGTTTGGTTTCCCTTCACCAATTCTTATTCACTTTGAACCATGGTTTTCTCTCAAAAGTTTTGGGTTCTCAATTTTTTTTCTTTCTTATTTTGAGAAACTAAGGTTTACAACTACTAAACTCTTTTTATAGAGTTTTGTCCCCAAAACTCGTTATACATAAATTAATCTGGGATACCTTTCTTTTATCATAGAATTTGTGTTTCCCCATTTTTCCCCAATCTTGACACAACATCAGAATACTTTTACCATTGGAATCTTTTCGTTCTTAAGATTATTTTCATGTCGATACATGATTCAAATAGGCTCCACAATGTAGGATATAGTCTTATCCTATTTTCATTTCTTTGACTTCAATTCTTCATCAAATTCCTCATCTTTACCTTGAGGATTTTCTTTGTCCCCCTCACTCGGGAGTTTCTTTAAGGCATTGTAAATCGTGAGATTCCTTTCTAGAATCTTCTCATAGCCTTTTTGTCTCATGGTAGCATCAATATCTTTACTTAAGACATGATTGGTACATCCATACAGTGTGTAATCTGTGTATCCAATCCATATGAAGTCACATTCCATTAACTTGTACCATCAACTTGATGACGTGATCCTTGATTAATATTTGGGATCCTTCCCTTTTGTTTTCACCTATTTGGTGGAAGTAAGATCATATTTACTCTTAAATTTAATGCCTTATTAAAATTTATGGTTTTTGGTTATCCAAGTCGAATCATCCATATTGGTAATAATTTTTGTTCAAGTGTCCTTCCTTCGAGGACCATTAACTTATCACTTTTCCCATATTTAACTTCCTAGCTCGAAGGCTACTTATCTTACTTATAAACATGTGGGTCTTCTCAAGAATTTCGTTTGATATAGTAATGATCTGATAAGCGACCCTTCCTTTAATGAGTAAAATCATTTCATTAGTTTGGACTTACATGTTAGCAACATGGAGGAGTGCTTTTGCATGATCTTCTTCGGAAACATTTTCTTGACAAATCTTCATTTTATATTCCGTAAGGATCATGGAACTCCGTCCCTTCTTAATATTTGGTTAAATTCCTTAATTCACATGAACATCACCCAAATATTTAATGCATCCTTCTCTATTACTTAATCATCTCTAACTTAATTTCAATTCTCCAATTGTCTCTTTGAAATTTTTTAGAATTGAATTCCCCCCATTTCATCCAACAAATGATATTGGTACAAAATTTCATCTGATGCTTCATGCTTGTTTTCCCCAATCTCTTTTCCTTACTCAGTTATAGTGTTCCATAACTCATTTTTTTTGTGAGAGCATTACTTATGGAAATATCGATTTTCTTTTTTCTTGTCACCTTTGTACTTAAGCTCATCCTCCCTTAAGGTAATCGTTTAAGTCGAACGGAAAAATTCCTTTATGACTTTTCCTTATTACCTCCTTATTCTCATTACCTAACCACGCTTCCCAGGTGGTTATCAATAGTTTATTTATAACCATTTTGGTTGAGAAGGTCAAATATTTCGTACCATTTTCAATTGACAACGTACTACCATACTTTATGTCCTAAGTACCATTTTAGAGAGTATAATCCATACAAATTCCCATTTTGAGCTTTCAAGCCTTCGTTCTCCCCATCATAGGGTGTCCTTCATCCATCAAATATCTTCCTTTTGTTTTCAATGACATGATTGCCATCAGATCTCAAGGGAGAGATTTTTTAGCGATTTGGTCTCCCATTTCTTTTCCTTTGAAAATTCCTTTGCTCATCCTTTCGCCCAGGAAAGATGTCACTATGGACACTCTTATGTTTCATCTTATAGTGATTTTCTCGAGATGTTCCATCTTCTCCTTTAGCATCCACTCACTCCATGGGACTAGTCATGATTATATCTTATTTTTCGGGAATGTACCTTTTTCCATTGACCTTAGGCCCACATGTATGAGTTTTCAAAACATGACTTTGGGCCCACTTATCTTTTCAAAATCATGGCCTTGGGCCTATTTTTACAGAACTAAATCTAATCAAATATTTATCGATCATGGGTCCCACATAGATCCTATATCGACAGTTGAATTAGATCATTCGCTTGAAGTGTATCCACTCACACCTTTCAAGGTTAGTCCTATTAACATGATTTATGCTCACAATAGAAATAAATCCCATAATAATTTAATTAGTTTCACATAGTAATGGGATTTTATTAATGTAAAAGAGATTCTCAATTATAGCAAGCAATAATGCATCAATGGTTCATTCAGACTCGATGTTAGAAATCCCACTCACCGGTATTATGGGACTTGCTTGTCCTAGGGGATTTCCAAGCTTGGCGTGCCTTTTCTTCCCAGAGACTCGTAGGTTATTGGTTTCTACAACAAGTTCGGCAATTAAGTCCCAAATAATGAGGTTTTTACACTTAAAACTTGTAAGTTTCAATTAATTATCATTAAGCCCTTAAGTTATACCTTATTTCCAGTTAGGTCCCTCAAATTCTCAAATATTCCCTTTGGATCCTTATTTTCTCATTATTTCCAATTGGGTACATGATTTCTCCCTAATTGTAGTAAAATCCACAATTTTACAAAATTGTAATTTACTCCCCAAACTTTAAAAAATTGCCATTTCGTCCTCCAACTTTGATAAACACAAATTCGAAATAAACCTTTCCAATTGAGTCCTCACATGATTATACTCTTCTTTACTATGTCCCGAGGATAGTTTCATGGCTTGAACCATCCAATTTGGCTTAGAAATGAGCTTAAACATAGCATTGTCGGAAAATCATTCTAGAGAGAGAAAGCTTCGATTACTTAGAAGTGAGGACCCGATTGTAAACCCCGCCCTTTTTAGCTAAGGTAATCCGGGAAAAGAACTGATCAAACCGAGTGAGAAAACCAAATCGGCTCACAAACCCGATTATTAGGATATGGACAATTTGGAAATTTACAACTCTCGAGTGAATCAAAGGGTTTATAAAATCATGGAAAAGAACCTTAGGACAAATTGGAAGAGAAAAACTAGAATGGTTTAGATGAACCGGATCCAACTAGATTGAACCAGTTTATGAACCAAAACTGATAGAGAATGGGAAAATTAAATACATTTCAACTCCCTTGAGACCTAAAGAGATTTATAAACCTTGGGAGGGAACCTTAGAACAAAGTGGGAGAGAGAAATCAGACCGGTTCGGGTGAACCGGACCCGATTAAACCGGTTTAAGAACCGAGCCGGTTTATGAACCGGAACTGATAGAGAGATGGTAAAATGGGAATTTCATGGACCCTAAGTGACCTAAGGAGTCATAAAAGTCTTCAAAAGGTACTTTAGGGTGAATTGGAGATGAAAACCAAACCTGTTCAGGTGAACCGGATCCAAATTGGGTTGAGCCGGTTTAGACCAGTTTGAACCACTATTGAACTGGATACTAAATTTATTTTTCTAGGTGGCTTAAAACTTTCAAATTTGAGATTTGAAACCACCATTGGATAGAAAATGAATTTAGATGAATTTAGAAATTTTTAAATTTGATAAGCTCAGTTGAATGGGGGGGGGGGGGTGAACTGGCCGGTTTAAGCTTTGAACCCGATTCGGATCGATCCGGTCCGGTCCGGTTCGGAACGGTGTCGTCTTCTTCCTTCAAATGATAGTGTTGTTCACTTGACAGAAAATTGAAGCAGCACCAACAAAGAAGAAATGTTTCCGTTCGGTACGTTTCAGGAAATCAATGTATGTCATAAAGGTGCCAAATGGACGGCCAACGAGTCCCCGAGTTCCCTATATAAAGTGCCCCTCCCCATTCATACTTTCCACACAAGAAAACTCCATTCTCTCTCAACTGCTTCATTTTCTGGTTAATCAAGAACCAGAGCTCTGACATGGGCACTTTTTTGAGCCAAACACGACAAGGTCTAGTTCTTTAAAACCGAGGAGAAGTTAGCTACACACTTGTAGTCTCCGTTTGCTTCGAGGGTCACTGGAGGAGCACCAGCGTGATGGAACAGTGAAGCAGCTCCAGCGGACCAAAGCTGCCCTATTTCAGCCGAGCTAAAATCGGCCATTTTGAACCCTCCTCAAGACAAACCAAGCCCTCCCAACACTTCTTCAGCCCTCCCACGACCGAATTAGGACTGAAAGGTAAGCCAATTTGACTCCACTCTACAATTTCCGACCCGTGCTAGAGAGAGAACTGGCACAATTTCAATGATGAAATTCTAACTCAATTCGGCATCAATTAATGTCATTCTTGATTCTAGGATGAACCTCAAGATGTGTGCTATCTGCCCAGATCAAAAGCTCGGACTGTCGTACCCCCCACGGTTAGCTTTCAAAGCTTTCACTCTCTATAGTTCGTTTTTCGATGAAGCTCTATTTAAGCTCATTTGACGTCAAAACTTGCGATTCAAAGTGCTATTGAATCGTATGAAGATGGAGGAACTCAATTTTAACTTCAATTTCAACAATTAGAAGTGCTTGATCTGTCAATTTGATGGAATCAAATTTGGTTGTGTTAAGTAGTTGAAATTGGGGGGGGGGGGGGAATTTGGGGAAAATTGGGAATTTTCGAAATTCGAAGAACCAAAATGCAATTTTATGAAATTGGGGGTCAATTGGGCATGATAATAATATTAGAGCACCAATTGAGGAATTTTGGAATTTTTGGGGCAAAACTTACCATTTTTGTAAAGGGAGGGCAAAATGGTAATTTTGGAAATTAAACCTCTTTTTGTGAAATTGAATAAATTGAGGTCCTAAGATAAATTTTAAAAGTTTCAGGACTCAATTTGAGGAAAAACCGACATTAGGGACTTTAGGGTCCTAATTGTAAATAGATAAAAGTTTGGTTTCTCATTCATTTGGAATGAATGAAAGCTATTAGGCCGAGGGATAATGAACTGAAATGTTCATATCGTGTAGGAACACGAAGTACCAAGAACGCTAGCAGGGACAAGCTCGCGTGAAATACAAAGAACCAGTCTAGTGGAATTCACTGCGTTAACGGGTGAGTGAGATTTTATATCATACCCAGTTGGGGATGATAAGTACCTCGAAATGAAAACCAACTACCAAGTGGTATTTTAAACATCACAACTTAGAGGAGTGATGTGAAAATTATGTGGAAAAGCTACTTACCGGTTGTAAGTAGATCATTCCTGGTTGGTACGATGAAACTTCCTCGAAGGAAGTTGAAAACTTGTTCATCGGTTATGAGCGGAGATGTCCTTATACCAGGTCGGTATAATGGATAGTTGAAAACATATTTTCATCAGAAATGCTCTCCCCTGACTGTGTGTCAATACTTAAATGATTTGGGGGACCTTATTGATGGGAGCTCGAATAGCTCTTATAGGTCGGGAGCCTTAGTTATGGAACTTGGGGGGGCTATTATGCCCGCTTTTGAAAATATTGAATAAGTGGGCCATAGACCTGTTGGCATGAGCAGGAGCTCGTAAACAAACATGGGATATGTGCCAGAAAACTTTAATAAATCAATTGTTTGGCCATGGTACCAAAATAGGACCGACATATTCAGTCAACTAGTGGCAGTGTGACATGACAGGTCTTCGGACCAGTCAAGATAAACAGCTGCAAGTTGAGTTGAGGGTCGGGGCCGTTGGACCAATGGCACCAAAGATTATATGGCATGATAAGAAAATACTATTTGTGCATGCACTATGATTACGGGATCATCAAGACGTCCATAAGGGGTAGTAATGCGTCCTAAAGGCCCTAGATGACCTGGTGAGTATAAGAGCAGTTCATCGTACCATGTGACCGTACGAAATTTGGAATAGCACCAAGCACATGAGACTGGGGTGGGGACAGGATGAGGTCGTTGTCCTCATACAGACATGGAGAATTGATTTTGTGATTGAGGGTCGGATGTCGCGTACATTCACTCATTCTTAGGGTAGAAGTGGACGTGCTTCTATCTAGATGGCTGGTAAAGTTGCTCCTACGCCACAAGTGGGTTAAGTAGACAGGTTGGCTTGCGAATGTGTGTTTGACCTTCATGATGAAGGATGTGTGTTGGATGATGACACACCATGATTTATAAGGAAATGGTGGTAAAAAGCAAGATTTAATATGAAAGGATTTTTGAAAGAAAGGAGTCTGGCACACTCCAATACAAGTCTTTTTCCTAAAAGTTAAAAGTTTTGAAAAACCCATTCACTGAGTAGTCGTACTCACCCCCTCTTATATCCCTTTCAGGAAATTTCTAAAAGCGTACCCTTAAAGACCATCAACTAAAAAGCCTGTGAAACAAGTATGATAAATTTAAAATATTATGCAGTTTTGATTTATGTTATTCTAGGAAAAGGTGCATGTTTAAAGGACGTCTTACTCTTTATGGTTTATAATAAGGGGAAACCCTTTAATAAACTGGGAGTGTGACGGGTTGTTCACGGGGATCTGACCAAACTGGGTCTGGGCATGACAACTAGAGTGGTATCAAAGTCTGTTTCCTCAAATACATAATCAAGACTAGAAAATATAGTAACTGATAGGATTTGTTTTAAAAATTTTCAGATGTCTCCCATGAGCGGAATCAAGAAAACTAGGAATGACTCTACTCAACACCCTATCCTCGTAGAAAGATAACTCTAGAAGCTTCACAATGCCTGAGATATAGTAGAATCCCCAAAGGACCTAATGGGGAAACATCTGGTACCACCAAGGGTCACAATACTGTATACAAAGGGAGCCGAGCCTAAAGCCAGGAACGCCAGTACAGGCGTATAATCTTACCAAGGAGGATACTTGCCAGGAAAACCATAGCTTCCTATCTAGACTACGTTTTGTGATAGGGATGAAACCCCAACCTTTTGTATCCCCTTATTAATGAAGTACTCACATTCCTAAATTCCTATCTAACAATGATGTGATCTTGCTAGGAAACTTCCCCAAGGAAAGTAACCAAACAAACCCACACTACAAACTAGGGAAATTTTCCATTTTAGTTATGGAAATTGAAACAGGGAATTAAGAAAACTAGAAGGACTATTGGAATGACCCTTAGCAATGGAGAGGAAACTCTCAAGGTATCCAGACTCAAGGATGAAGAAGCACCAAAATCAACAATTCCATAGAAAAATGCCATGAGGAACCACTTATGTCCACATAATTACAAGTTTATACAATAGGGACACTGCGTGGAGAAGTGCCTAACCCTACTAAGGATAGGAATCAAGTTAACTTATAGGGGAATATGACATGAAGTGAAAAACCGTCCCACACCGCAAGGAGTCGGGACAATATTTTCCATGAATAATGCCCCCACAGCTATAGGAAACCCGAGAGAACCATCCTTAGAATACAACTCCTGCTCGGAACATCAATTACATCCAAGAGTAAGCTCTTTAAGATCCTAGCATAATGGGAGGAAAAAAAAGGGACTAAAGGTAGGACCTTGATAAACCACAAATAGAACAAAGAGAACTCTCCCTTGAAAGAAGAAAATTCTAAATATTAGGAGTAAAGAAGGGAGAGCAACCACAAGGGAATACAAGATGAACATTTGACAACAAACAGGATGTATTGGGATTTCAGGAATGAATCACCTTGAAAACGAATCAATGAAGCCAAATAGGAATTTCGGACCAACATGACAAAAGAAAGCAAGTCATTATAACAAGATAGTCAAAGAGAATAAATGACACCCTAAGGAAGACCGAGAGGTAGAAAGGACTACACCCTAAAAAGGTTAGTGAGATGGACGTTAAAGACAAGAGGACTCGAGAAATAGCTGCCCTAAGAAACTTAGACCAAACGAATGGTGGAGGTGAAGCAGTTAACGAACTAATACTCGGGAAAACCATAATTTGAGTTAAAGAAGAGAGAGGCGGAAAGGCCAAATACCAGGAAAAGAAGGATGAAAGAAATCCTTAAAAGGACCAAGGGCCAATTAATGACTAAACTCAAGCCAAGAAAGGAATAGGCAAGCCTCTCACATAATGGTCAAGAAATCTTAAAAGAAGGAAGATTTATGCACTTCCTAAAGAAATAGACAAGTATTGGGTACGAATGAGGATGTGGATAGAGTATAAAAGATGTGCCTGTAAGATTTGAGAAGTAAAGGTAAATAGGAGAAGACGACATCAAGGGATGTCATTTAAGGGTAGAAATCCCCTAGAGCAAATGTAAAAAGAAATGTCAGGAGAAAGGGAAAGAATCCTACAACGGAAGTAAGCCCCGAAAAGACATGCATATCCCAATTAAGAGTAAATGGAATCAACTGAAATAGAAAGAACGAAAAGCTCACAAATGAAATGTTGGTTGAGATGGAAAGATCAAGTACCAAGGAAAGGTACTCATGAGGTCCTAAGAAGTAAATTAAACCGAAGGAATGGATAAATAGCATGGTTGCATCAAAGAATGTCGTAATGAATAGGAGTGGGTGGACTACAATAATAAGAGAATAAAAGAAAGAATATATGAGGAATCTTGGAGAAGTAAGCCCTCAATTAAGAAATCAATTAGGGAAAACAACCACTGACATCAGGACAGGTTGTGGTCCATGCTCACTTAATGGAGCCTAAAGAATGGACGGATGAGCATAGTGTAGAGTATATGAAATAAGACCAACAATCAGAAATTCCTTAGATAAGGAATGAAAGGGAATTTTAAGACAAATAAGGATTCAAAGTGGGAAATTGCCTCACATAGAAGAAGGTGTAAGGAAATAAAGGAAGGAATCTCCAAAGGATGGTAAGAAGGTTGAACATGTAACTCTTAAGGTTAAAACCACTACTTTGAGGAATATAGTAGAGAATGAAATCGTAAGAAGGGAATTCCTCAAACAAAACAGTCAATACATCGACCAAAAAGAGATCAACTCGAAATAATAAATCGTGAAATGGTCACGAGCAAGTAAGAGTGGATTAAGGAAAAAGGAAGTCCTTGAATAAAGGAGGCCACTAAAGAAGAGAAAGGACATAAGAAGGGAAAAATCCTCGTATCTCAATAATCATCAAGTAACCCAATGATTGGAATCAAAAGGACCCAATAAAAATGTTGGGAAAGGATGAGTATGTAAGAGAAATCCATGCAGTTATGTGAGATATAACTTCAAAGGCATGATGCATGAGAGGATAATGGTAAAAAAGATAGTTGAGGAATGCTATCAAAAGAAAAGAGGGATGAAGTTATACGGTCCCTGAAAGGTTGAAAAGCTAAGAAAGACCCTCAAGGAGATGTTCTAGAAATCTAAGGGACAGAGACATGTCCTAGAAAATGCCATGTTGTAAGGGGCATGTAAGCCCAACAATCCCAAGGAGAATATGACTCAAAGTAAGGAAGAGTCAACTAATAAGCATGACGAGGTTGATTATAAAAACTTGGACTGAATTTATAATAGACAACGAATGGAGGAAGAGTCGAAATAGGACAAAAAAGTGATAATAAAGAAAACCGTGGAAACAAGTACGTAAGGACTGAAGGAATATCGAGCTAAAGGTTTCAACAATCAAGGGGTTAACTAGACACGGGAATGGTTAGGTATCTTGGAATTTCCAATCTTGAGTACAGAACCTCAAAGGGAAGAATGTGCTCTAAGCAAGAAAAGATATGAATCTAAGAATATACCCTAAAGTAAGGTGTGTCTAGTTATGATAAACTCCATGGAGGGAGTAAATAATATACAGGAAAAGAAAATCCTTAAGTTAAGGATGTAAAAAGGGCTAATTGAAAGAACAAGATAAGAGTTTGTATGTTAAGAAAATACCAAAGAGATATCATAGGAAATGATTCCTCATGCAAGGTTGATAATTACGTTTTGGGGACAAAACTCCTAAAAGGAGGGGAGATTTGTAAACCCCGCCCTTTTGAGCTGAGGAAAATTGGGAAAAGAACCGGTCAAACTAAGTGAGAAAACCGAACCGGTTCACAAACCTGATAATCAAGAAATGGTCAATTTGGAAATTTACAACTCTCGAGTGAATCAAAGGGTTCATAAAACCATGGAAAAGAACCTTAGGACAAATTGGAAGAGAAAAACTAGACCGGTTAAGATGAACCAGATCCAACTGGATTAAACCAGTTTATGAACTGAGTCGGTTCATGAACCGGAACCGATAGAGAACGGGCAAATTAGAGAAATTTCAACTTCCTTGTGACCCAAAAAGATTTATAAACCTTGGGAAAGAACCTTAGAATAAAGTGGTAGAGAAAAACCAGACCGATTCGAGTGAACCGGACCCGAACCAGATTAAACCGGTTTAAGAACCGAGCTGATTTATGAACCGGAACAGATAGAGAGACGGTAAAGTGGGAATTTCATGGACCCTAAGTGACCTAAGAAGTCATAAAAGTCATGAAAAAGGACTTTAGGGTGAATTGGAGATGAAAACTAAACTAGTTCAGGTGAACCGGATACAAATCGGGTTGAACTAGTTTGAACCTCTATTTTACTGGATACTAAATTCATTTTTCTAGGTGGCTTAAAATTTTCAAATTTGAGATTTGAGACCACCATTGGATAGAAATTGAATTTAGAAATTTTTAGATTTGAAAAAATCGGTTGAATGGGGGGTGAACAAGCTAGTTTAAACTTTGTACCCGATTCGGACTGGTCCGGTCCGGTTCAGAACAGTGTCGTCTTCTTCCTTCAGATGACAACACTGTTCACTCACCGAAAAATTGAAGCAGCACTGGTGAAGAAGAAATGTTTTTGTTCGATATGTTTCAGGCCATCAATGTATGTCAAAAAGGTGCCAAACGGACAGCCAATGAGTCCCTGAGCTCCCTATATAAAGAGCCCCTCCCCATTCATCCTCTCTATACCTGAAAACTCCATTCTCTCTCAACTACTTCATTTTCCAGTGAATCTCGAACTAGAGCTCTGACATGGGCACTTTTCTAAGCCAAACAAGGAGAGGTCATTTCTTTAGAACTGGGGAGAAGTCAACTACATGCCTGTAATCTCCGTTTGCTCCTAGGGACGTTGGAGGAGCGCCGACGTGATGGAACAGTGAAGCAGCTCCAGCGAACCGAACCTGCCCTATTTGAGCCGAGCTGAAATAAGCCATTTGAAGCCCAACTCAAGCCAAACCAAGCCCTCCCAACACTTCCTCAGCCCTCTCACGGCCAAATTAGGACTGAATGGTAAGCCAATTCGGCTCCTCTCTGCAATTTCTGACCAGTGCTAGAGAGAGAACCGACAAAATTTTGATGATAAAATTCTAACTCAATTCAGCATCAATTGATGCAATTCTTGATTCTAGAATGAACCTCAAGATGAGAGCTATTTGCCCAGATCGAAAGCTCGGACCACTGTGCCCCCGACGGTTAGCATTCAAAGCTTTCTCTCTCAACAGTTCATTTTCCGGCGAAGCTCCATTTGTGCTCATTTTGGCATCAAAACATGTGATTCAAAGTGCTATTGAATCATATGAAGATGGAGGAACTCAATTTTAACCTCAATTTCAACAATTAGAAGTGTTTTAACTTTTAAAATCAAATTCGGCTGTGTTAAGGAGTTGAAATTGGGGGAAATTAGGAATTTTCAAAATTCGAAGGACAAAAATGCAATTTTATGAAATTGAGGGTCAATTGAGCATGATAATAATGCTAGAGAACCAACTGAGGAATTTTGGAATTTTTGGGGCAAAACTTACCATTTTTGTAAAGGAAGGGCAAAATGGTAATTTTGGAAAAGTTGGGGGACCAAATTGGAAATTTGGGAAATTAAACCCCTTTTTGTGAAATTGAATAAATTGGGGTCCTAATATAAATTTTAAAAGTTTCAAGACACAATTTGAGGAAAAACTGGCATTATGGTCTTAATGTTAAAGAGAAATAACTTTATGACCTAATTGTAAATAGATAAAAGTTTGGTTTCTCATTCATTTTGAATGAATGAAGGCTATTAGGCTGAGGGATAATGAATCGAGATGTTCATATCATGTAGGAACACGGAGTATTGGGAACGCTAGCATGGACAAGCTCGCATGAAATACAAAGAATCGGTCTAGTGGAATTCACTGTGTTAACAGGTGAATGGGATTTTATATCATACCTGGTTGGGGATGATAAGTACCTCGAAATGAAAACCCACTACCAAGTGGTATTTTAAACATCACAACTTAGAGGAGTGATGTGAAAATCATCTGGAAAAACTACTTACCGGTTGTAAGTAGATCATACCCATTTGGTATGATAAAACTTCCTCGAAGCAAGTTGAAAACCCGTTCATCGATTATGAACGGAGATGTCCTTATACCCGGTCGGTATAATGGACAGTTGAAAACATATTTTTGTTAGAAGTGCTCTCCCCTGACTGTGTGCCAATGCTTAAATGATTTGGGGGACCTTCTTGACAGGAGCTCGAATAGCTCTTATAGGCCGGGGGCTCGGTTTTGGAACTTGGGGGCTATTATGCCCAATTTTGAAAATCTCGAATAAGTGGATCATAGGCCAATGGGCACGAGTAGGAGCTCATAAAGAAACATGAGATATGAGCCATAAAACTTTAATAAATGAATTGTTTGTCCATGGTACCAAGACAGGACCGACATATTCAGTCATCTAGTGGTAGTGTGACATGACAAGTTTCTGGACCAGTCAAGACAAACAGTTACAGGTTGAGTTGAGGGTCAGGGTCGTTGGACCAGTGGCATCAAAGATTATATGGCATGATAAAGAAAAATACTGTTTGTTCATGCACTATGAGCGGTAGTGATAAGTCCTAAGAGCCCTGGACAACCTGGTGAGTATAAGGGCAGTTCGTCGTACCAAGTGACCATGCGAAATTTGGAGGAGCACAATCGCGTGAGACTAGGGTGGGGACAGGATGAGGTCTCTGTCCTCATACGGACAGAGAGAATCGATTTTGGGATTAAGGGTAGGATGTCGCGTACATCCACACATTCTCAGGGTAGAAGTGGACGTGCTTCTATCTATGTGGCCGGTAAATTCGCTCCGATGCCACAAGTGGGTTCAATGGACGGGCTGGCCTGCGAATGTGTGTTTGACCTTCATGATGAAAGATGTGTGTTGGGTCATGACACACCATGATTAATAAGGAAATGGTGGTAAAAACCGATATTTGATATGAAAGGATTTTTGAAAAAAAAATGAGTCCAGCACACTCCAGTACAAGTCTTTTTCTTAAAAGTTAAAGGTTTTGAAAAACATATTAACTAAGTAGTCGTACTCATCCCCCCCCATATCCCTTTCAGGAAATTTTGAAAAGCCTACCCTTAAAGACCATCAACTAATACGCCTGTGAGATAGGTACGATAAATTTAAAATATTATGCAGTTTTGATTTATGTTATTCCAGGAAAATATTTAGGTTTAAAGGACACCTTACTCTTTATGGTTTATAATAAGGGGAAACCCTTTAATAAATCAGGAGAGTGGTGGGTTGTTCACGGGGATTTGACCAAACTGGGTCAGTGCATGACACAGGTGGTGGGAGCTTTTGATACCTAGCAATTTCTCTCTTCCCGAGGATCCTCCCTATATCAAATCGCGCCTCAATTGATGCACTGAGCAGTGCAAATTCATTGATTAAAATTTTAGTTAAAATGTATTGGGAAAAGTAAATTCCACTTAAGGGAGACGATGGGGACTAACCGCGAAGGTGCAGAGAAGGTGTGCACTCCACTAGAGAAGGTCTAGAAGGCTTAGTTTGGTCGTGGGTGGCTCTAGACGGCTAGAATTGAGCTCGAGTTTCCCAGGTTGCAGACGACCGAGGGAGCAGCGGTATTGTGTGAGCTCGTTAGTGCTTCTTCGGTGGTCCTCAAGGTAATTGGAGAGTGCAACTATATAGAGGACTTCTACATGAATCCATGGAACCTAAATTCATCTTTTGAGGATAAGAAAAGTGTCCAAGTCAGAGCTTTGCTTCGAGGGTGATCGAAAAATGGAGCAATTTATCTTTTTCGAGCTTTCAAGGGATGAATAGGATGAATGAATGGGAGCTCTTTATATAGGAAGCTTGGGGACAGACATGTTTGTCCATTCGACCCTTCCTGTTCCCGACTGATCGGAGATTGAAGATGACATTGTGTGCGCATGTGTGAGCTTCGCATCTGCAAACTACCATGTGGCACACTATGATTGGCTTGCGTTGCTGACGCAACATCCTACTCATTATCCGAGTCGTCCGTAGACCCATTGACTAGACACATGGTGACCTCCATTTGGTTGCTCTGTCCTACATGCCAATTGATCAAATATGTCTATCCAATGACTGTGCCACATGGAGATCTCTTATTGTCTGATTTAAATTTGTCAGTTTCCCACTTGAAGTATTGTACCATTACCACTTGTCCTCCTCTAATTGGATGTGGCCATCTGACGTGGACTTGCCATGTGTTGACTCTTGATTAGTCGACCTTTTTTCAGACATCCTAGTTGGCTACTGACCTGACATCCTAGTCATGTGTCAGCCGCTCATTGGTCAACCTTGCTGATAGAGATTTTTCTTAGTTGACCATTGACCAAGGACACGTGTCACACTCCTATTGGTCAATTCTTCATGACGTGCCTTTTTTTGTCTAACTATTGAATGAGTGCACGTGTCACGCTCTAATTGGTCAACATTTTCAGACGCTCACCTAGTGGCTGAAGAGGTGCGCTTCCCCATGTGTTGCACGTTGACTCGGTGCTGACATGGTAGGTAGTCCATGACCCGACTAGACCATTGACCGGTTCAATTAGACCGGGTTCAGTAACCAAAAATTTAAAATTGATGGGTTCAAGCCTAATTTGACTAGTTTTCTAAAAATTAAAAATTTTTAAAATTATCTAAATTACTTTTCTACATAGTGGTGACTTTAATTTCCTAAATTGGCATTTCTAATCACCTCTAAAAATGAATCTTTGAACCGGTTCTTCTTGGTTCAATTCGGTTGGATTTTGATTGACGCTGAACTAGACTGGTTTTCTCTTCAAATTTGAAATATGATCCTTTTCCTTGATTTATGAATAGTCATTGTTCACTTGGAATTGATTAAATTCTCATTTGGTTTCCCTTTACCAATTCTGGTTCACTTTGAATCATGATTTTCTCTCAAAATTTTTCAGTTCTCATTTTCGGCTTTCTTATTTTGAGAAAATGTGGTTTACAATACCGATATAGGAGATGGGGTAACGAAAGGATGCCTGGTGAGGATATACCATCGCACATGGGAAAATGGAAAGGAGATCTAGGAGATGTTAAGAAATGCTTCTAGATTTCCTGAGACACCCGGTTAATGTACAATTACTATTTCAGTACACCGTTGTATCAAGAAGAGGCATGATTGAATAGCATGTTTAAGGGGCATGTGCTGGTGAGTGGGGGCAGTGCAACCATGACCCTGGATGCTGAGACACCTAGCTATGAGACGACACTCGAGAAGTGTCAGTTTTTCCATGACTGACAATGCCCATTTTAACAAACAACACGTATATACTGATTCAATAGTCAAAAACTATATTCACATGTATACCACACAAAGTTTGGTCCTTCACATCTACCAACTCCTATGAGTAATAATATTTGGGGCATAAGGCTCCAACTCGCATAGTCCTAGATGCGATTACGATTCATTCATTTCGATCTATACGACCCTTGTCCTCTTTCTAAATTTTGAACATGATATTCTTTAGTGAGCATGCATCAATATATTTTAGAGTAAGAATGCAAAATAATAAGGTTCTTTTGGTTAGTCTAATCGGACATGCCATCATTACTCCCACTCACCATGAATCCCAGAACTCGTTTGTTCTGGAAGGTTTTTTAGGGTTTTCGTACTAATTCTCTCAGAGTCCCGCTCGAGCAATTTATTATTTATTCTAGAATTTTTAGCAAGATAAGAAAATTAGTTCAAACTCCTTAGTACCATTAAACTAGTATGTTGTAATTCTCTCAAGAATTTACGGTTTTGCCCCATAGACCCGGTTTACTCTACATATAAGTTAGAGAACTGACCCTTCGCTAACCATTCCTAAGGTTAGTCCATTGGGCCTAAAGTCATATTGTTTCCTACTATGCACTTACAAGTGTTCCCATTCCCTTATCTATAGTGAGTGGCCTTACTTTTCCTAATTTTACAATTTGGTCCTTAACATGGGCAAAATTACATTTTTTTTCCTTATGCCTTAAAACCTTCAATCTTTGGAACTTAGAGATTCCCTAAATCTTCCATTTGGGTCTCCAAGCTTTCTTGATTCCAATTGTTGTCCCCAATATACTTTAGAACATTTCTAAGTCTCATTTCTCATAATTTACAAAATGATCCCTAAATTGGCAAAGTTACCATTTTATCCTTCTTCTTTAAAACTTAGCAGTTCAGAACTCATTTGTGTCTCTATTTTTCCATTTATGTCCCTAAATGTTCCTTACTTTAGTTTAGGTCCTTGGACAACCCAAAATTTCCTTTTTGCCACACAAACACCTTTATTTGCACTTTAGTTCTTAACTTTACCTTTTATTGCAATTAGTTCCCTAAGCATTCCAAACATGCCAACCTAACCCCCAAATTTTTTCAATCTTTCCAATTGGCACTAAAAATTTATTTAGATCCTTGGGAAGACCCTGCATAAATTTTATTACCAAATAGGTACTCTAACATTTACTTATTTATGTTTTAGTCCTTGACATTTGGTCCTTGTCCAAACCATCTCCAAAAATTCTCAAACTAAGGTAGAGGGTCTCCCTTGTCTCCCTCTAGACCTCGTAAACTCTAGTCTATGGCCACTTGAGCTTAGAAGATGGAGCTTATTGGGTAAAATTCAGGTTGGCAGGATTGAGTTAAGACGAGGAAGATGACATGCGTGCGTGTGGTTATGTGTGTATGTGTGTATGTGTGTGCTTAGAGTGTTGTGCCGAACAGTTTGCATTGTAGCGAACTGATTTTGGACAAATTTCTCTACTAGTTTAGATGTTTCTTGGCCAGTTCACCCCTTTTTCAACCAGTTCTTGGCCAAATAAATATACCTTAAATTTCTACATTTAATTTCCTATTGAATAAACCCAAGAACTGCCCCAATCTGATTTGTTTAACCCCTTCAAAAATTGGGGGGCTTTGTGACCTCAGTCAACCCAAAACAATTTGAATTAGTTCTTTCCCAAGTTTTTCCCAATCCTTGATTTTGGATCCCAGAACATTTCCTAAGGTCTTTCATGACCCGTTACATCTCTCTAGAACTCACTATCGAATAATTTTCTCAATCTAGTTTGATTTACACTCTCGATTCATTTTTCCTTCTTAGTTTGATGCCATTTCTCAGTTTGGTTCGACATGGTTTCTGATGTGGGATTTCCTGGTGTTGCAACTACCACCACCCCCCCCCCCCCCCCCCGTGGGAGTTTAGTCCCCAAAAACTAAATATACATCTATTGAGAGTTTCACTTTACAAAATTTATTTATATTTTGTGTGGTGTGTGCGTGCACCCAATCTTTGACATGTGCCCCATTTTTTGTTCCCAACAAGTGGCTAACAAATGTGTGCCCTTTATGGTATATGTAAACCCTGCCCATTAGAGTTAAGGAAATTTGGGTAAAAAATAGGTCAATCCAAGTGAGAAAATCGAACCGGTTCACGAACACCGACCATTAGAGAACGAACAAATCGGGAAATTTACAACTCTGAGTGACCCAAAGAGCCATAAAAACCTTGGAAAGGAACTTTAGGACAATTTGGGAAAGAAAACTAGATCGGTTCAGGTGAACCGGATTTGAACCAGTTTAAAACACTATTGAATCGGATGCTAAATTCATTTTTCTAGGTGGTTTAGAAAATTCAAAGTGGAGAATTGAAGCCACCATTGGATAGAGAATAAATTTAGATAAATTTAAAAATTTTTAATTTTGAAAAACTTAGTTGAATTGGACCTGAACTAGTTAGTTTAAGCGTTAAACCCGGTTTGGACCGATACGGTCCGGTTCGGAACAGTGTCACCTTCTTCCTTTACATGACAGCACAATTCACTCGCCGGAAAATCGAGCAGCACCGACGAAGATGAAATGTATCCGGCCAGGGAGTTTCAGGCAATGAATGAATGCCATAAAGACACCAATCGGACGGCCAAGACATCCTCAAGCTTCCTATATAAAGAGCCACTCCTCATTCATCCTCCTCAAACCTGAAAACTCCACTCTCTCCCTACTACTATATTTTTCGGTGAAGCTCAGACCAGAGCTTCGACTTGGGCATTTTTCTAAGCCAAAGAAGGCGAGGTCAGGTTCTTTAGATTTAGGGAGAAGTTAGCTACCTGACGGTAGTTTCCGTTTGCTCTGAGGGTCGTCGAAGGAACGCCGACGTGATAGCACAGTAACGCAGCTCTAGTAGACCGAAGTTGCTCTATTTCGGCCAAGCTAAAAATGGCCAATTTGAACCCTTCTCAGGCCAAACCAAGCTCTTCCAACACTTCCACAACCTTCATATAATTGAATTAGCGCGAAAAGTTAAGCCAATTTGGCTCCCCTTTATAAATTTTGATCAATGATAGAGAGAGAACCCTCAAAACTTCACTGACCAAATTATCCATCAATTTGACATGAATTGATGTTATTCTTGACCCTAGGAGAAACCTCGGGACAAGAGCTATCTGCCTAAATCGATAGCTCGGACTGTCATGCCCCCAACGGTAAGCTTTTGAGGCTTTCTCTCTCTAAGTCCAATTTTTCGGCGAAGCTCCTTTGAGCTCATTTTGACATCAATTCATGCGATTCAAAGTGCAATTGAATCGTATGGATGTGTAGGAACTCAATTTCAACAATTAACCTCGATTGATCGGTCAATTTGATGAAATCAAATTCGGCCAATTTGAAAAGGGGAAATTAGGGGAAAATTTTGAGGACATTGGGAATTTTTAAAATCGAGGGACTAAGGTGCAATTTCCCAAAATTGAGGGCCAATTGGCAATGGAAAAGATGTTGGAGGACCAATTGGTCAATTTTTTGAATTATTGGGGTCAATTTTACCATTTTTATAAAGTAGGGGCAAAATGGTAATTTTGGAAAAGTTGGAACTAAATTAGAAATTTGGGAAATTTGAACCCCTCTTTGTGATTTTGAATAAAGTGAGGTCCCAAAGTAAATTTTAGAAGTTTTGGGTCTCAATTTGGAGGAAAATTGGCATTGTGGACCTAAAGTTAAAGAAAAAGAACTTTAGGGACCTAAATGCAATTAACTAAAAGTTCGGGTATTTTGTTTATCCGTGATGAATAAAGGCTATTATGCCATATGATAATGAATAAGGATGTTCATATCATGTAGGAACATCAAGTACCAGGAATGCTAGCAAGGTCAAGCTCGCGTGAAGGCAAAGAGCGAGTTAAGAGGAATTCACTGCATTACCGGGTGAGTGGGATTATTCACATCATACCCAGTTGGGATGATGAGTACTTCGAAAATGAAAAACCACTTATGTGTGGAATTTTAACATCACACATGGTGGGAGTGATGTGAAAAATACGCATAAAAACTACTTACCAGTTGTAAGTAGATCATACCCAGTTGGTGTGATGAACTTCCTATAAGGAAGTAGAAAACCCGCTTTCCGATTGTAAGTGGAGATGTCATCACACCTGGTTGGTATGATGGACAAGTTGAAAGGTTATTTTGTAAGAAGTGCTCTCCCCTAATTGTGTGTCACTACTTAAACATTTTGGGAGACCTTCTTGATGGGAGCTCGAATAGCTCAGATAGGCCGGAGGCCTCAGTTTTGGAACTTGGGGGCTAAAATGCCCGATTTTGAAAATCTCGTATAGTGGGCCCAAGGCCAATTGGCACAAGTAGGAGCTCATAAACAAACATGAGATTAAGCCATGAAAACTTTAATGAATGGTGTGTTTGGTCATGGTACCAAGACATGACTGACATACTTGATGGACTGGCGGCAATGTGACAAGATAAATCGACGAACTAGTTAAGACAAATAGCTGCATGTCAAGTTGAGAGCCAGGGCCGTTGGACCAATGGCACCAAAGATTAAATGGCTTATGAGGAAAACTATTGTTTTGTGCATGCACTAAGGTTCGAGACCATTAAGACGCCTAAGAGGGGTAGTGATGCGTCCTAGGTGCTACTCGATGACATGATGGAGATAAGGGCAGTTTGTCATGCCAACAGTCAAGGAAGCTCAATGTAGCTTCATGCGCATGAGACCAGGGTGGGGTTGGAATGAGGTCTCTGTCCTCATATGGGCATGAAGTATTTTGGGTCTGAGGTTAGGACGTCGAAGACGTTCACTCAAACTTCGGGTAGAAGTTAGAGACTTCTATCGGGGTGAATGGTAAAGACACACCAATCCACAAGTTGGTGCAGTCGGTGCAACTGCATCTCGCGAATGTGTGCGAACCCTTCTTGATGAATGGCGTGTGTTGTTTGTGAAACATACCTAATATGGAAATGGGAAAAAGGTTTGAAAACCTTGGAAAGGATTTGAAAATCCTTGGAAATGAATTGGTAAACCTTAGAAAAAGGTTTTGATAAACTAGAATTGGAAGAAAAACATTTTTATGAAATGAGGAGTCTCACACACTCCGATTAAAATTATTTTTATGAAAACTCACACCCAACACCCATTCACTAAGTTGTCGAACTCATCCCCTCCCATTACCCCATTTTAGGAAACCAAGAGAAACCAACCTTAGGCTATGTTTGGATTGAGGGGTTTGGAGGGATTTGGAGGGGAGGTGAAGCGAGAGGTTTGGAGGGGAGGTGAAGTCATGGATTTGGAGGTGTTAAAATTTTTTAATAATCCATTGTTTGGATGGAGGGGAAGTGAGGGGAAGGATTATTAATGAAAAAATAAGAAAGATAAATTTACCTTTTTAATTAAATTAAATAATTTATTATCTATTATATATTATTAAATTATATTTAAAATATTTTTTACAATATTTTTTTATTTATAATATTTGTATTATATATTTATATTATATAATTTTATATAAAATATTATTAATATATAAAACTATTTAAAGTATATATAAATATAAATAAATAAATAATAATATAAAAAGTAAATGAGGGTATTAAAGTAGTTTAAGTATTAAATGACACAATCCCTCCACTTTTGGAGCTATTGTGTCATAGTGTAAACGAAGGGGTTGAAGGGGTTTGGAGGTGATTCTTAATCCCTCCAAACCCCTACATTTTTTTTTTACCAAATGAGGGATTTCTCCACCCCTCTAAACCCCTCCCCCTCCAAATCCCTCCAAACCTCTTAATCCAAACATAGCCTTATCTATCTGTAGCTGAACCATAAGACAGGTATGTTTAATTTATGTTCAGTTTTGATTAATGCTATTACAGGAAATATATAGGTAAAAAAAAGGACGTCTTACTCCTCATAGATTAGAGAAGGGGAAAACCCTTAAAAAACCAGGAAAGTGGTGGGTTGTTCACAGGGATTCGACTAAATCGGTTTGGGGTGTGACAAATGGTCAGCAGACACCCGATCAATAGCCACGTAGACATGGACAGCCAATGGGAGGTTGCCATGTGTCTAGTCAATGGGTCAACAACTTACTAGGATGCTGAGTCAGATGCCATGTTAGTAAAGACAACCAATCATGAGGTACCATGTGGCACTTCCGCACATGTGAAGTCGCACGTGCGGAATAGTGTCATCTTCAACCTGGTAGCTGAGAAGAGCGACAGAGAACATGTTGGTTGCCAAAAAGATAGCGACCAATAAATGCCTCTAATTCCGGCCATAAATGGAGCAATTGAGACTAAGCGATTGGGGAATGGATAAGTCTGTCAGTCCCCAAGCTCCCTATATAAATAGCTCCTCCCCATTTGTCTTCCTCATCCCTCAAACGCTTGGAGAAGAAGAAGTGCTCAGTTTTCCATCGAAGCTCAAACTAGAGCTCTGATTTGGGAACTTTTCTCCACCTTAGAAGGTAAATTTGAATTCTTTAGAATCTTGAGGAAGTCAACAACCTGACCACAACCTTCATTCATCTCAAGGATCATCGAAGAAGCTTTGATGAGCTTGCAGAGTACCATTGCTCCATGGCAGTCGGTAACTCGAGCTTTTCGAGCCCAATTCAAGCCCTCCCCCAATCAATTTTGGCCAAGCAAAGCTACCCAGACCACCCCACGAGGTGCCCCGACCTTCCCTGAGCTAAGTTGGTAAGTCACCTCCACTGCCCATCATCGAAAAAGACTATTCACATGCATTTCTACTAAAACTTTATTGAGAAATTCTCACTGTTCGGGCCACCAATTGAGGCATGGTTTCATAGGAAGGATCCCTAGGAGGAGAGCGATTTAGAGAAAGCAAGAGCTTTGATCACCGAATCCTCACCGGTAAGAAATCAAAGCTTTCTTTTTCTAGAACAATTTTCCGACGAAGCTTTGTTTGAGCTTATTTCTAATCTAAATGAAATGTTTCAAAGCTTTAAATGACGAGAAAGACGTAGGGAAGATGATTCCTATCACGAATGGGAACAATTGCCTATGTTTGTGTGGCTAATTGAACGAAACAAGTTTTTGGGGGTCAAATGGCAATTTTGGGAAATTTTGGGCAATTTGGGAATTTTGGAAAAATTGGGGGTCGAATTGTAATTTAAGGAAAATTGGGGGATTTTAATGAAATTAACTCCCAATTGAGTTTCAATTGGGTAATTGGATGAAATTAAGGGCCAATTGGCAATTTCTAGAAATTTAAGAACCAATTGGCAATTTTGGATAAATT
Source organism: Trapa bicornis (assembly GCA_030064425.1). NCBI lineage: Eukaryota > Viridiplantae > Streptophyta > Magnoliopsida > Myrtales > Lythraceae > Trapa > Trapa bicornis. Next base: position 11,300,421 of record CM057741.1, on the reverse strand, counting down.
AAAAACCAATTGGTAATTTTGGAAAAAATAGAGTGCCAATTGGTGATTTTGGAAAAAAATTAAGGATCCATGAGGGATATTTGGAAATCCTATGGACTTAATTGAAATTAATTGAACATTAGAGAGCTAAAGTAAAAGATTATGAACTTTAGTGACCTAATTATAATAAGGCAAAAGTTGGGGCCTAATTGTAAATACATGGAAATAGGAGGCCTTTCATGCCAAACCTTTCCTCATGAGCACGTCTGAACCCTATAGGGGCATATTGGATAAGAACGTGTGCAAGGGAGCATGACAAGGACTGGAAGTCCGATTTGGACGAACAAGTCATATTCATCGGGTGAGTGGGAATTTCCAACATTATACCTAGTTGAGGTGATAAGCACCTTTTACTAAATTAAAAACCACTATGAATGGAGGTTTTCGGCATCATACCCAGATAGGGTAAGGAATGCCCTCTTGAAACTTGTAAACTATTTTCCAAAAAAGATCTCTCTTGATAGTGTGCAAATGCTTAAAAAATTTGGTAGACTTTTCTTATGAGAACTAGGATAACTCTTGCAGGCTAGAGGCCTCGGATTTCAAACTTATAGGGCTCAAGGCCCAATTTTGAAAAACTCATGAAGTGGGCTCAAGGCTAGTGGGCATGGGCTGGAGCCCATAGACAAATATGATTATAAGTGTCACACCTCGATCCGGTTTGGTTGGATCCCTGTAAGCAACCCGCCACTCCCTTCGGTTTATAAAGGGTTTCATCCTCTTCTAAACAGAGAGGAGTAAAGCATCATCTTTCCTATTTTTCCGGGAATAGCATTATACAAAACTGAAATTAAAATGATCAACATGTTTTATGGTTCCACTACAAGAGGGTCTTTAAGGTGGGTTTTCTTCTATTACATGAAAAGGGATAAAGGGAGGGGTGAGTTCTACAACTCAGTGAGCAGGTGTTGGAAGTGAGATTTCAAAACATCTTTAGTTTACCATGCCAAGTTTAACATTTTCTTTTCAAAAGGGTTTACTCAAATTCAGTTTCCAAAACCTTTTTCCCATTTCCATATTAGCTGTGTTTAGCACTCTTAGCCCTTCCCCTTGCACCAGGAGGCGTTTAGCAAACAAAAACACACCCTTCATCAGGAAGGGTACACACATTTGCAGGTGTAGCACGTCCACGGCACCCACTTGTGGATCGGAGCGTCTTTACTGCCCACCAATATAGAAGCCCGTCCACTTCTACCTTGAGTCTGAGTGGACATCCCAGACATCCAACCCTCAGACCCGAATGCCACTTTGTGTCCGTATGAGGACAGAGACCTTATCTCACTCTCATGCGCATGAAGCCTAAACATAGTAGCTTTAGGAAGCCCAAACACAGTAGCTTCGTGGAGCCCAAACACAGTAGCTCCATGACTAACTGGTATGACGAGAAATTCGAATGTAGTAGTTTCTCTTTCCTTTACCACCACCATGTCCTCCAGTAGTACTTGGGGCCCATCACTACCCCCTTGGGTGCCTTGATGGATTCGAATCTATAGGTGTATGCACAAACAATAATTTTCATAGACTTAGCCATTCTCTTTGGTGTTGACAGTCTAATGGCCTCGACACTCAACCCAGCTTGTAGCTATTTGTCTAGCTGGTTGATCGATCTAGCCCTAACACACTGCCGCCAGCCCATTGAGCATTGTCGGTCCTGTCTTGGCACCATGGCAAATCACATAGTTAATTCCACTTTTAATGTGAGTTTTCATGGTTCTTCCTATTCATGTTTGTTTAAGGGCTTCAGCTCGTGCCTATTGGCCTTGGGCCCGTTGCACGTATTTTTCAAAATTAAGCGTTAAGCCCCTAAGTTAAAAAACCGAGGCTCTTGCATATCTGAGCTCTTCTAGCTCCTGTCAAGAAGGTCTCCCAAATATTTTAAGCATTGACACACAGTCAGGGGAGAACACTTCTGACAAAATTCATTTTTAACTCTTCATACCAACTAGGTGTGATGATAAACTCCACTTACAACTGGTAGGCAGGTTTCTTCTTTCCCAAGGAATCTCATAATACCAATTGGGTATGTTGTTCATTTATTCATACTTACAACTGGTAAGTAGGTTTTATCCATTAAAAATAGTGCTCATCATCCCAACCAGGTATGATTTGAAATAATCCCACTCATAGTGGCCTTCAATTTAGAAAAGGTGCTCATCATCCAACTGGTTATGAAGTATAAAGTTTCCCACTCACTCGGTGACCGTGACGTGTTCATACGATTCTTTAGCAATTTGAATCGCAAGTTTTAACATCGAGACGAGCTCAAACGGAGCTTCGCCGAAAAATGAACTGTAGAGAGAGAAAGGTTCGATTACCCACCGGTGAGGGCACGACGATTCGAGCTTTCGATCTGGGTAGATAGCTCTCATTTTAATGTTCATCTTAGAATCAAGAATCGCATCAATTGATGTCGAACTGAGTTAGAATTTCATCATCGAAATTATGTTGGTTCTCTCTCTACCACTAGCCAGAAATTACAGAGTGAGCCAAATTGGCTTACTTTTCAGTCTTAATTCGGCCGTGGGAGGGTTGAGGAAGTGTTGGTGGGCCTGGTTTGGCCAGAGAAGGGCTCAAAATGGTTGATTTCAACTCAGCCAAAATAGGGCAGCTTCGGTCTACTGGAGGTGCTTCACTGTTCCATCACGCTGGCATTTCTCCGGCAACCCTCAGAGCAAACAGAGACTACATGCATGTAGCTGACTTCTCCCCGGTTCTAAAGAACTTGACCTCACCTTCTTTGGCTTAGAAAAGACCCTATATCAGAGATCTGATTCGAGTTTTGCTGAAAAACTAAGCAACTGAGAGAGAGTGAGATTTTCAGGTGTGGAGATGATGAATGGGGAGGGGTCTTTATATAGGAAGCTCGGGGACTACTTGGCCATCCAATTGGTGCCTTTATGACAGGCATTAATGGCCGGAAACGTATTAAACAGAGACATTTCTTCTTCGCCGGTGCTGATTCGATTTTTCGATGAGTGAACAGTCTTGTCATATGAAGGAGAAGACGACACTATTCCGAACCGGACCGGACCGGGTTTGAAACTTAAACTAGCTGTTTCACCCCTCATTCGACCGAGTTTTTCAAATTTAAAAATTTCTAAATTCATTTTCTATCCAATGGTGGCCTCAAATCTCAAATTTGAATTATTTAAGCCACCTAAAAAAATGAATTTAGGATCCTGTTCAATAGTGGTTCAATTCGGTCCAAACTGGTTCGGATCCGATTCACCTGAACAAGTTTGGTTTTCATCAGGAATTCATTCACATGTTCATTTCCATGACTTTTGTGACTCCTTAGGTCACTTAGGGTACATAAATTTCTCAGTTTACCATCTCTCAATTGGTTCTGGTTCATAAACTAGCTCGGTTCTTAAACTGGTTTAATGCGGTTAGGGTCCAGTTCACCCAAACCAGTCTGGTTTTTCTCTCCCACTTTGTTTTAAGGTTCCTTCCCAAGGTTTATAAATCTCTTTATGTCATAAGGGATCCATAAATTTCCTTGTTTTCCCTTTCTCTATCGGTTTTGGTTCATGAACCGACTCGATTCATAAACTAGTTCAATCCAATTGGTTCCGGTTCATCTAAATCGGTCTAGTTTTTCTCTTCCAATTTCTCCTAAGGTTCTTTTCCAATGTTTTATGAACCCTTTGGATCACCCGAGAGTTGTAAATTTTCAAATTGCTCGTTTCCAATTGACTGGGGATGTGAACTGGTTCGATTTTCTTACTCCGTTTAACCGGTTCTTTTCCTGGTTTTCCTTAACTCAAAAGGGTGGGGTTCACAACTCTCCCCTCCTTTTAGGAGTTTTGTCCCCAAAACTTAATTAGCAACCTTGCATGAGGAATCATTTCCTTTTATATCTATTTGGTGTTTGCTTAACATGCAAACTCTTCTCTTGTTCTTCCATCTAGCCCTTTTTACATCCTTCACCTAAGGAATTTCTTTTCCTTTATATCATTTACTCCCTTCATGGAGTTTATCATAACTAGATGTACCTTACTTAAGGGTATATTCTTAAATTCACATCTCTCTTTGCTTAGAGCAACATTTTCCCCTTTGAGGTCCCGTACTCAAAATTGGGAGTTCCAAGATAACAAACCATTTGTGTGTCTAGTTAACCTCTTGGTCATTGCAACCCTTAGCTTGACGTCCTTTAGAGTGTTACATACTTGTTTTCACGGATTTCCTTGTCATCGCCTTTTCGTTTTCCTTTATATGTTGCTCATTACTATTCAATCCAAATTTTAGGTTTGACATTGTCATTTTTACTAACTAACTCTTCCTTATTTTGAGTCATGTTTTCCTCGGGACTGTTGGGTTTAACTGCCCTTTACAGCATGACATTTTCTAGATCTTGTCTCTATGTCCATTAGATTTCCAGAGCGCCTCCTTTAGGATTATTCCTAACTTTCCAACCTCTCGAGGATTGTATAACTTCATTCCTCTTATCACAACATCTTTTGATGCTAACCCGTTATCTTATTTCCATTTAAGGAGGGTTCACATCCTCCTTATTTCAAAATCTCTTGTTCATCCTTCGTGAGGCTCACTTAATCGTCTCAAGACTTTAAACTATAAATCTGGTTTTGGCCATTGATTTCTTTAAGGATTTTCCTTCATTCTTCTTTTCCAATGTTTTGGCCTTTTCATTTCTCCCTTCTTTGTTGTGGTTTAAATCCGTGGTTTTCTCAAAGACCGGTTCTTTAATTATCTCTTTTCTCTTTATTTTCCTGGTCCATTCATCTAGGTAGCTGTATCACTCGTTCTTCATGCCCATCCTATTGTCCTTCATAGAGTGTACTATTTACTACATCTCAGCCTATCTTAGGGTTTTGTTCATTCTCTTTGGTTTTCCGCTACTACTAGTTTCTTCCTTCTACTTGGTTCTCCTGGAATTAATACTTGGTTCTCCTGCTCTCTCCAAACAGGTCACACTGGGTCATCACGATACTTCCTTCCTTAGAAACATTTCATAATTAAGGGTTGGTTCCTTGAACTCCACATTATGTCCATCCGCCCATCAATAATTCCTTTAAGGGTAGTTAGTCGTATGCATCCCTCCAAAGCGTACTTTCATAGTGTATTTCTTTATGCATCCCTCTATAGTTCACCGTAACATGAACTATAGAGACAGAAAGCTTCGATTACTCACCGATGAGGGCACGAGGGTCTGAGTTTTCAATCTGGACAGATAGCTCTCGTCCTGAGGTTCATCCTAGAATCAAGAATCACATCAATTGATGTCAAATTGAATTAGAATTTCATCATCGAAATTCTATCGGTCCTCTCTCTAGCACTGGCTGGAAATTGCAGAGGGTAGCCAAATTGGCTTACCTTTCAGTCCTAATTTGACCATGGGAGGGCTGGGGAGTGTTAGGAGGGTTCACCCCTCATTCTACCAAGTTTTTCAAATTTAAAAATTTCTAAATTTATCTAAATTCATTTTCTATCCAATGGAGGCCTCAAATCTTAAATTTGAATTATTTAAGCTACCTAGAAAAATGAATTTAGGATCTGATTCAACAGTAGTTCAAATCGGTCCAAACCGATTCAGATCCGGTTCACCTGAATAGGTTTGGTTTTCATCTCCAATTCCTTCACAAGTCCATTTCCATGACTTTTGTGACTCCTTAGGTCACTTAGGGTCCATAAATTTCCCAGTTTACCATCTCTCTATCGGTTCCGATTCATAAACCGGCTCGGTTCATAAACTAGTTTAATCCAGTTCGAGTCTGGTTCACCCAACCCAGTTTGGTTATTCTCTCCCACTTTGTTCTAAGGTTCCTTCCCAAGGTTTATAAATCCCTTTGGGTCATAAGGGATCCATAAATTTCCCTATTTTCCCTTTCTCTATCGATTCTGGTTTATGAACTGACTCAGTTCATAAACTGGTTCAATCCAATTGGATCTGGTTCATCTAAACTGGTCTGGTTTTTCTCTTCTAATTTGTCCTAAGGTTCCTTTCTAAGGTGTTATGAACCCTTTGGATCACCCGAGAGTTGTAAATTTCCAAATTACTCGTTCCCAATTGATCGAATACGTGAACCGGTTCAGTTTTCTTACTCGGTTTGACCGGTTCTTTTCCCGTTTTTCCTTAACTCAAAAGAGCAAGGTTTACAACTTCAAATTATGCGCTTAAGGAAGTTCCTTTTTTTACATTGTTTACTCCTTCCCGTTGAGGTTCTTACTCAAAATTTCCGAATTGGGAGTTCCAAGATGCCCAATTGTTATTGTGTCTAGTTATTCTCTACATCATTGAAACTCATAGCTCGGTGTTCTTTTGAGCATCGCGTACTTGTTTTTCACAGGGTTCAGTGTTATTACCCCTTTGAGCGTCATTTATTTCCATTTCGGTCAAAATTTTTGTTTGACCTCATCATGCTTATCAACTGACTCTTCCTTACTTGAGTCACATTTTTCCTCAAAACTGTTGGGTTTACATGCCCTTTACAGCATGACATACTCTAGAACATATCTTTGACCATTTTAAATTTTAGAATACTTCCTTACTAGGTGTTCCCAACCTTCCAATATTTAAGGGATTGAATAACTTCATCCCTCTTTTCACCAGGTAGTATTCCTTTACTAATTTATCATTATCCAGTCGTCCCTCATGCCTTGACAAAATGTCTTACACAACCATGTCGGCTTTCCTTACCCACTCGTCCTATCCCAACTTCCTTGTTGGGTCTTTCTGGTGCAAGTAATCAGACACACTGGGATTCCTCTCTTCCTATGTCTTTCTTCATTTCTGGTGAAGTCCTTTACTCAAGGATTTTCCTTTTCATTAAACTCACTCCCATTTACTTGTGACCATTTCATGATTCCATTGTTTTTGGGAGTTCTCCTTTAATGATTTTCATTATCTACTATGTCCTTCAAAGTAGAGATTTTTAACCTTAAGAGCTACATGCTCAACCTTCTTACCATTAATTGAAGATTTCTTTCTTCCTTTCTTCACACTCCTTTTTATATTGGGTATTTGCCCACCAATAATCCTCCATTGTCTTAAAATTCTCATTTCTTCACTGGAGGACTTACCTCTCCAAGATTTCTTAGATGCGCTTTACTCTATTTCTTTATTATGGGCAATCCACCCATTTCTTACTCGTACGACATCTTTTGATGTTATCTTCCGACTTACCATTTTCTTGATTCTCCTAGGTTCCTATCACCTTAGCATGCATTTTATTTACAAATTTGTCTCCTCATCTCTCGTCACCTGGTTTCATTTCCTCTTTGTTAGGACATGTATCATTTCTCAAGGTTTCCTTATTTGGGAGGATTCTTACCCCTTTCTCCCGTAATTTCTTTTCATTCATCTTTTAAGGCACCTAACTTTAAATGATGTCCTTTGATGCCATTCTTTCAAACATACCTTTATTCTTGAGATCCTATGGGTACATCCTTCGTACTCCATCCTCATTCTCACTCGTACCCTAGTACATGATTATTTCCTCCTGAGAGAGCTCACATCCACCTAGTTTCAAAATCCCTTGATCATCCTTCGAGAGGCTCACTTAACCATCTCATGGCTTTTGATCGCAAATATGGTCTTGGCCATTGATCTCTTTAAGGATTTCCTTCATCCATCTTTTCCAATGTTTTAGCCTTTTCACTTCTCCCTTCCTTGTCGTGGTTTAAATCCATGGTTTTCCCAAAGGTGAGTTCGTTAACTGCCTCGTTCCTACTATTTTTCTTGTCCAATTGTCTAGATAACTATATCACTTGTGTTTCATGCCCATCCTATTATCACTAGTTATTTATTTCTACTAGTTTCTCGTGGAATTGTTATTTGGCTCTTTTGCTCTTCCAAAGCAGGTCATACTTGGCCTTCGATACATCCTTCCTTCAAGAAGTTCTTAATGATGGGTTGGTTCCTTGCACTACACGTTATGTCCATCCACCAATCAATGATCCCTTCAAGAGGGTACTTAATCGTATGCATCCCTCCAGAGTTCCTTTTTGTGACACCTTTCCTTTTTTCTTCATTCTTACTGTATCCTACCCTAAAATTGCCAGAGGATGTTTTTCGTGTTTGCCCCTTTCTGAGGGGGTTCTAGGCGTACCTCCCATATACCATACCTTGACTGATCAAATGAGTTTAATTAGTCCAGTTAGAAACACTGTCGTCATCTTCCTCTAGATGACAGCACTATTCACTCACCGGGAAAATGAATAGTGCCGACGAAGGTGAAAAGTCTCCATTCAGGGCATTTTCGGCTATGAATGAGCACCATAAAGGTGCCAAAACGGACGACCAAGGAGTCACCGATCTCCCTATATAACGAGCTCCTCTCCATTCATCCTTCACACACCTGAAAACTCCTCTTTCTCTCTCTCTACAACTCCAATTTTTGGTGATGCTCGAACCAGAGCTCCAATTGGGGCATTTTTCTAAGATTTAGAAGGCGAGGTTAGGTCCTTAGATTCTAGGAGAAGTTAGCTACCCAACAGCAGTCTCCATTTGATCTGAGGATTGTCAGAGAAGCGTCAGGGTAATCAAATTGTAAAGCAGTTCTGGCGGACCAAAGCTGCCCTATTTTGGAGGAGCTAAAATTAGCCCAAGTTAGCCCTCCTCCAGCCAAACCAAGCTTTTCCAACACCCCCACATCCCTTAGACAACCTCAACTAAGTAGAAAGGTAAGCCAATTAGGCCCTCCTCAATCGTTGTAGGTCGGAGTTAGAGAGAAAAACTACAAAATTTTACTAACGAAATTCTCCCTCAATTTGAGGTCAATTGTAGGAATTCTTGATCCTACAAGATACCTCAGGAAGAGAGCTATCTTCCTCGATAGAGAGATCGGACCGCTGCACCTCCAACGCTAAGCTTTCGAAGCTTTCTCTCTCTACGCATAGTTTTTCGGTGAAACTCAGTTTGAGCTCGTTTCGGCTTCAATTAATGCAATTCAAAGCTCAATTGAATTGTATGGATGTGTATAAACACAATTATACCTTCAATTTCAAAATTAACCTCGAGTGAATGGTCAATTTGATGAAATCAAATTCGACAAGTTAGAAAGGGAGAAATTGGGGATTTCATAACATTGAGGGACCAAATTTCAATTTCCCAAAATTGAGGGCCAATTGACCATTAAAAAGGTGTTGGAGGACCAATTGGTTGATTTTTTAAAATAATTGGGGTCAAAATATCATTTTTGTAAAGTTGAGGCAAAATGGTAATTTTTGAAAAGTTGGGGACCAAATTTGAAATTTGGAAAACTTGAACCCCTTAAATGATTTTGATTAAATTGAAGACTCAAAGGGAATTTTTGGAAGTTTCAAGACTCAATTTGTGGAAAAGTTAGCATTAGGGACCTAAAGTCAAGCAAAAAAAAATTTTAGGGACATAAATGCAATTAATTGAAAATTTTGATCATTTTCATTCATACGTGAGGAATGAAGGCTATCATGCCAAATATTAATAGGTAAGGATGTCCAAATCGTGTAGGAACATGAAGGACTTGAACGATAGCAAGGATATGCTAGTGTGGAGGTAAAATAGGACTAAGAAGGAATACAGTGCGATTATCGGGTGAGTGGGTTTATTCACATCATAGTAGGTTGGGATGATGAGCACCTCGGAAAGGAAAAACCACTAATATGTGGAATTTTTAACATCACACCCAGTTGGAGTGATGTGAGAATAAGATGAAGAAACTACTTACTGATTGTAAGTAAATCATACCCGATTGGTATGATGGACTTCTTAGAAGGAAGTAAAAAACCTGCTTGCTAGTTGTAAGCGAAGAGGTCATCACACCCAGTTGGTGTGATGAGTTAAAAGATTATTTTATTAGAAGTGTTCTCCCCTGACTTCGTGCCAATGCTTAAAAGTTTTGGGAGACCTTCTTGACGAGACCTAGAATAGCTCACATAGGCTAGAGGCCTCGGTTTTGGAACTTATGTGGCTAAAATGCCCGCATTTTGAAAATCATGTACAGTGGGCCCAAGGCCAGTTGGCATGAGCAGGAGCTCATAAATAAACATGATGTATAAACCATGAAAATTCTTAATGAATGGAATGGTGTGATTTCACCATGGTACCAAGACAAGACCGACATACTTGATGGAATGGTGGTAGTGCATCAAGACTAGGTCGACATACCGATCTTGACAAACAACTCCATGTTGAGTTGAGGGCCAGGGTCGTTGGACCAGTGGCACCAGAGATAAATGGCTTTGTGAAAAACTATTGTTTATGCATGCACTTGAGGTTCAAGACCATCAAGATTCCCAAGAGGGGTAGTGATGTGTCCTAGGGGCTACTAGACGACATGGTGGAGATAAGGGCAGTTTGTCATGCTAGCAGTCAAGGAAGCTCGACGTAGCTTCATGCACATGAGGTCAGGGTGGGGTCGGGATGAGGTCTTTGTCCTCATACAGATACAGAGTTTATTTTTATTTTGGGTTTGAGGGTCGGATGTTGCGAACATCCACTCATTCCCTTGGTTGAAGTGGACGGGTATCTATCTAGGTGGTCGGTAAAGTCGTTCTGATGCCACAAGTGGGTGCAGTAGACGGGCTACCCTACAAATGTGTGATTCCCTTCATGATGAAGTGTTTGTGTTGATTCTTAAACACACCTAATATGGAAATGAGGAAAAAATGGTTTGATGAACTGGGAATTTAAGGAAAGAATATTTTTGAAAGAAATAAGTAGTCTGGCACAATCCAACTAAAGATGTTTTGAATACACTCTCCCAACAACCATTCACTGAGTTGTCGAACTCACCCCTTCCTTTACCCTTTTCCAAGTAACCGAGGGAAAACCCACTTAAAGACCTTCGGATAGCTGAACCTGCAAGACAGGTATGTAAGGTTAATATATTTAGTTTTGATTAATGTTATTCTAGGAAAGCTACAAGTGAAAAGGACACCTTACTCCTCACAGTTTAGAGAATGGGAAAACCCTTAATAAACCGAGAGAGTGGCAGGTTGTTCACGGGGATCCGACCAAATCGGGTCGGGGCTTGACAACTTTAGTGGTATCAAAGCCTATTTCCTCGACTACATTATCAAGACTATATAACATAGAAACTAATAGGGATAATTTGTCAAGTTATAGATGGCTCCCAAGAGTGGAACCAAGAGAACAAGAGTCGTAGTCTTTGACACTGCCCAACCACCCCTTCCTATGGAAACTCCCTGAGGAGCTCAAATAACCCCACCTGGACTAAGCTTAGAACACCAAAAGTTGTACCAAAACAAGACCAACATACTTGATGGACTGGTGGTAGTGCGTCAGGACCAGGTCGATAGACCGGTCTAGACCAACAGCTCCAGGTCGAGTTGAGGGCTAGGGTCGTTGGACTAGTGGCACCAAATATAAATGGCTTTGTGGAAAGCTTTTGTTTGTGCATGCACTTGAGGTTCAAGACCATCAAGATACCCAAGAGGGGAAGTAATGCATCCTAGGGGCAACCGGATGACATGGTGGAGATAAGGGCAATTTCTCGTGCCAACAGTCAGGGAAGCTCGACATAGTTTCATGCATCTGAAGTCGGGGTGGGGTCGGGATGAGGTCTCTGTACTCACACGAACATGGAATTGATTTTGGGTTTGAGAGTTAGATGTCGCGAACATCGACTCATTCCCTGGGAAGAAGTGGATTGTATTCTATCTAGGTGGTCGGTAAATTCGCTCTGACACCACAAGTGGGTGCAGTGAATGGGTTGTCCTATGAATATGTGATTCCCTTCATGATGAAGGTTATGTGTTGATTGTTAAACACACCTGATATGGAAACAAGGAAAAATGGTTTGATGAATTGGGAATTTAAGGAAAGAATATTTTTGAAAGAAATAAGGAGTCTAACACACTCTGTTTAAAGATGTTTTGAATACACTCTCCCAACACCCATTCACAGAGTTGTCGAACTCACCTCCTCCATTTACCCCTTTTTAGGTAACTGGGGGAAAACCCACTTAAAGACCTCCCGATAGCTGAACTTTCAAGATAGGTATGTAAGTTTAATATATCCGGTTTTGATTAATATTATTCTAGGAAAGATACAGGTTGAAAGGATGCCTTACTCCTCACGGTTTAGAGAAGGGGAAAACCTTTAATAAATCGGGAGAGTGGTGGCTTGTTCATGGGGATCCAACCAAACCGGGTCGAGGCATGACAAAATTGCACACAACAAATTGCATAGATTACTAAATAACTGAGCTATCAGTTTCCCTAGAAACTTAATTGTAATTACCTGACATGGATTGATCAAATTTTGAGTTTAAATGTAGAATTCATGTTCTCGTATTCCAACATGACATCCAATTAGTAAAACAAGCATTTCACTTTTATCCGATCACCAAATGTGGTGATCTTGGTGTAAGTCGATGCTAATTGAGTCATCTAGAGATTCATGGCTGGGCCCTGACCTGTTAGTGGCCAGAAAACACCTCAAAAAGGTTGTTTACACCAACCCCAGATCTAGATAGTGCAATTGGGTGTCGTCGGTGGTGCTTACGGGCCAAATTCTCCATACTTCAGATACCACTCAAGCGGCCATAGGGGCAAAAGTGAACGCCCACCTCCCCTCTACATCTCCTAAGCCAAGGCTGACCTCAGACAAGGGAGAAATTGGTCGATAGGATCCAATAACCATCGTCAGGTTTATCGGGTTCAACCCGATCGCAGTACGTTGATGACCAAATTCTTCCACCTCCGACGACCACTTGATCGACAACCACCAAAGAAAGTTTTGCCTGGAACTTGGGTACAAAATTCCTATCCAGCTAGCTCGAGTGAGAATTTTCAACAAAACCCTTGCTAGCTCTATTTTGGCCAATTTTAGAAAGTGGTCAAATTCAATCGTGATTGTTTGGGGTAAGACTCCCAACTTTGACCAAAATCCATTAGGTGTATAATGAGATCATTTAGGGGTAGATTGTGAATTTGGAAGTTCATTTGATTTATGTTCCAAAGTTTATTAACTAAAATACAATTATGAAAAATTTATGCACCAAATTTCAACTATGGAAAAATTATGGAAAATATCCCTAAGAGTATCCTAAGCAGCTTAGGGGTGATTTAAAGACAAATAGGCAAGTCTAAATTCATTTTCAGGAGTTCACTGTCAAAATCGTAAATATTTGTAAATGAGGGGAAAATGATATTTTTTTCCAAATAAGGGCAAAATGGTTATTTATTCCCAAATGGATGTCAAGTACTTGATTTTGAATTATGGAGGTCAAAGGGGAAATTTTACCAAAGGAAATATGCAAAAATAAATTTTCTTGCAAGTGGGGGGCAAAATGGTAATTTCGGCAATTTAGGAACCAAAGTGTAATTAATATATTTTTGGGGCATAAATGTATTTAAAGAAGGTTTTAGACTTAAATTATAAACTTGAAAAGTTTAGGGTCCAAAATGATGAACTTTTGGAGATTAATGGCAAAATGGTAATTTTGACCGACTTTATAACCAAAATGCAAACTTTGAAAAATTTGAGTAATCTAAGTATGGAACTTAGAAGCTTTATGTAATTTTTGGGTAAATATGATCAAATGTGGCTTTAACCTATGATATGTGGATTGAAACCATAGGTGAGTGTTAGTGACTCTTATGGTTCATTAACAAATTGGTCGGTAGAACAAATCCTAAGGGGCAAGAACCGTAATTTGTAAAACTTTTTGGGATAGTATATAAATATTGAATTAGGGTTGAAACTTACCTTATAAGATCTTTGGAATAGATAGAGGAACTGGGCTCATAATAGTGCGTGAATCACGCCTTCCTCTACGTATGAAAATATCGTTGGAACGAACAAGTTCTGACTATAACTGTGAGTAGGATTTATGAATTTGTGTCATATTTAATCGTTGTTTACAATACTTACATGTTTATGGAAATTACTATTTTACTTTGGAAAATCTTTTGAGAAACCCACAGGAAGGCTGCACATAAGCTTTTTATCGAATGACCGAAGATATCCCGGTCCAATTGAGAAATGGGCTATGACCCAATGATTTGACAATGACGATTAAGATCCCGAGGGTTTATAAATGAGAGATACTCGACCCTTTAAAATGAGTAAAGAATGATGAGGTTGAGGCCCACTAATTATGGAAAGGGGCTAAGGCCCACCATTTATAAAATAGGGCCAAGACCCGCCATTTATGAAAGGGGTTAATGCCCATAAGTTATGAAATAAGGCTAAGACCCACCTCGCTATTTATGAAATGGGCTAAGGACCACCATTTTTTAGAATGGTGGGCCACCAAAATTTTGAATTATAAACTAAATGTTGAGAATTGACATTTTGAAAAAGTAGCATTACCTTATTAAATTATACGAGAATGATTCTTGGGTGATTAATGAAAATTCACAAACATTAACTAAGTAGGGATGGCTAGCTAGCTTGTTGTCCTCAATACCCGAATGATTGTAAAGGAGATTTGGTTTGGATGTAGTTCCCTTTCAATGATCCTATGCGCTTGGTTAAGATGTTGTTCCCATTCATCATTCGTAAGAATGTATCCAAAGAGTTGGAAGGGGGTTTTTGGTTGAGGCGTTAGTATCTGTCCACTGTTCGGATAAGGCGTATTCGTCCATCGTCCAAAGTGTCTAAGTACCCACACAGTAGAAGAGGGGTTTTGTTTAGGCATTAGTACCAGTCCACTGATCATTGACATTGGGTTTGGAAGACGAGTGCCCGTACCTTGTTCAAATAATTTATTTGAGAGTTGGTTCGGATGTTGTTCCTATCTAATGCTTTTGGGTGATTGGTTCGAATGAAGTTATCACCTAACATTCGTAGGTTGTACCCACACAAAGTGGAAGGGGATTTTTGGTTCGGATGTTGTTCATATTCAATTATCCCGAGTGTTGGTTCAAATGTTATTCTCGTCCATCGTTCAAAAGGAGTACTCATTAGATGGAAGGGGGCATGATTCGGATGTTGTTCCCGTCCATGATCCCATTATTAGTTCGAATGATTGTGCCCATCAACATTATGTGAAGGGATAGGAATATAAAACGATCTAGTGCATGAACAACAGTTTCAAAAAGGAACAGCTGTATATAATGGCTTTTAAAAAGGGTACTAATGGTGGAGTAAGAACCCTTTTGGCTTTTAAAAAGGGTACCGACCCGGTTTGGTCGGATCCCTGTGATCAACACACCACTCTCTCGGTTTATTAAACGGTTTCCCCTTCTTATAAACTGTAAAGAGTAGGGCGTCCTTTAAACCTGCACCTTTTCCAGGAATAACATAAACAACACTACATAATAATTGATTTATCATACATGTATCACAGGCGTCTTAGTTGATGGTCTTTAAGGGTAGGCTTTTCAAAATCTCCTGAAAGAGATATAAGGGAGGGGGTGAGTACAACTACTCATTGAATGTGTTTTCAAAAGTTTAGACTTTTAAGAAAATATTTATTATTGGAGTGTGCCAGACTCCTTTCTGTTAAAACCATTTCATTTGAAATCTTGACTTTATCACCATTTCTTTTTAACCACGATGTGTCATCACCCAACACACATCCTTCATCATGAAGGTTACACACATTCACAGGTCAGCACAACCACTGAACCCACTTGTAGTTTTGGAGCTACTTTACCGGCCACCCGGATAGAAGTACATCCACTTCTACCCTGAGAATGAGTGGATGTTCACGACATACGACCCTCATTCCCGGAATAAATTCTTCATGTCCATATGAGGACAGAGACCTCATCCCGTCCCCACCCTAGTCTCATGCGCTTAGTGCTACTTCAAATTTCACACGGTCACCTGGTACGACAAATTGCCCTTATACTCACCAAGACGTCGAGTGCCCTTAGGACACATCACTACACCTCTTGGGCGAATTGATGGTCCCGTACTCATAGTGCATGCACAAACAATATTTTCTTATCAAGCCATGTAATATGTGGTGCCACTGGTCCAACGGCCCCGACTCTCAACTCAACCCGCAGTTGTTTGTCTTGACTGGTCTGTCGACCTGTCATGTCGCACTGCCGCAAGTTGACTAAGTATGTCGGTCCTATCTTGGTACCATGGCCAAACAATTCATTTATTTAAAGTTTTATGGCATACAATTCATGTTTGTTTATGAGCTCCTGCTCGTGCCAACTAGCCTTGGGCTCATTGTACGAGATTTTCAAAATCGGGCATATTAGCCCCCAAGTTCCAAAACTGAGGCCCCCAGCATATAAGAGCTATTCTAGCTCCCATCAAGAAGGTCTCCAAAATAGTTTAAACATTGGCACACAATCAGGTGAGAGCACTTCCGACAAAATTATATTTTCAACTATCCATTATACCGACCTGATATAAGGACCTCTCCATTCATAACCGATGAACGGGTTTTCAACTTCCTTCAAGAAAGTTTCATCATACCAACCGGGTATAATCTACTTACAACTGGTAAGTAGTTTTTCCGCATGTTTTTCACATCACTACTCTAAGTTGTGATGTTTAAAATACCATATAGTAGTGGATTTTCATTTCGATGTGCTTATCATCCCCAACCAGGTATGATATAAAATCTCACTCACAACCGTTAAGTGGTTTTTATCTTTAAGTTATGCCCATCATCCCAACCGGGTATGATGTTAGTAAACCTACTCACCCGTTAATGTCAGGAATTCCACTAGACCGTTTCTTTGTATTCACGCACGCTTGTCCTTGCTGGCATTCCCGGTACTTCGTGTTCCTAGACACACGCTTATCCTTTGGCCTAATAGCCTTCATTCATTCCAAATGAATGAGAAAGTCAAACTTTCATTTATTCACAATTAGTTCCCTAAAGTTATTCCATTTGAGAAAAAGGGGATTAATTTCGGAAATTTCTAATTTGGTCCATCCAACTTTTCCAAAATTACCATTTTGCCCTTCCTTTACAAAAATGGTAAGTTTCACCCCAAAAATTCTAAAATTCCTCAATTGGCCCTCTAACATTTTTATCATGCCCAATTGACCCTCAATTTTAGGAAATTGCATTTCGGTCCCTCAAATTTTTGAAAATCCCCAATTTCCCCCAAATTTTCCCCTAATTCCAACTCTTTAACACAGCCGAATTTGATTTCATCAAATTGACCGATCAAACACCTGTAATTGTTGAAATTGAAGTTAAAATTGAGTTTCTCCATGTTTATATGATTCCATAGAACTTTGAATCACGAGTTTTAATGCCGGAACGAGCTCAAACGGAGCTTCGCAGAAAAATAGACTATAGAGAGAGAAAGCTTCGATTACTCACCGGTGAGGGCACGGTGGTTCGAGCTTTCAATCTGGGTAGATAGCTCTTGTCCTGAGGTTCATCCTAGAATCAAGAATCACATCAATTGATATCGAATTGATTTAGAATTTCATCATTGATATTTTCTCAGTTCTCTCTCTAACACCGGCCGAAAATTGTAGAGGGGAGCCGAATTGGCTTACCTTTCAGTCCTAGTTCGGCCGTGGGAGGGTTGAGAAAGTGTTAGGAGGGCTTGGTTTGGCCTGAGGAGGGCTCGAATTGGATGATTTCAGCTTGGCCGAAGTAGGGTAGTTTTGGTCCACCGGAGCTGGTTCACTGTTCCATCATGCCGACGCTTCTCCGACAATTCTCGGATTGACTAGAGCTTGCTATCAGATAGCTCACTTCTCTCCGGTTCTAAAGAGCCCGACCTCTCCTTCCGAGGTTAAGAAAAATGATCAAGTTGAAGCTTTAGTTCGAGTTTCACCGGAAAATGGAGCGGTAGAGAGAGAGAAAGAAGTGTTCAAGTGTGAGGAGAATGAATGGGGATGACTCTTTATGTAGATGTAAAATCGTGTATTAAATGGAAGAGATTTATTACTAGTATTAATATTACCATAAATTATTATTATTATTTCCAATAATTTAATTTAAGTATTAAATTATTTGTATTAATTACAATAATTTAATTGAGGTATTAAATTATTGGTATTAATTACAATAATTAAATATATATTAATTTATGGCTATTTATGATAAGGCAAAGCACACTTAACTTTAGAGTTCTTATGGGACCTCATTCACTTGAAACAATTTGGTTTTTCTCTACTAATTTCTCTTAAGCTTCTTTTTCAAGGTTTAATGAACCCTTTAGATCACCCGGAAGTTGTAAATTTCTAAATTGCTTGTTCCCAAATGATCAGGATTGTAAACCAGCTTGGTTTTCTTACTCGGTTTGACTGGTTCTTTTCCCAGTTTTCCTCAACTCAAAAGTGCAGGGTTTATAAGATTAGTCGGGTTAGCTCGGGTCTCTACTTGGCTTTGGGTCTGTTTATTGGACCCAAGTTATCACGCCCCGAACCGATTTGGTCGGATCCCCGTGAACAACCCACCACTCAACCGGTTTATTCAGGGTTTTCCCCCTTTTCTAAACCGTGAGGAGTAAGATGTCCTTTTTACCCGTACCTTTCCTAGAATAACATTAATCAAAACTGAATACAAATATTACATACCTACCTTAAGGTTTAGCTACCAATGAATCTTTAAGATAGGTTTTCCTTTGGTTTCCTGAAAAGGGGTAAAGGGAGGGGGTGAGTTTGATAACTTAGTGAATGTATGTTTGAAAACTGAGTTTCTTATAAAAGATTTTGAATTGGAGTGTGCTAGACTCTTTATTTTCTTTCAAAACATTTTTTCTCAAATTCTGGTTTTCAACACCTTTTCCCAAGTTTTACCAATTATTTTCCAAGGATTCTCAAATCTTTTCCAAGGTTTTCATAACCTTTTTCCCATTTCCATATTAGGTATGTTCATAAACCACACATCCTTCATCATGAAGGGATCACACACACATTCGCGAGATGCAGTTATGCCAACTGCACCCACATGTAGATCGAAGCATCTTTACCATCCATCTTGATAGAAGTCTCTAACTTCTACCTAAAGTATGAGTGAATGTCTCTAATGCCCTACCCTCAGACTAAAATACTCCATGTCCGTATGAGGACAGATACCTCATCCTATCCCTAACCCAGTGTCATGCGCAATGAAGCTACAACGAGCTTCACAACACTTCTAGTATGACTAATAGCCCTTATATCCACTAGGTCATCTAGAGCCCTAGGACGCATTACTACCCCTCTTGGGTGTCTTGAATGTCACGTAAACATAGTGCATGAACAATCAACAGTTTTTCACATAATGCCATATAATCTGTGGTGCCACTGGTCAAACAGCCCCAACCCTTAACACGAAAGCAGCTATTTTTCTTGACAAGTCTGGTGACCTATCATGTTGCACTACCTCTAATTGACTGAGTATGTCGGTCTTGTCTTGGTACCAAGGTCAAACAACTCATTACTAAAGTTTTCATGGAATGTTAATTATGTTTGTTTACGAGCTCCTGCTCGTGCCAACTAGCCTAGGGCCCACTGTTCGAGATTTTCAAAATCGGGCATATTAGCCCCCAAGTTCCAAAACCGGGGCCTCTCCTAACAGAGCCATTCGCTCCCGTCAAGAAGGTCTCCCAAAATGTTTAAGTAGTGGCACATAGTCAGGGGATAGCACTTTTGACAAAATATACTTTTCAATTATCCATCATATCAACCGAGTATGAGGACACCTCAGCTCATAAACAATGAATGAGTTTTTCACTTCCTTCGAAGACGTTTCATCATACCAATCAGGTATGATCTACTTACAACCTTTAAGTAGTTTTTCACTTAATTTTCACATACCTCCTTTTAGGTGTAATGATTAAAATACCACTTAGCAGTGGGTTTTCATTTTTGAGATGCTTAACATCCCAATTGGGTATGATATTAAATTCTCACTCACCTGTTAATGTAGTGAATTCCTCTCGACCGGTTCTTTGTATTCACGCGAGCATGTCCTTGCTAGCGTTCCCGGTACTTTGTGTTCCTACATGAAATGAACATTCTTGTTATTATCCCACGACCTAATAGACTTCATTCATTCCAAATGAATAAGAAAACTAAATATTTTATTTATTTGTAATTAGGTCCCTAAAATTATTCTTTTTCTATAACTTTACGTCCCTAATGCCAATTTTTCCTCAAATTGAGTCTCGAAACTTTTAAAATTCACCTTGGGACCACAATTTATTTAAATTCACAAAAGGGGTTCAATTTCCCAAATTCCCAATTTGGTTTCTCGACTTTTCCAAAATTACCATTTTGCCCCTACTTTACAAAAATGGAAAGTTTTGCCCCAAAAATTCCAAAAATTGCCCAATTGGTCCTCCAACATCTTTATTATGCCCAATTGGTCCTCAATTTTATGAAATTGCACTCTAGTTCCTCGAATTTTTTAGATACCCAAATTTTCCCCAATTTCAACCTTCTAACTCAGCCGAATTTGATTTTATCAAAGTGACAAATCAAATGAGTTTAATGATTGAAATTGAAATTAGATTGGAGTTCCTACACCTTCATAAGATTCAATTGCACTTCGAATCACACGATTTGATGACAGAATGAGCTAAAACAGAGTTTTGCCAGAAAACTGGACTTAGAGAGTTCTAGCTTCGAAAGCTTACCGTTGGTGGCGCTGCGGTCTGAGCTTTCGATCTGGACAAATAGCTCTCGTCCTAAGGTTCCTCCTATGATTAAGAATTGCACCAATTGATGTTGAATTGAATGAGAATTAAGTCATCGAAGTTCTGCTAGTTCTCTCTAGCATCGATCGGAATTTACACAATGAAGCAAAATTGGCTTACCATTCCACTCTAAATCAGCTTTAGGAGGTGTTGGAAGGGCTTGGTTTAGCTTGAGAAGGGCTCAAATTGGCCAATTTCAGCTCGACCAAAATAGGGCAGCTTCGGTCTGCCAAAGATGCTTCACTGTTTGATCACACCAGCATCTCTCCGGCGACCCTCGGAGCAAATGGAGACTACCGTCGGCAAGTTGACTTCACCTTGGGTCTAAAGAACCCGACCACACCTTCTTTGGCTCAAAAAAGACCCTATATTGGAGCTCTGGTTCAAGATTAACCAGAAATTGGAGCAGTTGAGAGATAATGGAGTTTTCAAGTGTGGAAAGGATGAATGAGGAGGAGCTCTTTATATCGAAAGCTCAGGGACTTCTTGGTCATTCGATTGGTGCCTTAATGGCGGTCATTCATTGCCTAAAACTCTCTAGCCAGAGACTTTTCATCTTCACCGGTGCTGCACTATTTTTTGGCGAGTGAATAGTGTTGTCATCTGAAGGAAGAAGACGACATTGTTCCAAACCAGACCGGACCAGTCCAAACCCATTTCAAATCTTAAATCAATCGGTTCAGGCTCGATTTGTGCAATTTTTTCAAAATTAAAAATTTCTAAATTCATTTTATATCCAATGGTGGCCTCAAAGCTAAAATTGGAAATTTCTAAGTCACCTAGAAAAATTAATTTAGCATTTGGTTCAATAGTGGTTCAAATCGGTCCAAACCAATTCAATCCAGTTTGGATCCGGTTTACCTTAACCGATTTGGTTTTTATCTCCAATGCATCCTAAAGTCTTTTTTCATGACTTTTGTGACTACTTATGTCACTCGGGATCCATAAATTTTCCGGCTTGCCCTTTCTCTATCGGTTCCGGTTCATGAACCGACTCGGTTCATAAATCGGTTCAATCGAGTTAGATCTAGTTCATCTGAACCGGTCTAGTTTTTCTCTTCCAATTTGTCATAATGTTCTTTTCCAAGGTTTTATGAACTCTTTGGGTCACTTGTGAGTTTTAGATTTCCCTAATTGCCCATTTCTTGATAAATCGGGTTTGTGAACCAGTTTGGTTGTCTCACTCAGTTTAACCGATTCTTTTCCTGGTTTTCATTAACTCAAAAGGGTGGGGTTTACAACTCACCCCTCCTTTTAGGAGTTTTGTCCCCAAAACCTATTTATCAACCTTTGCATGAGGAAAAATATCCCTTAATGTCAACTTGGTGTTTGCTTAACATGCAAACTATTCTCTTATTCTTTCAATTAGCCCTTTATATCATTCATTTAAGGAATTTCTTTTCCTTTATATTATTTACTCCCTCCTTGGAGTTTATTATAACTAGAAATACCTTACTTAAGGGTATATCCTTAGATTCACATCTTTCTTTACTTAGAGCAACATTTTTCCCTTCGAGGTTTTGTACTCAAGATTGGGAGTTCCAAGATACCAAACCATTTATGTGTCTAGTTAACCTCTTTGTCATTGAAACCCTTAGCTCGATGTTCTTTAGAGTGTTGCATACTTGTTTTCACGAGTTTCCTTGTTATCACCTTTTCGTCCTATTTCGACTCTTCCTTCATCCATTGTTCATTAAAATTTTAGTCCAAATTTTATGTTTATCATTGTCATGCTTACTAACTGACTCTTCCTTATTTTGAGTCACATTTTCCATAGGACTGTTGGGCTTACATGTCCCTTACAGCATGACATTTTATATATCTTGTCTCTATGTCCATTAGATTTACAGAACACCTCCTTTAGGGTTGTTCCCAACTTTCCAACCACTCATGGATTATATAATTTCACCCCTCTTTTCGTTTTGTAGTATTCCTTGACTACCTTTAATCATTCATTGACCTTAATTTCTTAGTTCACCCTTTACTTTCCTATCTGAGGTATCCCAGATTGTCGGGTCTTATTTCATATACTCTTCATAATGCCCACTCTATTAATCTTCTTTAGAGTGTAGTCTCCACTACTTCCCGGTCCTTCTTGGGGTCTCGTTTATTCTCCTTGACCTTCCTATTGCTACCAGTTGCTTCCTTCTTTTCTAGGCTTGTCAAAAATCTCTAATTGGCTTCTTTGCTCTCCCAATCAATTAATACCTTGGCTATCCCAACATACCTGTAACCACTTATGGTTCTTTATGAGGTTCTTTATGTCGGTTTAAGTTCCTTAGGATCCATCTGGTGGTTCCTTAGCTTTGGAACTTCCCTTTTTGAGGTCACTTCCTACTTGTATCCTCTACCTAAAGAATCATATCCTGGTTCAACCTCTTTAACACTTCTTGGAGACTTTTTATTCTTTCCTTTTTATGAGTAGTCCACTTGTCACGGTGTCCTTTGATGCCATCTTCCTACCTACATGCTCCTTGGGTTTAGCTTACTCATTGAGTCTTCCTAGTATTCTTCTATAGGGTTTCCTTCTTTAAGAGAATCCTTCCTCTTCTTTCTCGAAATTTATTCATCTTTGAGGGTATCCAACTTTAACTTTCCTAATATCCACGGATGTCATCCTTCCTGCTTCACCTTCGAGGTTTGGTGGGTACGTCCATAGGATTTTCTTTTACTCGTATTTCATCACAAGTTTTATAAGAAATGGAACTTTTATTATAATGCTGATGAATTATAGGGTTTTTGTTTATATTGGTCTATAGGAGCTATGATAAGTACTAACTATAGAACTAGGTTCATCATGTGCTTCCTTTTGGTTGAGGTTTTATACTCGGGTTAGTACTCTTGACGTAGTGGCTATGTCTTGTCCAACGTCTAGTGCCCTTGGGTTTCCTTGAGGTGGTGGAAGGACACTTCATTGGGTATTACCTCAAAGGGCTAGACAGCTCTTTGCAAAGTTTTTGAGTTGTCCACATTCGAAACAGGCTCGACACGACCCTTCTTGACTTTTTTAGCACCTAAGGCTAGGTACTCCTTCGTGTATCTCTCCTCAAACTGCTCTTAGGAGGGTGTGAAAGTATGCAGTCTCTGGATATTGTCCCACCATCTTTTGGCATTCCCCTCTAGGAAAAATTCTATCAAGATCACCATATCCTCTGGTGATATTCATACTATCCCCATCAGCTTCTTAATGTTAGCTAGCCAGTCCATGGCGGCTCCCATATCTTTCTCTCCGAGAAAAGGCTTACACCCCAGTTGACAAAAAGTTTTGAGATACTTGGGAATATCAACTGAAGGAGGATTATTAAGAGGAGGAGGATGAGTTTGTACTTCCTCTGGTTCAGCCCGAGAGTTGGTGTCTGCCTTAGGGACGAGGTTAGGTTACCTAAATACTCGAGTGAACTCTTCATACAACCTTCGGTGTTCTGAGCTTGATACAGGTGGAACTATTTGGGTTTCTTGGGGAGTTTTTACTGGAAAGGGTGGTTGGACAGTGTCGGAGACTACAGCTCTAGTTCTCTTGGTTCCTTTCTTGGGAGCCATCTAAAAATTTTGAAAGTATCCCAATTAATTACTATGTTTTCTAGTCTTGATAAAGTATTCGAGGAAACAGGCTCTAATACCACTCAAGCTGCCACACCCCGACTTAGTTTGGTCGGATCTCCATGAATAATGCACCACTCTCCCAATTTATTCAGGGTTTTCCCCTTATCTAAACCATGGGGAGTAAGACGTCCTTTTTACCTATACCTTCATGGAATAACATTAATCAAAACTGAATATAAATATTACAAGTTTTAGCTACCGATAAATCTTTAAGGTAGGTTTTCCCTTGGTTTCTTGAAAAGCGGTAAAGAGAGGGGTTGAGTTCGATAACTTAGTGAATGGGTGTTTCAAAACTGAGTTTCTTATAAAAGAGTTTGAATTAGAGTATACCAGACTCCTTATTTTCTTTTAAAATATTTTTTCTCAAATTCTTGTTTTCAACACCTATTCCCAAGGTTTACCAATTATTTTCTAAAGATTCTCAAATTCTTTTCAAGGTTTTCATAACCTTTTTCCCATTTCCATATTCGGTGTGTTCACAAACCACACACCCTTCATCATGAAGGGATCACACACATATTCGCAAGATGCAGTTATGCCGAATGCACCTACTTGTGGATCGGAGTAACTTTACCATCCATCCTGATAGAAGTCTCTAACTTCTACCCAAAGTCTGAGTGAACGTCTCTAACGTCCTACCCTTAGACCAAAATACTCTGAGTTCGTATGAAGAAAGAGACCTCATCATGTTCCCACCCCAATCTCAAGCGCAATGAAGCTAAAACGAGCTTTGCAACGCTTCTGGTACGACCAACTGCCCTTATATCCACTAGGTCATCCAGAGCCCTGGGACGCATCACTACCCCTCTTGGGCATCTTAA
This sequence comes from Trapa bicornis, assembly GCA_030064425.1. Taxonomy (NCBI): domain Eukaryota; kingdom Viridiplantae; phylum Streptophyta; class Magnoliopsida; order Myrtales; family Lythraceae; genus Trapa; species Trapa bicornis. The sequence goes on along the minus strand of CM057741.1, from coordinate 11,275,429 downwards.
AGATCCCATAAACACAGTGCATGAACAATTAATAGTTTTTCACATAATGCCATATAATCTGTGGTGCCACTGGTTCAACAGCCCCAACCTTCAACTCGACCTACATCTATTTGTCTTGACTAGACGGAGGCTTGTCATGTCGCACTGGCTCTAGTTGACTGAGTACGTCGGTCTTGTCTTGTTATAAGGCCAAACAACTCATTACTCAAGTTTTCATGGAATGTTAATCATGGTTGTTTACGAGCTCCTCCTTGTGCCAACTGGACTAGGGCCCATTGTTCGAGATTTTCAAAATCGGGCATATTAGCCCCCAAGTTCCAAAACTGAGGCCTCCGGCCTAACAGAGCCATTCACTCCCGTCAAGAAGGTCTCCCAAAATATTTAAGCAGTGGCACACAGTCAGGGAGAGCACTTCTGACAAAATATACTTTTCAACTGTCCATCATACCAACCGAGTATGAGGACATCTCCGCTCATAACCGATGAACGGGTTTTCCACTTCCTTCAGGGAAGTTTCATCATACCAACCAGGTATGATCTACTTACAACCTTTAAGTAGTTTTTTCACTTAATTTCCACATACCACTTTTTAGGTATGATGATTAAAATACCACTTAGCAGTAGGTTTTCTTTTTCGAGATGCTTATCATCCCAACCAGGTATGATATTAAATTCCCACCCACCTGTTAATGTCATGAATTCCTCTCAACCGATTCATTGTATTCACATGAGCTTGTCCTTGCTATTGTTCCCAGTACTTAGTGTTCTACATGAAATGAACATTCTTGTTTATTATCTCACGACCTAATAGCCTTCATTCATTCCAAATGAATGAGAAAACTAAACATTTCAATTATTTGTAATTAGGTCCCTAAAGTTATTTTTTTTCTTTAACTTTACGTCCCTAATGCCGATTTTTCCTCAAATTGAGTCTTGCAACTTTTAAATTTCACCTTGGGACCTTAATTTATTCAAATTCAGAAAAAGGGGTTCAATTTCCCAAATTCCCAATTTGGTTCCTTGACTTTTCCAAAATTACCATTTTGCCCCTACTTTACAAAAATGGTAAGTTTTGCCCCAAAAATTCCAAAATTGCCCAATTATTCCTTCAACATATTTATCATGCCTAATTGGTCCTAAATTTTATGGAATTGCACACTAGTCCCACGAATTTTTTAGATTCCTAAATTTCCCTCAATTTTTCCCTAATTTCAACCTTTTAACTAAGTTGAATTTGATTATATCAAATTGACCAATCAAATGAGTTTAATTGTTGAAATTGAAGTTAGATTGGAGTTTCTACACCTTCATACAATTCAATTTCACTTTGAATCGCATGATTTGGTGTTGGAATGAGCTCAAACGAAGCTTCGTCGAAAAACTGGTCTTAGAGAGAGAAAGCTTCAAAAGCTTACCATCGGGAGTGCAGTAGTCCGAGCTTTCGATCTGGGCAACTAGCTCTCGTCCTGAGGTTTCTCGTAGAATCAAGAATTACATCAATTGATGTTGAATTGAATGAGAATTTAATTATCGAAGTTCTACCGGTTCTCTCTCTAGCAACGATCGGAATTTACAAAGGGGAGACAAATTAGTTTACCTTTCCACTCTAATTTAGTTGTAGGAGGGCTGTGGAGGTGTTGGGAGGGCTTGGTTTGGCTTGACTATGGCTAGAATTAGCCAATTTTAGCTCGATCAAAACATGGCAGCTTCAGTCCACTAGAGCTGCTTCACCATTCGATTACATTGATGTCTCTCCCACGACCTTCGGAGAAAATGGAGACTACTGTCAAGTAGTTGACTTCTCCTTGGTTCTAAAGAACCTGATCATGCCTTCTTTGGCTTAGAAAAGACCCTATATTGGAGCAGTTGAGAGATAATGGAGTTTTCAGGTGTGGAGAGGATGAATGAGGATGGGCTCTTTATATATAAGCTTGAAGACTTCTTGGTCATTTGATTGGCACCTTAATGGCAGTCTTTCATCACCAAAAACTCCCTGGTCGGAGACATTTCATCTTCACTGGTGCTGCATGATTTTTCAGCAAGTGAACAGTGATGTCATCTAAAGGAAGAAGATAACACTCTTCCAAACTGGACTGTACCAGTCCGAATCGGTTTCAAAGCTTAAACCGACCGGTTCAGGACCGATTCGACCGAATTTTTCAAAATTAAAAACTTCAAAATATATTTTCTATCCAATGGTGGCCTCAAATCTAAAATTGGAATTTTCTACACTACCTAGAAAAATGAATTTAGCATCCGGTTCAATAGTGATTTAAACTGGTTCAATCCGGTTCGAATCCAGTTCACCTTAACCGTTTGGTTTTCATCTCCAATTCATCCTAAAGTCCTTTTTCATGACTTTTGTTAGGCCACTTGGGATCCATAAATTTCCCGATTTACCCTTTCTCTATCTATTCCGGTTCATGAACCGACTCAGTTCATAAACCGGTTCAATCCAGTTGGATCCGGTTCATCTGAACCGGTCTAGTTTTTCTCTTCCAATTTGTCCTAAGGTTCTTTTCCAAGATTTTATGAACTTTTTGGGTTACTCAAAAGTTGTAGATTTTCCAAATTGCCCGTTTCCTGATAAATTGGATTTTTTAATCGAATCAGTTTTTTTACTCGGTTTGACCAGCTATTTTCTAGGTTTTCCTTAACTCAAAAGGGTGGGATTTACCCAAGCCCGGCTGAAAACGCGAACTCGGTTCCAGAAAGTTGGACCTGAAGGGTGGGTCGAAAAAATGGATCCACCCCTTATTATATTTTTTTCAATTGTAAATGAAACGACGCCATTTGTCGAGCGGTGTCCTTTCATTTACAGTAGGAAAAAAATTATGCAAGAAAAGTTTGTTGACGACGATATCTCTACATAAATACGGCTATGCATCCCTAGCAAAGAAACCATATGCTCTTTTAGACAGCGAGCTCGAGCTTGAGGAGAGAAGAGCACCCAAGCTACTGCCCCTGTGCTTCCCGCAACTGCCCCCGAGCTACTATCTACTGCCCCTGTGCTTCCCGCAACTGCTCCCGAGCTACTATCTACTGCCCCCGTGCTTCCCACAGCCATCTCGAGCTGCCGCCCACTGCCCCCAGCTTCCCGTCCATCGTCACTGAGCTGCCACCCCCACCCTTCACCCCGAGCTGCCGTACTTAGACTGAACTTGTCAACATGAAACGATGGCACCTAGACTAAACTTTTCAACATGAAACCTCTTACGCTCTGACTCACTTAAGAATTCAAGAGCCTTATCTCCATGGCCATGTTTGGAGAGTACATGGATAAGATGGTTGTCGGTGACCTGGTTTATTAATAGCTTACTCTCTCAAGTTTCTCCATCTTCTTCATCATATCCACAATCCTTTTCTCCTTGCAAATGAAGTCCATCCCAGTATAGTAGCTAACATTATCAGGGAGCAACCCTTAGTAGGCATTTCATCAATCAGCTCAACAGCATCTTGAATACAATTCATGTCACATAGCCTTTAATCAAGCAATTGTAACACAGATGATTCTAACCATCTGCATGCCTTCTAAGCATTGAAATAGGTTGATTGGTGGATTTAAGTCAACCTACTAAATTTCTATAGCTAACTCCTAATGATGTGACATGTGACATAATCAAATATCAAATAGGCTTCTTTCACTTGAATAGACTAGACTAGGAGGAGAAGAACAAGTCACCTGCATGAATCTTATAAACCCCGTCCCTTTATAGAAAAGAAAACAGAGAAAATAATTGGTTGTTTCAAAAGAGAAAAGAAACTAAGCCGATTCACAAACCACAACCGATAAGGAAAGAGTAAATTGAAAAATTTACAAATCCCGAGTGACCCAAATAGTCATAAAAACCATGGAAAGGAACCTTGGGATGAAATGGAAGAGAAAACTAGACCGGTTTAGGTGAATCGGACCTGAACCGAATTAAACTTGTTTGAACCATACTTGAATCTATTTCTAAATTCATTTTTCTTGGTGGTTTAAAATGATCAAATTGGGGAATTGAAGCCACCATTAGATGGAGAATGAATTCATATGAATTTAGAAACATTTTATTTTAAGAAAACTGGTCGAATCGGGCATGAACCGGTCGATTTACGCATTGAACTGGTACTACCAGTTCGGAACAGTGTCGTCTTCTTCCTTCAGATGATAGCACTATTCATTCAATGCAAAAATGAATGATGGCAACAAGAGAAAAATGGCTCCGATCAGGCTGTTTCAGGGCAAGGATAAGCTCGACCAAAAAGGAAAGTTGTAGGAAAGAGGGTCCCCGAGCTCCCTATATAAAGAGCTCATCTCCATTCATTCTCCACACACCTCCTCAGTCGTTGCAGATTAGAGTTAGAGAGAGAAAGTGCTAAACTTTATTGACAAAATTCTCCTTCGATTTGATGTCAATTGTGGCAATTCTTGATCCTAAAAAGAACTTCAGAATAAGAGCAACCTCCCTAATCAAGAGCTTGGTTTGCCTCACCTCCAATGGTAAGCTTTCTCTCTCTACGCACAATTTTTCGGCAAGGCTTCATTTGAACTCAATTAGAACCCAAATGATGCGACTCAAAGCTCAATTAAATCGTATGGAAATGTAGGAACTGATCCATACTTTCAATTGGAGCAATTTAACCCCGATTGAATGGCCAATTTGAAGAAATCATATTTGGTCAGTTTGAATGGGCGAAATTGGGGGAACTTTTTGGGGAAAATTGGAGATTTCGTAAAATTGAGGGACCTCTTTGCAATTTCCTAAAATTGAAGGCCAATTGTCCATGCGAAAGATGTTGAGGGACCAATTGGTTGATTTTTGAAACATTTGGGGTAAATTGCCATTTTTTGAAAGAATGGGCAAAATAGTAATTTTTGAAAAGTTGGGGACCAAATTGGAAATTTGGAAAATTTGAGCCCCTTATACAATTTTGAGTAAAATGAGGACAAAGGGAAATTTGGAAACCTTGGGACTCAAATTGAGCAAAATTTGGTATTATGGACCTAAAGTTAAGAGAAATGAACTTTAGGGGCCTAAGTGTAATTTATTGATAATTTGTGAGCCTAGGTTTTTATGCCAAACCGTAATTGATCAGGCTGCCCAAATTATGTAGGGACAAGTGTGACCAGAATGCAAGCAAGAGAAAGCTCATGTAGACTTGGAAAACCAACTAAGGAAGAACACGTCACGGTTATTGGGTGAGTGGGCATATTTACATAATACCCAGTTGGGATGGTGAGAACTTTAGAAATGAAAAACCACTTGAGAGTGGGACTTTTTCATCATACCCGATTGGGGTGATGAACAATCAAAGCTAATAACTACTTATCGGTTATAAGTAGAGGGAATCATACCTGGTTGGTATGATGAACTTCCTTGAAGGAAGGCTAAAACTCGCTTGTTGGTTGTAAGCGGAGATATCAACACACCCGGGTGGTGGGATGAAGTGAAAAGATACTTTTTATCATAAGTGTTCTCCCCTGACTGTATTCCAATCCTTAAACTATTTGGGAGACCTTAACCGAAGCTAGAATAGCTCAGATAGGCCAGAGGCCTCAGTTTTTGAACTTTTGGGGCTAAATGCCCAGCTTTGGTAAATCCCATGCAGTGGGCCCAAGGCCAATGGGCACAATTTGGAACTCCTAAACAAACTTGAGATATGAAAGCCATGAAAATTTTTAAATGAAATGGTTGTGTGATTTCGCCATGGTACCGTGTCAGGACTGACAGTACTCGATGGACTTGCGGCAGTGCATCAGGGCTAAGTCGACAAACCGGTCTAGATAAATAGTTGTAGGTCAGGTTGAGAGTCGGGGCCATTGAACCAATGGCAGCAAAGATAAATGGCTATATGTGAAAACTGTTGTTTTGTGCATGCACTTGTGGTATAGGACCATCAAGACACCCAAGAGGGGTAGTGTTGGGTCCTAAGGACTACTGGACGACATGGTGGAGATAAGGGCAGTTCGTCGTGCCAGTCAGTCGGGAAGCTCGGAGTAGCTTCTTGCACATGAGACTGGGGTGGGGTTAGGATGAGGTCTCTATCCTCATACAGACATGGAATGGTATTCGGGTCTGAGGGTTAGATGTCGAGAACATTCACTCAGACCCAGGGTAGAAGTGGATGGACTTCTATCTTGGTGGCCGATAAAGACGTTCCAAGCCACAAGTGGGTGTAATGGACGGGCTGAACCAGTAAATGTGTGTTTCCTTCATGATGAAGGACATGTGTCATTTGCTAAACACACCAAATGGCAAATGGAAAGTGGTTTTGAAAAAACTGGAATTTAAGGAAAGATCCTTCTTAATAGAAATAAGAATTTTGACACACTCTAAATAAAGTTGTTTTCATGAAAACTTACTCCCAACACCCACTCGCTAAGTTGTATACCTCACCCCCTCCTTTTTTATCCCTTTTAGGTAACCAAGGAAAGACCTCTTTCTAAAGACCTTACTAATTTGGAAAAGGATAGCTATGTCTATTTTAAATTACTAAGTTTTGTATAATGTTATTCCAGGAAAGATAAGTAAAAGAATGTCTTACTCCTCGCGATTTAAGAAAAGGGAAAAACCTTGATAAACCACGAGAGTGGCAGGTTGTTCATAGGGATCCAACCAAACCGAGTCGGGGCATGACAACTTGAGTAGTATCAAAGCCTATTTCCTCAAATGCATTATCAAGACTATATAACATAGTAACTAAGAGTAATAAATCTTAGAATTTCAGATGGCTCCCAAGAGAACAGGAGCCCAGACAATTCCACCTTGACTAAGCTCCACTTGTGGAAACTCCCCTTCCTATGGAAACTTCCCAAGGAGCCCAAACAGTTCCCCCTAGACAAACTCCCCTTCCTGTGGAAACTCCCCGAGGAGCCCAGATAGTTCCACCCAGACTGAGCTCAGGACATCAGAGATTGTATGAGGAGTTCACTCGAGTTTTTGGACGGCCTAACCTCGCCCGTGAGGTAGACACCAACTCTCGAGTTGAGCCTGAAGAAGTGCAATCTCATCCCCCTCATGTTAATAATCCCCACCAGTTGACATCCCCAAATACCTCAACACTCTCCATCAACTGGGATGTAAGTCTTTCCTAGGAGAGAAAGATGATGGAGCTGCTATGGACTAGTTGGCCAACATCAAGAAGCTTATGGGGATAGTCAAGATTTCACCAGAGGATATGATGATCTTGGCAGAATATTTCTTCGAGGCTAGTGCAAAAAGATGGTGGGACAATGTCACGAGCTTGCGTACCACCACCCCCACTAGGAACAATTTGAAGAGAGGTACACGGAGGAGTACTTGGCTCGGCATCTGATTAATGAGAAGAAGTGGGATTTCCTCCGACTCCGACAAGGGCTTAACTCTATTTCGGAGTATGAAACTATGTTCAATGTGTTAAGACCCTTTGCTCCTGACCTAGCCAGATCGGCAGATATATGCCAATGATTTGTGGATGGTCTCAACATGGTCATACAAGACTAGATGGGAGTACTAGGATGCCCTACGGATCTGGTAGAGGTGATCAGTATGGCTCACGAATGTGAGCGATTAGTATAAATCCAACATCACCAGATGGAGCAGGCGAACCAGAAAGAGGACAAGGGCCAAGGCCATCATGGAGGATGGAAGGAGCAAAATGGTCCAAGATGAGGAAATAGGGTGGGTTTCCAAAAGAGGAAGGACGTACCACCACCCCTACGAAGAGTGATCCCCACCCTACCACAAGGAAACCCTCGTCGTCTTAGGTGCCAAAGGTACCACGAGGGAGCTTGTTTGTCATGTTTCGCATGTGGGCAGGTGGGGCACTTTGCAAAGGAATGCCCCACTCTTAGGGAGAATAAGCAATGGAACACGCTTGGACCACCCCAAGGGAACCCAAGGACTCTCAGGCAGGACAGCACAACCAGGGTACCAGATAGAGTATACAACATCACCAAGGAAGAGGCTAGAAAAGACCCTAGTATCGTAGTGGGTACTTCCTAGAGCCTCCCTAACTAAGATTAAGACAAAACTTGTAAATTGATTTTTCTTATCCAATAAAGAAAGTTCTTCTAAAACATATCTTCTTTTCAATTAGGTTACATACACTTCTGGGGAAGAAAAGTCTACGCCCTCTTCAACTCAGGAGCAGAAAGATCCTTCATCAAAGAAGATACAATCCTAAGTCTTCCCCTAGAACTTACCGCCCTAGAACAAAGTCTCAACATCCTCACACCCTTAGGGGATGGACTAGATAGGGACAAATAATTAAAAGGATGTGAGATCATGACTGAAGGAGTTAAGCTAGAGGAGGATTTGATCCCATTACCTCTAAGGGAGATAGAAATAATATTGGGAATGGATTGGTTAAGTATCCATCAAGCCAAGATGGACTGTGGGAAGAAAATAATAACTTTCCACACTCCTGAAATGCTCGGACTATGTTTCCAAGGAGACAAGAGGAAAGGAGAGGTACCAATAGGGTCCCACATTAGAGCTCAAAAGATGATACAGAAAGGTTATGAAGCTTTAGTAGCAATGATCATCAACAGGAAGTTAGAGGAAAAGGGACCAGGAGGCATTTTGGTAGTTGAAGACTACCCATATGTATTTCTAAAAGAATTACCCAGATTACCCCCAAGCTGACAATTGGAGTTCACCATAGAGGTTATCCTAGGAATACATCCCATACCCTAAGCTCCTTATCGCATGGCTTCAACGGAGTTAAAGGAATTAAAGGAGCAGCTGGACAAGCTATTGGAGAAGGGTTTCATACGCCCTAGTCAGTATCCATGGGGTGCACCAGTCCTATTCGTAAAGAAAAATGATGGGAGCAGTAGACTGTGCATAGACTATCCCAAATTAAAATAGGTCATTATAAAGAATAAGTATCCACTTCCATGTATCAATAACCTTTTCAACCAACTAAAAGGAGCAACTACTTCTCAAAGATAGATCTTCGGTCATTATATCCCCAACTTAGGATCCGAGAGGAAGATATTGCTAAGACCGCCTTTTGGTCTATTAATTCTAGCGACACTATTTCCTAAAACCTTATTTATCTCCATACCATGTCTAGGTCTTATTATAAGGACCAATTTTCTTCAAGATGGTTTTATTTTCTATTAGTACTTACTTTAGTACATTTTCTATATTTATAGAAGATCCAAATAGTAATTTTCAGATCTTTTATTTTTTAAAAAAAATTATTTTTAAAATTCACCTTCAAAATTATTGAACTATAATATCACACCACAATCTGATTTCTCGATTAAGTTTCAAAATAACCTAACACACTTTTTTACAGGGGCCTAAATCAATGTAGTATCAGCATGATTTAAGGCTATGAATTTAAAAATTATTAGTATAATATTTTACAAAATGTCCATTTGTGAAAGTATGAAAAATAATTTATAAATAATAAAATTATAAAAGGGATATCGAATGGGTGATCTTTAAAGCTTATTAAGTAAAATTAACTAAAATTTGGACGTCAACACATAATCAAAATATTATAAAAGATCGTTTTTCTTTATAAAATAAGCTCTAAAGCCTTTTTTCATTTAAAATACTTAGGTTTCAAACCTTCTGACTTTTATTTAAGTTTTTAAAAACTTAAGCTTAAGACTACATGTCTTTTATTCAAGTTTATGTATTATAACTTTAAATATGTTGAATTTTTTTTAATTTATATAATAACACACAATTTTGTATAGTTCATGTTATCCATTACAAATATATGTGTTGCATCATAAAATGATATCACATAGATATGATATTGTTTATTCTAATATTTACTTTGGCCTCACAGTCATCTTATCCAATTACACTAGTTCAAAGATACATCTATTCGTAAACATAAGTATGTATGGATTAAACATACAATACTATATTAATATGTATGGACCATATTTTCTATTATAAAAGGACTAAATCATTTGTCATCACCAAGTCATGTGCAGTGGACCTCTATAGGTCATTGGCCTACTTGAATTTTAACATCTCCCATTATTCAACATTATAGTAGTCTTTTACAATCATCACAATCCCTCAAAGCATGTCATGATTCCTCCACAATTACAAAAAATTTAATAAATAGTTTTATCATTAAACTTACTTACTCTATAGATAATTCATCAATTTATATTATTATTAATCAATCTTAATGGGATAAAATCTATTTATAAGCTTGATATTAATCAACCAGCATGTAAATAAATAATTTTATGATTTTATGATTGAGAATTAACTTATTATCTCGTCAAATCACAGATACTGTTATTATATAGGGTGCCATCCATTTCAAGTTTTTAAAATAAAGCACTGAACCTACCTTCTTGTATATAATGGTATTAGCCCAACTCTTTCATAAAATGTGGGTTACGTTCAATTTTATTTGCTATTAACTTGGCCCATGTCTTATATTAAAAATATAACTAAGAGAAAATATATTTTAAAATACTATTATATATTATCTTTTTTATAATATTTTATAAAATATATTTAAATTTTAAAATAAAATTCGAATAATATCACATAATCGATACAATTAAATATGATAATAAAAGTAACATTTAAAAATTATACAATACTTATTTATCCACTAAATATTTTTAAATTTTTTTATTTACTTGTATACCATTACATACCAGAAATATAAGAAGTTATACATAAATCTAATTTATTATTTATTATTAAGGAATTATAATTAGGGATGTCAATAGCTCGAGTTGGGTGGGTTTTAGTGAATCCGCACTCGACCCGAGCTTGGGCCCAGCAGACCTGCGCCCGAATAAACCTAAGTTCGAATCTACTTGGTCGGGCTCAGACCCGACCCGACCCGACTCGGGTCTGCTGGACTCAAGACCCGACTGTACCTAAGCCTTGGGCTTAGAAGTTAGATCTGAACCCACTACTTAGGTACATTTGGACCCGAATCGGGTCTATCTTATATTTTTTACTAAAAATAAAAAATTTAAAATTATTGTAATATATAAAAAAAATTTAATATTTATTTGAAAATTTAATATTTTAAATATTTATTAGATTTATTTTACCTAATAAATTACTATTATAATTTTATATTAAATTTAATTTACAAATAATTAAAAATAATCTAACGATATTAGAAAATTAGAATATGAGAACTAATTAAATATTGATATTTATTTATATAAATAAAAATAAAAAGAATAATAGTGTGGGTTATATGCATATTAATATACGTGGGTGGTTCAATATTAACACTCTTTATTTATTTAACATTTTTTGTATAATTATTAATATATACAATTTTATTTATATAATTTAAATTTAATTTTTTAGTTAAAAATAAATTATAAATCTCTTAATTATCTTAAAATTTTAAATATAAGTTACATATTATTAAATAATATAGTTAATTAGAAATATAACTTAATATAAAATAAAATTTTCTATTGTAATTATTTAAAATATTTATAAATTTATTGAGATTTAATAATGGAAAGATAATCTGTTAGTAGTTTTTTCCGTGTAATTCTCACATCACTCCTCTAAGGTGTGATGATTAAAATACCACTTAATAGTGGATTTTCATTTCCGAGGTGCTAATCATCCCAACCATGTATAATATAAAAATCTCACTCACCCGATTACATAGTGATTTTCTCTTAACCATTTCTTTGCCTTCACGCGAGCTTGTCCTTATTGACGTTCTAGTACTTCGTGTTCCTACACAATATGAACAAATCCTTGTTCATTTTCCCTTGTCCTAATAGCCTCCATTCATCATTAATAGATGAAATACTTAACTTTTTAAATTACTTGTAATTAGGTACCTAAAGTTTTTTTTCTTTAACTTTAGGTCTCTAATGTCAATTTTCCCTAAATTGAGTCCCGAAACTTCTAAAATTCACCTTGTGACTTCAATTTATTCAAAATCACAAAAAGGGGTTCAAGTTTCCTAAATTTCCAATTTGGTCCCCAATTTTTCCAAAATTACCATTTTCCCCTAGTTTACAAAAATGTTATATTTCACCCCAGAAATTCCAACAATTGACCAATTTGTCCCCAACACCTTTATCATGCCCAATTGCCCCTCAATTTTATGAAATTACACTTTAATTCCTTAAACTTTTGAAATCCCCAAATTTTCCCCCAATTTCAACCTTCTAACTCAGCTGAATTTGATTTCATCAAATTGACCAATCAAATGAGTTTAATTGTTGAAATTGAAGTTAGATTGGATTTCCTACACCTTCATACGATTCAATTGCAATTTGAATCGCACGATTTGATGTTGGAATGAGCTCAAATAGAGCTTCGTCAGAAAATTGAACGTGGAGAGAGAAAGCGTGAAAAGCTTACTGTCGGAGGTGCAGCGGTCCGAGCTTTCAATCTGGGCAGGTAGCTCTCATCCTCAGGTTTCTCCTAGGATTAATAATCACATCAATTGATATCGAATTAAGGGAGACTTTAGTCAGTGAAAATTTGTCGGTTCTCTCTCTAGCACCAATCGGAATTTATAGAGGGGATCCAAATTGGCATACATTTCTACTCTAATTCAGCTGTAGGAGGGTTGTGGAGGTGTTGGGAGCGATTGGTTTGGCCTGAGGAGGGCTCAAATTGGCCATTTTTAGCTCGGCCAAAATAGTGCAGCATCGGTCCGCCAAAGCTGCTTCATTGTTCTATCACGCCGGCATTTCTCCAGTAATTCTCGGAGCAAATAGAGAGTTCAAGTGTGTAGCTGACTTCTCCCCGAATCCAAAGAACTCAACCATGCCTTCATTGGCTAAGAAAAAAGCAAAGTGGGAACTCTGGTTCGAGATTCACCAGAAAATGGAGTAGTTGAGAGAGAATGGTGTTTTTAGGTGTGAGGAGGATGAATGAGGAGGGGCTCTATATATAGGAAGCTCAGGGACTTCTTGGTCGTCCGATTGGCACCTTAATGGTAGTCATTCATTGTTTAAAACTCCCTGGCCAAACACTTTTCTTCTTCATTGGCGCTACTCAATTTTTCAGCAGGTGAACAGTGTTGTCATCTCAAGGAAGAAGATGACACTTTTTCGAACCGAATCAGTCTGAACCGGGTTCAAAGCTTAAACTAGGCAGTTCAGGCCTGATTCAACCTAGTTTTTCAAAATTAAAATATTTTAAATTCATCTAAATTCATTATCTATCAAATGGTGGCCTCAATTCTCAAATTTGAATTTTTTAAGCCACCTAAACAAATTAATTTAGAAACTGGTTCAATAGTGGTTCAATCTGGTTCAAGTCCGGTTCACCTGAACCGGATTGGTTTTCACCTCCAATTAATCCTAAAGTCCTTTCTCATGACTTTTGTGACTCTTTAGGTTACTCGAGATCTATAAATTTCCTGATTTACCCTTTCTTTATTGGTTGGGGTTCATGAACCGGTTCAATTTTCTCACCCGGGTTGACCGGTTCTTTCCCCGATTTTCTCATCCTAAAAGAGCAAGGTTTACACATCCCCTTGCCTCCGGAGGCATTTAGCAACAAACACACACCCTTCATCAAGAAGGGTACAAACATTTGCAAGGCAGTTCCAGACTGCACCCACTTGGGGATCAACCCGACTTTGTCGTCCACCTTGATAGAAGTCTCAAATGCCCGACCCTCAAACCCAAAATTCACTTCATCTCCATATGAGGACTTAGACTTCATCTTGACCCCACCCTGGCCTCATGTGCAAGAAGCTACCAAAGCATCATGACTAACTAGCATGATGAAATAACCTTATCTCCACCATGTCATCCAACAGCCCTTGGAACCCATCACTACCCCCTAAAGCATCTTAATAGTCCCAAATCCATGAGTGCATGAACAAACAATAATTGTTCATCATTTAGCCATTTTCTTTGGTGTCGATGGTCCAACGGCGCTGACACTAAACATGACCTGCAGTTGTTTATCTAGGTCGGTCCGTCGACCTAACCCTAACGCACTACTACCAGCCCATCAAGCATTGTCGGTCGTAACTTGGTATCGTGGCGAATCAAACAATTAAATCCCATTTTAAATAAGAGTTTTTATGGCTCTTCCTATTCATGTTTGTTTATGTGCTTCAGCCCATGCCTACTGGCCTTGGGCCCACTGCACGTGTTTTTCAAAATTGGGCATTGAACCCTATGATTTCAAAACCAAGGCCCCTGGCCTGTTGGAGTTGTTCCTGCTCCCGTCAAGAAGGTCTCCCGAATGGTTTAAGAAATGGCACATAGTTAGGGGAGAACACTTCCGACACAATCCTCTTATAACTCATCACACCAACCGGGTGTGATGAAAGGTCCGCTTACATATGAGTGATTATGTAAACCTCGCACTTTTGAGTTAAGGAAAACCAGGAAAGAACTGGTCAAACCAAGTAAGAAAAATGAGCTGGTTTACAAACTCGATCATTTGGGAACAAGCAATTTGAAAATTTACAACTTCCGAATGATCCAAAGGGTTCATTAAACATTGGAAAAGAAACTTAAGACAAACTAAAAGAGAAAAACCAGATTGGTTTAGGTGAACGAGATTCCAAAAGCACTTTGAAGTTAAGCATGTTTGCCCAAGAGTAGTGTGAGGATGGTTGACCTCCTGGGAAGTATGATTTTTTTTGTAACCCAAAATTTCGGTTTATGGGAACGTACACCTTATCATAAATAGCCATAAATTAATATATATTAAATTATTGGAATTAACACCAATAATTTATGGTAATATTAATACTATTAATAAATCTCTCCCATTTAATACACGATTTTACACCTATATAAAAAGGTCAACCCCATTCATTCTCCTCACACCTGAACACTTCATTTCCCGGTGAAGCTCGAACTAGAGCTTCGACTTGAACATTTTTCTTAACCTCGAAAGGAGAGGTTGGGCTCTTCAGAACCGGGGACAAGACAGCTATCTAATAGCAAACTCCAATCAATTCGAGAATCGTAGGAGAAGCGTCGACATGATGGAACAATGAAACAGCTCCGACGGACCAAAGCTGCCCAATTTCAGCCAATCTGAAATCAACCATTTTGAGCCCTCCTCATACCAAACCAAGCCCTCCCAACACTTCCTCAGCCCTCCGACTACCGAATTAGGACTGAAAGGTAAGCCAATTCGGCTACTCTCATTAATTTTCGGTCGGTGCTAAAGAGAGAACCGATAGAATTTCAATAATGAAATTCAAACTCAATTCGGCATCAATTGATGCGATTCTTGATTCTAGAATGAACCTCACGATGAGAGCTATCTGACCAAATCAAAAGCTCGGACCGCCATGCCCTCACCGGTGAGTAATCGAAGCTTTCTCTCTCTACAATCTGTTTTTTGACGAAGCTCCGTTTGAGCTCGTTCTGGCGTCAAAACTTACAATTCAAAGTGCTATTGAATCGTAAGAAGATGGAAGAACTCAATTTTAACTTCAATTTCAATAATTAGATGTGTTTGATCAGTCAATTTGATGAAATCAAATTCGGCTTTAATAAGGAGTTGAAATTGGGGGGAAAAGTTGGGGAAAATTGAGGATTTTCAAATTTTAAAGGACCAAAATACAATTTTATGAAATTGAGAGTCAATTGGGCATGAAAATAATGTTGGAGGACCAATTGAGGAATTTTGGAATTTTTAGGGCAAAATGGTAATTTTGGAAAAATTGGGTGACCAAATTGGAAATTTGGGGAATTAAACCCCTTTTTGGTGAAATTGAATAAATTGAAGTCCCAAGATAAATTTTAAAAGTTACGGGACTCAATTTGAGGAAAAATCGACATTAGGGACTTAAAGTTAAAGAGAAATATAACTTTAGGGACCTAATTGCAAATAACTAAAAGTTTGGGTTTTCTCATTCATTAGAAATGAATGAAGGCTGTTATGCCGAGTAATAATGAACAAGGATGTTAATATCGTGTAGGAACGCAAAATACTGGGAATGCCAGCATGGACGAGCTCGCATGAATACAAAGAACCGGTTTAGTGGAATTCACTACGTTAATGGGTGAGTGGGTTTACTAACGTCATACCCGATTGGGATGATGAGAACCTTTTCTAAATTAGAAGTTACCGTGAGTGGGTTTACTAACATCATACCCGATTGGGATGATGAGTACCTTTTCTAAATTAGAAGTCACCGTGAGTGGGTTTACTAATATCATACCCGGTTAGGATGATAAGCACAACTTAAAGATAAAAACCACTTACCAGTTGTGAGTGGGTTTACTAACATCATACCCGGTTGGGATGATGAGCACAACTTAAAGATAAGAACCACTTACCGGTTGTGAGTGGGTTTACTAACATCATACCCGGTTGGGATGATGAGCACAACTTAAAGATAAAAACCACTTAACGATTGTGAGTGGGTTTACGAACATCATACACAGTTGGGATGATGAGCACCACTTAAAGATAAAAAAACACTTACCGATTGTGAGTGGGTTTACTAACATCATATCCGGTTGGGATGATGAGCACAACTTAAAGATAAAAACCACTTACCGGTTGTGAGTGGGATTATATATCATACCCGATTGGGAATGATAAGTACCTCGGTATAAAAATCCACTGCTTAGTGGTATTTTAATCATCACCACTTAGAGAAAGTGATGTGAAAATTATGCGGAAAAACTACTTACCAGTTGTAAGTAGATCATACCCGGTTGATATGATGATTAAAATACCACTAAATAGTGGATTTTCATTCCGAAGTACTTATCATCCCCAACCGGGTATGATATAAAATCTCACTCACAACCGATAAGTGGTTTTTAACATTAAGTTGTACTCATCATCCCAACCAGGTATGATGTTAGTAAACCCACTCACCCGTTAATGCACTAAATTCCACTAGACTGGTTCTTTGTATACACGCGAGCTTGTCCTTGCTAGCGTTCCCGATACTTTGTGTTACTACACGATATGAATATCACGGTTCATTATCATTCGGCCTAATAGCCATCATTAATTCCAAATGAATGAGAAAGTCAAACTTTCATTTATTTGCACTTAGGTTCCTAAAGTTATTTCTCTTAAACTTTAAGTCCCTAATGCCGATTTTTCCTCAAATTGAGTCCCAAAACTTCAAAAATTTATCAAGAGACCTCAATTTATTCCATTTCACAAAAGGGGGATTAATTTCCCATATTTCCAATTTGGTCCCCCAACTTTTCCAAAATTACCATTTTGCCCTTCCTTTACAAAAATGGTAAATTTCACCACAAAAATTCTAAAATTCCTCAATTGGCCCTCTAACATTTTTATCATGCCCAATTGACGCTCAATTTTAGGAAATTACATTTCGGTCCTTCGAATCTTCGAAAATCCCCAATTTTCCCTCAATTCCAACTTCTTAACACAGTCGAGCAAGCATGCTTAACTTTAGAGTTCTTATGGGATCTCGTTCACCCAAACCAATTTGGTTTTTCTCTTCTAATTTGTATTAAGTTTCTTTTCCAAGGTTTAATGAACCCTTTAGATCGCCCGCAAGTTGTAAATTTCCAAATAGCTTGTTACCAAATGATCGGGTTTGTAAACCGCCTCGATTTTCTTACTCGATTTGACCAGTTCTTTTCCCAGTTATCCATAACTCCAAAGTGTGGGGTTTACAAGGTATGATGTTAAAAGTCCCACTCACCCGTTAATGCACTAAATTCTATTTGACCGGTACTTTGTATTCATGCGAGCTTGTCCTTGCTGGAGTTGTCGACACATCATGTTCCTACATGATATGAACATCCTTCTTCATTATCCCTCGGTCTAATAGCCTTCATTCATTCCAAATGAATAAGGAAACTAAACATTTTATTTATTTGTAATTAGGTCCCTAAAGTTATTTTTCTTTAACTTTATGTCCCTAATTCTAGTTTTTCCTCAAATTGAGTCCCAAAACTTTTAAAATTCACCTTGGGACCTCAATTTATTCAATTTCACAAAAAGGGTTTTAATTTCCCAAATTTCCAATTTGGTCCCTAAAATTTCCAAAATTACCATTTTGTCCTTCCTTTACAAAAATGGAAAGTCTTACCCCAAATTTTCTAAAATTGCTCAATTGGCCCTCTAATATTCTTATCATGCTCAATTGACCTTCAATTTTACAAACTTGCATTTTGGTCCCTCACATTTTCAAAAATCCCAATTTTCCCCCCAATTTCAACTTTCTAACATAGCCGAATTTGATTTTATCGAATTGACCGATTAAACACTTATAATTATTGAAATTAAAGTTAAAATTGAGTTCCTACATCCTCATATGATTCAATAGCACTTTCAATCGCAAGTTTTGACGTCGAAACTAGCTTAAACGAAGTTTCACCGAAAAATAGACTATAGTTAAAGAAAACTTCAATTGCTCACTGTCGAGGGCATGGTAGTCAGAGCTTTGGATCTGGACACATAGCTCTCATCCTGAGGTTAATCCTAGAATCAAGAATTGAATCAATTGATGCCAAATTGAATGAGAATTTTATCATCAAATTTCTATCGATTCTCTCTCTAGCACCGATCGAAAATTGTAGAGGGGGGCCGAATTGGCTTATCTTTCTGCTCTAATTCAGTTGTAGGAGGGCTGCGGTGGTGTTGGGAAGGCTTGGTTTGGCCTGAGAAAGGCTTGAATTGGCCAATTTCAACTCAACCAAAACAGAGCAGCTTCGGTCCGCTAGAGCTACTTCACTGTTCGATCATTTCGGTGCTTCTCCAACAACCCTCTAAGCAAACGGAGACTACAAGCGTATAGTTGATTTCTCTCCGGTTCTAAAGAACCCAACCACACCTTGTTTGGCTCAGAAAAGTGCCCAAGTCAGAGCTCTGGTTCAAGCTTCACCGAAAAATGGAGCAGTTGAGAGAGAATGGAGTTTTCATGTGTGGAGAGGATGAATGGAGAGGGGCTCTTTATATATGAAACTTAGGGACTTCTTTGTCATCTGATTGGCGCCTTAATAGCAGTCATTAATTGCCAGAAACTCCCTGGCTAGAGACTATTCAACTTCGCCAGTGCTGCACGATTTTTTGGCGAGTGAACAGTGTTGTCATCTGAAGGAAGAAGACAACACCGTTTCGAACCAGACCGGACCGATCCAAACCGGGTTCAAAGCTTAAACTAGTCGGTTCACCCTCCATTCGAACAAATTTTTTAAATCTAAAAATTTCTAAATTCATTTTCTATCCAATGGTGGCCATAAATCACAAATTTGAATTTTTTTAAGCCACCTAGAAAAATGAATTTACAATCCGGTTCAATAGTTGTTCAAACTAGTTCAATCTGGTTCGGATCCAGTTCACTTGAATCGGTTTATTCATTCTCAACTCCATTTCTATGACTTTGGGAACTCTTTGGGTCACTCGGAATCATTAAATTTCCCGGTTTACCCTTTCTATATCGGTTTCGATTCATGAACCGACTTAGTTCATATACCGGTTCAATCCAGTTGGATCCGGTTCATCTAAACTGGTCTGGTTTTTCTCTTCCAATTTGTCCTAAAGTTTTTTTCCAAGGTTTTATGAACCCTTTGGATCACCCAAGAGTTGTAAATTTCCAAATTGCCCATTCCCAAATGATCATGTTTGTGAACCGGTTTGGTTTTCTTACTTAGTTTGACCGGTTCTTTTCCCGGTTTTCCTTAACTCAAAAGGGTGGGGTTTACAAATCTCCCCTCCTTTTAGGAGTTTTATACCTAAAACTTAATTAGCAACCTTGCATGAGGAACCAATTCCTTTTATGCCCATTTGGTATTTGCTTAACATGCAAATTCTTATCTTGTTCTTTCAATTAACCCTTTTTACATCATTCATTGAAGGAATTTATTTCCCTTTATTTTATGTGCTCCCTCCATGGAGTTTATCATACCTAGACATATCTTACTTAAAGGTATATCCTTAGATTCGCATCTCTCTTTGCTTAGAGCAACATTTTTTTTCCTTTGAGATCCCGTACTCATGATTGGGAATTCCAAGATACCTAACCATTCCTCTCTCTAGTTAACCTCTTGGTCGTTGAACCCTTAGCTCGATGTCCTTCAAAACATTACATACCTATTTTCACGGGTTTCCTTATTATCACCTTTTTGTCCTATTTTGACTCTTCCTTCGTCCGTTGTTCATTACAATTTCAGTCCAAATTTTATGTTTGACCTTGTCATGCTTACTAACTGACTCTTCCTTATTTTGAGTCATGTTTTCCTCGGGACTGTTGGGTTTACATGCCCCTTACAGCATGACATTTTCTACATCTTGTCTTTATGTCCATTAGATTTCCAGAACACCTCCTTTATGGTTATTCCCAATTTTCCAACCTCTCAAGGATTGTATAACTTCATCCCTCCTTTCTTCTGGTAGTATTCCTCGACTACCTTAACCGTTATCAAATCAACTTACATAATTGTGTTAGTTTTCCTGACCCACTCATCCTTTCTCAACTTCCTTATTGAGTATTTCTGGTGCCAATGATTGGGTTTTCCAATAATTTACCGATAAGCTGGGATTCCTTCCTTCTTAAGTCCTTGGCCTTCTTTATCTAAGGATTTTTCCTTATTCCTTAATCCACTTTTATTTACACATAATCATTTCATGATTCTTCGTCCTACAATAATCACTTTCAATCTATGTGTCGATTCTTTTGCTTGGGAAGGTTTCCTTCTTCTGATTTTGTTCTCTACTATTTCCCTCACAATAGAGATTTCCATCTTAGGAGTTACAAGTTCAACCTTCTTATCATTCCTTGTAGGGTTCTTTCTCCCTTTCTTCGCACCCCTATCTATGTTAGGGCATTTGTCTGCTTTGGATCCTTTTCTATCCATAACTTCTGTTTCATCCCATATTCCTTACTTATGATACTTCTGATTATTGTTTTTATTCTGTGCATTCCACATTATGCTCCATCATCCACTCTTTAGGCTTCAAATGCGTTTGTGGACTATGACCCATCTCACCAATTGTGGTTATTCCTCCTTGGCCACATCTTATTTGGTGGGCTTATTTTCCCAATGTTTCTCGGACATTCTTTTCTTTATTACCTTAGTATGGTTAGTCCACTCATTCTTACTTGTTATAGCATCTTTTGATGCTAACTTCCTATTTACTTTTAACTTATTTCCTTTTAAGGAGGGTTCACATCCTTCTTGTTTCAAAATCTCTTGATCATCTTTCATGAGGCTCACTTAACCATCTCAATACTTTTAAATTATAAATCTGGTTTTGGCGATTAATTTCTTTAAGGGTTTTCCTTCGTCCTTCTTTTCCAATGTTTTGGCCTTTTTCACTTCTCCCTTCTTCGCCGCGATTTGAATCCATGGTTCTCTCGAAGTCCAGTTCTTTAACTATCACCTTCTTACTATTTTTCTTATTTAATTGTCTGGGTAGCTGTATCACTCGTTCTTCATGCGCATCCTATTGTCCTTTATAGAGTGTAGTATTTACTACTTCCTAGCCTTTCTTAGGGTTTTATTTATTCTCTTTGACCATCCTGTTGCTACTAGTTTCTTCTTTCTACTTAGTTCTCCTGGAATTGTTATTTGGTTCTTCTACTCTCTCCAAACAGGTCACACTAGGCCATCACGATACCTCCTTCCTTTGAAAAGTTTCCTAATTAAGGGTTGGTTCTTGCATTCCACATTATGCCCATCTGCCCATCAATAATTCCTTCAAGGGTACTTAGTCGTATGCATCCCTCCAAAGTTTCCTTTCATAGCATATTTCTTCTCCTTTTTACTCTTACTATGTCATACCCCTAGAGTTTTCAGAGGATGTTTTTCCATGTTTGCCCCTTATGAGGGGGTTCTAGATATACTTTCTTACCTCCATTCTTGTGGTATCCTTCTCAGCTTGACCTTCTTAAAAAGAAATTTAAATTTGGTTTTTACCTCGTCATTTTTTTACCTCTTTGTGAACT
The DNA here is from genome assembly GCA_030064425.1 of Trapa bicornis. Classification (NCBI taxonomy): domain Eukaryota; kingdom Viridiplantae; phylum Streptophyta; class Magnoliopsida; order Myrtales; family Lythraceae; genus Trapa; species Trapa bicornis. Next base: position 11,253,604 of record CM057741.1, on the reverse strand, counting down.
GCTTACTTAACTTGTTCCATGGTTTTGGTCACCAGTCATTCATGTCTTTTGTAACCTTTGAGGAGGTATTGCCCTAAATATATGAGGTGTGGAATAGTCCATCTTTACATGTCCTATTCCCTTACACTTGTAACAGGTTTGGTACTTGTCCTTAGTAGGGTTTGGTACTTCTTCACGTAGTGTCCCCATTGTTCACACATATAATAGGTTATTCCCTTACATGGACCATGTAGTTCCTCCTTTTCTTCAAGTATTGTGGGGTCTTTCTAGGGTTTACTGGTAGTTTGGTGCTTCGTTGTCCTACTTGAGAGTTTTCTTGTTAAGTCTACCTTGCCAAATGGTCCCTCTAGGAGTCCTCCTATATTTCTTAATTCCCTAATTCAGCTTACTTAACTGGGATGGGATTCTCTCTAATTTTTATGGTGAAGCGGATTTGTTTATTTACTATTCTTGGGACCATCTTCCTAGCAAGATCACTTCATCGAGAGATAGGATTTTAGGAATTTCAAGTACTTTATTAATAGAGTAGTACAATATGTTGGGGGTTTTAGCTCTATTACAGAAAAATGGTCACAAAATAAATAGGGAGCTATGGGATTCTTGATAAGCATCCTCCTAGGTAAAGGTTATACGCCCTTTGCTGGCATTTAGCTTCATGCTTAACTTCCTTCGTACTAAGAGTTGTGCCCTCAATAGGTCCTACACCATCCTCGTGGATACTTCCTCATTTGGTTTTTTGAGACTTCTACCATATCTCAAGCATTGGGAAGCTTCTAGGGTTGTCATCCAACGAGGACAAGGTATTGAATAGAGTCATTCCTAGTTTTCTTGGTTTCTCTCCTGGGAGCTATCTTAAAATTTTAAGATCAATCCTATTAGTTACTATATTTTTTAGTCTTAATTATGTATTCAAGGAAACAGGCTCTGATACTCAAGTTGTCATGCCCATACCCGTTTGGCCGAATCCCCATGATCAACCCGCCACTCTCCCACTTTATTTAAGGGTTTCCCCTTGTTCTAACCCATAAAGAGTAAGGCGTCTTTTAATATGCACCTTTCCTGGAATAACATAAATCGAAATAGAATAAAATTTTAAATTTATCATACCTGTATCACATGCGTATTAGTTGTTGGTCCTTGAGGGTAGGCTTTCCGGGATTTCCTAAAAAGGGATATGAGGGAGGGGGTGAGTACAACAACTTAGTGAATGGGTTTTCAAATTTTGACTTTTAGGAAAAATATTTGTTTGGAGTATGCCAGACTCCTTATTTCCTTTCAAAAATCCTTTCTTTTCTAATTTCTTATTTTATAACCATTTCTTATTAATCATAGTATGTCATCACCCAACACACATCCTTAATCATGAATATCACTCACACAATCGCAAGCTAGCACGTCCACTGAACCCACTTGTGGCATCGAAGCGACTTTACTGGCCACCGAGATAGAAGCACGTCCACTTCTACCCTGAGAATGAGTGGATGTATGCGACATCAAACCCTCAATCCCGAAATCAATTTTTCATGTCCGTATGAGGACAGAGACCTCATCCTAACACCACCCCGCTCTCATGCACTTGAAGCTACGTTGACCTTCGCAAGGTCACCTGGTCCGATGAACTGCCCTTATACCCACCAAGTCGTCGAGGGCCCTAAGACACATCACTACTCCTCTTGGGCATCTTAAAGGTCTTGTAATCACAATGCATGAATTGTGTAAAAAAAATCACAGTGCATACACAATCAGTATTTTCACATCATGCCATAAAATCTGTGGTGCCATAGGTCCAACGGCCCCGACCCTCAACTCAACCTGCAGCTGTTTATCTTCACTAATTCATCGACCTGTCATGTCGCACTGCCACTACTTGATTGAATATGTTGATCATGTCTTGGTAACATGGCCAAACAATTCATTTATTTAAAGTTTTATGGCATATAACTTATGTTTGTTTACGAGCTCCTACTCGTGCCCACTTGCCAATGGCCCACTGTTCGAGATTTTCAAAATTAGGCATATTAGCCCTCAGGTTCCAAAATCAAGGCCTCTAACCTAACAGGGCTATTTGAGCTCCCATCAAAAAGGTCACCCAAATCATTTCAGTAATGGCACACAGTTAGGGGAGAGTACTTCTGACAAAAAATATATTTTTAACTATCGATCATACTAACAAAGTATGATAATATCTACGCTCATAACCGATGAACGGGTTTTCCACTTCCTCCGAGTAAGTTCCATCATACCAACCGGTTATGATCCACTTACAACCAATAAGTAGTTTTGCCGCATTATTTTCACATCACTCCTCTAAGTTGTGATGTTTAAAATAACACTAAGTAGTGGCTTTTCATTTTGAGGTGCTTATCATCCCAACTGGATATGATATAAAAATTCTACTCACAACCGGTAAGTGGTTTTTAGCTTAATTTGCTCATCACGCCAACCGAGTATGATGTTAAAAGCCCCACTCACCTGTTAATGTAGTCAATTACACTTGACCGATTCTTTGTATTCACGCTAGCTTGTCCTTGTTGTCGTTCCCGATACTTCGTGTTCCTAAACGATATGAACATCTTTATTCATTATCTCTCGACCTAATAGCCTTCATTTATTCCAAATGAATGAGGAAACCAAACTTTTATTAATTTGCAATTAGGTCCCTAAAGTTATTTTTCTTTAAGTCCCTAATGCCAGTTTTTCCTCAAGTTGAGTACCAAAACTTTTAAAATTCACCTTGGGACCTCAATTTTTTCAATTTCACAAAAAAGGGTTTAATTTCCCAAATTTTCCAAAATTACCATTTTGCCCTTCCTAAGTTTTACCCCAAATTTTCTAAAATTGCTCAATTGGCCCTCTAACATACTTATCATGCCCAATTAACCTTCAATTTTATAAAATTACATTTTAGTCCCTCGAATTTTTGAAAATACACAATTTTCACCAAATTTTCCCTAATTTCAACTTTCTAACATAGCCGAATTTGATTTCATCAAATTGAACAATGAAACACTTCTAATTATTGAAATTGAAGTTAAAATTGAGTTCCTACATCTTCATATGATTCAATAGTATTTTGAATAGCAAGTTTTGATGTCGGAACAAGCTCAAATGGAGCTTCGCCGAAAAATAGACTATAGAGAGATAAAGCTTCAATTTCTCACCATCGGGGGCACGGCGGCCCGAGCTTTCAATCTGGACAAATAACTCTCATCCTAAGGTTCACGCAGAATCAAGAATTGTATCAATTGATATCGAATTAAATGAGAATTTTATCATCAAAGTTCAATCGATTCTCTCTCTAGCACCGACCGGAAATTGCAGAGGGAAGCCAAATTGGCTTATCTTTCAGCTAGAATTCAGCTGTAGGAGGGATGTAGAGGTGTTGGGAGGGCTCGAATTAGCCGATTTCAGCTCAGCTGAATCAAGGCAGCTTCGATCCACTGGAGCTGCTTCACTGTTCGATCAGGCCGGTGCTTCTCCGGCAACACTCAAAGCAAATAGAGACTACAGGCATGTAGCTGACTTCTCCCCGATTCTAAAGAACCCGACCTGGCCTTATTTAGACCAGAAAAGTGCCCAAGTCAGAGCTCTGGTTTGAGCTTCACCGAAAAATGAAGTAGTTGAGAGAGAATGGACTTTTCAGATATGGATAGGATGAATGGGGAGGGCACTTTATATAGAAAGCTCGGGTACTTCTTGGTCGTCCGATTGGTGCCTTATTGGCGGTCATTCATTGCTTGAAACTCCTTGGCCGGAGACTTTTTAGCTTCGTCGGAGCTGTGCGATTTTTTGGTGAGTGAATAGTATTGTCATCTGAAGAAAGAAGACGACACTGTTCCAAATCAGACCGAACCGGTTTAAACCGAGTTCAAAGCATAAACTGGTCAGTTCACCCCTCATTTAATCAAATTTTTCAAGTCTAAAAATTTATAAATTCATTTTCTATCCAATGGTGGCCTCAAATCTCAAATTTAAAATTTTTAAGCTACCTAGAAAAATGAATTTAGAATCTGGTTCAATAGTGGTTCAAACCAGTCCAAACCGATTCAATTCGGTCCGGATCCGGTTCACCTGAACCGATTTGGTTTTCATCTCCAATTCATTCTCAAGTCCATTTTCATGACTTTGGGGACTCTTTAGGTCACTGAGGATCCTTAAATTTCCCGGTTTGCCTTTCTCTATCGGTTCTGGTTCATGAGCCGACTCAGTTCATAAACCAATTCAATCTAGTTGGATCCGGTTCATCTAAATCGATTTGGTTTTTCTCTTCCAATTTGTCCTAAGGTTCTTTTCCATGATTTTATGAACCCTTTGGATCACTTGGGAGTTGTAAATTTCCAAATTGCTTGTTCCCAAATGATCGGGTTTGTGAACGGGTTCGATTTTCTTACTCAGTTTGACCGGTTCTTTTCCTGGTTTTTCTTAACTCAAAAGGGCGAGGTTTACAATATAATATAGTAATTAATATGAATAATATTAAAATTTTTCAGATGGCATCAAGAAAAGTAGCCAAACAAACTTACGCTAACTTAGCCACCCCGAAGACCAGGGGTAACCCCATCCTACAGGAGGAAAGGAACCAGAAGTATAGGAGGACTCTTGGAGTAATCCAGGGTCAAAGAGAACTTGACAAGACGACCTCCAAGGTATTCAAGCACAAGGACGGCAAAACACTAAACCATCAGGAATCCCTTAGAAAGGCCTCTACAATGCTCAAATTATTGGAGGAACGATAAAGGCCCACGCAAGGAGACGACCTATTATAGATGTGAGCAATGGGGACACTACATAAGAAGATGCCCAACATTTCGGAAGCCAAGACCCGAGAGGATCTGTTATGTATGTAGGACACTAGGACACACAACAAAGGACTATCCCACACCACAGGAATTAAAGCAATACCTTCCAATAAGGATACCTCCATCCCTACAGAAGCCGGAAGGGATAACATTACAAGGACTACAATTCCGGCTAGGGATCCCAATCTCACTCGGGAATAAATCTTTCTAGACCATAACATAGTACTGAGTACTCCCCAAACCATCATTGTAACAATCTCCCTTAAGAGATGTTGAAACCCTAAACTGTATTCTTACTTTAATGAATAAGGTTCTAAGTTAATAAAAAAAATTTTGTTCCTCAATAATATGATTGTGTGCCTTAATTATATTAGGAAGGATCACAGGAAGAAGACCAAGAATAGGACCTTAAACCTTGACAGAGCATAATATGGAAAAAAAAAGGGAATTTTTCCCTTAAGGAGCACTAAAAGCCACCTAGGAGCAAAGAAGGAAGCACCTCCTCCATAGAAGACAAGCCTCCAACGATCAAATGTCTCGGGATAACAAGGTGTGATCTACTTTGGAAAAGTAAAGGAGACAAGTAGGGTTATAGACTGAGCTAGCAAGAAGGTGTAACTAGAAACTTTGGGAGAAAATGCCCTAGGAAGAACTGGAAAATAATAATGACTACACCCTAAAAAAGACGAAGGGATAGGCATCAAGGACAAGTAAAAATCGAAGGACAACTGTTCCGAGACAAGTAAACCAGGAGAGTAGTAGGGATGAGATAGTTAATGAACTGACCCTCGAGTAGGTCATAAATTTACCCCAGCAAGTAAGGATGATGTGGAAAGGCCATAATAGTGGAAAAGAAGGATGAAAGAAATCCTTAAAAAAATGAATGGCAGAAAATAAATTGGTGATCACACTCAAACCATAAGGAGGATTTAGTAAGTATCACACAAAGAGGTCTTGAAGTAAATAGTGTCTGAACCCTTTCCAAGAAAGGAAACATTGGAGAGGCGTACATATCTCAATTGAGAAGTAATGAACCAAGTGACAAAGGATGAGGAAATGAAGTTCATACCGAGGTGAAAGAACTTAGGGAAGTATACTAGGAGGACCCAAGGAGAAAGTTAAACCCAAGGAACAGGTAAGTAGGAAAATAGCATCAAATGACGTTTTGACAAGTAAAGATGGGAGGGCTACCCATAATAGGGAAATATAGGAAAGAACGTCTGAAAAACCTTAGAAAAGTAAGTCTTCCAATTCAAAAGTGGTTAAGGGGAAACAACCAATAACATCGAGACTGGTCGTGGCCCACACTCGCTTAATAGAGTCCAAGAAGTGGATAATTGGACATAAAACAGTGTGATAGGAACTAAATTATCAGTAGAAGTTCCTCAAAGAGAGAATAAGGAACAAAAAAGGAGATAGAGGACAGGAAAGAATAAAGAGCAGACAACAATACCGATCTTAAAAGGGTGTAAGAAAGGAAAGAAGGAAAAAGCCTCCAAGGAGCATTAGGGAGGTTGAACCAAGACCAAAGTCCCTAGATAAAAGGATAAAAGTAGGAAGTGAGACCATAAAAATGGAAGTTTCGAAGCTACGGAACTGCTAGATGGATCATAAGAGGCTTAACCCGACATAAGGAACCTCATAAAGAACCATGAGTGGTTGAGGGTATATTAGGACAGCCAAGTGTTACCTATTTTGGAAGAGCAAAGAAGCCAAATAGGGATTTCTGACGAACCTAGCAGAAGGAAGCTATGAGTAGCAACAAGATGGTCAAAGAGAATAAACGAGACCCTAAGAAGGATCGGGAAGTAGTGGAAACTACACTCTAAAGAAGGGTGATAGGGTGAGCATAGTGTTGAGTACACAAAATAACACTAGACGATCGAAAATAACTTGGGTAGAAAAGTAAAGGGTGAACTGGGAAATCATGGTCGACGAATGATTAAAGGTGGGCAAAAGCCCTAATCCAAAAGGGTTTAAGAATGCGAAGGAAGGAAACCTTCAAGGAGTAGTAAGAAATTCGAACATATAGCGCCTAAGGGGGAAAATCTCTACATGAAGGACATAGTAGAGAATGAAAATTGTGAAAGGAGAACTCCTCCAAATAAAGGAATCATGAAATGGTCACGAGCAAGTAAGAGTGGGTTTAGGAAAAAAAAGGAAAATTCTTGAGTAAATTACGCCACCAAAAATGAGGAAGAACATAAGAAGGTTAGAATCCCAATGTGTCGATAAGCCATCAAGAAATCCAATGATTGGAGTAGGAAAGACCCAATAAAGAAGTTGGAAAAGGACAAGTATGTAAGAGAAATCAAGACAGTTGTGTAAGACGACGTCAAAGGCAAGATGGATGAGAAAATAACAGTAAATGTAGTCGAGGAATACCACCAAACGAAAAAGAGGGATAAAGTTATATAATCACTGAAATGTTGGAAAGCTGAGAACAACCCTCAAGGAGGTATTCTAGAAATCTAATGGACACAAACAGGTTCTAGAAAATGTCATGCTATAAGGGACAAGTAAGCCCAATAGTCCTGAGAAAAATGTGACTCAAGGTAAGGAAGAGTCAATCAGTAAGCATGACAAGGTCAAACATAAAATTTGGACTGAAGTAGTAATAAACAATGGATGAAGGAAGAGTAAAAATAGGACGAGGATGTGATAACAAAGAAAACCATGAAAACATGTACGTAACGCTCGAAAGAACATCGAGCTAAGGGTTTCAATGACCAAGAGAATAACTAGACACGAGAATGGTTCGGTATTTTGGAAACTCCCAAATACTGAGTACAGGACCTCAAGGGGGGAAAATGTTGCTCTAAGCAAATAAAGATATGAATCTAAGGAAATACCCTTAAGTAAGGAATGTCTAGTTATGATAAACTCCGTGGAAAGAGTAAACAATGGAAAGGAAAAGAAATTCCTTAAGTGAATGCTATAAAAAGGGATAATTGAAATAACAACCGAAGAGTGAGCATGTCAAGCAAACACCAAGTTGACACCAAGGGAGATTGTTTATAATGCAAAGGTTATTAATTAAGTTTTGGAGACAAAACTCCTAAAAGGAGGGGAGAGTTGTAAACCCCATCACTTAAAGACAAGAAAATCGAGGAAAGAACCGATCAACCCGGATGAGAAAACTAAACCAGTTCACGAACCCCAAACATTCGAGAAAGGGCACAACAGAAAATTTACAAATCTCGAGTGACCTAAAGAGTCATAAAAGTCATGGAAAATGACTTTTGGATTAATTGGAAGTGAAAACCAGACTGGTTTAGGTGAACCGAATGAACTAGTTTGAATCGATTTAAACCACTATTTAACTGGTTTCTAAATTCATTTTTCTAAGTGGCTTAAAAAATTAAAATTGGAGAATTGAGATAACCATTGGATAAAGAACAAATTTAGATGAATTTACAAATTTTTAATTTTAAAAAATTTAGTCGAATCGGGCCTAAACCGGCTAGTTGAAGCATTAAACCTGGTTCAAACCGGTACGGTCTAGTTTAGAATAGTGTCATCGTCTACCTACAGATGACAGCATTGTTCACTCGCCGGAAAATCAAGCAGCGCCGGCAAAGATGAAAAGTCTCTGGCCAGGGAGTTAGAGGCAATGAATGATTACCATAAAGGTGTTAATCGAATGGCCAAGAAGTCCTCAAGCTTCCTATATAAAGAACTCCTCCTCATTCATCCTCCTCACACCTGAAAACTCCTCTCTCTTTCCCTACTGCTCCATTTTTCAGTGAAACTTAAACCAGATCTCTGACTTAGGCATTTTTCTAAGTCAAAGAAGGTGAAGTCGGGTTCATTAGATTCAGAGAGAAATCAACTACCTAACGGTAGTCTCCATTTGCTCTGAGGGTCGCTGGAGAAACGTCGGTGTGATCGAATAGTGAAGCAGCTCCAACGGACCAATGCTACCCTATTTCGATCAAGCTAAAAATGGCCAATTCAAGCCCTTATCAGGCCAAACCAAGCTCTCCCAACACTTCCATAGCCCTCATACGATTGAATTAAAGTTGAAATCTTAGCCAATTTGGCTACCCTGTATAATTTTCGATCAATGCTAAAGAGAGAACCAGCGAAACTTTACTAACAAATTCTCCCTCAATTCGGCATAAATTGATGCAATTCTTGATTTTAGGATTAACCTCAAGATTAGAGTTATCAGCGTAGATTGAAAGCTTGGACTGTCGCACCCCTAACGGTAAGCTTTTGAAGCTCTCTCTCTCTAAGTCCAATTTTTTGACGAAGCTCCATTTGAGCTCAATTTGGATCCAAATGACGCGATTCAATGTTCTATTGAATCGTGTGGAAGTGTAGGAACTCAATTCTACCTTCAATTTCAACAATTAACCTCGATTGATTAATATATTTGATAAAATCAAATTCGACAAGTTTGAAAGGGGAAATTGGGAATTTCAAAATTTTGAGTGACTAAAGTGCAATTTTCTAAAATTGAGAGTCAATTGGGTATGGAAAAGATGTTGGATGATAATTGGTCAATTTTTGGAATTTTGGGGGTCAAATTTACCATTTTTATAATGTAGGGGCAAAGTGGTAATTTTGGAAAAGTTAGAGACTAAATTGGGAATTTGAAAAACTTGAACCCCTTTTGTGATTTTGAATAAATTGATGTCCCAAAGTGAATTTTAGAAGTTTTGGGACTCAAATTGAGGAAAAAGTATGGGCAAAGTGGTAATTTTGGAAAAGTTGGGGACCAAATTAGGAATTTGGGAAACTTGAACACCTTTTGTGATTTTGAATAAATTGAGGTCCCAAAGTGAATTTTAGAAGTTTTGGGACTCAAATTGAAGAAAAATTAGCATTAGGGACCTAAAGTGAAAGAAAAAGAACTTTAGGGACCTAATTACAAATAATTGAAAAGTTTAGGTATTTTATTCATTCGTGGTAAATGAAGGCTATTATGCCAAAGGATAATGAAAAAGGATGTTTATATCGTGTAGAAACATGAAGTATCGGGAAAGCCAGCCAAGGCAAGCTCGCGTGGAGAAAAAAGTCTGTTAAGAAGAATTCACGGCATTAACGGGTGAGTGGGAATTTTCACATCATACCCGGTTGGGATGATAAGTACCTTAGAACTTAAAACCCACTATTATGTGAAAATTTTAACATCACACCAAGATGAAGTGATGTGAAAGTTACATGAAAAAACTACTTACCAATTGAGAGTAGATCATACCCGGTTGTTATGATGGACTTATTGTAAGGAAATGGAAAACCCTTTTATCGATTATAAGCGAAAATGTCATCACATCTGGTTGGTATGATAGACGAATAAAAAGAATATTTTTTCAGAAGTGCTCTCCCTTGACTGTGTGTCACTTCTTAAACCTTTTGGGAGACCTTCTTGACAGGAGCTCAAATAGCTCAAATAGGCTGGAGGTCTTGGTTTTGGAACTTGGGGGTTAAAATACCTGATTTTGAGAATATCATACAGTAGGCCTAAGGCCAGTTGGCACGAGCAGGAGCTAGTAAACAAACATGAGGTTAAGCCATGAAAAATTTAATGAATTATATGTTTGGCCATGGTACCAAGACAAAACCGACATACTCGATGGACTGGCGTTAGTACGACAAGACAAGTCGACAGACCAATTGAGACAAACAACTGCACGTCAAATTTAGGGTCGTGGCCGTTAGACTAGTGGCACCAAAGATTACATGGCTTATGAGGGAAAATATTATTTTGTGCATGCACTTGAGGTACATGACCATTAAGACGCCCAAGAGGGGTAGTGATGTGTTCTAAGGGTTACTAGACGACCTGGTGAAGATAAGGGCAATTTGTCATGCCAGTAGTCAGGAAAGTTCAATGTAGCTTCATGCGCATGAGATCGAGGTGGGTCAAGATGAAGTCTCTGTCCTCGTATGGACACAGAGTTTTCTTTTCGGGTTTGAGGGTCGGATGTCGCGTACATCCACTCATTCTCAAGGTAGAAGTGGACGGCTTCTATTTAAGTGGTTGTAAAGTCGCTCTAACGCCACAAGTGAGTGTAGTGCATGTGTTGCCCTACGAATGTGTGATACTTTCATGATAAAGTGCGTGTGTTGATTGTTAAACACACCGGCTATAGTAAATGATAAGTAATGGATTTGAAAACCAAGAAAATTGAGGAATAAATGGTTTTAAAGAAAATAAGAAGTCTGGCACACTCCAATTCAAACTATTTTTCTAAAATTCATGTTTCCAACACCGTTACCCCTTTTCAAGTAATCGAGGGAAAAGCCTACCTAAAGACTTTCAGTTAGCTAAATTTGCAAGACATGTATGTAAGTCTAATTTTATGCAGTTTTGATAAATGTTATTCCAAGAAAGGTACCAGTATAAAGGAAACATTACTCCTCACAGTTTAAAAGAAGGGGAAAACCCTTAATAAACCAAGAGAGTGGCGGGTTGCTCACTGGGATTTAACCAAACTGGGTCGGGGCGTAACATTAGGGTCGAAACATAGACGGACTGGTATCCCTATCAGTTGTTGAGCTTCAGATATAAAGAGATCCTCCCCATCCGTCACACGACTAAAGAAGAAGTGCACCATTTTTCAGCGAAGCATGAACTAGAGATCTCACTTGGGCATTTTCCTCAACCTCCAAAGGCAAGTTAGGATTTCCTGGAATCTTGAGAAATTTAGCTACATGACAATATACTCCATTCAGCTCGAGAATTGCCGAAAAATCTCTGGCAAGCTCGCATAGTACCGTCGCTCCCTCGACAAATGAAAACCAGAATCGGTCGAGCTCAATTCGAGCTACCCTCAAGCCAACCACGGCCAAACCAAGCCCTCACAACCTTCCCTGAACCATTTTGGTAAGTCCCCTCCACCGCCCTTCACCTGAATTTACTATTCATAGTGCATTTTTACAAAAAAAAATTATAAAATTCGTACTATTCATGCCACTAATTGAGGCACGATTTAATCCAGGAAGGATTCTCATGAAGAGGGCAACTCAATGGAATCAAGAGCTCCGATCGTTGAACCCACACCGGTGAGTAATCAAAACTTTCTCTCTATGACAATTTTTTTATTAAGCTCATTTTTAAGCCAAAAATTGTGTTTTAATGCTTGAAATGAGTTAGGGGATGTGTATGACTCAATTGGGAAGAATTCATGTCAAATTGATAAAATTTAAATTGAAGAACCAAATTACAATTTTTAGAAAGTCAGGGATTAAATTATAATTTTTGGAAAATTAAAGATTTTCTATAATTAAATAGAATTATAGTACCCAATTGGAAATTTAAGGAAATTATGGACCCAAATGAAAGATTTAATAATTTTAGTGAACTAATTGGAAATAAGGTATACTTAAGGACAAATGTAACTATTGGAAAGTTATAGGTTTTAAGTATAATTTGCTTATTAACTGAGACTAAATTGCCCAATTTGTTCTAGAAACGAGTTCCCTGTAAGATCGTCCGAACGAAAGATACGTCAAGCTTGGAAACCTCTCAAAAATAACCAAGTCTCGTAATATAGGTGAGTGTGATATCCGACATTATACCCGTTTGGGGTAATGAACATACCTTTAAAGTTAGAAAACCATTTTCCAAAAATAGCCTCCCCTAACTATACGACCCTACTCAAACCTTTTGGGATATTTCTCACGAGAACATGAAGCATGTGTTATTAGTGCTAGAATTAATCTAGTGAGCCTAAGACATCGATTTTTGAAACTAATATGACCCAAGCCTATATTTTGAAAAGCTCGTGAAATGTGCTCAAGGGCAATGTGAATGGGTTTAAACCCATAGATAAATTAATAGTTATGAGCATATAAAAAACTTTAATAAATGGATAATTTGTTTGATATAGCAACCAAGTCGAAGTCGGATCATCAAATTCGTTGGGTTGGTAGCACCAAAAATAATGGTCTAAATTAAAAGGATTTTTACTTGTAAATGCTTAAATATAAAACTATTCATGTGTACAATTTGAGGTAATATTGGTTCTAAAGTCTATTAAATGGTACAATTAATATAAAAGAAGATTTATCATTCCAACATATTTAGAAGCTATATAGGATTAAGTGAGATAGATCTCGTCCAACAATAACGGATACGAAATCATATCCTAGATTTCGACTATTTATACTTTGTCACATAATATATTCTAATTAATTAATTTAAATATATTAATATTATCTCTTTAATATTCCCGCGTGGCACATGAACTCTTCAAAATAGTTGAAGGTTTTTGCCTATCATCTTTAGTCGTTCCCAAATCCTCCCTACCCCTTGAGTTACCATCCGATATTCTAAGTAATATTTCATTTGATTTCAAACTCTAGACCAGGATACAAGAAGGATCCCGAGAGCAAGTTTTCTCACCCTTACGCATCAGATCGTCACCTAAGGACAAAACGCAACTAAAGAAGGGAAGCAGCCAAACATACCTTGATAGCCTCTGGACGAGCTGCAGCAGTTGTTCAAGGACTCGAATTCGTCTGAAGAGGGCTCCAATGATGACAACGAACAAACCCAAATCCCTCAAGGAGAACGGGAGGTCAGGTTTAGTATTACGGAAAGCGGATATGCGAATGGATGGTGACTCACCTCGGGTGCGGACAACGGAGACATCACTCAAGCTTCTGGAAAGAGTCGAGGACGGGGACGCCTAGGCGGGCGCCGGAGGAGAATGCCGACAATCGACCAGTGGAAGACGGACAAACGGACTAAGTGAACTCCAGGCGTAACTAAAGAATATTTTCAGATAATATTCGAAAAGAGAAAAAAATTGAGATTGAACAGTATAGTAAACTATTTAAGAGTAAGGTAATGGGAGGCGTAGTAACATTCGTGCCCTCCACGGAAAGTGGAATTTACAGCCGCGCTCGTAGCCTGCCAAATTACCGGAATGCCCTCCGCCTTTGAAATTACCTCATTGTCCAAAAAATTATAAAAATTAGGAGTGTTTAGCCGGAGATAAGGGACAAAATTATATAAATATCCCTAATATCGAGTGATAAAGTTGAAGGAGTAGACTCGTAATTTAATTAGATTTTTTTATTTAAATTTAATTAGAATTAAGGAATAGAATGTAATTTTAGAATAATTAAGTAAAATATATTAAATGTTCCAAATTATTTTAATAGTATTTTACAATATACTTTTTACAGTATCAATTATTTTAATAATTAAATTATTTTTTATAATATAATAAAATAGTTATCATATTAATATAATTTTAAAATAATTATATTCACTGATTGAATTGCTAATTTAACTAATACTCAGTCAATATAATTGGAATTAGATCATTATTGCTTAAATTTGATTCATGTCCGATGTAGCTACCAAAACTCGAACCTATCCTAGTTCATTTGTTACCCTTGTATTTATAATAAGATTTAATATTAATTATTCTATTTTATTTAAGAAAACGATACATAATAAAATATCTACCCAATATACTAATAAATTTACAAATTATGCTATTCTGGATTAATTTATATATTCTAAATTTAATATTAGTATTAAATTAGTATTTTGGTAGGAAAGTGCGGATAAATAATAGATAAAATGTACTAAAATATATATTAATTAGTGTTAAATTAATTAAGTGTAATAAATTTATAATAAATAAAAATGTACAAATATTAATTATATTTTTTAATATAGATATATACTTTCACATTTACATGTAATATCTTTTCAAAATAAAAGGTTTGCAAAATAAAAGCTTAGCTTTCATCACAGGTAGCATGCAGGGGTAATTCAGTCATCTCATTTCCACTTATGACAACCATTGTTGGGCTCAATATGCCCCTAATCAATGCATCAGTAGTAGTGAGAATGAAGAATGAAGAGAGAATTTTGGCACTAATCACCAAGCTCCAAAATGCCAAACAAATACCAAGAGAGATCCCCCGAGTAAACAGAACAATTGAAAAGCCACCAACCAGCCTTTGATTTCTCCTCCCGCTACCACACCAAAAGCCACATAGCATACACAAGTCATCAGCAGCATTTATCTAGCCATACAAAATGGCTTCCACGGCTTGTATATAGATATAAAGGTGAAAAAAATACATCTTTTCTTCATTTTTTAGCCATTTCGTATTCGGTCTAATCGATCCACGCTCTTCCGACCCTTCTCAAGCTGGGGATCGATACTCCTCTTCGACTTCTCATGGCAGTCGACACTCCTCCTCGACCTCTCCGTGTGGTCGAATGCCAGCCTCAACTTCTCTAGCTTGTCACCATTGATGCTCGGGGCAGCCTTCAGCTTCAGCTTCTCGGGCCGGTCAATGCTCTTCCTCGGCTTGTCCCTCCGATCGGTGCTCTTCCTCGACACCTCAAACATGTCAGTGCTCTTCCGGGGCTGCTCGTACTGATCGGTGCTCCTCCTTGAGCTATTATACCTCTGTGAAGGAGACTTCTCCACTGTTGATACAAACTTCTTTAGGTGTCTGATGTACTCTGGGTAGAGCTCCAAGTCACAGTGGTTTCCTCCCTTGAGCCACAAGGGTTCATATTTCTCTTTACACAGCTCCCACAGCTGCTTACCATGGGAACAATCAACCACTTCATCTGAAGTTCCCTGTAGAAATTCCATATAAAGATATCCTTGCTAAGACAGAAATCAAGCAAAAGTTTATAGATTAACCATACTTTCTACAAGAAAGACTGGGTTTCTAAATGGAATTTGCATACTAGGGGCAGCTGGCTAAAAGCTCATCAGCAGAGAAAGTAAGAAACTTGGAATTTTCTATGGTTGAAAACAAATAAAATGTAGCAAAGGTATAAAGCTACCAAGTGGGAAGTTCAAAATCAATCCTACTTTACAGTTATCTTACACTTGAGAAATAAGAAAATTGTCATGATCAAAGTGAAAGCTGTAATTTTATTCTATTTTGCCCCTGACGTGGAAAATTAGAATAGGACTATATCAGGAAAATGGGTACAGTACAGAACTATGTTGGGTAGCAAGCACTGAAGTATAAGAAGGCAAATGTGGGGACAGACAAAAAGCCACAAAATATGATGAAGATTTGGTGACATTATGATATGTAAAGAGAGAAAATGAACTTACATGAATAATAAGTACAGGACAATTAACAAGTGGGATCTTGTCAATATTCTGCAGATAGATAGATAATACAAACATGTGAAGCTTCTTTGATCACTTCACCACACAAAAAGGTAAATTGCTCTTGTACTAGAAATGGATGAACAAGGCAAGATTTTGTATGAAACGTGATGTTTAAGACTGTAAAAATGATAAAAGGAACAATGAAGGGACAGGGTCACCTTGTAGATATCAAACCAATAAGTGCGCTTTACAGGATACATGACTCGCAAGCCTGATAATATGGGGCTGTGCAGAACCACAGATCTTAGCATAGGCAGCCTTGTAGCAAGATCCAAAGTAGGTCCACTTCCAACAGATTGCCCATACAGTATTATGTCTTCTTGCTTTGTGCCATAACTTTCTTCCAGGCACTTGTATGCAGCTTCAATATCTGCATACGTGTTCTGCTCACTGGGCTGCAAATCAGAGAATTTTGGTTCAAAGACAACTAACTTTTCAGGATCCTGCCATTAGCATTAGATATATTGCATAACTTAAAAAAGGATCTTTGAGCTTAGGCCAACCTTTCCAGATGATTGTCCATAGCCAGAGTAATCATACCTGTACAGAAATGAGGTTGTGTTAATTCAGGGATGGGATCAGTGCCCTATTAACAAGTTCTCGGTAAAAGAGTTGAAGAGCCTGACTAGTGATAAACTTCACACCGGAAAATTGAAACCTACACGAGGCAAAGCAATAACCTGAAACTAGATTCTCAAAGAAATTCAGGCAGTCAGTTGCAGATTATGAAAGAGATGTTTTCATTGATGCAAGACTGCCACTGTCAACAATGGAGCAGATTTGAATTGGTGCATAATGTGAACTAGCAATAGCTACCCAATAAGTAACGGCATCGTATTGAGTACTATAGACAGCAATACATGAATCAATATGACAAGATCTAGGGTTCATGGTCTAGAAAATAATTCTGATTAACTGCTCCTCAAGCTAATCTAAACAAATCTTCAAAGCCCAGCAATTTGGGTAAAAGGAAAAAAACCCACAATTAATTTCTCATCTATGATCTAATAAGCCAACCTGAGCTTCCACAGTTACTTACCACAGTTCTCGGATCTAATCTACATAAATAATCATCCAAGGAAATTCTTTTAGCTCTCAAACAAGATCGATCCCAGAGGAAATGTTCTAATTTTTATGGAAAAAAAATCAACTTTTCGAGTAAAATAATAAAAGCCTGGAAATGGAAACAACCAAACCTTCAGAATTGTACTAAAAAGGAAAGGAGAAGGGAAAAAGATGAAGGGAAAATCAGAGATCTTATAGGTTTTCCACTTTTACAGGAGACTAGAGATGCTCTTCAGGAATCCGACTGGATTCCTCAAATTAAAGCATGCGAACTTAATTTTACATTTTAATGATAGAAATGAGAAAATCTAGAGGGCAAGGAAGCTACAGCATCCCGTTATTTTCTCTAATCACCATAAAAGAAACAAGCTTGGGTGGGTAGGTTCACGACTCACAGGACCAGTCTGTAGAGTTTTATGAGTAGGACGGCTCAACTAAGCTAAAAGGAAAAGGAAAGGAAATGAGGAAGAAAGTAATAGAGCACCAGCTAAAATAAGCAGAGAGCTAACAGTAGTACCCCATGAGGTTAACTCTCAGGTGGATGCTGAGCTCGATGAAGAGCTCGTACATCTGACCCAGATCGGCGGCGTTTCCGTGGGAGTACAGGACGGTGGACGTAGCCATCGGGTGCCGTATGTAAATCGCTACAATCTCAGCCCCCCTGCGAGTTGGAAGCTTGAGGACCTCCACGTTTTCTCTGTGAGGAAAAGGTCTAAGCAGAAGCAATCCGGTGAGGTCGTCCGTCACGAGCTTGTAGGACGGTGGGATCGGAGGGAAGAAGGCGAACTTAGCCGCCATGGAAGACGTGACCCCGCCCATCAAACTTACCTTCTCCCTCCACCCGGATTCTCGCTTCTTTCTGGGTCACTTGAGTGCAGCTGCTCCACTGCTTTGCAAGGAAAGCTATGATTTTGCAGCTACGGCGAGTGAGCAGAGTAGCATTATGGGGAGATGTTTTAAGTGGGGATATCTCAGAGGGATGCTGCACTTTTCCTTCCCTGCCTTTTCCACCCTTTTTCCGGAAGTTTGATAGCAGAGCAAAAGAGAGAGTAGAAGACGAAATAGCCACCAGAGTGCATAGAACAATTATGCCTTCAGCTCTCTTGGCTTCTTAACCGAAATAAATTTATTATAATAATGCATTATTATATACACTTATTTCTTTTTAAAAATCATTGAATCTTACTTAATAATATTTTTTATCATAATATATCTCCCTTCTAATAAAAAATCAATATATATATTAAATAAATAAAATTCATGCTTAAATTATCTATTTTATCAATAGATGATATTTTAATTTAAATTCATTAGAGGTAAAAAATTCTCATCATTTATGAAATATAAATTCGAAAATTTACAAACACCCACACACTAAAACTAGTTATATCTTACAATATATTGCTAGAGGTCTTTTCATATGTAATAATGGAAAGGGCCAATGGAGGCCCACACACCATTTGATGGGACTCGCAGTCCATCCAAGTGGAGCAAGGGACCATAACTGATAAAAAGGAATGTTTCTCTTCCTTGGCTGTTCAATTAAAGGTGGTTCAATGATTTTGTGCCCACTCCTCTTCAACCAATTTTGTATTTCGACTATTGAAGAGACCTTTCAAGGATAAGAAATACAAAAAATTAAATCAATATCTTCTCATATCAAGAAGTATGCTGCCATTGCAAGCAATTCTTCCTCTCAAGTAATTAATGCATGAGGGGCCAAATGAAAAAAAAAATCATTACCACAATCTATGTCGGGACTCCTTAAGAATGAGTCACTCCGGTCCCAATTTGGTCTCATTCTGTCATGAGAAGAGGATCAAACTGCAGATTCCTGCTCTTTCCGAGTCACTGAAAGAGTGTTCCTTTTACTCAATCTACGGATATACTAGACCAAATGGTTAGTTTCTAAAATATACAGTCTATAGCAATCATATCAAGCTGGGAGAATTTGTGGGAACCTCATGATAGAATGGATATTCCTGAACATTTTGAACTATCCTA
This sequence comes from Trapa bicornis, assembly GCA_030064425.1. NCBI lineage: Eukaryota > Viridiplantae > Streptophyta > Magnoliopsida > Myrtales > Lythraceae > Trapa > Trapa bicornis. The sequence goes on along the minus strand of CM057741.1, from coordinate 11,234,616 downwards.
TGAAGACAAACAGAAAAGGATATGCAGCAAATTCCAAAACTAGATGTGAATGTGTTAATTGTTCCCCGAGTCAATGAAACATGACCAATGGAGTTAATGTTGCCAGAAAATATGTGCAGGTTGGACCCTTGGTAAAGGGCGGCAGAGCATAAGGCACCTCACTGAACCCAAACAAATAAACCAGACCAAGGGTCCATGTAACAACAAGCAATGAGAGCCTCATGATCTAGTGGGAGGGGATGAAAGGACAGTGACTTCACAACAACTCAAATAATTAAGTGGGCGCATGACGAGGAATATAAGCTAGAAACCTAACAGAGGATGTCTGCATCCTTCATCACTGGACCAGCAGCAGGCAATGAATGTCAAATAAGATGGGAACCAGAGTGTCCATACCGTGTATTTGTCTTCATCTCCCCGTTCCAGTTCGAGGGCACTCACCTTTACTTATAAACCCTCTGCATCAGAGACTTGATATGAGAAAGGTTAATACATGCCAATACCCGGCACATGCCCACTTCCAGTTCACAGTTAGCATTACTTTACACTTGAATCAGCCATTAATATTCATAATGAGAACAACCAGAAGGAGCTCACATGTTGACAGCTTAAGAAGTATTAGATCCATAATATATTCAATTGATTAGGTACGTCCGTAAAGAGCATCTAGAAAGACTTCATCAATGGTGGATGGCATAAATGACATCCAGAATGATTCTCGAGCCACAACAATAATGAATTGAGAAGACAATTTTACAGGATATAGCAGCTAAGATGAAGCTGAGCTCATCTAATATATACTCCAGAAAAGTTTCTAGTCTCTAAGATATTAATTCCAGCAAATGTACCATGCAGTACCCTCTTGACTTATTTATGAACTTGCAGGGTTGAAAAACTGTGCAATGTAGCATTCTATGAGGTATCTGCCCATGTATGCAAGAATTATCTACAAACTTTCATTATGATGTGACTACTAGCAATATAAATTTTGTTGCTGAGAAGAGTTTCCTCATATTCCTGCCTAAACAGCAGCATTTCTTTGCTCATCACCTGTCTACATACTTGGCTCAGGAATAAAGTTGACAATCACAAGATTTGCTCCAAAGAAAATTATAAATCATGATATGAATGATTACTGCATCTTTGGTATAGTAATCCCACCTTAGCCATAGGGTTACTGTATCTTTGGCATAGTAATTCCACCCTAGCCATGTGATGAAAACCACTAACAAAAAGATTGGTCAATCTATATGATAACTGTGCTATCTTCTGTCTATTCAGGAAGATCAAACCACTCATTCTCTATCCTTGCCGAATCAAACAACACTAAACCATAAATGCATTCAACAATCTTCCACAAAGAAGTAGACAGTTATAATTTTATTCAGGTTATCTTAAATTTGCATAAACCTTTCCAACAGGCTATTCAATCTCATGTCCCTGGAATTATGTAAGGGGGTAAATGCAAATAAATAATTTCATGTAACTAAAATAATAGTCATTACAGCATACTATACTTACAAATATTAAAGCTCAACTCCAATCTTACTCCTCATCCCACCAAATCATGAAGGTAAAGTCATGCCATATATATGCATATATTCAAAAGCTAAGTAAATTTGAGCAAGACCTCCATTCCTTCAAATTATATTTACTTTAGATATACATCAAAAAATAAACTTTTACAAGACCATAAGTACCCAAATTCCCAGCTCCAACTAGAAGAAACAAAATTTGAGCAGGTAATACCTAAAGAGTCAATCAAGTAGAACTAACTAAACCATAAATATAAGCATGGTGGAGATACAGAATCCAGCTCATAATTATACTGTGATTAAAGATTCATGGCATTAAGAGCCACAGATTGGGAAGGTAGGAAGTTCTCCTTATCAAAGTAGCATTAAGAGACAGATTGAAGGAATTAGGCTCATAAAAACAGGAAGATATATTGCAGTGAAGCTACTATGGGTCAGCAAGTCTTAGAACTCACATTATATGATGGACCAAAAAAAGATGAGTTTTAGATCATAAAACAATATAAATACCATTACAAACGCACAATTGATCAAAGCCTTGCAAGCTAGATTCCTATGCAACGGCAAGCCCTCCTTATTGCAGAAACGCAATTCAACAGCAAAAAAAGCCTACCCTTTTGAGTAGTTTAGAGTATATTCTACAGTCCTCCCCATTAGGAACTGAGTTCATATCGGAGAAGCAGCCGCTAATGACGAAACCCATAAATTAGGAACAATGAGAAAGCCCAAAAAGTTATCCCCTTTAAAGCCAGTGTGCCTATTATCCATTAAGTCTGCCTCCTCAAACGTTTCCTCAGCTTCTTGTACTTATGCTTATTCATCTTCTTCTTCCGCTTCTTCTTCACACTATCAGCCCACAAAGTGCCATCCAATTTCTCAGATTCAACCTCATCCGCATTAGACTCGACCACGAAGACCGGCTCCGCAAAGATTCCAAGACGAAAGCTCGGGAAGATGGGGGCAGGACGTCTTAGAACATGAGTCTCCGCCGTTTGCCCGCCCAAGAACCGATCGAGCAGACCGGCCGGAGCGTTACGGGGATCGAGAATGTGAAACGCCGGGAACAGATACGGAGGCTTATGATTCTGTAAGGTAGAGATAGCCCTAGCAATCTGTGACCTACGCAGAAGCTTCTGAAGTGCAGAAGCCATGCCTCAAGGGTGATATGACGAAGACAATGTGTTCGACTTTTTGCTACAACAAACCCCGTGGAGTCCGATAGGGAGCTTAAATGGCATATATGTACCCATCTGGCCCAGCAGCTTAAATGGTATCGAGCCCAGGAGAGAGGTGATTCATGTTACAACCTTACTGCCTTATATCGCTCTTCAAATCATCTCATGGAAGGTAAAAATTATAACTTAATTGTGGCAAAGAGTGACGCAAACAAGCAGAATATCACGAACAAGATGATGAAAACGATGATCCAGCATACCATATTGTTCAAGATTATGGATCAACTGGGGTTTGGACAATGTAAAAAAAGACAAAATGGATACAAATCATTAAAATATTATAATAAATAACAAAATATAATAATTTTAGAAAGTTACCTATTCACTTGAAATATAACAAATTAGTGTATAAAAATGATATAAGAGGAGTGTTATCCTCCAATTTAATGATTTACTTGAAAGATTTTATAATTTGGGTATATCTTTTAAATATTTAACTAATTCAAGAAATGGTTATATCGCATTCATACATTTAATTAATATAATAATCTACACTTTTATTTCAATACTAAAATAATTTTAAAATTCACTCAAATTTAATATTTTCTCCTAACCATAAAAATAAATAATAAAAAATAATTAATTATTTTGAAACATCTATTATTAATATAATTATTTTTATTTAAGTGTTTCTTTTTTTTATATTTTAATGTTATTGTAACTCAAAATAACTTATACAAATTTTATTATTTAATTTTTTATTTTAATTAATCATTGAACACATTGTTTATTTATAAGTTAAAAGCCTATATTATACATAAAATGTTCATTTGAATATTTTATACATCAACTATATAAACCAACTAATTAAATGGTATCCCTTTATATTGTATTAGGTATCTCTTTTCTCCTATTACAATCTTTTAGTTTAATAAGAACCTATTTAAAATAATTTATAATTTTGTTTGAATGCCTATTAAATGTCTCAAATCAAACACTCAATACACATATTAGAGAGTGATACCCTGGCATAAAATAGAGTCTCATATGTTTTAGCACTATCGTACAAAATCACATACTATTGAATTAACTGACTATTTAGGATGGAATTAACCCTTTTGCATAAGTTATGCCTCATCATCGACTATCGAATTAATCAACTATTGGGATGGAGAGTACAGAATGGAGCACCATCACACAAAATAGTGTTCCATATGATTTAGCATCATTGCATAAATCAGAACTTTATCACCGAATATCGAATCAACCGACTTTTCAGGATAGTGAGTGTGGACTAGAGCACCATCACACGTAACAGTGCTACATCTCACACAATTTTTCAATAAACTGGTTAATTCACGTGAATGTTAATGTCCCACCATCAATCATCTACATGATCACATTCTTACCGACTTCAAATCACACTTTTGAACCACGTCTTATAACTCATGATGGAAAATCAAATTGCACCCCTATTTGTTCTATTTTCCAGTTACTTTTAGTAATTGACACAATCTTGAGTAGTCGTTTATTGATACATTGGATGAGAACTAACATACAAACTAACCAAATCATAGTATAAGCAATTGTGTATCGAGTATGACTTATTAACTAATCATCCCCATTATTGATATCATTATCAAATTGACCACAAGATCATAAAACAACACAAAAATCTTAATTACTTGTAAAATGGTCATTACCTTTTTTCAAAATACATACTTTTAACTTATTCCTAAAAGTTATGTTTGCACTAGTTTATAAACATTGGGGCTTAGCTTCCTTTTTGTAAACATCAGGTTTTAGTCTTTTTCATAACTATTGGATTTTAACCCTTTTATAAACAACAGATCTTAGCCCCTTTCATAAACAACGAGTCTTATACCCTTTTATAAACAACAAGTCTTTGCATCATTTCATAAACAACGGGTTTTAGCCTCTTTCATGAACAATGAGTCTTAACCTATTTCATAAACAATGAGTGTTAGCCCATTTCATAAATAGCGATTCTTAGTTACTTTCATAAATAATGAGTCTTATTCCTTTTCATAAATAATGGATCCTAACCCCTTTTATACTTGAACTTATGGCCTTAGCCCCTTCACTCCTAACTCATTTTAAAGGGTTGGGTATCACCCATTTTTAGACCCTTGGATTTACACACGCCTTTTCCAAAATTATTAGGTCTGGGTAGAGGCAATACACCTCTATCAGGGTGGATGGTAAAGGTGCTCCGGTTCACAAGTAGAATGGTTGGGAACCGTTCAACGAACGTGTGATCCCTCCTATGATAGGGGGGCGATTGATGCATGGTTAATATGTGAATAACGACAAATGGATAATTTAATGGACAGAAAAATGAATTCAAGTAAACGTTATAGTAGTTTCCCTCAATGATTATTATGTACTCATTCCCCTCCTTTTACCCTTTCAAGCTAGCACCAAGACTAAGTTCCCGGATAAGCTTAGACCTTCAAGGTACTTTTCCTACCCCCAACTAAGTATGTATTTGAACATAGACACACATTTACCTTCTTTGTATCATTTGGGTAGTAATACCCGGATGATACAAGAAAGGGTGACGGGTTGATCACGAACCCCAATCAAACTAGGTCAAGGTGTGACACTAGTCGTCGGAGTGTAATCACTATTTGATCATATCAGTAGCAGACAAAGCACGTCGATGGCTTAGAGAAGTGACATTAGAAAGATGATTCAAGTATATTTCCAATATCAATTGAATAACTCTATTTAGTGGTCGTGAATCACGTTCCAGCAAATCGTGTCTATGGCTAAGAGAAGGAGATGCTATGTTTCTTGCCATGAGAGCGTAGTCATTGTTTGATCACTTCGGTAACCATAAGGCATATCAATGGCTGAGAGAAGTGATGTTGGAAAACTGACTCAAATAGCTTTCTAATAAAACTCAATTTGGTGGTCAAGAAATAAAGTTATAACTTCATCAAATTGTATCACTAGAAATGAGCTATTGACTTTTAGAAAAATTTTTGGTGAGTGATTGGTGGAGGGGAGTAAGTCTTATATGGTAGTGTTTTAGACATAATTAGCCAAAATTTCCTAGTTTTCCCTTTCTCTATCGGTTAGAGTTCATGAACTGATTCGGTTCATAAACCGGTTTAATGTAGCTTGGATCCGGTTCTCCTGAACTGGTCTGGTTTTTCTCTCCCAATTTGTCCTAAGGTCTTTTCCTAAGGTTTTATGAACCCTTTGGATCACTTAGGAGTTGTAATTTTCCCAATTTGCCCGTTCTTTAATGATTGAGTTTGTGAACCGGTTCTTTTCCCAGTTTCCTTAACTCCACAAGGACGGGGTTTACAACTAAGATATTTTTTTAAGAAATATAGTCACATGACTATGTGAACCCTAATTAAAATTATTTTAGATATATATTTCTTTTATAAGCATTCATTATGAATTTTATAGATTTGAGTATGAATCATATTGATAAATTGGGCCCATGGCTATCGTCTTCAAATAACAAGTGAGTACAATGCTATTTTTTGAAAACTTGTGATATGATATGGACGGATATTGTTCTGTATACAATTGTACCTATGTGTATTAATAACTCAATTGATTGTGTGAGTTAACTACTATCGAGTTGGAAGTGGGTTTCGTCCCATAGGACTGATGGACAAACATAATAATTTTAAAATAAAACAAATGTATGTGTTTGACTTATAAATAAGATTGAAATACACCCATTATGGGGTATTGATGGTGTAACAAAAAAATTCCAATTCAATAACCGGACCGAGTTGAACCAGAAAATGGGATCGAACCGAAAGTGTAAAAATAAACTAGGAAGTGAAATCAAACCAGAATGAAGGAGGGGTCACAGGAGAGGCCAAGAGGGGTGAGAAGGGTCATGAGAGACCCTTAGGAGTGTCTCCGAATATGAGGTCAATGATTGGGAGAAAACGATGAGATAATCAATTTGAACTGGGTTAGGGCTAGGGGAGTAATAAAATCTCTAAAATTTTAAGGGTGCTAAACAAATTGGAATTGAGCGGTTATTATGTCCATTCAATAGGAAATTAAATATAAAATTTTTAGATATTTTTATTTTTCCAAGAACCAGACCAAAAACCACTGAATCGGTCAAGAAATTTGTGGAAAACTAGTACTCTATAGTGTAAACCAGTCGACAAGTAGAATTGGGCGAATGCACGTGCGTCACATGCGGTCACGCGCACGCGTGTCATCTTGCTCGCCTGAATAGTAAACCCGAAGCCATATTTTACCTGATGACTCATGGTAATCTATATAACTATTTTAAAAAATAAGGAGTTTTATGGTTTGGGTCAGTTTAATTTCGGTTTAAACTAATTTTTTATCGAACTTTTCTCAATATTTAATTTATAATCAAATGAGGTTCTTTGAGTATAATTTATGATATTCATTAATATTTTGGTTCGATTTTCAATACGGGTTCGTTTACCTTACTTGTTCAAACTTAATTTTTGTTTCAATTGAGCTTAATTTTATGTTTGAATTAAGGGATTTGGAGGGGTGGAGAATTAAATGGTTTGAATAATTATTTATTCAATAATGTTAAATTTATTATTTATAATAAAAAAATATTTTATATTTTATATTTTTATTATATATATTATATTTTTAATTATGTTTATAAAATAAAAATTAAAAATTAAATGGTTTGAATAATTATTTATTAGATAATGTTAAATTTATTATTTATAATAAAAAAATATTTTATATTTTATATTTTTATTATATATATTATATTTTATTTAATAAATTAATAAAATAATATTTTATTAAAAAAAACTCAACACTACTTAGATAGTGGCCAACCCACAACCTGCATATCCTTGAACTGCTTTACTACGTCGACAACATCTTGTCAAAGGTCGGGAAACCAGACAACCTCGTAAGGGTTTCTCGCTCTTTTTTTGTGTGCATCTTTGACTAGCTATGGATTTATTTACTCAGGGATGGAAAAGCCATCTGATGAAGCACATTCCTCCTTCGGCCCAGTATTCGGCCCATGTTCCGGTTCAGTAGATAGACCCGGTCCACTGAAACCAGATGGTCCACAGGTTTCCTCTTTCTTGGAGGTGAAGACGAGGCACGACTGAAAACTCTCGTCAAGGTTTTCTGTTCCTGCTGAAGCTAAACCTCGGATCCATCCAACACACTCTACTCAGTTTATCCTTCTCCGCTGCACCATTCACCTGGCTTATCTTCTCTCCTTCCTCAGGTATCTCCATCTATCTGTCTCCATTGGTTTTGCTCCCTCGGTGGCACTGTCGTCAAGAAGAAACTGTTCTGTGCGGAGTGAAGATTTTTGGTCCATTTGTGATTTCTGTTCATGTGGGAATCAAATTGAGGCTATGTATTTCCGATTCTGAGCTCTTGGATTCAATCTACGGCTTCATCTATGCAAGTTATCCTCTTGCACCCTTTTTTGGATGTTAGGTTGCATTTTCTTCTTCTGTCCAATGACTTAGCTGAACAGCTTATATCATAGCAGCGAGGTTAATTCTTCCTGCTTTTCTGATCGAGGTGTTAGCGTTGGGGTCGAGAGGGAAGAAATTGATGTTTTTGCCTTTAATGTAGCCTCTCGAAACTTACTGCTTTATGATGCTACTGTCTATTGATATTCTCATCTAATCGATGCGAAGTGAAAATTGGAACGGTTCTTTGTAATTAATTTGTTTCTTCTACAAAATGATGGTTTCTTCTGCAACAAGCAATTTATATCCTTTTTTTCTCTGACGATGGCAGCTGTTATTCATAGCAGATTAGTTGATATCCACCATGTCTAAAGGGATGGTTGATGTTCCTCCAAGGGGTGGGTTTAGCTTTGATCTTTGCAGGAGGAATGATATGCTTACGCAGAAGGGTGCAAAGGCCCCATCTTACAGGAAAACAGGAACAACAATTGTTGGGTTGATTTTTCAGGTATGAGATTTACTGCTACATGCCACATAATGGTAACTTGGTCCTGATATTCATTAGGGATAAGTAGAATTCATATTGCTCCTGTTGGTTGTAGGACAATAGATTATGCACCCAGAATTTTCTCTGTAGAAAAAATGGATTTTTTATGATTATCTCTTATACTTGATATTCCTTGGTTGTTCCTGTGTGCATTTAGCCAGACCTAATGTTTATAGATTGAGAAGTTAAGGCTGTCTGACTTTTTTGGGGGAATAGATGTGATCCCTGGATTAAAAGGACATTTATGCATGGAGTCTGACCTTATTGTGCCTGGATCTGTTACTTCAATTCATCCTGTAGTGTTAACATTCCTTAGCTTATGGTTTCCTGTAGGATGGTGTTATTCTTGGAGCAGATACAAGAGCTACTGAAGGACCTATAGTTTGCGATAAGAATTGTGAGAAAATTCATTACATGGCACCTAACATATATTGCTGTGGTGCCGGAACTGCTGCTGATACGGAGGCAGTAACAGGTGATCAATTTCTATACTAAAACCTTGTGGGACGATAAAATTGAGATTGCTTCTGCAATGTATTGATACAAAAAAGAAAATCAAGTGGTATACTTTGAATGATGCTATATCCTTGTAATTTATGAAACTATGCTTTACTTGCTCTGTTTGTATCATCTAGATATGGTGAGTTCACAGCTACAGTTACATCGCTACCATACTGGCCGTGAATCAAGGGTTGTGACTGCTCTAACACTTCTTAAGAGGCATCTTTTCAAGTAAGACATTTCATAGAGTGAAATGAAATTCCAATCATCCATGTTCTCTCTCTCTTGTATAAGTCAGTGGTTCCAGTGCCTAATATGTTGTATACAGTTATCAAGGTTATGTTCAAGCTGCTTTGGTACTTGGTGGTGTTGATGTTACTGGACCTCACCTCCACACTGTGAGTTTCTGCTTTGGAAGTCTTTTTCTGTTTTTAACAATAATATACTTTCAAAAAATTGTGAATGCAGCAATATGTTTCTTGGATCATCTGCTTGCAAATCATTTATTAGTATATATTGGAATATGTTGTTCTCCAGATATATCCTCATGGCTCAACGGACACACTGCCATTTGCTACAATGGGTTCTGGTTCTCTTGCTGCAATGTCTGTATTTGAATCTAAATACAAAGAAGGCTTGACAGTAAGTTCTGCTTCTGGTGTTTCCTTGTGGCCATTTTACCAGGGATTGTTTCTGTGTGAACCCTGCAAATGGTATATTAATTAATCTCAAGTCCCTTCGGAATTTGATGTTTATTGCTTGTAAAGTGTAGTCCTGTAATATTGTCCAAGGTCAATTGTGCTTGTACTTAGAACTGGACATTGTTCTTATATGATATTTCAATGGCCGTGTCAGAAAGATGAAGGAATTAAGCTTGTGACTGAAGCAATATGTGCTGGTATATTCAATGACCTGGGGAGTGGAAGCAACGTTGATGTCTGCTTGATAACTAAGGTTCGTTGGCACTCCTGAATACTGCTTACTTTCTAAAAGATTCATTTATGGGTTTGTGTCTTTGAACTCTTGTCCCTTCTGTATAATGCCCACAGGGCCACAAGGAGTATCTCAGGAACCATATGCTGCCAAATCCCCGTACATATGTCAGTGAAAAAAGCTACGCATTTCCCAAGAAGATTGGTCAGTAACATTTTGCAGTAACTTGTCTGTGATTCCTTGAGAATGCAACTGCCTCACTCCCCAAATAAAAAGATCTTCTGCGTATGTCCATCTGGCTGGTTATTGATTACCTTATTCTTTTGACTGTGATTGCAGAGGTTCTGTTGACGAAGATCACTCCGCTGAAGGAGAAGGTTGAAATCATTGAATCTAGCGATGCAATGGAAGAGTAAAATTCCTGGGGTTGCTCTCTTTTATGCAGTAGTTTGGCAGTAGGTTCTTGCCTAACTAGAACCAGTTCCTGCAAGTGAGCTCATATCTGCTGAGACTTATATTGTATCTTGGAAGGAAACATGTTTTGCTCCTGTGTTTCATTTTTCTCGCCAAATTTAACCTTCCCTTTATTATGGATGCTAAATCATGTTCTATGATCAAATTCAATTGACATATTAGTACCAAATCACTGTGGCTTTGCATTTTTATTGTACAAGAAATCTCATTTGCTCCTGATCAGGCTAGATTTAAGTCCAAAGGGCTCGTTTAAGGGCTGAAACTATATTATATAAATATTCAATTTTTAAATAGTTTATAAGTGCATATATAATATAAAATTAGATTTACGTAAATAATTTTATTTGAATTATTTTCGAACGTTAAAATCTTATTTAAATTATTATATAAATATTCATTTTTAAATAGTTTTATTTATTAATTTTTATAATGATTAGAATGTTATTTGATATTTTAAGCAAGAGAGGGAGACTGAATTATCTTCCAATCAATGGATGCCACCTGGGTGAAATCTACGTCATCTCCTCGTCTTTTCTTCTTCTTCGTCTTGCTCGTGCAGCAGTCCTTATTCCAATTTCCACGACCAAAAACCTTCTTGCTTCCACCGTCTTCTAGTCTCCACCATATAACTTTCACCTAGCTTGATCTTCCATCTCCCCCTCTCTTACACTCGCCGGCTCCAGCTCCAGCTCCAGCTGCCGATATGTCTTACGACTATCTCTTCAAGTACATAATCATCGGCGACACAGGTCTGTATGTTTGGAACCCTAAGTTTCTGGTCTCTGGGTTCTGGTTGGTATCGATGTTAATTGAAGATTTAAGCTCGGAGGTTGGGTGCAGGTGTGGGGAAATCATGTCTGCTGCTGCAATTTACTGACAAGAGGTTCCAGCCCGTTCATGATCTAACCATCGGCGTTGAGTTTGGCGCTCGTATGGTCACCATCGATGGACGACCCATCAAGCTCCAGATTTGGGACACCGTACTTCCTCATCCTTAATATCTATCTCTCTCTTTATGTGCATCTTCTTTTCTGCTATCGTGCCTAGGAGCTTCTGGCTTATCTTCTATAATTGTACTATTTGGGGATGGGTTTGGAGGATCTGTTTTTCTTCTTAACTGATTGATATCAGCACAGTTCTTCTTAGTGGAGAAAAAATGATTAGACGGTGAAGGTTTTGCCCCCTGCAAGAGATTTAGGTACTTGGAGGATGGACGATGTGAATATGCAGGAGATGAAGCCTGCTTAGGAAATCTTATTTTCCATGCCTACATGTGAATAATGAATAAATGTGATGCATGAGATTTCCCATGAAAAAAGTGCCCTCCGAACCAGAGTAACAGACTTGCTGGGCTCAGGGCTTCTGTGATCTATGGCATCACGTCTGCAACTTAATTCTTGAGTACGGTCTTAGATTTTCCGTGTGGTATTTCTTGCTACAGGGCATAAGTAAGTTGGTGTTTACCAAAGTTGATTGGTTGGGATTGTTTGGCATCCCTTCCCCTTATCCAGAGGTCTCTCTCAGGTTTGAGTTCCCAGGAATGGAAGAAAGTTGATATTGGGGGAGCTTTTCTCCCAGGGCTGATCTGGTCCGAGCTGGATTAGCCATGATACAATGTGTTTTATGAATACCCCTAATCATATCAGAAAAAGTTGCATTATTTTTAATCCAAGTGAGGGTTGGTACATATGATCATCTGTCATCAAGCATGGGCTCTATCATATTCTGTATGAAAATCATAGAATGTTCATATTAGTTCATTATGTGTTGTACCACAGGCAGGACAAGAATCTTTCAGGTCCATCACAAGATCTTATTACCGAGGAGCTGCAGGAGCGCTTCTGGTTTATGATATTACAAGGTGCGAATCAATTCCTTCTAATATCTAGTGTAATAGTTGGTAGATTATATCACAGATTGCCCTTGGGTTTATGTAAAACTCTTTGGGAAACATCTCTGTACCTGTGATTCCAAAATCTGTCCTGTGCTGAGGAGAACATGTTTAATTAATTACTTGTATAGGAGAGAAACATTCAATCATCTAGCAAGCTGGTTAGAGGATGCTCGGCAACATGCAAACCCCAACATGACTATCCTGCTTGTAGGAAACAAGTCTGATCTTTCCCATAGGAGAGCAGTCACCAAGGAAGAAGGCGAGCAGTTTGCAAAGGAAAATGGACTTTTGTTTCTGGAGGCATCTGCGAGAACTGCACAAAATGTTGAAGATGTAAGAACATGTAGCATATTTTATCCTGCAATGACTTGATCTGGCCCTTCAGATGTGTTAAGATTTTCTCTGCAACTGTGCAGGCTTTTGTAAAGACTGCTTCAAAGATCTTACAGAATATTCAGGAAGGCGTATTTGATGTCTCCAATGAGGTATGCAATTGGGCTGCAAGTAGGTGTTGTAACCATATTGATCTTTGGGTTTATGGCTCAATAGTGAAAGACACTAAGCACCAAATCCCTGACATTTGCTAGACCGTAGAACTGTCTATTAAGATCTGACTCTATGACAATTATGTGTTGGTATTATTATTGCAGTCGTCCGGAATCAAGGTTGGTTATGGGCGCCCTCAAGGCCAATCAGGCGGTAGAGATGGAACCGTGGTGCAGAGAGGCGGGTGTTGTAGCTAATAGAGATTGGGAGCTCACCTTTTAGCCATTAGATGTTTTCCATACATGACCTTGAATGCACCCGACAAAGATTTTTCTGTGAAATGGCATGCCCCCACCCTGAAGAAGAAGATCGTGTGAGAAGTAGAACCTTAAATATGTACAGTTTGAAGAGTGTGTAGCCTCTTCTGACTCGAACTGACACTCCTGCTGATCTTAATATTGTTCTCTAGTCCTTCTAGCTGGACCAACTCGAGAACAGAACTGAGGACCCGTCATCGGAATGTATAATCCGGTGGATGACGGTGGGCATTGTACCTTGCCTTTAGATCTTATGGGAAATCCTCATCTAGCCTTTTGGTTTCAAATTTTGGCACAAATAGGCCACTGGATAATTTATCACTTTCACATGGTATACATTGAACCCACTTGTAAACGTGTATACATCACTGACAGAGTTCGAGGTGCCTCCTCTTCCTCGTCTTGCTAAGCCACCACTTATCTCGGCGGACAGTAATCTATGGAGGAGGCGGAGGATCTCGCCCAGATCTGGCGGACAGTGCTCGAAAAAGAAACTCATGGATTAAGCTTCTGGTGGGGTTAGACGGCAGGAGTTAAATGACCTATGTTTATTTGTCTGTAGATGTACAATTATTGATATATATATAATTATTTTGATTTTTAAAAATATAATATAAAATATAGTTTTTATTTTTAGGTTATAAAAACTCTCGAAAATAGTCCATTTTTATTTAATTATATATATATATATACATAATTTTAAATGTTTTATATTAATACATATAATTATATTTTCTTTATTATTACCAAACAACCATTTTTATTAATATAATACTATAACTTTTTAACCCATATAATATATATATATATATATCAATTTAGAAGATTTAAAATAATTTATATACTAATCATATTAAAATCAAGAAATTGTTTAGAGGGTTTTTTTGTTATAATATTGTAGATAACTTATTTTTATAATAATATAACATTAATCCTAAATAATTTCTTGATAAATTTTAAAATAGTTCCAATTCATTGTGAGTGATTAATTACAATAAAAAATTAAATATTAAAACGATATATAAGTTATATTGAGTTGTGGTAAATCTATTAAAAATCTTATAAATGATTTTGGCATTCACTAATTATTATTGACCATTCCCTAACATATTTTAATAATATATGAAAATAGTAGCGCAATTAATAAATGCCTTCCTAGATTATAATAAAAGAATTGATATAAGGTAATTGAATTTATTAAGCATGTTTAAATATATCTACTAATTTTTTGTTATTTATGTATTTTAAAATTTTATTTATAAAAATTTTAAACTATATGAGAATTTTGGAATAGTGTTAATTTGAATATTTCGACATATTTTATTATATTCGGATAACCACTGCAATAGAATATGACAGTTACAAGGTTGGTGTGAACCGTAAATCGATTGGGGCATAAAAACTAGCGCCTAGCTGCAGGTTGTGAAGGAGGAAACCATAATATTGAGATAAGGGAGCTGGAGATGATCAGAACGAAGACGAACAGAAATTAGGGTTGGTGGTATGATAGGAGGGATGTGACCGAGTAAAGTACGTGGGATAGAGTTAAAATTTTAGTCCGGAAGGCAGGGTCTGAAAAAAGAATCGGATTTCGGCTCAGTCTGGAATATCTAGTGGGCTAGACATCCTAATGGAATGAGGAGAAGGAAATTTTTGTTTGGGCTTTGAAATTGTAGAGACATTTAAATAGGCTAAATTGAGCCTCTAGGCCGAATACTAAATAAGCCTAAAATAATATATATATATATATATA
The DNA here is from genome assembly GCA_030064425.1 of Trapa bicornis. Taxonomy (NCBI): domain Eukaryota; kingdom Viridiplantae; phylum Streptophyta; class Magnoliopsida; order Myrtales; family Lythraceae; genus Trapa; species Trapa bicornis. The sequence goes on along the minus strand of CM057741.1, from coordinate 11,219,560 downwards.
TAGGGTTGATGAAAATTAACAAGAAAATTGATTTGTACCTTCGTTACCCATGTGAATGGGACCCGAGTAGTCTTAGGTCTGTACTCGGATTCGAGTCCATAGATTGGACCCGATACTCGATCCTTAGGTCCCGCATGGCTGGTTTCTGCGTGCTCGAATCCTGCTTACTAGACCCGAGCTTCGGGTCCAGAAAAGTGCACCTGAATCTTGGGTCCAAATGGACCAAAGATACACCTACAATACTTTTGAATTTTTTTTCACTTTTTTTAATTAAAATACGTGGTTTAATTAAATTTAGAAAAAGATATTAAAAAATTTTAATAAAAAATATTATTTAAAAATTATTCTATTTTTTCTATTATTAATATTGTATTACTATATTCTTTTTTTCCTTTATCAAACACTAATAAATTATTTTTTTCCTTTATTATAACATAATATATTTATAAATATTTTATTACTATACTATATTATTTATTTTCCATTTATTAGATTATCATACCCGGTTGATATGATTAACTTCCTTAAAGGAAGTAGAAAACCCGTTTATCGATTATAAGTGGAAATGTTCTTACATCCGGTTAGTGTGATGGACAGATGAAAATAAAATTTTGTTGGAAGTACTCTCCCCTAATTGTGTGCCACTGCTTCTTTTTGGGAGACCTTGACAAGAGCTCGAATAGCTCAGTTAGGCCGGAGGCCTCAGTTTTGGAACTTGGGGGCTAAAAGACCCGATTTCGAAAATCTTGTACGGTGGACCCAAGGCTAGTTGGCATGAGTAGAAGCTTGTAATCAAACATGAGATTAAGCCCTGAAAACTTTAATGATTGATGTGTTTGGCCATGGTACCAAGATAGGATTGACAAGGCTCGATGTGCTAGCGGTAGTGCGTCAAGACTAGGTTGACGGACCAGTCAAATAAACAAGTGCATGCCGAGTTAAGTGTTAGGGCTGTTGGATCATAGGCACCAAAGATCAATGGCTTATGTGGAAAAATATTGTTTGTGCATTCACTTGAGTTTTAGGACCATTAAGATGCCCAAGAGGGGTAGTGATGTGTCCTAAGGACTGTTGGACGACATGGTGGGGATAAGGGAAAGAGGAGCTACTGTGTTTGCGTTTCTCGTTGTACCAGTTGGTCATGGAGTTACTATGTTTGAAATCCATGAGGCTACTATGTTTGGGGCTTCCTAAAGCTACTATGTTTGAGTTTCATGCACACGTGACCGGGATATGGTCTCTGTCCTCAAATGGACACAAAGTTTTATTTATGTGATTGAGGGTCGGATGTCACGTACATCCACTCATTCTCAGGGTAAAAGTGGATGCGCTTCTATCTAGGTGGCCAGTAAAGTCGCTCTGATGCCACAAGTGGGTGCAGTGGACGTGCTGCTTTGCGAATGTGTGTTCCCTTCATGATGAATGGCGTGTGTTGGTTGATAAACACATTGGTTGTGATAATGATTGAGAAATGGCTTTGGAAACCGAGATTTTTAGGATGAATCGTTTTAAAAGAAAATAAAGAGTCTGACACACAACAATTTAAACTATTTTTATAAAAGTCAAACTTTAAACAACTATTCACTGAGTCGTTGAGCTCACCCCATCCTTTATATCCCTTTTCAGGTAACAAAGAGAAACCTATCCAAAGCCCTCCTATTAGTCACACCGGCGAGACAAGTGTGTAAGTTAAAAATTTTATGCAGTTTTGATTTATATTATTATAGGAAAGGTACATGTTTAAAGGACACCTTACTCCCCTCGAGTTAAAAAATGGGAAAACCCTTAGTAAACCGAGAGAGTGGCAGGTATCTCATGGGGATCCGACCAAACCGGGTTGGGGCGTGATAGCTAGAGTGGTATCAGAGCCTGTTTCCTCGAATACATTATCAAGACTAGAGAACATAGTAACTAATAGGGATAATTTTAAAATTTTCAGATGGCTCCTAAGAGAGGAACCAAGAGAACTAGAGATGCAGTCTCCAACACTGCCCAACCCTCCCTATGGAAACTCTTCGAGTAGCCTAGACAACCCCACCTAGATTAAGCTCAGAACATCAGAGTTTGTACAAAGAGTTCACCCAATGTTTGGACGGCCTAACCTCACTCCTAAGGTGGACACCAACCCTCGAGCTAAGCCTAAGGAAGTACAATCTCATCCCCCTCTTGCTAACGTTCCTACTTCGATGGACATTCCCAAATACCTCAAAACCCTCCGACAATTAGGATGTAAAGCATTCCTAGGAGAAAAGGATGTGGGGGCTGCTATGGGCTAGCTAGCTAGCATCAAGAAACTCATGGGGATAGTCAGGATTTCACTAGAGGATATGGTGATCCTGGCGGAGTTTTTCCTGGAAGCTAGTGCGAAGAGGTGGTAGGATAACGTCAGGAGCTTGCATGCCACCACCCCACATGGGAGCAATTCGAGGAAAGATATACGAAGGAATACCTAGCTCCACATAAAATCAATGAGAAAAAATAAGACTTCCTCCGACTCTGACAAGGGCTTAACTCTATCTCGAAGTATGAAACCAAGTTTAATGAGTTAAGACCCTTTCCCCCCGACCTAGCCGGACCTACGGATGTTTGCCAATGATTTGTGGATGGTCTTAATATGGACATACAAGACTGAATGAGAGTACTAGGATGCCCCACAGATTTGGCTGTTGTCATCAGCATGGCCCATGAATGTGAGCGTCTGGTACAGATGAAATGCTGCCGGGTAGAACAGACTAGTAGGAAAGAGGAAGGAGGCCAGGACAGCCGAGGAAGACAAAAGGATCCAGATGGACAGAAATAGGGAACAATAATGGGGTTCCCTAGGACAATGGAAGATTATCATACACAAAGGGAAACAAATACAGCCTCGCCAAGGAGAAGGCCCTATTGTTCTAAGTGCCAGAAAAACCATGAAGGACCATGTCAAATATGTTTCGAATGTAGACAACCTGGCCACTTTGCAAGGACTACCCACCCCTTCAGGGCAATACACAACGAAGTACCCACCTTCCACTTCAAGGAAACCCAAGGGCACTAGATAGAGGGCAAGAAATCGCCACTACATCGAGAGTCCCAACCAAAGTTTACAACCTTGCCCAAGAGGAAACAGGGAAGGACCCTAGTACCGTAGTTAGTACTTACCAAAATTCCCTTGAATAAATATAGCTAAAGACTGTAATTTTTTATCATCATAATAAAGTTCGATTTCTTCAAAGATAAACTTGTGATACAAGCAGGAGGAAATACAAAGGATGTACCACTAAATTTTGAGGAGGAAACGGGAAAGAATGGCATCAAAGTGTGTCATTTTGAGGATATATACACTCAAGGACACAAAATTCTAGAAGGAAAGGGGAAGAATACTACCAAGGAAGGAAACCCTGAGGAATCATACATTTCCCGACTAAGAGGTAGTGGAACCAAGTGACGAGGGATAAGGAGATGAGCTTGCAAAGGAAGTGCATGCCGAGGTGAAAGAATCAAGGGAGGTATGCTAGGATGACCCAAGGAAGTAAGTAAAACCCAAGGGACATGTAAGTTGGAAGATAGCATCAAAAGATGCCGTGACAATTGAGAATGGATGGACTACCCATAATAAGAAAATAAAGGAAGAAACGTCCAAGAAACCTTGAAGGATTAAACCGTCCATATAAGAAGTAGATAAGTGGAATAACCACTAACATCAAAGCTGATTGTGGTCCACACTCCCTTGATGGAGCCTAAGTAGTGGACGATTGTGCATAGGGTGGAGTACACGATACCAACAATCGAAAGTCCCTCAGTTAAGGAATAAAGGATATAATGGAATTTTTAAATGAGGAAAAACATAAGAAGGGAAGAATCCCAGCTTGTCGGTAAGTCATCGGAAAACTCGATGGTTGGAACCAATAGAGAAGTTGGTAAAGGACGAATAGATAAGGAAAACTGACACCATTATGAAAGACATGACACCAAGGACAAAAGGGAGGTTCTAGAACATATCATGTGGTAAGGAACATGTAAGCCCAACAGTCTCGGGAGAGTCAGTCGGTCAAACATAAAATTGGACCAAAGTTGTAATAAAACAATGGATGGATGAAGGGATAATAACACTAAAACCTGTACATAATGCTCGAAGAACCGTCAAGCTAAGGGTTTCAATGATGAAGAGAATAACTAGACAAAGGAACGATTGGGCATCTTGGAACTCCCAATCCTGAAATCTTGAGTAAGAATCTCAAATGGAAGAATCTTACCCTAAGTAAAGGGAGATGTGAACCTAGGATTATACCTTTGGCTCACGGGCAAGACATATTAGTTAAGATAAAACTCCATGGGTAAACAATGTAAAGAAAAAGAAATTCCTTAAGTACGTGATTTAAAGGGGGGCTAAGTGAAAGAACGACCAAAATATTAACATGTTAAGTTGACATTTAGGGAAGTTTATCCTGGAGTGAAAAATGCTGATTTAGTTTTGGGGACAAAACTTCTAAAAGGAGGGGAGAGTTGTAAACCCCGCTCCTTTAGGATGAGAGAATCGAGGAAAGAACCGGTCAACCCGTGTGAGAAAACCGAACCGATTCACGAACCCCAATTGATAGAGAAAAGGTAAACCAGGAAATTTATGGATCCCGAGTGACCTAAAGAGTCACAAAAGTCATGAGAAAGGACTTTAGAATGAATTGGAGGTGAAAACCAAACCAGTTTAGGTGAACCGGACCTGAACTGGATTGAATTGATCTGAACTGGTTTGAACCACTATTGAACCGATTTCTAAATTCATTTTTCTAGGTGGCTTAGAAAATTCAAATTTGAGAATTGAGGCCACCATTTGATAGATAATGAATTTAGATGAATTTATAAAATTTTAATTTTGAAAAACTCGGTCAAATCGGGCCTTAATCGACCGGTTTAAACTTTGAACCCGGTTCGGTTCGGAAAAGTGTTGTCTTCTTCCTTTAGATGACATCACTATTCACTCATTGGAAAAGTGAGCAGCATCGACAGAAATGAAAAGTCTTTGTCCAAGGAGTTTCAGGCAATAAATGACTGCCATTAAGGAGCCAATTGGATGACCAAGAAGTTCCCGAGCTTCCTATATAAAGAGCCCCTCCTCATTCTTCCTCCTTACACCTGAAAACTCTATTCTGTCTCAACTGCTCCCTTTTTCGGTGATGCTCGAACCAGAGCTCCGACTTGGGCATTTTTCTGAGCCAAAGAAGGCGTAGTCGGGTTCTTTGGATTCGGGGAGAAGTTAGCTACATGCATGTAGTCTCTATTTGCTCTGAGGGTCGTTGGAGAAACGTCGGTGTGATAGAACAATGAAGCAGCTCCGGCGGATCGTAGCTGCCCTGTTTTGGCGGAGCTAAAAATGACTAATTCGAGCCCTCCCCAGGCCAAATCAAGCCCTCTCAACACCTCCATAACCCTCCTACACCTGAATTAGAGTGGAAAGGTAAGCCAATTTGGCCCCTCTTTGTAAATTCCGATCGGTGCAAGAGAGAGAACCGACAGTTTTCACTGGCTAAATTCTCCTACAATTTGACATCCATTGATGCGATTCTTGATCGTAGGAGGAACCTCATGATGAGAGTTATTTGCCCAGATCAAAAGCTCAAACCACTGCACATTTGATGGTAATCTTTCGAAACTTTCTCTCTCTCCGTTTAGTTTTCTAATAAAGCTTCATTTGAGCTCATTCCGACATCAAATCGTGTGATTCAAAGTGCAATTGAATCGTATGAAGGTGTAAGAACTCCAATCTAACTATAATTTCAATAATTAAACTCATTTGATTGGTCAATTTGATGAAATCAAATTCGACTGAGTTAGAATGTTGAAATTAGGGAAAAATTGGGGATTTCAAAAATTTGAAGGACTAAAGTGTAATTTCATAAAATACAGTGGAAATTGGGCATGATAAAGTTGTTGGGGACCAATTGGTCAATTGTTGGAATTTTTGGGGTGAAATTTACCATTTTTGTAAAAGGGGAAATGGTAATTTTGGAAAAGTTGTGGACCAAATTGGAATTTTGGAAAACTTGAACCCCTTTTATGATTTTGAATAAATTGAAGTCTCAAGGTGAATTTTAAAAGTTTTGCGACTCAATTTGGGGAAAAATTGACATTTGGGACTTAACATTAATGAAAAAGAACTTTAGGGACCTAATTGCAATTAATTTAAAAAGTTGAGTATTTTTTCTATTAATGATGAATGGAGGCTATTAGGCCAAGGGATAATGAACAAGGATTTGTTCATATCCTGTAGGAACACAAAGTACCGGGAACACCAGCAAGGACAAGCTCGTGTGAAGCAAACAACCGGTTAAGAGGAAATCACCACGTGATCGGGTGAGTGGGATTTTTATATCATACCCGGTTGTGATGATAAGCACCTCGGGAATGAAAACCCACTATTAAGTGGTATTTTAACCATCACACCTGAGAGGAGTGATGTGAAAATTACACGAAAAAAACTACTTACCAGTTGTAAGTAGATCATACCCGATTGGTATGATGAACTTTCTTGAAGGAAGTAGAAAACCCGCTTATCGGTTATAAGCAAAAATGTCCTCACATCCGGTTGGTGTGATGGACAGATGAAAATAATATTTTGTTGGAAGTACTCTTCCATGACTGTGTGCCACTGCTTAAACTTTTTGGGAGAGCTTCTTTATTGGAGGCCTCAGTTTTGGAACTTGGGGGCTAAAATGCCCGATTTTGAAAATCTCGTACAGTGGGCCCAAGGCCAGTTGGCATGAGCAGGAGCTTGTAAACAAACATGAGATTAAGCCATGAATGCTTTAAAGAGTGATGTGTTTGGCCATGGTACCAAGACAGGACCGACAAGGCTCGATGGGCTAGCGGAAGTGCGACAAGACTAGGTCGACGGACTAGTTAGATAAACAACTACAGGCTGGGTTGATTGTCGGGACTGTTGGAACATAGGCACCAAAGATAAATGGCTTATGTGGAAAACTATTGTTTGTGCATGCACTTGAGGTTCAGGACCATTAAGATACCTAAGAGGGGTAGTGATGTGTCCTAAGTACTGCTGGACGACATGGTGGCGATAAGGGAAAGAGGAGCTACTGTGTTTGCATTTCTCGTTGTACCAGTTAGTCATGGAGTTACTGTGTTTGAACTCCACAAGGCTAATGTGTTTGGGGCTTCCTGAAGCTACTATGTTTGAGTTTTATGCGCACGAGACCGGGATATGGTCTCTGTCTTTATATGGACACTAAGCTTTCTATACGGGATTGAGGGTCGGATGTCGCGTACATCAAGTCATTCTCAGGGTAGAAGTGGACGTGCTTCTATCTAGGTGGCTGGTAAAGTTGCTCTAATGACACATGTGGGTGCAGTGGACGTGCTGCCCTACGACTGTGTGTTCCCTTCTTGATGAAGGGCATGTGTTGGTTGATAAACATACCGGTTGTGATAATGATTGAGAAATGGCTATGGAAACCGAGATTTTTTGGTTGAATTGTTTTAAAAGAAGATAAGGAGTATGGCACACTCCAATTTAATCTATTTTTCTAAAAGTCAAACTTTAAACACCCATTTACTGAGTTGTTGAACTCACCCCTTCCCTTATATCCCTTTTCAGGTAACCAAGGGAAACCTACCCAAAGACCACCTATTAGTCACACCTATGAGACAGGTGTGTAAGTTAAAATTTTTATACAATTTTGATTTATGTTATTCTAGGAAAGGTACAGGTTTAACGGAGGCCTTACTCCTCCCAACTTAAAGAAGGGGAAAACCTTTTGTAAATCGGGAGAGTGGCGGGTTGCTCACGGGTATCTGACCAAACTGGGTTGGGGCATGACGGGATGTGCTTAGAGAGCTAAACACACCTAATATGAAATTGGAAAAAAGCCTTGAGATTTGAGAAAAACTTTGAAAATGATGTTAAGCCTTGGCATGTTTTTGACAAACTAAGCATTTCTGAAAACTCACGCCCAACACCCGCTCACTGAGTTGTAGAAACTCACCCCTCCCTTTAACCATTTTCAAGAAAAAGGAAGACCAACCTTAAAGACCCCTCGTAGTTGAACCCTAAGTTACGTATGTAAGTTTTTAATATATTAAGTTTTTTATAATGCTATTCTAGGAAAAACAGGGAAAAAGGACACCTGAGTCCTCGCGGTTTAGAAGGGGGTGAAACCCCTCATAGACCAAAGGGAGTGGTGGGTTGCTCACGGGGATCCGACTAAACCGGGTCGGGGTGTAACACTTGTCCACTCTTAAGGCCTTGGTTATTCAACTTGAACAATCCATTTTCAAACTTCATTCTTCCTTTGGGGACCTGAGATTTTCTACTCTTTCCCTTTATAGCTTTCTAGTTTAGAGGCGTTGTCATGCCCCGACCTAGTTTGGTCGGATCCCCAGGAGCAACCTGCCACTCTCTCGATTTATTAAGGGTTTTCCCCTTCTTTTAAACCATGAGAAGTAAGACGTCCTTTAAACCTGTAACTTTCCTAGAATAACATTTATCAAAACAACAAAAAAATTAAACTTACATACTTGCTTTACATGTTTAGCTAGCTGAAGGTCTTTAGGTAGGTTTTTACCTCAGATACCTGAAAAGGGGTAATGGGAGGGGGTGAGTTTGACAACTCAGTGAATGGATGTTTGAAACAAGAGTTTTTATAAAATAGTTTGAAATGGGAGTGTGCCACACTCCTAATTTTTTTAGAATCATTCTTTCCTTGAATTCCGAGTTATTCAAAACCAATTTTCTCATTATCCACAATTGGTGTGTTTAACAATCAACACACACCCTTCATAATAAAGGAATCACATGTACATAGGACAGCCCGTCCACTGCACCCACTTGTGGCGTTGGAGCGACTTTACCGGCCACCTAGATAGAAGCCTGTCCACTTTTACCTTAGGAATGAATGGATGTTTGTGACATTCGACCCTCAAACCCAAAAAATAACTCTGTCTATATGAGGACAAAGATCTCATCCCGACCCTACCTCGGTCACATGAGCATGAAGATACGTCGAGCTTCCCTGACTGCTGGCACCCCAAACTGCCCTTATCTCCACCATGTCGTCTAGTAGCTCCTAGGATGCATCACTACCCCTCTTGGGCGTCTTGATGGTCTCGAACCTCAGTGCATGCACAAACAAAGTTTTCCATATAAGCCATTAATCTTTGGTGCCACTGGTCAAACGGCCCTGGCCCACAACTCGACCTGCAACTGCTTGTCTAGACCAGTCCGTCGACTGGGTCTTGTCACACTACCGCCAGTCCATTGACTATGTCGGTCTTGTCTTGGTAGCATGGGAAAATCACATCATTCATTCATTAAATATTTTCATGGCTTAACCTCATGTTTGTTTATGAGCTCCTGCTCATGCCAATTGGCCTTGGGACCACTGTATGAGATTTTCAAAATCGGGCATTTTAGCCCAAGAGTTCCAAAACCGAGGCCTCTAACTTATCTGAGCTATTCGAGCTCCCATCAAGAAGGTATCCCAAAACGTTTAAGTAGTGGCACACAGTTAGGGGAGAACACTTCTGACAGAATGTGTTTTCATTAGTCGATCACACCAACCGGGTGTGATGATATCTCTGCTTACACCCGGTAAACGGGCTTTCCACTTCCTTCCAGAAAGTTCATCATACCAACCGAGTATGATCTAGTTACAACCAGTAAGTAGTTTTTCCGCATATTTCCACATCACCCCAACTAGGTGTGATGTTAAAATTCCACAGTAGTGATTTTTCATTTCGAGGTACTCATCATCCCAACCGGGTATGATGTGAAAATTTGATTTCATCAAAGTGACTATTCAATCAGGTTTAATTGTTGAAATTGAAGGTAAAATTGAGTTCCTACACTTCCACACATTTCAATGGAACTTTGAATCGCATCATTTAGATCCAAATTAAGCTCAAATAGAGCTTTGTCGAAAAACTGGACTTAGAGAGAGAACGTTTCGAAAGCTTACTATTAGGGGTGCAACAGTCCGAGCTTTCGATCTGTGCAGATAGCTATCATCCTAAGGTTCCTCCTAGGATCAAGAATTGCATCAATTCATATTGAATTAATGGATAATTCGGCCAGTGAAGTTTCGTCGGTTCTCTCTCTAACACTGATCAAAATTTACAATGGGGAGCCAAATTGACTTACCTTTTCACTCTAATTCAGTCATATGAGGGCTGTGAAAGTGTTGGGAGAGCTTGGTTTGGCCTGAGAAGAGCCCAAATTGGCCATAATTAGCTCATCCAAAATAGAGCAGCTTCGGTCCGTCGGAGTTGCTTCACTATTGGATCACGCAGGCGCTTCTCTTGTAATCCTCGAAGCAAATGGAGACTACCGTCGGGTAGCTAACTTCTCCCCAAATCTAAGGAACCTAACCTTGCCTTCTTTGGCTCAGAAAAATCCCAATGTCAGAGCTCTAATTTGAGCATCACTAGATAATGTTGCAGTAGGGAGAGAGAGGAGTTTTCAAGTGTGAGGAGGATGAATGAGGAGGAGCTCTTTATATAGTGAGCTCAGAGACTCCTTGGCCATCCAATTTATGCCTTTATGGCGGTCATTCATGGCCTGAAACTCCCTAAATCGAGATTTTTCATCTTTCCTGGTGCTGCTCAATTTTCCGGTGAGTGAACAGTGCTATCATCTGAAGTAAGAAGACGATAATATTCCGAACCGGATCAGACTGGTCCAAACCAGGTTCAATGATTAAACCGACCGATTCAAGCCCGATTCGACTGAGTTTTTTAAAATAAAAAATTTCTTACTTCTTCTAAATTTATTCTCTATCCAATGGTGGCTTCAATTCTCCAATTTGAATTTTTTAAACCACCTAGAAAAATGAATAGAAACTGGTGAAATAGTGGTTCAAATCAGTTCAATCTAGTTCAAACCGGTTTAGGTCCGATTCAACTGAACCAGTTTGGTTTTCACCTCCAATTTATCCTAAAGTCCTTTCTCATGACTTTTGTCTCTTTAGGTCACTCGGAATTTATAAATTTCTTGTTTTGTCCTTTTTCTATCGGTTACAATTTACAAACCGACTCGGTTTTCTCTTTGGAAATGATGGGTTCTTTTCCTGATTTTTCTTATTATCAAAGGACGGGTTTACAGGCATCCTCTCTTTTTGTGATTCAGATATACCTAAGGCTTTCATTATTATGCTTCAATAAATGACTCTTCTTTCCATGAGTGATACCCCTTTAGTAATTTTGGACCTACCTGTCCGTAACACAGTAACATGATATATTTTATAATGTCTTCATATATTATACTTCATTACATTCTCTTGACAATTGTTCCTTAATTCTTAATCCTTTAGAGATCCTAAGAATCCATCCATCCTTACCATTTGGTAATGTTCCTCAACTACCTTAATCGTTAACTAGACATTCAATGTGTAGCATTTCATTGTTTGGTCATTTCTCACTTACCTTATAAGTCTCCCTTTCTTGTAATTCAAACTTTCTCCATACCGAATTCGCACCATTTCCTTCATTATACAATACTTGTACAAAGCTCCATTGGAGGTTTCATGTAATTCAGACTTTCTTCACACCGAAAGGAGGTTGTTTTTAGGTAGTTGACTTCCCCTAGAGTTTATTGGACCCAACCTTGCCTTCTGAGGCTAAGAAAAATGCCCAAGTCGAAGCTCTCATTCGAGCTTCACCGAAAAATGGAGCAATTGAGAGAGTATGGCAATTTGAGGTGCGTGGAGGATGAATGGAGAGGAGCTTTTTATATAGGGAGCTCAAGGACCCTCTACCCAATCACTTTCCATTTTGGTCGAGCTTATCCTTGCTCGAAAATGCCCTGATTGGAGCAAATATTGCTTCATCGGAGAAGGAAAGTTTCTGAACTGATGAACACTGCTGTCATCCTGAGGAAGAAGATGACACTGTTCCGAACCGGATCGGTCCAGTCCGACCGGGTTCAATGGCGAAAATCAGTCGGTTAAGGCCTGATTCGAACGGTTTTCTCAAATCTAAAAATTTCTAAATTAATTTCATATCCAATGCTGGCCTCAATTTTCCAATTTGATCACTTTAAGCCACCATGAAAAATGAATTTAGAATCCAGTTCATGTATGGTTCAAACCGGTTCATGTCCAATTCACCTTGATCCGGTCGGGTTTTCTCTTCCCATTTGTTCCAAAGTTCCTTTCCATGATTTTTATGACTCTTTGAGTCACTTGGAATTTGCCAATTTCCCATTTTACCCTTCCTTTATCGGTTTGGGTTCATTAACTAGCTCGGTTTTCTCTTTTGAAATGACCAGTTCTTTTCTTTGTTTTTCTTATCTTTAAAGGAACGATGTTTACACTTGTCCTGTCAACTAATTAAGGCAGAGGATAAAAAACCCTTCGGACTGCTGCAACCTCTACCTATCCCCGAGTGGAAGTGGGAACACATCACGATGGACTTTATAACTAGGTTACCAGTTATAGGGAAGGGACATGATGCCATGGGTCATTGTGGATCAACCACTTCCTGTCTATCAAGGTGATGGAATCCATCGAGAGATTAGCAAATATCTATGTGGGAGAGATTGTAAAACTACATGGGGTCCTCGTGAGCATAGTGTCAGACAGAGATCCGAGATTTACATCCCGATTTTGGCCCAGCCTACAGGAGGCACTAGGGACCCGACTCCACATGAGTATGACATTCCACCCCCAAACTAATGGGCAATTTGAACGGACCATCCACAAAGGAGGATATGCTTCAAGCATGTGTTCTAATGATGAATAAGGGCTAGGAGGACTACTTATGCCTCATGGACTTTGCCTACAGCAATAGCTATCAGGCCAACATACATATGGCACCATATGAGGATTTATACGGGAGACCATGTGATACACCCCTATTCTGGGAAGAAGTAGAGGAAAGGTAACTAGAAAGAATTGAGCTCATCGAGGATGCCACTGAGAAGATTAAGACGGTAAGGGCCCAACTCAGAGCATCCCAAGATCAGAAAAAGAGCTATGCCGACTGAAGGAGGAGAGAGCTGGAATTCAAGTAAGGAGATAAAGTATTCCTCATGGTATTACCCTGGAGGGGAATGCAAAGGTTTCAACAAAGAGGAAAGTTGAAACCAAGATAGATCGACCCTTACACAATAATTCAAAGGGTCGGACCTATGACATACAAACTCGAGCTACCCCATTCGTGTAACGAATACATGATGTAATCCACATATTAGTGCTAAGTATGAGCCCGACCCTAGCCATGTACTGGATTATCTGCCACTCGAACTGGAAGGGAGCCAACCCAAATCCTTAATAAGCATGAAAGAAAACTAAGAAATAAGAAGATTTCAATGGTGAAGGTCATTTGGTAGAGTAGTCAAGTAGAGGACAAAACATGGGAAACTGAGTCAAGGATTAGGGAAAAGTACCCCCATTTATTTAATGTATAAAGAGTTTTAGGGACAAAACACCTTAAAGGTGGGGAGAAGTTGTAAGCCCTGTTTTTTCATAATAAGAGAATTAGAATAGTAAATCAGAAACTTTTTAAAGGAAAACAAAGGATCAGAGTCACTTGGAAATAACAAATAAAGGTAAAAACGGGAAATCTAGAAACCCCAAGGGGCCAACATGGACCCAAACCTTAAGGAAAAGAACCATGTAGGGAATTAGGTGTGAAAACTGAACCGATTCAAGGTGAATCGGATCTGAACTGGTTTGAGCCAGATCGAACCATGAATAATTGGTTAAAAGATTGATTTTTCTAGGTGACTTAAAGTTATTTGTGAACCTCGACCCTTCGGGATAAGAAAACCGGGGAAAGAACCGGTCAAAACCAAGAGAAAGAACCGAACCGGTTCACGAACCCCAACCGATAGAGAAAGGGAAAATAAGGAAATTTACAAATCCTGAGTGACCTAAAGAGTTATAAAAGTCATGGAAAAGGACTTTGGGATGAATTGGAAGAGAAAACTAAACTGGTTCAGGTGAACCGGACCTGAACCGGATTGAACCAGTTTGAACCACTATTGAACTAGTTTCAAAATTCATTTTTCTGGGTGGCTTAACTGGGTTTTTCTTATCCAAAAAAGGTGAGGTCAGGTTCCTTAGACTCGAGGAGAAGTTAGCTACACTATGGTGGTCACCATTCGATCCGATGATCGCCGGAGAAGTGCCAGCGTAATCAAACAGTGAAGAAGCTCCGGTGGACCGAAGCTGTCCTATTTTGGACGAGCTAAAAATAGCCAAATTGTGCCCTCCTCAGGCCAAACCATGCTCTCCCAACACCTCCAAAACCCTCACACAGCCGAATTAGAACTGAAAGGTAAGCCAATTCGCCCTCCTCTATAAATTTTAACCAACGTTTGAGATAGAAACGTTGAAACTTCACTGACCAAATTCTCTCTCAATTTAACATGAATTATTGTGATTCTTGATCCTAGGAGGTACCCTAGGATGAAAGCTACCTGCCTCGATTGAAAGCTCGGACAGCCGCACCTCCGCCCAGTTTTCTCTCTCTATGCCCAGTTTTTCGGCGAAGCTCCGTTTAAGCTTGTTACAGCCCCAATTCATGCGATTCAAAGATCAATTGAATCATATGGATGTGTAGAAACTCAATTTTACCTTTATTTTCAACAATTAAACTCGATTAAATGGTCAATTTAATGAAATTAAATTTAGTTAATTTGAAAGGAGGAAATTGGGGATTTTGTAAAATTGAGGAACCAAAGTGCAATTTCACAAAATTGAGGGCCAATTGGCCATGGAAAAGATGTTGGAGGACAATTGGTCAATTCTTGGAATTTATTGGTGGTCAAATTGCCATTTTTGTTAACAGGGTAAAAATGGTAATTTTTTAAAAGTTGGGGACTAAATTGGAAATTTGGGAAACTTGAACCCCTTTTGTGATTTTGAATAAATTGAGGACCCAAAGTGAATTTTAGAAGTTTCAGGACTCAATTTGAGGAAAAATTAGCATTAGGGACCTAAAGTTAAAGAAAAAGAACTTTAAGGACTTAAATGCAACTAATTAAAATTTTGGGCATTTTGTTCATACGTAAGGAACAAAGGCTATTATGCCAAAAGTTAATAAACAAGGATGTACAAATCGTGTAGGAACACGAAGAACCGAAACACAAACAAGGATAAGCTTACATGAAGACAAAAAGCCAATTAAGAGGAATATATTGCACTTATCGGGTGAGTGGGATTTTTCACATCATACCTGGTTAGGATGATGCATACCTCGAAAATGAAAAACCACTACTATGTGGAATTTTAACATCACACCTGGTTGGGGTGATGTGAGAACTACATCGGAAAAACTATTTATCGGTTGTAAGAAGATCATACCTAGTTGGTATGATAAACTTTCTTGAAGGAAGTAGAAATCCCACTTACCGATTGTAAGTGAAGATGTTATCACACCCGGTTGGTGTGAGGGATGATTTGAAATTTATTTTGTCAAAAGTGTTCTACCCTGACTGTGTGCCATTGCTTAAAAATTTAGGGAGACCTTGATGAGAGCT